>CM042050.1:105800000-107000000 GCA_023525745.1 Arctium lappa | reverse complement strand
TAAAATGTGGTGTGTTATTATTAGAATGATATAATATTCTTCAGATAATAAAAGCACTTCACATGCACTATAAACCAAGAAAGTGTTCCTATAGTTTAGAAAGGATGTAACAACTCTGCAAATTGTACTATATTCGTCACCTTAAAGTTTAAATGTTGTGATGTTGACTTGAACAAATGAGTTGGGCACATAGAGGGGCAATCATGTTTTATTTTTTGTTCTATTTTCTTCATTCTCGATATTAATTTGATGGATCTACTTATGTACTCACTGCATTGCAGTGGAATGTAAAACCAATAATGTTAAACATAATAAATGTATGAAGTATGAACATTGGACATACCCAAATTATCTATGGTGTAAACCAATAAACATCATGGATCCAACTTGCTACTAAAATTCTTGAATTGATTTGGACTCATCAAGCAATAATAAAATAACCACAACATCAAGAGTCACCTTCTCAAGTTGACCATATGTTCATTGCATCATGGTAGAAATGGTCAGTAAAACTTGAAGGATAAGGATATCAAAGGACTGGTCACCATCTAAGTCTTAAGCAGACTACCATGCAGGGTCGTCCCTGGAGGAGGGCGGGTCGGGCGTATGCCTAGGGCCCAACGAGAAATAGGGGCCCAATTTTTTTAACTATATAATAGTAGTAAAAAAATTAGTTAACAAAAGAGACAATTTTTTTAGTATATAATAGGACTCAAAGAATTTCGTATTATATAAGGGTTCAAACATGTATTAACTAATTACACTCGAAATGAAAAAAATATGTGAAAAGTTAATTGGTCGTTCATTTTACAGTATTGATTATAATTTCTTTAAGGACTTTTTTTTAATCTAGTACCAAAGTCTACAATTACTTACCTAGAAAAGCTTGATATATTATCCATCATTTATCTTCCATCGACTCTTTTGATTATTCAATTCATATGAATTCTATATTTCATTAAGAATATGGTAAATTTCTTGATATTAACCAGGAGAACTTCTACTTTGTGTAAAAAATTACCAATTATATTAGACGATCCAACATATATCTATACACTGTTTTTTCAAACATTATTGACTCTTTATTACCTAATAATCTAATATTGAGTGCATAAATATTAAGTACTCTCATATCTCAAAAACAATAATAATATCTCAAACTATAACCAACATGAGTTTTTGATTCTAAGATTGATGATTCAAAAAATGATTGTTTTAACCCTAAAAGTTTAAAATAGTGATAGAAAAACATTAGGATGAGGTGAGATGGGAACACAACTGATTTATATTGATTTACATAGAGTTGTACTCCGAATAGTCACACCGCAAATAATGTCAATCTATATATTAAATATATATCATAAGGATGTTTTTGACGTAGGAACAATTAATGATGCTATGGAAAAATGATATGGTAGATCATATTAATTTATAAATAATTATTGATTATTTTGTGTCTAGGAATTATCGGAAAAATGGTTTACATAAATTATTTGTATTTCTTGATTTCAATGTTATTTCTTATAATACAAAACGATATATTAAATAATTTTTTTCGTACCTATCGAGGGCCCTGTTTAATTTACGTCTCGTCCAGGGCCTAAAATTTGTCAGGATCGGGCCTGCTACCATGGGTCATGTGGTTTCTTGAAAGTGAGCACTAATCATTGCCCCCTCATCATTGAGATTAATAATTACCCTTTCTCCTAGTGTATCATTGGAACAACATCGAGCCTTCATATCTTACAGCAAAAACATCAAAAAAACCATTATGTACAATCCAATGTGAAATAATACCATTGTGATTAAAGAAAAGAAAACATAAAATAAAGAATAAACCAATGTGATTAGATATAAAAAAAGCCAATGTAATTCAATAAAAAGAAACCAATATGATTTATCATCTAACGTATAACAACATTTCATAGTTAATCTAAAACAAGATCAAAAGAACAATAAAGCAAGATCAGGAAGCAACTGAACGTGTTATTAATTAAAGAAGACCAGGAAGAAAAATTAGTGAAAAACATCTACACAATATATATGATAGAAAGACGATCGGAAATGTTTGTCAACGTCAATCTGAATATTAAATAAATACACTTTTATGGTTTTGCATAATACAAGTGAGCAATAATTAAGAAGTTGTATGCTTTTTTGATAAACTTACTTATATGCAAATTACTTATTTGCAAATGATATAAGGTAATTGTCAAATCTAAAGAAACTATGCTATAGAAATTTATATATTATCCTGCAAGAGTTTATAAAAGTAATTCCGATTATGAACCCATTAATGCAAGTATATACAAAGAGTTAAAGGCGAAAGATCGTGTGAGAAGTTAAGGTTAACGTGAGAATCGTGAGAAGTGGATCTGAATATTGCGCTTTAAAAGGGAATTGATCTGGTGCAAAATGACATAGATGATACTCGAAATCACTGATTGTACATCTCGGTACATCTCATCCTAATGTGTATTCATTTCTCATACAACGGTTGATAACCGCTTCTCAATTGTCATGTTAACTTCAACTTCTCACCGGAACCCAACCCAATAGTTAAATCTTAAAAACAAGGCGGTGAGCCTCGTTGAAAGAGGTAGATACTTTAATACACACTGCCAAGATGAAATGTTGGGTGCATGATACAGAGATGCAACAAAAAATTAGCTTCTATAATCAAAATGCAAGACACATAACATCATATAAATTTCAAATAAGAAGGGCAGCCCAGAATAATATTTGTCCCTACACCTAAACATCGATTAAGCAAATAAATAACCTGGGGACTCCTATAGGATTAACATGTGCCAATCCTAGACAGTTTTGACATTTTTAAGCTCAAAAATGCTTTATACAGTAGTAGTATAAAACCACAGATAAAACCATCTACAATAAAAGTAGTATAGATATAATAGTATGTATTATAAATGTTAAATATATTATATCATAATATAACACTTTTTTCTAAATTTTCAAAGATACGTGAAAGAAAATTAAACATCAAAAAGGACTAAAATGTTATTGGTTTAACAGACTTTTTTCACGACCGTTAGCAAGAGGGATTAATTCGTTGTAAAAATGGAAATTGAGGGCCCTATTTCATTAAAAGAAAATTGTAGAGACATTGGTTGTTAATTTCAGCAAACCACGAGAACTAAATTTATAATTAAGGGGTTGTTTACTAGCCTCTTATTACCTTTTACCGAGAAGAGGTTTTGAACGGAGTAAGAAGCAAGGTGTTTACTAAAACAAAATGAAGCTCTGACCAATTATTGTACTACTGACCGTTCTCTGATCAGAGACAGAGTTAGAAGTGTATATGTCCAGAGACAGAGATAAACTTTCCCTATATTACTCATACAATAACCAAACAAACACTCTTGATCGATCCTGGAAATAAATGGTAAGAAATGCAAGAATCATAACTCTGATATCTCTACACTAGTCACCAGACTCATCTTTTATCTTCTTCAAAAAGCCACTGCCTTGTAGGGTTTATCAGAGGTCTAGGTCCCTCTCCTTCACTGCCGTTGCCACCATCCTTGTGAGAAACCAAATCTTTCTTGAACGTTTATCCTCTATGAACACCTTTAGAATCAGGCATTTTAAAGATTATGCAAGAAGTAATAGATGGGTTTCTGAGAGCTTAAAGAGAGAGTATGAAGCTTTAAAGTTCTGAAATTAGGTTTGAGAGGTAAAGTTTCAGTTGTGTTTGGGTTTTCTGGAAATGGGTTTGAGAGGTGATTATTGTGATTCTTCTTTGGAATTGGGGTTAAAAGTGATTGCTAATTTGGTTTTGTAATTGCCGGGTACTTATTGAGATTTGTGCCCATCAATGATGAGAAAAGTTTGGAGATAAGTGTTATGTTTATAAAAAAGGGAAATTAATCAAATAAGATTATATTTTATGGTAAATTAACTTTTAAGTAAATAAAATTATAGAAATATGTTGTTAGCTAAATTAAAAAAATGACTGTCATCAATTAAAATGATATGAAAACAATCGATAAACAATAAACTTTTAAATGGTATATATTATAAAAATATATATGGTAAAGAACAATTTTTAGTCTACAAATTTCTTGGACAAAAGGGTATGATGGTCATTTTTTACGTCAACACTTAATAAAAATAATTTTGGTAAACATTAATTTTCAGTCAACACTTAACGTAAATAGACCTCTTATTTCAATCAAACTTCTTACTGTGGTCAGCACTTACCCACGTTTTTTGGTAAACAACCCCTAAGTCAAATCGTAAAGTTTTTGCATAAGGATGAGCGTTCGGGACAACTTATACAAATTTTGCGTAACTTTGAGAATGACGTATCAACAAACCTCTTATGCTCTTGAAGGGATTCAAATTAGTGAGTAATTTGAAGTAAACTCAATCTCTAATCAGTTGAGTTACTTTCAATATATTCTTAATACTTGAATAAATTCATTTCTATTATATGATTATTTAGGGATAATTAATCAATTTTATATCAACTAACTAAAAAATGGATTATTATATTAAACCCTATTTCTTACCAACATTTATTGATTAACCTGTTCAACGTTATATATGAATATCCTTTTTTATCATGTTATCTATTAGTTTATAATAATCCTAATATTTGTTAAAAAGCTTAAACAACTGATTATCTTATTAATACACCTTCAATAAGCAAAAGCACATCCGAATACCATTTTTTGCACCTATTTTTAAATGATTTTGATTTAATTATATCCAATATGAAATAATTATTTTTACACTGTACATCCATACACCCTTTATATTTATAATTAAGGTGACATTCTCTTGGAGAATGTTTTTTTGGAACAAACAACTTATGTTAAATAAATTGAATAATAAAGAATATGGAGTATAAAATGAATTAGTAAAATTAAATTACTTTTATTTTTATTGGAGTCATTATTGAAAGAAATTGAATTCATTCTCTTGCTTAATGTAACTTGGTAATTTTTCTGGATTTCAGTTTAACTCATTTTATAAATCAAACAAATCAACGAAATTGAGCAAATAGAATTGGATGAACTGGTTATTTCGATTCCATTGAATTTATGTTCAAATATTGCGAACAAAACACCCTCCTAAATTTGTTAATAAATGTTATCTACGTATCTAAATCAATTATATATACAAATATATGTTACTTCCTTTTTGTTGCTTGATCATAACTCTCGAGGCCAAACTGTTAAACAACAAAATTTAATCGAATCAAAACTAATCATTTATATCTGGTTCAACAATTTAGTTAATCAGTTTTAAAAAAAGATTTGAAATAAGTCATTTTGTGATTTTTATTATCAAACCAAACCATATATACATATATTTTAAAGTTGGTCGCTCTATTCAATATGGTCTGCATTGCTGTCCATAAAAACCAAGGCTTATACACGCTTCTTAAGGCTTTCAATAAAAAGGTTGAACAACAAGTTGCTGTGGTGTAGTGGTTATCACGTTAGTCTTACACACTAAAGGTCTCCAGTTCGATCCTGGGCAGCAACATTTCTTTTTGTTTAAATCGGAAATTTATTTATTTTTTAATTCAAATTGTTGTTATGCGGTAAAATAAATAGATACGATGATTTTTGTCATTGGTCTATAAAAATTGTTTTTTATTCTCTTGTGGTTTGTAATTCATTGTTTTTTTTTTCGTCCTTTAAAAAAAGTCAATGAGGGATATTTTGGTCTTTTCATATTTTATCTATTTTTTTATTTAAAAAATTAAGAACAATGTTTTCTAGCAGCATCTTCCTCCCTCACCTTTAGCATGTTTCTTTGCGGCACTTGCATGAGGTAATTAAGCAATCTTAGACCCACAAAATAACACATATTCCATATTTGACTCCAAATCTTTACATTAAGCTAGGTTTTGACTACTTCAAGCTGCATAATTTAATTGAATGATGGACGTTTATAATTCAATTTGATTTAATAACTATGAAGAGGATTATGGAAAGGTTTTTTTGTGCTTGTATAATCATATTTCTACGAATATGGGAGTACGAGGGTTGTTAGTTGTTCTCCATTGGCAAATGCTATTGAATATTGCATCAACAAACCAATTATTGAAGAACATAAATATCGGTTGCAAAAGTTAATTGCTCGAGAACAGGGACGAACGCAGAAAATTTTTCATACGATAGCACCACATAATTAATATAATAAAATATAGACCCAAAATACATTCACAAAAAATACAGTTTTTATAAATTTGTACCCGACGCGTCTTCATCTTTTGAAAACGGTCAATATATAGTTATATACCCAAAAATAATTACAAAAAATATGTAAACAACTCCTAAATTTGTCCTCGGCGTGTCTTCATTTTTTGGAAACGATCGATGACATCTTTGGTCTTAACCTTAGCATGTGCTTCCTTTTCTATGTCACAAATGAGGGTCGCATTCAAAAAATCATCACCAATTCGATTACGTAGATCTGTCTTGACAAGCTTCATCGCCGAAAAACATCTTTCAACCGTAGCAGTTACGACGGGCAAAACCAGTGTTAGCTTCAATAATCGGTAGACTAAAGGATGAGAAATATGTTTTCTTGTTGCCACCATCAATCTAGCAAGGTTAGCAATGTCGTTTAAGTTGGCAAATCTAACATCATTATAAACAGAATGATAGTAGATGCCAAGTTCGTGCTCGAGAATGATCCTTTCCTTGTCATCAAAATCACGTGGATACATCTGACTCAACTTCAATAGGCTTGATTTGTTAAACTGAGAAAATTAATTGCGTGGATTCAAAGCTGCCATGTTTTGAAGCAAGTCGGTGCTTATCTCACAAAAACGATCGCCAAACTCTCGAATCTGCATATCCAAAACCGTGTTGAATATATCATAATTATAATGATGTCGATTGCTAATGTTTGTCCTCTTCCTTAGATTTCTTGTATTAACATAACCTTCCGCCATATCCAACTTCACAAAGACAAATGAAGGCATATATTATATAACTAAACAAAGACAAAACACAAAAATCAAGTAATCAATTAGATTGTGTAAACTGTAAATTCAGAAAACAGAGACAAAAAATACAAAATCCAAATTATTGAAAATCACCAAAAAATAAAAATCAAGTGTTAATCTATGATTCTATGAGTTATGCTTGATCGATCCAACGAGCAAAATCTAAAAGGCATTTAAGGCAGTAAGCAAGAAACTAAGAAAGTGTGAAATTGTATACCTAAACAAAATTCCCCATGAGATTTTGAGAAATTAGAAAACAGAGGGTGATTTTCTGAGTTGATCGAGTGAGAGACCGAGTCATCGAGTTTCGATTTCTGAGTTTTCCACTTTTGAGTCACTGAGTTCTGAGTTCGATCGACGAGGAGGAGGCTTCGATCGACGGTGATTTTGATTTCCCGCTCGCTGCCGCTCGCTGAGTCTGAATGGTAAATTGGTAAGTGGTAACTTGTAAAGCGGTAAAGGTTTTTGGGCAATTGGGCTTTGTAAATCAATTATCAACATCAAGTTATCAAACATATATTGGGTTGGGCTTTTCAGCTTTCAGATTTCAAAATTCAGATTAGTAAATAAGTAAATCAACATAATTATTGAATTATTGAACTTGGGCTAGAAGTCTAGAACAGATCAAGTGATTAACTTAACAGACCTTGGGCTAGAATAGAAGTGAAGAATTGGGCTTTCAAATTAGGATTTGGTGCACCTTTGAACTTTCGAAAATAAATACGGTAGCACACTTGAAAACGATACGGTTGCACCTTTCACGAACGTATAAATTTTACCCTTCGTCGGAGAAATGATACGGTGGCACGTGCCACCGTAGCCACCACTCTATGTCCGTCCCTTCTCGAGAATAACAAAGAAAAAAGCAAGATAAAAATGATTGCATACAACTTCTAAGGAGCTTGTTTGATTACTACATTATCTACCATCACTCCATTGCAGAATTCATTGCTTTTCAAAAAGACAAATACAAAAGTGATAAGTCCTATTCGAGTTGGACGAACTCTAGAGAATGAGAAGAGGAAAAGAGACTGATCTTTTTCATTGAAAAATCAAATAAAACACACAACACACTTTTAAGACAACCACCTAAAGCATGAATGCATGATCCCCTTATTTCTCCTAGACATTCTCACAACCAACCTCCGCTACAACTTCATAACTTACTGGAAACCACCCTAATTAAAATAAAAGCTAAATAAAGATAAACACATCAGCTCCCCCTTAGTCCAACAAACGTGCAGGTGTCTTAAGAACTCGGGTGGGTCGTCCGGTGGAACCGGTATCAAAAAGCATCACTTAACTATTAACAGAAAAATTCAGTGCTCTTACTAAACCGAAGCAACTATTAAGACAACCATTAACTGAAATTTAATATATCATCAACTATGACGTCAAATAAAAACATTGCAAAAAAAATAACTTGTTTATTTATTATTTCAACATATATACTTAACAAGATCTTACCGATTGAACTACCTTTCATTATTAATAGCTAGTACTTCTTTACGGTAAAAAAATGCACAAAAATCGGACATAACAAATAGGGGTGTGCATCGGGCCAGTCAGGCGGGTTCGGGTGGGCAAACCAAAAACCCGATCGGATTTCGAATATGGAAATCAAGACACAAATTTTAAATTTCGGACTGCTTCGGGTTCGGGTTGGTCAGGTTGATGTCAGTCGGGTTTGTGTATTATTATAATGCAAAAAATATATATAAATTCAATCGATTAAGAGATTAATGAAATCGGTAGTAAGTTTATAAATTAGAAAACATTTCGACCGACTATAATTTACAATTTTCAAAAGATAATTAGACAACTAAATATATTTACGTAATATATAAAATATATATGTATATTATTTCGGGTTTTCGGACGGGTCAAGTGGCCAATGATCAAACCCAACCCGAACCTAAATATCCCACAAAAGTCGGGTTTCATGTTTTCGGATTTCGAGGTATTCAGATTTTACAAAAAACATCTTGTTTTCGGTTCTAGTTTGAGTTTGGATTTTGGACTATTCAGGTTTTAGACACCACTAATAACAAATCAAAAGGGGTTCTAATTTTGAAGGTTGAATATAAACATACAAAAATAGACGATCACGATTCAACCAAACGGGTTTTGCAAATGTCCATTGAGAAAGAAATTGGGGTTAGGGTTTCAAAGGTTTCTCGGAATCTTGATAGCACGTCCGATGCACGTGACGAAGCTTCAAAAGTATCATCAAATCGGTCCGAAGCTTTCAAAGCAATCTACTCCAGAAATTGTGCATTCAATCGATTCTGCATCAGATCACCAAAACCATCTCAGGTTCTTAATCGCTTCTCTCTGTTTGCATGTGAATTTATCGTCAAATTGAGCAATTTTATGTGAATTATTATATATACTACTCCATATTCAGATTGAAACCTTTCAGTATTCGAAGTTCATGCCCTGTTGCTTTTCAAATTCGTAGTATTTGACATGATTAAATTAGGTTTTTAAGATCCCAAAATATTGCAATCATAAAGTTAAATGTAGTTATAAAAGTTAATTGCAAGTAAAGAAGATAAAAGATGGAATTGGACACCGTTAATTCATTCAAATGTTATCATATCATCTCAAACTCAAGAAAAAATCGCATGCTTCCCAAGTCCCAATTGAAAGTCAAATGAATTATCTTTTGACTTTCAAAAATCAATAGAACAATTTTGGTTACATCACATTACCTCGAGATATTTAGGTATATAACCTTAAACGAGAACTTTTGACGACGATGTCGATATGAGTATAAAACCATTTTTCTTTTAATAGGCAACAACCTCTCTACCTGTAACAACTCGTCCCAGCAGGGAAGGACCCATTTTTTTTTTCCTGAGGGTGACACCATATAATATAGATTTTTTTTTTATTACAAAAACCACGGTTTTAATCGACGTGTCTTCATCTTCTTACCGACGTTCAATATCGTCTGATGTGTTTTTAGCCTAATTCCACCATTTTGAGGGATTTCTAAAGTTTTTGCTTGATTTCAAAGTATTTTTAAGTTTTTTTTATCGATTTCGAAGGATTTTTTTTCCGGTTTTTTTGGTTGAATTCAAGAATTTTTTCAGTTTTTTTGTTGATTTCAAGAGTTTTTTTTTTGTTTTTTGGTTGATTACAAGGTACGGTTGCACATTCTTGAAGTTTCCAAAATAATACGGTAGCACCTTCCAAAACGATACGGTTGCATCTTTCATGAACCTAAATTTTTTTACCCTTTGTCGGAGAAATAATACGGTGGCACATGCACCATAACCACCAAGGCAGGTCCGTCCCTGCGTCCCACATGGATAGAAAGTTAGATTTATGAGCTCAGCTCAAAGTTGTGGGCTGCCACCGACTTCCACCATTGTTTTAAGTTAAACTAGAAGTTATTGGGCTAGCATGCTCCTTTGGGCTTGGGGTGGTACACTACCCCTGCCTAGTGGTCAATAGAGGAATTGTCTGCCTACATTCTATCTCTTGAGAGACCATACTTTCGAGTGAGATATGTTAATTATGTTTGGATGTGGTTACATTTGAGTGGGCTTCTTGGATTAGGCTTTGGTGATTCAACATTTATAAGTACCACAATATTTGTTTTGAGTTTTGATCTTTTTGGAATTTGCAGTAGGGTATTGTAACCGAGTTTGCAGGAGAGCCCTACGATCTCAAACACATGGCAGGTGGTTCGGTCCTGTTGAACGAACTCCATAGAAAGGCAACCAGATGGGATAAAATAGTCGATGAAATAGTAAGGCTAGAGAAGAAGATTTTTCCCAAACACGAATCACTTGCTCGATCTTTTGACGATGAACTCAAGAAGAAGAATAGTGGTTTGCTCTACTTGGAAATTAATGGCGACGTTGTTGGCTATGTCATGTATTCGTGTCCTTCTTCACTCTGTGCCATCATCACTAAACTCGCAGGTATCATCACGAATTTCCTTTTTTTTTTAAATGCCATGAGTTATGTTTCTGAATCCAGTTTTGATTGTTGTTAGTACGTATACGAACATAGACATGTGATTTTGCGTTGGCATATATTTGGTTTGATTTTTTAAAAAGGTGAATGTATGGAAAATTTCAGATTATATACATGTATATATAGGATTAGGCTAATGTGAGAACCACAAAAAGTTTGAGAACTGGATAGTCTGTATATTCATTGATGCATATATACTATCAAAATATGTATTCTGTCAATGAATATATTCATTAATGCATATCTACTATGTATGCAAGTATATATTCATTGATGCATATACTCATTAAAATTCATTAGTGTATATGCATCAATGAATGTACAGGTTCTCTCTCTGGTTCTCACAAGATCCAACTTTCTTATTCTTTATGCTTTTTGTTTGAAACTTATAACGTTTCTAGTTTTGATTTTTCTTTATTGTCGTGGTTTTTACGGATAAAAACTAGTGAAGGAGAACCATAGGAGACAGGGGCATGGAGAGGCGTTGTTGAAAGCGTCGATAGAGAAATGCAGGAGTAAAGGCATACATCGTGTATCGCTTCACGTGGATCCTTCAAGAACTTCAGCAATGCATCTATACAAGAAACTTGGCTTTCAAATCGACACTCTAGTGAAGGGTTATTATTCCTCTGATCGAGATGCATATAGGATGTTTATAGATTTCGATAAAGATTAGCTAATATAGGAGTAATTCAAATTATCGATCCATATAGATTCTTGCAAAGGGAAGGTTATAAGGCCTCGTATAGCTCCATCTACACAGGGTCTTCACGGAAACAATCTATCTTCCCCTTGGGGTACAGAAAGATCCCTACCGTAACAGTCTATCTACCCCTTAGGATACAGAAAGGCGGTCGGCATACATCCTAAAGTGTTGTGTACAAGTTTGCATGAAATGGCCACTTCCTTCATTTTATACCAATGTTATATTGTTAATACACTTTTTTAATGTCATTAGAAATATTGCCACAAGGAAATGTATCTAGAATTTGCACAATGCATGTTATAGGTGCTATAAGTGTATCAATACTTATTTGCTTAGACAAGTAAAAAAAGCAGTGGATCCGGTAAGTCAGGTGATTGGGGGCACACTTAGGGGTATAAAAAAAATCCAAATTCGAATAATTCATCTGAAGCAAATGAGGTTTGGGTCAGATGGTTTCGAGTTACTTAAAAATCGTTAGTAGAGCACCATCAAGGATAACAAAGAAACACACAATCTGACATAATTAACAAGTATTTAAAAAAGAAACGTCAAACTTAAATATTGAAATTAGCCAAAAAAAACACACTAAAATTGCTGAAAATTACGACATCACAAGCAGTGAGAGGGTCATAGAGAGAGAGAGAGAGTCATCGGAAAAGGATTTGGGGGCATCAATGAAAGAAGGTTGGGAGAAACAACAGAAAAATATCACAGTTAATCTATTTTAAAAAAAAGCTAAGCGTCTGTTTGGCAATTGCTGAATGTTTTGGTGCAAAATGATTAAGTGGTCAGAATGATTAAGAGGCTCTTATGATATAGTGCAAAAAGAAATATCATTGTTTGGTAATTGTTCAGAATGAAATCAGGGCGCTTAATGGTTAAGGGAGACCCATAATACAAAATCATTCAGAGGGTTTTGGAACCATTAAGAGACAAACTTTCTTTTTGCCAAACATGATTCACCTCTTAGCGATTTAGAGGTTGCCTCTTAATGGAACCTTTAAGAGGTAAACAAACAACCCATAACTTTTTCACTTTTGGACCCCTAAAGGGTGCATCCGCCCATGATAAAACGGTTGTTGGGTCTCAAGAATTTATGAAAATGATTCTGTTCTTAATCTTCTTTTGAAACGTTCATGTCCGTCTTTTTAAATAGTGTTTGTTTAGGCGTTTTACATGAACGGTACGAAAAGTAGACCAAAAATTTGAAGTTCTTATTAAAGGATTTATGTTCGTTTTTCAAAATAGAGAAAGTTTGTTTGGTTCATATAAAAAAGCCGTTTTATATGAATCCAATAACCAAAAAGACCATAAACTTGACATGGTTATGAAATGTTACATTCGTTTTCTGGCAAGCGAAGGTTTTGTCCCTGTTAAAATTTGCAATTTCCGTTCCAATGGTTTGTTACAAATTGCGATATTAGTTCATGTCCTTTTCAAATTATAATTTTCGTTTATATGGTTTGCAATTCATTGTTGTTTTCGTCCCTAAGGCTAACTCTATCAGTGATTTACCGTTTATATGAGAGACAGAAGCAATAATAAATTGTAAATCACAGAGAAAAAAAGCAATTAATCGTAAAATACAGTGAGGGAAACCATAATTTCAATAAAAATAGGGACGAAAAATGCAATTTTCAACAAAAGACAGGGACTAAAAATGTAGTTTACTCTTTTTTGTTTATATTTATTTTCCATGAAATTAATTTGAACAAGGTTTCCGAAAATGATAACTGTTCATCTTCCATTGATAACTCCCAGTCTCACAAAATCTCCAGCTCTCATCACATCGATTCGAAGCTTTCGAAGCAATCCAATCATCCAATCCACTTCCCTACGAAGTTGCAGAGATTCTCGATTCAAGCTTTGCTGCATTCCAAACGATATTAGCAACCACAAACCATCTCAGGTTCCGCGATTCAATCTCCACTCTCTCTTTGCATTTGATGTTGTTGTTACTCTCGATTCGATCAATTTTACATGAATTCTAGTAGTTCGTCTGTTCCGTATTCAGATTTTAATAACTAACAAGCATCATATGCGTAGTTTTTCAATATTTCGTATTTAATTAGGTTTTTTTTTCGATGATCGATTCTAGTTGCATAAAGGGGGTGTTAACTTGTAACTCGTGGCAGGATTTCTCAATCCTGAAAACAGACTTCCAATGTGACAGTGGAACCACATGGAGCACTATGGCTTTTTATGTGTTTAGTTTGCACATTCCTCTTAGTTTTGGAGGATTGTCTGTTGTTGCACAATTACTGCATCAAAATGCTCTTGATCCAGAGATTCAGGTGATTCCACATGTAAAAGTACCATTAAATTTGTTTTTTTTTCCTTCTCTTATCTCATGAAAATTGCAACAATTTCCATTTTTTAGATGTCACATATTTGCAATCTACAAGTACCTGTTTTCTGTTATCATACCTACAAATTGATGCTATTGATTCCAGTCTACCCGATTCTTGTATTTTATTGTTCTTCAACAATATGTTAAGACATTTGATGGGAGAAATTTACATAAATAGCCATATTGGGTTAACTTTTTTAAAATTTAGCCACCAAAATTATTCTTTTTTAAAAATGTCCGGAATCCTGCAAGTCTGATGTTGCTTGCGGTGTCAGACTTTCTCTCACAAATTATGGGGAAAAAACCTTTTACGTCCCCCAAGTCAAAACCGCAAATTGCGGTTTTCCTAAAAATCACTATTTTCGTCAAAAAAAATCCGACATTCCTTGCTGTGTCAGGCTTGTGGGATTCCGGATATTTTTGAAAAATAATAATTTTGATGGCTAAATTTTAAAAAAGTTAATCTAATATGGCCATTTATGTAAATTTCTCCATTTGATGGGACGGTGGTAGACTAGGTAAGCACTAATAAGTAGCGCTGATTGAAGCCCCGACCGAGTCAGAAAGCAGCTCCTTTCTTATTGGGTCAGTATCGTTGCGGGGTAGACTGTTTTGGTAAATATCATCCCTTCTTAATGGGTAAGCAACTCTGTACCTAGAAAGAGGCAGCCAGCAAGTGGTAAACAGTCGTTAAACTTATCAAGTTTCATGGGATGGTAGTAATTTGCAAGATATTGAAGTAAATAAGTTTACCTTATTTGGTTTGAACTTTTGACAATTTTGATTTATTATAACCTTTTCTCTGTCTCAACAGGCATTGTCATTGCTTCTGTTACAAACTTTAGAGCTCGTTGCATTTATCTTGCTTCTGGGATTCTCCGAGAAGCCATTCAACATTCTTAGCTTCTTTGAAGCGAGAGTTTTGCCCAAGGAAAGGAACTGGTTACTGGCATCTGTGCTTGGTCTTTGTTTTCTTCTTGCATTGGTTTTTCTCACATCGGCTGTAGCTGACAAATTAATTGGGCCCAAGGTTAGTCTCAAAACAACCATTCCCTAGTAGTCCTAAAAGAGGTAAACGTCTTTCCAATCAAACTTGTGAGAATATGTGGAACCCCATTAGATTACTCTCCAAAACAACCCTTGATTTGAAAAAAGGGGGGGGGGTCAATCATATATTGAGGTGAAACGGTCCAAGTCTAGCCAATGCGGGACTCTAACAAATCCAAGAGAGCTGATATGCGCACAAGATGAATTATTTGGCGCAAGTCTCTGAAAACTGTAAGGATGTGTATGACCTATAAGAAGTAAAACCTTGAATTTTAGGAGATTTTTAGGTATATAACCTTAAATGAGATTTTAATTAATTCCATGACCTTCTGACGAGCATAAAGACATTTTTTCTTTAATAGGCCAGGAGGTCATGAATTTAATTAGAACTCATTTAAGATCATTTCCCTAAATGACCCTGAATTTTAAGGGTTGGTCTTTGGGTTGTACTCGGTTCATGATCTTTCACATAGAGCATGGTCTTGGTGGGCCTTGGGAATTTCATTCCAGCGTCCTTGCTAACGGGGTATTTAGCCGAATGACCTCAAAAACTGAATTTAGGAATTTAACCCTCCAGTGTATTTCTAAGTTTTTACGGGGGTAGACTGTTTTGAACTAGGGGAAGACTATTTTGAACCAAGGGAACGTCAAATGAAGGTCATTGAGCAAAAATATTTTGTAGACTGTCATGCTCCCGATTAAAAACTTATATAAGGTCATTTATCCAAAGGACCCCCTTGGTAACAATGTTGTTTGAAGATAATACACGAAACCAAACTGCTCAAGTATATCATATCCCACTCGGAGGTGGGAGCTCGAGGGTGACCTGACCTCTCCCACAAAGAGTAGAGCGGTTGTTTCCGTGAAGACATCAGATTGTTTTGAAGATAACGACTTTGTGGAACGTTCCTACTCTTGCCATCTCAAGACAATGACATTTTTTTTGTTGTTGTTGTTGTGACACAGGATGTTAACAACCCTATTTTGAAGGAAATTCTTTCGGGTGGGTCCCTCTCGGTCATCGGGTCCACCCTTGTTTATTGCTTTGTGACACCGCTTCTGGAGGAAACGGTTTACAGAGGGTTCCTATTGACATCTCTTGCCTCAAGAATGGAATGGCAGAAAGCAGTTATGGTAAGCTCTGTTGTTTTCAGTGCAACTCATTTATCTATTGACAATTGCCTACAACTATGTGTTATTGGGGTTGTCCTTGGATGCTCCTATTGTTGGACTGGCACATTGATCTCTCCTTTTGTTATTCACTCACTATATAATGCCCTCATCTTAGTTATCACTTTCACAGCCTAATGTTACTTTTCCCTCATTTGGATTGGAACCATTTCTTCCATAGCATCTCATTTTGTTAAATGGTTAACATAACAAATGTAAATGACTTGTTATGCCCCCCATGATAGTAATGGGACCGGTACGGTGGGGCAGTTTGGAGGGTAGCACAAACCCTTTTCCATGACGTTTTGTGCATGGAATTATAATTTTCAGGTATGTTTGGCAAACTAGCTGATAAGTTAAGCTAGTAGATAAGAATTAAGATAGTCATGTTCGGTAAAAACTAGTTGATAAGATAGATGACAATGCAAAATGACCTTAATGGTTAGGGTTTTTGGTGATCTATGTAGAATATAAGGGGTATACTAGGAAAAAAAAGTAAAAAAAAATATGTTATTTAAGTTGATGATCAATTAGATGACAATACAAACTGATCTTAATGGAAAAAGGTAAAAAAAATCTGTGGAGTTTATTAAAACGGTACTTGAAGCAGTTTTTGAAAGAGTTCCCAAAACATAGTTTTGGAAATATTTGGTGAAAAATGTTAATAAATATTTTGAGAAAGAATATTGTAAATTAGAGTTGGTATTCTATTTAAACGTAATCATATTTACATTTATAAGTAAATATAAAAACACCAATTAGCTAATATTCAGATCAGTAAAAAATAAAAATCTTGCAAAAGGAATCACAGTTAAAAGAAAAATGCATTTCTTTTTCAAGAAATAGTCATCTTTCAAATTTAGTTTGTTATTTTGGTTTCTCCATTTTTGTATATTTTGGTTTTTAAAATTTTAAAACTAAATATTCAGAACTCATAAAATATACACAACAATTTATAAAAGACAAATATAAAAGTTAATTAAAACAAAAGGGTAAGCAACAAAGGGCCTCTAAATAATTTTTCTTTTTGAAATGGCAAACAATATAATTATATATATTAAAAAACTATAATTGAGAAACTCACCCTGGGAGTGCCAAGTACCACCGTAATGTTTACGACGACTACTTTGGGCAGCTTCACTCTATGGTCCACGACTCCACGTTCATGCAATCTAGCCTATTTGGTGGCTTTGAAGGTATTTTAATTGACTACTTTCATTTTATAAGAAACAGTAAACGAACCGGAAGAAAACCGGGAGCCAAGGGGGGTGGTATAAAATCCCGTGCTCTCGAGATTTTATAAGAAATAAAAAAAAAATGATGAGTTTTTTTCTAAACTTTTTTCCTAAATGTCAGAAGAACTAAAAGAAAAAAAAAAGATAACTAATAATTATAATCCTGTAAACATAGCAAAAAAGGTATATTTGTAAAAATAACAACTTTATCTTTTTTTCTTTTCTTGTTCAAAAACATAATATATTTATTTTTATTTCGTTTGGGAACACAAATAAAAAACTTTATTTCATTGCCTTTATTTTCTTTCCTTATCTTGATGGTTTCGAAACACAACGTTAAAGTAGTTTTTTACTGTGAATAATACTAGTTTACAGGGATTATCAATTTATTATCCATCGACCTATCTTTTATTTACATCAAAATCATACATTAAAATATTTGACATTGATGTAGGATAAGGACAACACCCTCCTCATACATGCCTCCACAAAATTCGAATCATAAATTGAAATATGCATTTTTTTTTTTAATATTAAAATATACTATGTTATAACAAAGCCCTCGTATATGCCTCCCCCAAAATTCGAATCTTGTTTAATCCCCTCTACACGTCCGCACTTTATCAACGTCCAACCTACCAACATCAACGACCCACCACCAATCATCTCACAAACTCATTCAAATCAACGGCCAATAATCAAACCCCTCTTTTCATTTCCCTACGTCTTCACCCTCGACTCCTTCCCCCCAATCACCAAATCCTCATTACGAATCGATTTCATTTCAATTTCTTTCTGGTTCTCTGTTACAGACGAACAAACTCGGAGATGATGTCCATGGAAGGGATTTTCTCTCTTGAAATTCTGTCTGGAGTTCAACAACAAGCGCTTGTAATGTTGGATCTAATACCTCTACGCTTTCCGAAAAATTCTATACAATCTACGCCTCGATGTTGTAAGTTTAGGGCTTTCTTCGTCTAAGTACAAATTATTTTAACTTCTTCTTCTGTGAAGTGGATTTCGGGTGTTTACGTCGATTTTAATTCGAAATTTGAAGAATTGTCTCTTAAGATCGCTACGGTTTCGTTGAATATTTTCGTTTATTGCGTTTTTAAGTAGTTTAAGGACTGATGTTTGGTTCTATCCGTAGCATTAAGCATTATATTTGAAATCTGGTGTTGGTGGTGGAATTTATGATTTCTAGGGTTTCAAATGGTGCTTTTGCTCTGTGACAATTGAAATTTGGGGAGTTGAGGTTTTTTAGGGTTTATATGGTATAGTCTGGAAGTGTATATTGAATGGCTGGACGTAGTAGGGAGTTAGGATTTGTGGAAAGAAATGGTGTTGTTAGTTTAAAAGAACAGTTGGCGAGAACTGCTCTAAGGAATGTGAGATTGAAGGGTCATACATATGTTGAGCTTAGGGAAGACAATAAGAAGGTTATATTCTTCTGTGTTTTGTGTCTGTCTCCGTGTTATAGTGATTCGGTGCTGCATGATCATCTACGGGGGCATCTTCATAAGCAGATGTACGAAGCTGCTAAAGCTACCTTGTTGAAACAGAATCCTTTTCCATTTAATGATGGGATGCTTTTCTTTCATAATTCTTCTGCAGAAGACGATCACTTGCTAACTTCAAATTCTATATGTGGGAGGAATTTGTTGCAAAAACGGAGTATTAATGAAAACAATCTTGCTATTATTACCATGGAAGAAAATGTATCTGATTATGAATTTTCATCCGAGGGAAGTTTGGATTCGGTAAGAGGTGATGAGAGTTTAAATATTGATGATCTGATTATTCCTGATGTGCTGTATAAAGATAAACTTTCTGATTTAGAAGTGAAGGAAATTGGTGTTGGAAAAATTTCCATTAGGTACTGTGAAAAGGACGGGGTTTCAAAGGGAATTAGGAAAATTTGGTGTGAATGGCTTGGGAAAAGTGATTCGGTTAATGATGATGTAATTCCGTATCATGATTTTGCAGTCATATCATTTGCATTTGATTGTGACCTGGGAAGAAAGGGGCTACTTGATGACTTGCAGGAAATTCTTTCATCAAGTTCTAGACCAGCAATCGTGGGGAATAATGATGCTAATGGAAAGAAGAGGAAATCACTATCTGATCCTGAAGATTTTAGTGAATCTTTGAGCAACCAATCTGAATCTTCTGGGGAAGAATCTCTGGTGTCTGGTAGTTCTAATTCAAGGAGTCTTTTAGATGTATATGATGATAACTCACTGCAATTGAGACTTGTGCCGAGCAAATTTACGAGGAAAGAAATCAGGACACGCCAACGTCTGGCTTCAGAAAGAGTGTGTGACATCTGCCAACACAAGATGCTTCCTGGGAAAAACGTGGCTACACTTCTCAACATGAAGACTGGTAGAATGGTTTGCAGTAGTAGAAATTTGAATGGGGTACATGTCTTTTCCAAATCTTGTAATCTCCTTCAAAAGTCAATCTTTTATTATCTGACCCTTAATTTTCTTTTCAAAATTTTAATGAAGTTTCTTTGTTATTTAATTTAGTATATAATCATGCAGGCATTTCATGTTTTTCATATTTCCTGCCTCATACACTGGGTCCTCTTGTGCGACTCTGAAGTTTATACAAAACAATTAAATGGCCCTGAAGTGAAGAGGAGATATAGGCGGAAAAAAGGAGCAAGACTTGAGAAAATTGTTAAGGAGACAAGAAAACAAATTTATTCAGCATTTTGTCCAGAATGCCAGGGTACCGGTATAGATATTGACGATGATGAGCTAGAGAAACCAACCGTCTCTCTTTCCGAGGTTAGTGAAAGTGTTGATATCCTTATTCTTTTGAAAGCTTATCTTGTCAAATTCAGAGAAATATACACATTTTGTGTTTCTTTCATGCATCATTTTCTTTTTAGTTGTTTGGATAGACCCTTGATGGGTATTGTTGTAATGCATGTACGTATGTAAAGTATTTCTGTATTGTTTCAGATGTTCAAGTATAAGATGAAAGCTAGTGATGGGCACAAGGAGTACATAAAAAACCCTGAATTGTTGCAGAATTGCTCAACAGGCTTCGATTTCCCTTCCCAATCCGAAGAAGCAATGCAGGTTCTACAATTCCTTCTTTGTTCTTTATTAGAAACTAGTTGTGTACCTGTGCAATGCAACGAGATACAAGATTTTATTGTAAATCGAGAATGGAAAATCAATGCAATGTCTCATCTAAAAAGAGAATCCAAATTTTATGTTTGAATAAGATAGAAATTACAAGCTATGGTTGAACATGTCTTGTTAATTTGAAGAACCGGTTAAAAAACTCCCAAAAAATCATATTGATATTGGTGAGAAATTAAAGATCATTAAGTTTCGTTTTTTTTAATATAATTTGTTTAATGCAACTTTTTTTATAATTTAGATATTTAGATTTAGAAAATAGAGATTTAGTTTATTTTAGTTTTAATGATGAAGTAATTTGTTTTTGTGGATATGGAGTATTTTTTGGTGGATAAAAGTATTGTGTCCTATTTGTGGGTCTAATGATTATGCTCTATTTGAATGTGTTTATCAGTTAATTATTAGTTAGCTTTCTGGAGTTCAGAGAGTTTTAAAAAATTGTGGGCATATAGTAATAACTTGTAAACTTGAAATTTATGGGATTATGCATAGCAATACCTAATGCTTAATATTGGGTTTTACATATTTTCAGGAAAATGTGTCACCTTTGAAGTTGCTTCGCTTTTATCATGCTGTCGAGTAGAACATGATTGGCTGTTTCTTCTAGCTTATCCAAGTAACCCTCTTCTTTGTTGTACATGTTAAGATTGGTAAATCTTTTACATGAAACATGTTAGGTTTAGCTTATGTAAAGATCATGATTCTAATGAAAATAGAACAGTGCCTTGTTCTATTGAATTGAAGGTAGATGCAATTTAAACCAATTGTATGAAAGTAAATGCATCTGTACATAGCATCTATGCTGATTATATTGTTGAAAGCTTTTCAAATAAAGGAATTGAACTGCCCTTAACTAACCTTGTAGTTAAGACTTGCTATGTAACGTTTCAATGTGGTGAAATACTGCAGAATTATTTATCTTTTAATCAAGGGATAATTACAAAAACGATCTATTTGACGGGCTTACCACAAAATGACCACACTTCGCAATCAATTTCACAAAATCCACTTAATTTTTTGAAATCCATTTTTTCAATGTATTTTCAGTGAAATCCGCTGGATTTTGCATAGTTTTCATTGAATTTTTCAAAGTTTTTCTTTGCTAAATGCCCATGATTGTGTTTAGTTTTTGAAACATAAGATTTTTTGTGGTAGATCCCATGTCAAATGGGTATTTTTGTAATTATCCTTTGTCCCCAAGAAGTTTCAGTATTTGTGATTTATGACTTTAATTATTTTGAGTTTATTTTTTCAAATTATATTTCCCTGTGCATTTTGAAGTTACTTTTTTTCAGTAAACCCTAGTCGTCTATTTTGATAGATTTGTAAATCTGAGGGATGGGAGACCAAGGGAGGCAAAGGTGGTTGGATTATATTTCTGGGGCATTTTCTGGTATTAATTTGTTTTAATGGGGACAAGTGAGGGGTTCTGGCTTATTTCATATAGCCATTTTGGCTTAACGATTAAGCCGTAAAGAAAACACTCTAGTATGGTTGAGCAAAAAAGCTGTCATGTCCATTAAGCTTATTAAGCTGTAAGTAAACAGCCCCTAAGTTCAATAGATGAACTGATTCACAAAATGTAGCAAATTTCATGAAACAACCAAGGAAAATGCATCAAACTAAAACATGTTCAAACGGCATCTCTTGAACCCTTGGCCAACAACTTCCTTCTCTCGTAATCGTTCCTGAATGCTTGACTATCGTTCCATTGCCTCATGAACCCTTCAACCTATCATTCACAACCATCAGTTAAACTTTAATGTTTGCCAAAAGTGTGTAACTTAACTGTAGAGTCATAGTTTGGTAACGAACCTGTGTATCACACGCTTGTTTTAGTCCCACAACATCCCCTTTTTGTGCAAGTCTTTTCGCATATGTTATGAGCAATTGATATTCTTTGTAATATGATTTCTATATCAAGCAATCAGAAATTATATATGTATTGTCGTCGAGTTTACCTGTGTATGTTAGAATATGTGGAACCTATTTGAATCTCTCTCACTACAACAAAATTGGGTTTACACTTTATAGGACTACAAAAATGTCAAAGTGTTCTAATAGATTGCTTTATAGGACTTAAGTTCTTAGGACCAAACAATAAAACACCATAGCTAAAAGTGTTAAAAAAGAAGTTTATAGAACATTTTGGACGTTTTAACAAGTTTTTTTAGAACACTTTTGAAATAAAACGTCCTATAAAAGATGTGTTCATAGGACACTTCTCAAAAGTGTTCTATAAACTAGCTAATAATAGGACATTTTATTTTAAAAATGTCTTGAGAAACTTGTTAAGACGCCCAAAAGTGTTCTATAAACTTATTGCAACACTTTTAGATAGGATACTTTATTGTTTGGTCTTCTAAACTTAATTCCTATAAAACAATCTATTAAACATTTTTGGCGTCTTATAAACCTGATTTTATAGTAGTGTCTCTAAAAGAGCCTGTATAAGGAGATGAGAGGTTCTTAATATAATTAAACAGGTTTGCTGATCCTTATATAGCCGATATGGGACTCCAAGGGTATGTATATATGTTTGCGAAAATGAAACAGGAATGCTACTGTACCAGTTCTTTCTTCTGTTCTCCAAGCTCGTAAGCACGTTCGTAGGCTTTGAGTCTCTTTGAGGTAACATCTTGAAGCTCCTTCTGCAAACAACTGATGTTTTTTCTTACAAATTCCATCTCTGATTTAAGTCGCGCAACTCTACGTTTACGTCCCGTTAGATTTCTCTCTATTATCTCAATTTCGTCTAGTCGAATCTAATCACAGAAATCTAGTTAGATTAGGTCAAAAGTTGAAAAAGGATGATAACAATGAAGGGGGAAAACGTTACGTTCATTATATGTTGAATGAACCGATTCGAATCTGTATGACGCTTTGACAATTGGTACCCCGTCGGGTACCAATAACTAGGAGGGTCGGGTTCTGGTGCATTGTAGACTTCTTTTGTTTCTTTAACGTTTCTTATTTTGTGATGCATTTTCATTTCGTCTGCCCAATTCTTGTTCCCATGTCGGATCCAGTGCTCCATGCTCTTGATCTATCAATTTCCGAACCAAAACACCATGTTAATTTTCGTAGAAAGCAAGAATTTAAGACCCACAATCATAAGCTAGCTTGATTGAAAAAACCCTGCTTAGTAAGCCATAAGCAATTTTAGATAGTTTTTCAACAAGCTTTAGGTATGCACCCTTTTTCTTTCCATTTGAGTAATTTATCACATGGGTTTTTTAGGTGATTTTAGATTTTCATCTAGCTTATTAGTTAATTTATCATACCAGATGATTAAGCTCTTGTGTACCGCACAATGTCATTCCCGTGGATTTCTTTGACGGCAGAAGTTGTTCCTGAACTTGTACCAAATACTCCATGTCCATCCTATCTTTCTTGATCAGCCTTTTTTGGCAACGTCTTCGATCCCATTGACCATCTCGATGGTCAGTCGAACATACGAAACCGGTTCTCGGTACCGACTTTATGGGTAAACGAGGCTCCACTTTACCTATAGAAGCTTCAAGAGTCTTGATTTCTTTCTTACGCCAATCTATGTGCTCGTCACACTGTGAAAACCACATTAGTTTCCGGTGTATTTGATGTTCATCTGCCTGTTAAATCCATTTAGCAGCCAATTAGTTTTCGTTTTGCATTGACCATTTCAGTGAAAGAAAAGCACGACAAAAAGTTACAAACAGTAAGATCTACGGACGACGGGTAATAATTACCTTTCGCTGATCTATTTCTTTCTTGATGCGAGATTCTGCAAGAGTCATCAACTGATATTGCTCGTCAGCTTCTTCTTTTTCAAGTTTATAAGAAGGCCGGAACTTGACGAAATAAAACGGATGATGAACGTGTTGCGACTGTGATCCCATGGGATCGCATTCTTTTCGCTCTTCCATTTGATTCTTAATTCTTGGTGATGATGAGGTTAATGGTTCGATACATCTCTCAAGTTTGGTTGACTTGTATTTATGAAGTTATTTGGCAGCCAGCAGCACTTGCAGCCCACGGCAAGCATCTTACTCATCATTTTATTATTGTCTTGTTGGTGTTTGTTGCAATCCAATTGTGTCAATTAATTGGGTTAGACATAACTCAATCCAAACCGGCCACTAATATATATAAATTATATGCACACTATAGAGTGGGTTAGTGGCCAAATCTTAATAACTTAATTCTCTACAACCTCACGATATAATATATATACTAGAAGCGTACTCGTGCAATGCAGCGAGATATATCACGATTTTAATGTTTCATTTTATTTTTTTGTCGATTTACGGTACGATTTTGGATGGTTTTGAGAAACTGATAATATTTTTTTTATAAATTTGTTTAATTTAGGCTTAATAATATAATGTTTTTTATATAAAAAAATTAAGTATTTTGTTAGAATTCAATGATTATCTTATATATTTTAATGACATCTAGAAAAAATAACCAATTACATATTTAATAATATAATTAAAACAAATTTATAGTAATATAATATATCTATACTATATAATGAAAATTCTAAAACGGTTATACGGTTATTGTATAATCTTTTGTACAATAACATTTACCACACTTAATCTTTTGTACAATAACATTTACCACCCTTAATCTTTTGTACAATAATATTTACTACCCTTACAATGTTACATTTACCACCCTTACAATTACTTATTTAATTTACTTTATATCCATTACTTTTTCATTTTCATTTTACACCATTATCATATTAACACAAATAATCGTATATAAACAAAAATGCAATGAAAAAATACGTTCATTTTTTTACAAATTATACCATTATAATCGTCTCGTCAATACCTTCAAAACGAGCCCAATATTGAATATTTTTTAATTTAACCGTACTATTAAATATCAGAATTTATACTATATAATGAAAAAACTAAAACGATTATTGTACAAACTTTTGTACAATTACATTTAGCACCCTTACAATGTTGCATTTATCACTCTTACAATTACTTATTTAATTTACTTTATATCCCTTATTTTTTCATTTTTCATTTTACACCATTATCATATTAACACAAATAATCATATATTAACAAAAATGCAATGAAAAAATACGTTCATTTTTCTACAAATTATATCATTATAAGCGTCTCCTCAATATCTTCAAAACGAGCCCAATATTGAATATTTTTTAATTTAACCGTACTATTAAATATCATGAATATTTACGAAATAATTTGTTTTTCTATCCATACGTTTTATTTTTTTCCACCGTTAGCACGTTAAAAATACATAATCGTAAAATACGTTTCATTCTTATTATAAATAATATAATTATAATTTTTTTCGTCAATAATTGTAATATAAACTAATTATTGAATATCTTTATGAGTTTAGGTTTCATAAGTTGTGATTCTTAGGTCATGGTTGATTATTGATGAAATGTATATAAGGAAATAACATTAATTGTTCGTTCTTTACTTACATTCCGCTGCATCGCACGAGTATATGCCTAGTTAATTAATAGTGATACATGGAAAGGTCTGTGTAAAAGGAAGGTTTGCACATACCAAATTGGTGGATGTTAGAAACCTCAATTAGTAATATGTATCTTGTGCTTTGATACTTGTAAATTAAGAGATTTTTAAAATCTTGTATAAAATGATGGTATCTTGTGCCTAATAATTTGTATTTAAAAAGTTTTTTATCCGTGCTTTATATTACACTAGAAATGTACCCTCGCAATGCAGCGGGTTTCTGAAATTTAGAACTCGAACCCTCAATCATTATTCATACTTTTTTTTAATCTTTTAATTATAACTTATTAAAGTCCTATGTTTTTATTTGTATAACTAACTGCAAATAAACATATTAAATATATGATAAACACTATGAGATAAACTAACAATTTTATTTATTTTTAAATATATTTATTAGATCAATGCATGCTTTTATAATATAGTATAGATATATTAGTTATGAGATTATAACTAATATAGATATAGATATATTAACAACAAATCATAACATAAAAAATAAATATTGATAATAGTAGATAATATTGATCAAATCGTCCATTAAATATAAAAAACAAATATTTATATTAATAAATGAGTATCCATTCCACAAATAGATGATGCTGTGAGATACTGTGCTTGGATAAGTTGTACCAATGTATTATGAAATTGTAAATTAAGTAATTAACTTTAATTAGTTGTATTTTGTGCTTAAAATGTTGTAATTAAGAGTTTTTTTATGTCTCTTTTATAATATACTAGGCATATACCCGCGCGATGCAGCGGAATGTAAGTAAATAACGAACAATTAATGTTACTTCCTTATAGACATGTCATCAACAATCCAACCATGACCTATGAATCACAATTTATGAAACCCTAAACCCATAAATATATTCAATAATTAGTTTATATTACAATTATTGACAAAAAAAATTATAATGATATAATTTATAATAAAAATGAAACGTATTTTACGATTATGTATTTTTAATGTGTTAACGGTGGAAAAAAATAAAACGTATGGATAGAAAACAAATTAGTTCGTAGATATTCATGATATTTAATAGTACGGTTAAATTAAAAAATATTCAATATTGGACTCGTTTTGAAGATATTGACGAGACGATTATAATAGTATAATTTGTAGAAAAAGAAACGTATTTTTTCATTGCATTTTTGTTCATATACGATTATTTGTGTTAATATGATAATGATGTAAAATGAAAAATGAAAAAATAAGGGATATAAAATGAATTAAATAAGTAATTGTAAGGGTGACAAATGTAACATTACAAAGGTGATAAATGTTATTGTATAAAAGCTTAGGGTAATAAGTGTTATTGTACAAAAGTTTGTACAATAACTGTATTAGTTTTTTATATAGTAGTAGAGATTTAATTCGTAGATATTCATGATATTTAATAGTACGGTTAAATTTAAAAATATTCAATATTGGGCTCGTTTTGAAGGTATTGACGAGACGATTATAATGGTAAAATTTGTAAAAAAAGAAACGTATTTTTTCATTCCATTTTTATTTATATAACGATTATTTGTGTTAAAATAATAAGGGTGTAAAATGAAAAATGAAAAAACAAGGGATAGAAAGTAAATTAAATAATTAATTGTAAGGGTGATAAATGTAAAATTTAACTTTCCAAAAACCGTTTTCCAATAACCAACTTTTTCAAGAACGGTAATAGAACTTTTATAATATAGTATAGATATAGGCATATACCCGCGCGATACAGCGGAATGTAAGTAAAGAACGAACAATTAATGCTATTTCTTTATATACATTTCATCAATAATCAACCATGACCTAAGAATCACAACTTATGAAACCTAAACCCATAAAGATATTCAATAATTAGTTTATATTACAATTATTGACGAAAAAAATTATAATGATATTATTTATAATAAGAATAAAACGTATTTTACGATTATGTATTTTTAACGTGCTAACGGTGGAAAAAAAATAAAACGTATGGACAGAAAAACAAATTATTTCGTAGATATTCATGATATTTAATAGTACGGTTAAATTAAAAAATATTCAATATTGGGCTCGTTTTGAAGATATTGAGGAGACACTTATAATGATATAATTTGTAGAAAAATGAACGTATTTTTTCATTGCATTTTTGTTAATATATAATTATTTGTGTTAATATGATAATGGTGTAAAATGAAAAATGAAAAAAATAAGGGATATAAAGTAAATTAAATAAGTAATTATAAGGGTGATAAATGTAACATTGTAAGAGTGGTAAATGTAATTGTACAAAAGTTTGTACAATAACGGTTTTAGTTTTTTCATTATATAGTATAAATTCTTATATTTAATAGTACGGTTAAATTAAAAAATATTCAATATTGGGCTCGTTTTGAAGGTAATGACGAGACGATTATAATGGTATAATTTATAAAAAAAGGAACGTATTTTTTCATTGCATTTTTGTTCATATACGATTATTTGTGTTAATATGATAACGGTGTAAAATGAAAATGAAAAAGTAAGGGATATAAAGTAAATTAAATAAGTAATTGTAAGGGTGGTAAATGTAACATTGTAAGGGTAGTAAATGTTATTGTACAAAAGATTAAGGGTGGTAAATGTTATTGTACAAAAGATTGTACAATAACCGTATAACCGTTTTAGAATTTTCATTATATAGCTAGGCATATACCCGCACAATGCAGCAGAATGTAAGTAAAAAATGAACTATTAATGCTAATTTCTTATAGATATGTCATCAACAATCAATCATAACCTAAGAATCACAATTTATAAAATCCTAAACCTATAAAGATATTTAATAATTAATTTATATTACAATTATTGACGAAAAAAATTATAATGATATAATTTATAATAAGAATGAAACGTATTTTACGATTATGTATTTTTAATGTGCTAATGGTAGAAAAATAAATAAAACGTATGGATAGAAAACAAATTAATTTGTAGATATTCATGATATTTAATAGTACGATTAAATTAAAAAATATTCAATATTTGGCTCGTTTTGAAGGTCAGACGAGACGATTATAATGGTATAATTTGTAGAAAAATGAATGTATTTTTCATCGCATTTTTGTTCATATATGTTTATTTGTGTTAATATGATAATGATGTAAAATGAAAAATGAAAAAGTAAGGATATAAAGTAAATTAAATAAGTAATTGTAAGGATGGTAAATGTAACATTGTAAGGGTGGTAAATGTTATTGTACAAAAGATTGTACAATAACCGTTTTATTAGTATAGATAATTCGAATATATTCTGATATTTAATAGTATGGTAAAATTAAAAAATATTCAATATTGGGCTCGTTTTGAAGGTATTGACGAGACGATTATAATGGTATAATTTGTAAAAAAGAAACGTATTTTTTCATTGCATTTTTGTTCATATACGATTATTTGTGTTAATATGATAACGGTGTAAAATGTAAAATGAAAAAGTAAGGGATATAAAATAAATTAAATAAGTAATTGTAAGGGTGGTAAATGTAACATTATAAGGGTAGTAAATGTTATTGTACAAAAGATTAAGGATGATAAATGTAATTGTACAATAGTTTGTACAATAACCGTTTTAGAATTTTCATTATATAGTATAGATTATAGATGATTAGGGTCAGGTTTAGGGGAAAACCTCAAAAAAAACGAAAAGCTAAGGAACACATTGGTAGTCTTTCATCTGGACGATATGCATTTGTGTATACAGGTAATTTGTAACATGAATTTGTGCATATGCACAAGTGCATAAAAACCAAAAAACAACATAATCCAAAGAGTAAGGGTTGGAATGGGTTGTTTTCAAGTTGGGTTAGGTTGAGATGGATTGTTATACTTTTTATCGGGTTGGGTTAGATTGAGATTCTGTTAGTAGTACTTATTTTTAAAGTAAAAGGGAAGATATTTTATTCATCATGAAAGCCGAGTACAACTGATACAATTTGTTTCAACGAAGAGGTTAGTATATGATCTCTGATCAACATAGTCTATATTTATTTCTCTTACCAAACGATGTTCAACATACCCAATTAGCAACCAAAAACCTGAATCTAGGTTTCGTTAAGAGTTTAGCATGTTGGTTGTTCTCGTGTTTTTTCTTAAATAAATACCATTCTCGTCTCTCTCCATATATAAATATACACATTTTCAATTCAACATTACTTTCTAGGCAAAATCTTGGATGAAGTGGTATTTGACGTTCATGTGCTTTGTAGTACAAGATAAGATACTGGCCCAATCTAAAAATTGAATCCATGTATAGTTTAGTCAGCAAGTTGGTTCCTCTCATCTAGAGGATTTGTGAACAACTACAAATAGCAACATATCCATCCTTAATTGTTATATCTTAATTTATGTGTCTCCAAGTTTCCTTCCTCACACTTATGTATGTTGTTTTCGATTGGCACAAGTCTTTAGCTTAACAGTTTTAAGCTAACTGTAGAAGAATCAGGTGTTATAAACGAACCGAGCGAACAAGAACAAAAGTTTATTTGTGCCCATTCATTTAACTCATTATCTTCTAACCAATCCATTATCCAAAACAAGAAAAAGGCATCGAACTTCCTTTGACACCAACTTCCATCTCTCGTAATCATCCTTGAATGCTCAACTATCGTTCCACTGTCTCATGAACCCTTCAACCTAACACTCACAAACTTTGATTGTCACTGAAGTTCGCCACAAGTCTATAACAATTGCAACACAATTAGGTTTATAGGACGCCAAAAATGACTAACTGTCCTAAAAGATTGCTTCAGGGCCAAACAACAAAGCGTTATATCTAAAAGTGTTACAATAAGTTTATAGGACGTTTTGGGATTCTTAACATGTTTTTTAGTGTCATAATAGACTGCTTTATCGGATCAAACAATAAAGCGTCCTATCCAAAAATCTTAAAATAAGTTTATAGGACGTTTTTGGATATCGTAACAAGTTTCTTAGGACATTTTTGAAATAAAATGCCGTATTAAATATTTTGTAGGATACTTTTGAAAAAGTGTCTTATAAAAAGAAAGTGTCATATAAAAAGATATCTTTATAGATACAAATTTTATTTTAAAAATGTTGTAAAAAAACTTGTAAGATGCCTAAAACGCCCTACAAATTCATTGTAACATTTTTAGATATATGACGCGTTATTGTTTTGTCATATAAACTGAAATCATATAAAACAAGATATTAGGATACTTGGTCTATAAATCCGATTTTGTCGTAGTAAACTTGGAAAATTTTAACGTAACCGTAGAGTCATATTTTGGTTGCAAACCTGCGTATCACACGCTTGTTTTAGTCCCACAACATCCCCTTTTCGTGCAAGTCTTGTCGCATATGTCATGAGTGATTGATACTCAACATAACTTGATTTCTAATCAACCAACCAAATGTTATGCATCATTGTTGAGTTGTCATTATGTATGCGTTTATGAAATTGAAACAAGAACACAAATGTACATACCGTTTCTTTCTTTTGTTCTCTAAGCTCGTAAGCACGTTTATAGGCTTCGATTCTCTTTGAGTTAACATCTTCAAGTTCCTTCTGTAAATAACCGATGCCCTTTCTCACACGTTCCAACTCTGATTTAAGTCGCGTAACTCTACGTTTACGTCCCATTAGACCCGTCTTTATTTTCTCAATGTCATCTAGTCGAATCTAATTACAAAAATCTAGTTAGTTAGATCAAACGACTAGTACTACGAAAAAGGATGATAAGAATCACTACAACAAAATTGGGTTATATATGAACCCTAAAATGTCTGAGTGTCTTAACAGAATATTTTATAGGACTTAAGTTTATAGAATCAAATAATACATCGTCCTATTTTAAAAGTGACACTAGGTTTATATGACGCTTTTGAGCATTTTAACAAGGTTTTTGAAACACTTTTAAAATAAAGTGTCGTATTAGTTATTTTATTGGAGGTGTCTTATAAACTCATTTTGTTATAGGACACTTGTGTTTCTACGACACTTTTTCAAAAAGTGTCATATAAAATATTTAATTCAAACACTTTATTTTAAATATGTTTTTAAGAAACTTGTTAAATCTATACGTTGTATAAACTTATTGTAATACTTTTAAATAGAATGTTGTATTGTTTGGTTCTTTAGACTTAAGTCTTATAAACCACTCTGGTAGGACAGTTGTACATCTTAAACATCTTATAAACCCAATTTTGTTGTAGTGAATCAAGGAAGAAAAACGTTACGTGTATTCTATGTTGCATGGAACGATTCCAATCTGTATCACGCTTTGACGGTCTTTCTTTCGTGTACCAATAACTACGAGGGTCGGGTTTTGGTGCATTGTACATTTCTCTTGTTTCCTTGATGTTTCTTATTTCACGATACATTTTCATTTCATCTGCACGATTTTGGTTCCCATGTCGGACCTTGTGCTCCATGCTCTCGATCTTCCAATTTCCGAATTAAAACACATTGTTAATTTCTTATAGAAAGCAAGACTTTAAGAGTCGCTACGATGAAATCAGGTTTAAATGACGCCACAAATATCTAGGTGTCCTAATAGACAATTTTATAGCAACAACCGATTGCGTGTCATATGTAAAAGTGTTGTAATAAGTTTAAGGACATTTTTGAGATAAAGTTGTGATTATATGACATTTTTTGAAAAATGTCATGTAACAAAAATTATATGATACTTTATTTCAAAATCGTCCACATAAACTTGTTAAGACCACAAAAAAGCGTCTTATAACTTATTGCATATACTTTTACATATGATGTATATCTGTAAAACCTACAAAGCAGTATATTAGGATCTTAGGTCCCGTTTGGTTTGTGGGATTGGAATGGATTTGAAGGGATTTGGATTTCAAATCCATTCCAATCCTGCGTTTGGTTTGCAGGAATGAATTTCGTTGACCGGATTTGAAATCCGTTGACCATTTAAAAGTCCCTTATATGATGGATTTCAAAATCCGTTGCAATGAGCCTGGATTTGAAATCCAAACCTGATGGATTCTAAAGCCTGATGGATTTCAAATTCTTATCCAAACACATGAAGGGATTTCAAATCCCCCCAAATCCAAATCTTTCCAAATCCAAATCCTTACTTGAAATCCAATCCATTCCAATCTATTCCTGCAAACCAAACGCACCCTTGATTTTTGACGTCATATAAATATGATTTTGTTGTAATGAGTTTATAAACCATACGAGATCGTTAAGCTCTTGTGTAACACACGATGATTTCTTTGAATACAGAAGTTCTTCCTGAACTTTTTGCAAATACTCCATGTCCATCCTATCTTTCTTGATCATCCTTTTTTGGTAACGTTTTCGATCTGGTGTTTGACCATCTTTTTGATCGGTCAAACATACGAAACCGGTTGTTCTTGGTACTGAACTCGTTGGCGCACGAGGCTCCACTTTACCTAGACTAGCTTCAAGATTCTTGATTTCCCTCGTCTTCCATTCTATATACTTATCACAAGTCGAAAACCACATTAATTTCCGGTGTATTTGATGTTGATCTGCCTGTTAACCAATTTTGCAACCGAAAATCGAAGAGGCATATGTGAGTTTTCAATAATTTGCATCCAAAGAAAAACATAAGCAATAATATCTAAGTGGGAGGTTCATATAAGAAGGTAAGAAGGGAAGATTCATATGTGAATCATTGAAAAAATTCATATAAAGATGCATTTGTGAATCCATGTGAATAATCTGAGATGATGGTTCACATATGCATTTTAAAATAGATTTTTTTGGATTTTTTTTCAATGGATTCACTCACATATGAACCTTCCATTTTTATCTTCTAATGATATTTAACATTCTTATTTGAGCGGACCCCTAAAATCTACAGACGACAGTTACCTTCCGTTGATCTATTTCTTCACTGATACGGGATCGAGCAAGCGTCATCAACTGATATTGCTTGTCAGCCTCGTCTTTTTCTACTTCCTCGGGAGAAGGCCGAAACTTAACGAAATAAAACCGATGAACATGGTTTCCTGTGCTTCCATCTCGTAACTCTAATCCTATCGTATCACATTCCTTTCGTTCTTTTATCTGAGTCGACGACATCTAATTCTTTTGCGAAATCTAAGTAAAGTTTAGGAAACTAGATTTTGCAAACAACCCAACTTGATAGAAAGCCAATTCTTGGTGATGGTTTAATACATCTCTTTAAGTTTGACTTGTAGTTATTTATGAAGTTCATTAGCAACAGCACTTGCACTCCACGGCAAGAAAGACAAAGTCAACTTATCTTAATTTATATATGCATTCGTAATCATCATTTTATTATTGTATTTTTGGTACGTGTTGGTTGCAACCCCCTTCCCACCCTTCCTCCACTCTTACTCGGTCAACAATAAACGTAAAACATTCACTAAACAATAACTTCTAATCAAGCACTGAAACAGATCTCTCTAACTCCAATCAAGCATCTTTTATATTTATACTAGAAACAAACTCGAGCAATGCAACGAGATACATTACAATTTTAATGTTTCATTTTATTTTTTGTTTTTTGTCGATTTACAATACGATTTTGGATGATTTTAGTGATAATGATTTTATTATAATTTTTTTTTAAATTAGGCTTAATAACATAGTTTTTTTTATAAAAAAAATAAGTATTTTGTTAAAATTCAATGATTATATTATATATTTTAAATTCTTTATATTTAAATTGAGATATTTATCCTGTTTTGATTATGTTTATCAGTTAGTTATGAATTCAAACATATAGCTTTAAAATTTGTACTCATGCATCATGACTTGAATCTTAGTATTTAAATAATGTGTATCAATAAACAATACTTAATGCATAAAAACTTATTTTTTAAGAGTTTATTCGATAGTTTAATAATAATATAATGTTTTTTTATAAAATAAACATTAAATATTATGTTAGATTTTCTTAATTATATTTTAGATTGTTTATATTTAAAATTTTATACGGGGAGTGATTTTAGGGAGTTGACATGGGGAGTGATTTTAAGGGAGTTAAAGTGGTTAGAGATAATGATTGAAAATTAATAAATATCATTAAATGTAATACGTAAAACTTTAGAAGTTATTTTTAAAAGATTTTAAATAATTAACATTAAATAGCTGAACATTAAACTTTAGTAATTGTTTTTAAGAGTTTTTTATGCATGTTTTATATTATAGTATATATATATATATATATATATATAGAGAGAGAGAGAGAGAGAGAGAGGGAGAGGGAGAGGGAGAGGGAGAGGGAGAGGGAGAGGGAGAGGGAGAGGGAGGGAGGTTCAAAGGAAAACCTCAAAAAAATAAAAAACTGAGAAACACCCTAGTAGCCTTTGATCTGGACGGTATGCACTTGTGCGTACACGTAAATTAAGCTGTATTTTAGTTTTATGAACGTACGTGTGCATTATGCACGTGTGCATGCTACAAATTACTTATATGCACAAGTGCATAAAGTCCAGATCAAAAGGCTACCAGAGTGTTCCTCAGTTTTCCGTTTTTTTGAGGTTTTTCCTAAACCTGACCCTATAAATATATCTATTGTTTCCTAATATAGTGGTTTGCATAGTTTGTACAAATTGCTTGGGTTGCAAAAGAAACGCACCCTATATATATATATAGGGGTGAGTTCAAATGAAAGCTCATATTTCATTATGCAAATGAGGACAAATCTTAACCATTGATCAAAACTTAGAAAACTAATCAATGGTTAATACATAATAAGGTTAATTGGAAAGTGATTAATAACAAAATTGTAATTTTGAATCAACGCCTACCTTCTTTGACCTTTTATTTTTATTTTTAATTAAAAAAAATTTACCCCCATAAACTTTAAAATAATTTATCTTAAAAATTACTAATATTTGAATCAAACATATTACATAAAAAAAACGAGAATTTCGTGCTCTTCGATATGACATCAATTTCGATATAGTTTATTTTTTGTTTTAACCGTTTTTACGTGAAATTCTATATACGTGTTATATTCATTATGAATATGAATGCACGTCTTCGGGTGTCCACATTCACTATTCATGACGAATAACACCGTATGCATGATGAATAATACAAAATTCAGAATTTTTTTCGTTTTAACCGTTTTTACGTTAAATTCTGTATATGTGTTATATTCATTATAATATGCATGCGCGTCCTCGGGTGTCCACATTCAGTATGAATAACAAAGATAAACATTAATTCACTATTCATGATGAATAATACAGTATTCAGGATGAATAATACAATATTCAGGATGAATAATACACGAATCCATGATTAATGTATTATTTATCATGAATCGTGTATTATTCACCCTGCATGTTCTATTATTCATTCTGAATGATACATTATTCATGATGAATAATATATGAATGACCCATGAAGGTGTATACCCATGAATCACTCTCTTTTGTTTCCCAATTCACAACCGAAATTTGGTTTAATTTATTATGAATATGTATGCGCATCCCCGGATGTCCCACATTCAGTATGAATAACAAATGTGAACGTTCATTCATTATTCATGATGAATAATATAGTATTTATGATGAATTACACAACATTCATGACGAATAATACACGAATTCATGAATCGTGAATTATTCACTCTGAATGTTGTATTATTCATCATGAATGATACATTATTCATGATGAATAACACATGAATGGCCTGTGAAGATGTGGAGACGTGACACACTCTCTTTTGTTCCCCGATTCACAACAGAATTACTCGATAGGTTCTCGATTTGTCTTGATGGGTGTTGGGTTACGGTTCTGAAGAAACGTGATGCCTTACGGCGTTGAAGAAAGTGTTGAAGAAGGTGATGTCGAGTTACATACTTACGGTGTCGAGGCGTTGTACAAACTTGAACGTACATAAATATTCATAATGAATACAACACATATATATAACATTTCACGTAAAAAACGGTTAAAACGACAAAAAAAACTATATCGAGATGGATGTCATATCGAAGAGCACGAAATTCTCGTTTTTTTGATGTAATTTGTTTGATTAAAATATTAGTAATTTTTAAGATAATTTATTTAAACTTTAATTGGGTAAAAAGTTTTTAATTAAAAAAGAAAATAAAAATTCAAATATGATAGACGTGTTTTAAAATTTTCTTCCATTTTTACCCCTAAGCATTTTGAAATTAAAAACTCTATTTAATATGAGTTGTTGGATCAAAAGAGATCGAGTGACTGTGATTTGTCCTCACGTACACAATGAAAAATGAGTTTTCATTTGAACTTTCCCTCTCTCTCTCTCTCTATATATATATATGTATATATATATATATATATATATATATATATATATATATATATATATATATATATATATATATATATATATATATATGGGTGAGTTCAAATGAAAACTCATCTTTCATTGTACACATGAGGGCAAATTTTAACCATTGATCAAACTTAGAAACTAATCAATGGTTAATACATAATAAGGTTAATTGAAAAGTGATTAAGGACAAAATTGGAAATTTGGATCAGCGCCTACCTTGTTTGACTTTTTATTTTATTTTTAATTAAAAAAAATACCCCTTAAACTTTAAAATAAATTATCTTAAAAATTACTAATATTTTAATCAAATAAATTACATCAAAAAACGAGAATTTCGTGCTATTCGATATGACATACAACTCGATATAGTTTTTTTTCGTTGTAACCGTTTTTTACGTGAAATTCTATATATGTGTTATATTCATTATGAATATGCATGCACATCCTCGGATGTCCACATTCAGTTTGAATAACAAAGGTGAACATTCATTCACTATTTATGATGAATAATAGAGTATTCAAGATGAATAATACACAAATCCATGATTCATGTATTATTTATCATGAATCGTGTATTATTCACCCTGAATGTTGTATTATTCATCCTGAATGATACATTATTCATAATGAATAATACATGAATGACCCGTGAAGGTATAGACACATGGCGCACTCTCTTTTGTTTCCCAATTCACAACCGAAATTTGGTTTAATTCATTATGAATATGTATGCGCATCCCCGGACGTCCCATATTCAATATGAATAAAAATGTGAACGTTCATTCATTATTCATGATGAATTACTCAACATTCATGATGAATAATACACGAATTCATGAATAATGAATTGTTCACCCTGAATATTGTATTATTCATCTTGAATGATACATTATTCATTATGAATAATACATGAATGACCTGTGAACGTTCATTCATTATTCATGATGAATAATATAGTATTCAGGATGAATTACACAACATTCATGATGAATAATATACGAATTCATGAATCGTGAATTATTCATCCTGAATGATACATTATTCATGATGAATAATACATGAATGACCTGTGAAGATGTGGAGACTTGACGCACTTTCTTTTGTTCCCTGATTCATAACAGAATTACTCGATAGGTTCTTGATTCGTCTTGATGGGTGTTGGGTTATGGTGCTGAAGAAACGCGATACCTTACGACGTTGAAGAAAGTGTTGAAGAAGATGATGTCGAGTTACATACTTACGGCGTCGAGGTGTTGTACAAACTTGAAAGTACATAAATATTCATAATGAATATAACACATATATAACATTTTATGTAAAAAACGGTCAAAACGGCAAAAAAACTATATCGAGATGGATGTCATATCGAAGAGAACGAAATTCTCGTTTTTTGATGTAATTTGTTTGATTAAAATATTAGTAATTTTATTTTTAAGATAATTTATTTTAAACTTTAATTGGGTAAAAGTTTTTAATTAAAAAAGAAAATAAAAAGTCAAATATGGTAGACGTGCCTTTAAATTATCTTCCATTTTTACCCATAGACATTTTAAAATTAAAAACTCTATTTAATATGAGTTGTTGGATCAAAAGAGATGGAATAACTGAGATTTGTCCTCACGTGCACAATGAAAGATGAGTTTTCATTTGAACTTTCCTCTCTCTCTCTCTCTTTCTTTCTCTCTCTCTCTCTCTCTCTATATATATATATATATATATATATATATATCTAGAGGGGTGTTCAAATGCAACCCATTTATATGGTGCAACCCCTTGCAACCCCTCTATCCACCACACATTTTATGTAATTAAAAAAAAGGAAAAAAAGTAAAAATAAAATGTGTGGTGGATAAAGGGGTTGCAAGGGTTGTATCATGTAAAATGTTGCATAATAACTCACCCCTATATATATCAGCCAACATTTAACCAAAAAAAAAGTGGTAAACATCCTCTTAGACGCCGGTATTACTTTTTCTTTCTTTCTTAAAGTCAAGCGGTTCTCGAGGGTGTTTTATTGTGACTTGTGAGATATAGATCGAACGGGGTCATCAAAATTATTGTGACCTAATTATACATGTTTTAGACTTTACTCGACAATATATATTTTAACTAGTAGCCTCATTATACATATTTTAGCATTTACCTAACTATATATATTATATATATGTTTAACCTTTAACTCAATTGTACATGTTTTAGCCAATTTTAATTGTTTTTTGCTTTAACCCCCCCCCCCCCCCCCCCCCCATTCCGGAATTTGAAGAACAATAGAAGAATGATCCATTTAAAAGGAATTTCATATATACTTTTGTCATTTTAACACATTTTTATTCTTTTAATTTATAAGACTTTTAATATGATAGGATATGAGCTTTGATTGTTTTATTTATTACTCGTCCAATCAATCTATAGTTTTGATATATGTGTAACATAACCTCAAAAAAGATTGGAATGACCTGTTTAAAGTTATTTAAGGAAATATATTTCATTTACCACGAAAGTTAAATACCACATATACATTCTCCCTTGCATCGAGGTTTATAGGGATACAAATCTGCTGTCTCACCCATGAGATTAAGACACGTTAGATTTTATATATTTTTAATTTTATTAATTTAATTCAAGTTTCCAATGATATGCATTCATGTGATCAATGGACATGAATGAGATGTGATAGTTTAGGACAAGAGATTTTTTATTCGGTTTACAAGACGTCAAAATATCTAAGTGTTCTAATAGATTGTTTCATATAACTTAGAGTAAACTACGATTTTCGTCCTTGTGGTTTGTTGTTTATAACCATTTTCGTCCTTGATTTTAAAAGTTGCTTTTTTGGTTCTTGTGGTTTGCAATTCTTTTCCATTTTCGTCCTTAAAACTAATACTTTCAGGGACTAAAACGAAAGGAATTACAAACCATAAGGACCAAAAAAGCAATTTTTAAAGATTATGGACGAAAATAGTTATAAACAATAAACCACAGGGACTAAAATAGTAGTTTACTCTATAACTTAATTTCATAAGTGTTTGCAGTAAGTTTATAAGACCCTATGGATGTCTTAACAACATTTTTAGAACACTTTTGAAATAAAGCGTTATATTAACTTTTTATATGACGCTATTTGAAAAAAGAAGTCTTATAAAAACATGTCCAATAAAAAGATGTTCATAGGACACTTTGGAAAAATGTCCCATAAAAAACCTAATACGACACTTTGTCTTAAAAGTGTCATCAAATACTTGTTAAGATGCCAAAAATCGTATAATAACTTATATTTATATGATTAAGACACTTTGTTGTTTGATTTTATAAACTTACACTTAAAAACATTTTTTTGCATTCAATAAACTCGTTTTTTGCTATAGTGAAAAGAAGAAGGCGAAGAAAACCACATTTTATGTAAACAAGAGAAGACTTAATATTATACCACAAAATAAGAAAACATAGATTCTGCTAAGCGACCTATCAACCTGTGTTATCTGCCATCTTTCTCGTCGAGTACTCATTCCAACTACATTATTATACGAATTGGGAGTCGTTGCAAATAAAGGTGATCCCAACTCCCCCAAAATTCTCCCAGACACCATTTCTCCAAGCATCCCAATCGTCGGACTTGGAACCACCACACCATCCACCGTCAAACCACCACCACCACCACCACCCACAGCTAAAGGTGGAGGTGCATGTTGTTGATAGCCACCGCGACTATGTTGCTTGGTTGGCACGGTTAGCCGTTGTCGATACCTCGGAGTACGCAGCCTTGGTGGGATCACCGAACCAACATGTGGAGCCATTTCTGTGGTATCAGTATTCTTCAGGGTTTGGCTAGGTCCATATAAGGGTACTATGGTGTTTTGTGAGACTTCAGTTTTACACATGGGGCATTGTGCTTTTTGGGTTTCTAGACGAGATGAAGGGTTTTGGTGTTGAATCCATTTGTAAATGCAAGGCCAGCAGTAGAGGTGGCCACAGAATGTTACTACCGGATCTTGGACGGAATCTAGACAGATGTTACATTCGAAGATGCCTGAAACTACACTGGTTTTAGATTCATCGACACCTTTAGCCATGGATTTATCATCGCCATTGATGGTGTTTTGAGGTGCAGTTTGAGTGGCCATTCTTGATGGGGTTCACTCTGCTCAAATCTTCAAGAGATGAGTTGGTGAAATGGTTAGAACTCGTGTGTTATTATAGAGTGCCACTGCCATATATATATATATATATGTTATATACCATGCTGTAAATGGATGTTAACAAATGGGGATCAAAAAGTAGTCTTCTCTATCAAGGAAACATAATTCTTGTAATCTTGAAACTTTCAGAAAACATTTCCTTTTCTATTCAAAATCACATCTTATTTGTCTTTCCTGAACAAAACAATACAAAATTTAATAATTAAAAAAAGAACTCTATGACGAAGTTGGCAAAACATTTTATTACGTTAACAAAATGAATTCCAATGCAAATCTATATATTCACAATTTAGCTACTATTAAAATAATTGATGACGTTAACTTTAATTCTCAAGTTATCTTAAATTAAATTGTGTTATGAAAGAATTTTTTAAATGTTTGATTATTATTTAAAGAACACTATAAATTGGAGTATATACCAAACTAAATGTTGTATTTAATTTAACCAAAGTATAATATTTTCACTATTACTTTTATTATCCAACAATATCTTAAATATGATATAAAGTATTAACTGATTTAAAACCTTAATATATTTCGTGGAAATTTAAGGAACAAAATTGGGGTCAAAGTAAAGTACTTAGTGAGTCAAAGTAGTAGCTTATATAGGAAATTAGTGTGAGTCTTCCATATCACATCGATCCTAAGAATGTTAAAAAATAACCCTTGTGAAGAGGAAGTAAAATAACATTATTGACTTGTCCAAAAGATTTAATTTTCTTTTGCCAAAAAATAAATAAATAATATATACTATTTAATTAACAATTAAATGTTTAAAGTTTACTTAAATAAGATAAAGAAAATGAACGTTTTAACAAGTAATCTCATCAATACTTTGTTAATAATCGGTGTAAGAGATTCCAATATTATGTGTTAAGACCATACCAATACTGCAACAGTGACTTAGCAGTTTGGTCTTCGCATTCTAGATCTAATTTTTTCCAACTGCTCACTTTTCTACTTGTTCCTTACTTCTACTTTTGCCTATTGTTGCTGATTTAAAGGACAAGAAGATGGCTACTTGTATATTTTTATTGGTTTAAAATCTCTTATAATTAATCTTTTGTAATTATTAGTTGTTTTTACTCTTTAGTTTGTGACTATAAAGGCCTTGGTTTGTTCCACTTGAAAACAAGAAATATATCATTCATCTTCTCAAAAACGTTTTCATGGTATCAGAGTAGCAACACTCTTTGGACTTGCATATGTTTTATGTTTTCTAAAATCTCATCAGCTTCTCATTTCATTTTTCTTCTTCATCATTATGTCTGAGAAAAAATTGAAACCATGGATGGAAATCCTAACCAACGTCTTTCAACAACATTGTTAAATGAATATAATTATCTTCCTTGGTCAAGATCCATCACTTTAGCTCTTGGAGGAAGAGCTAAACTCAACTACACCCAAACTGATAACAAGAAGCCTGCAACCACGGACCAGAAGTATGAATCATGGATCACCAATTGATCAACTTGTCATGTCTTGGATTCTTAACTCTATAGAGCCTAATTAAGATAGCTAACGTTTTTAGCTATTCTGAATCTTCTAAATAGTTACGAAATGCAATCAAGGAGATGCATGGAAACTTAAACAATTCAATAAGAATTTTTCAAATAAAAAAGGAGTTAGTAGATATGCAGCAAGAAAGCAACACATTTGTGTACCATCTAAGAATCTTGATGTCTAAGTGGAATGAGCTTGACATCTATAGACCTCATACCACTAATGATGTTGTCATTCTCAAAACATCAACCGAAGACAAGATATTTTAGCTCCATGCAAGTCTAGGATCTGAATATGAAGATCTCGAAAGCCATCTTTTGATGACTCCTGAAATGCCTACCCTTTCTGTGGTTTGCATCACCATTCAGTGAGAAGAAGATAGGAGAAAAGTAGTGTGCACTAAAACCACCATTAAAAATGTTGAAGATTGGCAAGAGATCTAATGTATAATGGCAAGAGACCCGATTTACAATCTACCCATTGTAAGAAGATTGGCAGAAGTGGAATTAGTCATGAAAAGGAGGTGTTGGATTCTTCATCCGGAACTTAAGCTTAAGTTCCATGAAAATTAAAAAAATAAAAGGACATTTGTGTAGGAAAATACAACCTCACATCTATTCATCTACAAACCAAGGATTGGAGATCACCTCCAACCCAATCAATCTGATCAATGAATTTTGCTTCCCACATCCAACAGAAACGTGGGAGCACGGATTTTAGTTCCGGTGACAACTCAATTGCTCTCCTTGGGAAGTTTACTGGGTTCATGGCCAAGATAGCAATGACTACTTCTAAAGATATTCCAAGTATGATTTATGCCTTGTTCACGGCCTTACAAGTAACTAGAAGTCATGATTTTTGGATTCTAGATTCGGGTGCCTCTGATCATATGACCAATTATAAGTCCATGTTAATTGAATTCCAATCTTTTTCTAAGCCCTCACCTATTACTATTGCCAATGGCAATAATGCTCTTGTCTTAGGAAAGAGAAAATTTAAGTTGTGTTTGGGAACTACAAATTCAATCATCTTGTATATTTCTTCCTTTCCATTTAAACTTCTGTCAATTGAGAAGTTAACCAGACTTTTAGACTGCATATCAATGTTCTCTCGTTCTCATGTTACTTTTCAGGATCAAAAGACTAAGAAGAATATTGGTGAAGGATTTTTCCTTAATGGTTTCTATTACATCTCTACCTTTCCAAGTTTTCCAGAAGTTCTTTTTTTGAATTGTGCATTTCAGCAACAAACATTGTGGCATAAATGCATTGTTCATATTTTTTCAACTGTCTTCTCTATCATGTTATTTCTTAATTTTTGTAAAAGTTCTAGTGATTATGAAACCTATCACATGTCAAAATCTACTAGACTTCCCCTACATCTCAGTCTAGACCCACTCAGCCTTTTGAACTTGTGCATTCTGATGTATGGGGACCCCTAACTCGCAAATATTTTGATGGCTATAGGTCCTATGTAACTTTTATTGATGATTTTGCAAGAACCACTTTTCTGTATTTGTTGAAATTCAAGAATGAGGTGTTCAAATCTTTTCAAGACTTCCATAACATGGTTAAAAATCATTTCTCCACAAAAAATGGAACATTTAGGCCATATAATGGTATTGTATTCACATCCAACATCATGCAAACATATCTTAGTGAACAAGGCATAATTCATGAGACGAGTTGTGTGAAGACTCCACAATAGAATGGTATAGCAAAAAGGAAGAATAAAGATTTCTTGAAAAAGCTAGAGCTTTGATGTTGCAAAATTATGTACCAAAAAGGTTTTGGTCATAGGCAATCTAACATATCTTATTGATAGATTGGCTAGTAGTGTATTTAAAGCTCAACTCTCTATTTGAGATGCTAAAAGGAAGAAAATTGATATCAGTCATCTTTGGACGTTTGATTGTGTTTTTGTTGTCCATATTTAAGCAAACTATAGACAAATTAGAGGCTAGATCCTTGAATTGTATGTTGCTTGGTTATTCATCTACACAAAAAATGTTATAAATGCTACAATCCAACTTCAGGAAAATAATTGTTTCTAGAGATGTAAGATTTGATAAAAACAACCTTACTGAAAAGGCAATGATCATGATGAACCTCAGGGGGAGCTTATGTGTGAATTGTTCCCTTTACCTATTCCTATTAGGGCTGTAAACGAACCGAACGTTCAACGAACCATTCGTGAACCGTTCGGCGGGAAGTTCTTTTATTTAATAAAACGAACGAAATGAATACATTTTTATTCATTTAGTTAAATGAACGAACATGAACGATGACCTTGTTTGTTCATTTACGTTCGTGAACGTTCGTTTATATACATAATATATTTATATATTATGACATTATAGGGAAGATCAAACGAGAACAGTAACTATTTAAAAAAACACGAGAACTAACAAAATCATTAGTGATTTTACATTAACGCGCAAAAAAGCCACGCACACCTGAAGCCGCGACCAAAGTCCATTTTTCGTTTGTTAATGTAAAATCACTAATGATTTTGTTAGTTCTCGTGTTCTTTTAAATAGGTATTGTTCTCGTTTGAACCCGACTATATGATATTATGTAACACCCCTAAAAATAAAAAATAGCAGACAAAAATAAAACTCCCAAAAACTCTTAAATACAACGCTTTGAAACGACAAAAGTCTAAAGTTACAAAGGAGAATCTCTACAACAATGTATCAGAGTTCTAACGGAACTAACTAGTCCCACAAACTAGGGACAACATTAGACGGGTGTTACTAAAACCACCAATCTGCTATCTTCACCAAACCGGATGACGTCACTAGAGCCATCCTACCGAAACTTCTACCAAGCTCCACTCGCCACTCAGAACCATCTAAGACCTGATATACATGTCGAAAGAAAAAGTGTTAGGCTTAACGCCTAGTGAGTTAAAGCAGTTTACATCGCATAATTCATAAAACATATGAAACGAACGTTTTATATTAAATAAAACCATTCTCGAAATTCTGATTATAAAGAGACTTCATTTATAAACCAAGTTACTTCTAATTTCCAAATACCCTTTTTAGATAGATGATTGACGCCCAAATTTCCCCAAAACGCACCCAAACGGTATTTCTCCAAAAGACTCATTGTGTAATTAAAATGGTACGTTTTAACACCGAATGTATGGATAAGGGAATACCCAAGATAACACCTTTCAGTGATGGGGGATACCCGATTCCATCGAATGTGACGAGCACACAAAGTTAAGCCACGTATCGACGTTCACGAGTTTCACATAAGACCATGGTTCCCTGTATGTATACGGCTCATCCGAGCTACCACCGCAAGACACCACTGATCCTAGCGTCTACTCGACCTCTAGATGAGTCTCACCACAAAGTCACAAGTCTCCGTATCAGGCTCACTCTGGGCACCACCGCAAGACTTAGCTCCATATACGGCTCATCCGAGCTACCACCACAAGCTTACATAATCAACATGACTTGGGGACCACTCACTAGACTCAAACATGGACATTAAAACTCCATGATGAACATAACGACTCATATGCCTATGGATCCAATGCATTACAGTCTAAACATTACATGACTCTGTATGAATGAACTGACGCATCCAAAACATGTAAGTAACCAACATTTATATAATAGTTGTTTTTCAATGAAACACTCTATAAGGAGCCGTTTAAACCGGACAACGTCCCAAAACCCGTTAAGGTACAATTCAAGCCGAAAGGCTTCATAAAATGTTTGATACTCAAAAGAGCCAATATGGCTATATAAATCGATGAACAACTTTCCCAAATATTTCCAATTCAAAAGGCAGCCATCCTAACAACTCACACTTTTAAAGTCAAGGAGATCAAAGTTTTCAAATATAAAACCTGTAGGGTGAGTAAACCCTAAATGACCATATTTCCATGGCCACTCTTTAGAATCTCCAACCCACACTAAAATCCCCTTTAAAAACCATTTGTACTCCAAATATTCTCATATTAGTGACTCAAGCAACCCAATACCCAAATACTTCCAATAACCAAGAAACAAGTGTGGCAGATTAAAAATCTCCTTTTTGTGACTCAAACACCTTATAAAATAACGTAATCCATTTTCCAAGATTTATATCCCCAAATAAGTGTAGTGTACAAATATTCCCAAAAACTTATCAAAATGAAGTAACTCATGAATATACCTTTAAAACCCAAAATATGTGCATTTTGACATGTATATAGTTTTTTCAAAGCAACTAGAACTCACCTTTCTATATTTAGACTAAATCTAGGTTTTACCCACAACTTGAGCTCCTTAGAAGAGAAGATCTTGAATCCTTCCACTAGCTCCAAGCTTTCTATAGCTTGGTTATAAACTCTTAGATCCACCCAATACTTCAATCTACTTCCTTCTCTACTTGAAAATCTCCAAAAGACGAACCCTAGGTTCAAGAATCGCTCCAAACGACTATGGGAAGGAGAAGATAAGAGAGAAATGAGGTTGAAGCCCTAAAATCGCGATTAAAACCCATCAGATGGCTTTCGCGACTTATGCCGCGACTTGCAGTCGCGGCGCTAGTCTCCCGTGTCCTGAAAACTCACATCTAGTGAGTTACGCGGCTTATGCCGCGACTCCCAGTCGCGCCACAACCCGCGGCGGCCCCAAAACTTGGTTCTCTCATGACTTTCGCACCTGAATCGATTCCCGATGATTCCATTATGAACTTACCTGATTTCCCGGTACTTTTACGACCCAAGAGCCAAACGACTCTCGTAACACCGTTGAGGATACATTATGAAATTACGGGTGTTACAATCCTCCCCACCTTGAAAATGATTTCGTCCTCGAAATCTTGATCGAGATCCCCAAAACTCCACGGGTTACAGGGGATTATTAGCAGATCCAAAACTACCCAAAATGAACCACACTGAGAAATTGGCTCCATACGTGAAGAGAACATTGCTGCCAATCTTACTAGCAATAGTAAATCTTCCTACAGTCTTTCACCCGAAAGACTTGGGCGGTTAGCCGTTCACTAACCTTCAACGATCCCTTATTTCGCGCGATTTTGTGAAGAGTCGCTGACCTACCTATCCCCACATCCTCGAAGGATGCACCAACGATTCGCTCTTTCTGGTAGACTCACTTAGGACTCCAATTTAAAGCACAGGTTGAGAGCAACCCTACGGATAGCCCTTGCCACAAAGCTATCTAACGAGGGTCTAAGCCTAGGGATACCTCTCCCAACTATGAGATCATTCCTAAAACCACCACTGATCTCAACTTAGCTCTTGCCCCAAACAACCGCAAGAGAACCTAGTATGTCTACAAGAGGTAAAAGCACTATCGAGAAAAGCGAGACCCTAAACACGAGTCACCAACAAGGTCGCCAAGGTTCCCAACCTTTCTTAGAGTCAACAATCCTCCAAAGTTCCACATCCGTTATGGCACTCACCGCTTACTTCTACCTTTCGCCCATAAAGCCACACTAGCCTCCTAATTGATTGCACTCCAAACCATATACATAGTCATACCCGACCGAGCATCGGCACTACTCGACGGTTGGGTTAACTTATCATATTAGAGGGTGCCTTACCTTATAATAAGCCATAATCTTAAGTCTAGGATTCGGTTGGTTCTACAATTCCACGATAGCCTTGAGTCGACCCACCCATGGACTCATAAATTCTTAAAAGTCCGCTCGATAAGGTCTTCCAAAACGTCGTGCAGATCTTTCTTGCGCCCTCTGACCAATTATCCTCTACCGTTCCTCTTATTAACTCCTAAAGACATCTCGAATTCGTGGTGGTCACTGGCTACGACTTCTCTTATGGTTACGGGTGAAAGCACTTCCTTGGCCTATACGGGTGACCCGACACTTGACTCGCAACAAGAGATCTCCTCTAACTCCGATACTATACCACCACAAATACTAACATTTTCAATTTTACAATTTAGGTGTTAGTTCTTAATACAACCACCACAACGATTAGTCATCAAACCCGACGCTTAACTCCCAAAGATTCTACTCCCTACCTATTAACGATTCAAGCCTCAACTTATAAGACTTAACACCCAAAGTCCACTTACCAGACCCCTATGGGGTTCCCATAAATGCTAAAAAAAAACTTTGGTCTCTAGCATCCGATACTACACGCGGTACAACCTACCCGCTCGGATGAGGTAGCGGCAATCCACTCTGACAAAGACTCGAACACAACAGCTTAACTATCCTACGAAACTAAACGAAAAGGGAAACATACCTGTCGTCATTGACGTGCCATTCCAGACTAGGCATACAGTGCCCGCTTCCTGAACCTTCTCTGATCCCGGCACGAGGGCAGTCCCTCTTGACATGGCCCGCCTCTTTACACACGAAATAGATAGTGCCCTTGGTGGAACAATCACGGTGATAGTGACCTAATATTCCACACTTGAGACATGACATGGGGTTGGGGTTGCACCTACCTGCATGCTTGACTCGGCACCCTTGACACCACTTCGATTTCCTATGATGGCCTACCTCCCTTTCATTGCCATGAACATTTCCCTCTTGGGATGGACTCCACTGGTCTTCCCGTTTTCTCTTTTCCTTAGTCGCCACCTCTTCTTCTTTACTACATCAGATGCACACATCTTCAATGGATTGCAATTCTTCCATTACTTCCCGGAGGGTGGAGGCTTTAGAATTTCGGACCATTGCCTTCATGCGGGCGGGTAGCCCGTTCATATAGGCCTTGACTCTGTCCTTCTCACTCGGAACGACATGTCCCACTAAATCTAACTTCTCCATAAAGAGATTGGAGTATTCTCTCACCGACATATCCCCTTTCTTGAGGGCTCGGAACTCCTCTTCTATTCTGTCTAACGCCATTTTGCTGCAGTACTCCTTCAACACTTCCTTCTTGAACGTGTCCCATGCTTGTGACGAAACATCAGCAGTCCCCATAGCGGTCTTGGTGACGTTCCACCAAGTAAGAGCTCGTCCTCTCATCATGTGGGAGGCAAATTTCACCTTCTGCCCCTCTTCACACTCACTAGTGTCAAATGCTTGCTCCATCTCTTGTATCCAATTCAAGCACGCCACTGGACTGTCAGTTCCTGAAAACTCCGGCGGCTTGTTGCATAGAAAGTTCTTGTATGCGTGGGTTCTCTCGCTATATTTCATATTAACAACAACAAGATCCTCCATCCGGATCACATTCCCGGTGCCTCCGAGACTCCACACATCAAGCTCATTAATTGCTTCACGTCTCCGGTCATTGGCATCTCTGACCTCTAACGCCTTCATTATCCTTTCCTCTTGCTGCTCCATGGCCGACTTCATCAACTGTACCACGCTATCCAACAACTCACCATGAGGACTCGCCTCTTGAGTTTGCGCTTCTCTCCTTGTATCCGCCATTCTTTTCTGACACACACGAGAACGAGATTAAGAAACTTAGACCAATACTATGAAAGCAACTAGGGCGTACTACTACACACATCAAGTATCGTAATAATGGTTGAGTCAAGCACACTTACGTAACATTGTATTCATAATAGCAGTAGCTAAGTGAAATTATGAACATAATATACATAAGGATCCTCGTCACCATAGCCACGACTCTTAACTAGTGCATTTTTGTCGACCACAACAACTCGCTCTCTTCTTAACAGTTATATCCATAACGAACAAGTCATAACTTAAAGTCTCAGCTTAAGTCTAGGCATCTAAATCTCATACCTAGTTCACTTAAACTAGAGCTCTGATACCAACTTGTAACACCCCTAAAAATTCAAAAATAGCAGACAAAAATAAAACTCCCAAAACTCTTAAATACAACGCTTTGAAACGACAAAAGTCTAAAGTTACAAAGGAGAATATCTACAACAATGTATCAGAGTTCTAACGGAACTAACTAGTCCCACAAACTAGGGACAACATTAGACGGGTGTTACTAAAACCACCAATCTGCTATCTTCACCAAACCGGATGACGTCACTAGAGCCATCCTACCGAAACTTCTACCAAGCTCCACTCGCCACTCAGATCCATTTAAGACCTGATATACATGTCGAAAGAAAAAGTGTTAGGCTTAACGCCTAGTGAGTTAAAGCAGTTTACATCGCATAATTCATAAAACATATGAAACGAACGTTTTACATTAAATAAAACCATTCTCGAAATTCTGATTATAAAGAGACTTCATTTATAAACCAAGTTACTTCTAATTTCCAAATACCCTTTTTAGATAGATGACTGACGCCCAAATTTCCCCAAAACGCACCCACACGGTATTTCTCCAAAAGACTCATTGTGTAATTAAAATGGTACGTTTTAACACCGAATGTATGGATAAGGGAATACCCAAGATAACACCTTTCAGTGATGGGGGATACCCGATTCCATCGAATGTGACGAGCACACAAAGTTAAGCCACGTATCGACGTTCACGAGTTTCACATAAGACCATGGTTCCCTGTATACGGCTCATCCGAGCTACCACCGTAAGACACCACTGATCCTAGCGTCTACTCGACCTCTAGATGAGTCTCACCACAAAGTCACAAGTCTCCGTATCAGGCTCACTCTGGGTACCACCGCAAGACTTAGCTCCGTATACGGCTCATCCGAGCTACCACCGCAAGCTTACATAATCAACATGACTTGGGGACCACTCACTAGACTCAAACATGGACATTAAAACTCCATGATGAACATAACGACTCATATGCCTATGGATCCAATGCATTACAGTCTAAACATTACATGACTCTGTATGAATGAACTGACGCATCCAAAACATGTAATTAACCAACATTTATATAATAGTTGTTTTTCAATGAAACACTCTATAAGGAGCCGTTTAAACCGGACAACGTCCCAAAACCCGTTAAGGTAAAATTCAAGCCGAAAGGCTTCATAAAATGTTTGATACTCAAAAGAGCCAATATGGCTATATAAATCGATGAACAACTTTCCCAAATATTTCCAATTCAAAAGGTAGCCATCCTAACAACTCACACTTTTAAAGTCAAGGAGATCAAAGTTTTCAAATATAAAACCCGTAGGGTGAGTAAACCCCAAATGACCATATTTCCATGGCCGCTCTTTAGAATCTCCAACCCACACTAAAATCCCCTTTAAAAACCATTTGTACTCCAAATATTCTCATATTAGTGACTCAAGTAACCCAATACCCAAATACTTCCAACAAGCAAGAAACAAGTGTGGCGGATTAAAAATCTCCTTTTTGTGACTCAAACACCTTATAAAATAACGTAATCCATTTTCCAAGATTTATATCCCCAAATAAGTGTAGTGTACAAATATTCCCAAAAACTTATCAAAATGAAGTAACTCATGAATATACCTTTAAAACCCAAAATATGTGCATTTTGACATGTGTATAGTTTTTTCAAAGCAACTAGAACTCACCTTGCTAGATTTAGACTAAATCTAGGTTTTACCCACAACTTGAGCTCCTTAGAAGAGAAGATCTTGAATCCTTCCACTAGCTCCAAGCTTTCTATAGCTTGGTTATAAACTCTTAGATCCACCCAATACTTCAATCTACTTCCTTCTCTACTTGAAAATCTCCAAAAGACGAACCCTAGGTTCAAGAATCGCTCCAAACGACTATGGGAAGGAGAAGATAAGAGAGAAATGAGGTTGAAGCCCTAAAATCGCGATTAAAACCCATCAGATGGCTTCCGCAACTTATGCCGCGACTTGCAGTCGCGGCGCTAGTCTCCCGTGTCCTGAAAACTCACATCTAGTGAGTTACGCAGCTTATGCCGCGACTCCCAGTCGCGCCACAACCCGCGGCGGCCCCAAAACTTGGTTCTCTCATGACTTTCGCACCTGAATCGATTCCCGATGATTCCATTATGAACTTACCTGATTTCCCGGTACTTTTACGACCCAAGAGCCAAACGACTCTCGTAACACCGTTGAGGATACATTATGAAATTACGGGTGTTACAATCCTCCCCACCTTGAAAATGATTTCGTCCTCGAAATCTTGATCGAGATCCCCAAAACTCCACGGGTTACAGGGGATTATTAGCAGATCCAAAACTACCCAAAATGAACCACACTGAGAAATTGGCTCCATACGTGAAGAGAACATTGCTGCCAATCTTACTAGCAATAGTAAATCTTCCTACAGTCTTTCACCCGAAAGACTTGGGCGGTTAGCCGCTCACTAACCTTCAACGATCCCTTATTTCGCGCGGTTTTGTGAAGAGTTGCTGACCTACCTATCCCCACATCCTCGAAGGATGCACCAACGATTCGCTCTTTCTGGTAGACTCACTTAGGACTCCAATTTAAAGCACAGGTTGAGAGCAACCCTACGGATAGCCCTTGCCACAAAGCTATCTAACGAGGGTCTAAGCCTAGGGATACCTCTCCCAACTATGAGATCATTCCTAAAACCACCACTGATCTCAACTTAGCTCTTGCCCCAAACAACCGCAAGAGAACCTAGTATGTCTACAAGAGGTAAAAGCACTATCGAGAAAAGCGAGACCCTAAACACGAGTCACCAACAAGGTCGCCAAGGTTCCCAACCTTTCTTAGAGTCAACAATCCTCCAAAGTTCCACATCCCTTATGTCACTCACCGCTTACTTCTACCTTTCGCCCATAAAGCCACACTAGCCTCCTAATTGATTGCACTCTAAACCATATACATAGTCATACCCGACCGAGCATCGGCACTACTCGACGGTTGGGTTAACTTATCATATTAGAGGGTGCCTTACCTTATAATAAGCCATAATCTTAAGTCTAGGATTCGGTTGGTTCTACAATTCCACGATAGCCTTGAGTCGACCCACCCATGGACTCATAAATTCTTAAAAGTCCGCTCGATAAGGTCTTCCAAAACGTCGTGTAGATCTTTCTTGCGCCCTCTGACCAACTATCCTCTACCGTTCCTCTTATTAACTCCTAAAGACATCTCGAATTCGTGGTGGTCACTGGCTACGACTTCTCTTATGGTTACGGGTGAAAGCACTTACTTGGCCTATACGGGTGACCCGACACTTGACTCGCAACAAGAGATCTCCTCTAACTCCGATACTATACCACCACAAATACTAACATTTTCAATTTTACAATTTAGGTGTTAGTTCTTAATACAACAACCACAACGATTAGTCATCAAACGCGACGCTTAACTCCCAAAGATTCTACTCCCTACCTATTAACGATTCAAGCCTCAACTTATAAGACTTAACACCCAAAGTCCACTTACCGGACCCCTATGGGGTTCCCATAAATGCTAAAAAAAAAAACTTTGGTCTTTAGCATCCGATACTACACGCGGTACAACCTACCCGCTCGGATGAGGTAGCGACAATCCACTCTGACAAAGACTCGAACACAACATCTTAACTATCCTACGAAACTAAACGAAAAGGGAAACATACCTGTCGTCACCGACGTGCCATTCCAGACTAGGCATACAGTGCCCGCTTCCCGAACCTTCTCTGATCCCGGCACGAGGGCAGTCCCTCTTGACATGGCCCGCCTCTTTACACACGAAATAGATAGTGCCCTTGGTGGAACAATCACGGTGATAGTGACCTAATATTCGACACTTGAGGCATGACATGGGGTTGGGGTTGCACCTACCTGCATGCTTGACTCGGCACCCTTGACACCACTTCGATTTCCTATGATGGCCTACCTCCCTTTCATTGCCATGAACATTGCCCTTTTGGGATGGACTCCACTGGTCTTCCCGTTCTCTCTTTTCCTTAGTCGCCACCTCTTCTTCTTTACTACATCAGATGCACATATCTTCAATGGATTGCAATTCTTCCATTACTTCCCGGAGGGTGGAGGCTTTAGAATTTCGGACCATTGCCTTCATGCGGGCGGGTAGCCCGTTCATATAGGCCTTGACTCTGTCCTTCTCACTCGGAACGACATGTCCCACTAAATCTAACTTCTCCATAAAGAGATTGGAGTATTCTCTCACCGACATATCCCCTTTCTTGAGGGCTCGGAACACCTCTTCTATTCTGTCTAATGCCATTTTGCTGCAGTACTCCTTCAACACTTCCTTCTTGAACGTGTCCCATGCTTGTGACGAAACATCAGCAGTCCCCATAGCGGTCTTGGTGACGTTCCACCAAGTAAGAGCTCGTCCTCTCATCATGCGGGAGGCAAATTTCACCTTCTGCCCCTCTTCACACTCACTAGTGTCAAATGCTTGCTCCATCTCTTGTATCCAATTCAAGCACGCCACTGGACTGTCAGTTCTTGAAAACTCCGGCGGCTTGTTGCACAGAAAGTTCTTGTATGCGCGGGTTCTCTCGCTATATTTCATATTAACAACAACAAGATCCTCCATCCAGATCACATTCCCGGTGCCTCCGAGACTCCACACATCAAGCTCATTAATTGCTTCACGTCTCCGGTCATTGGCATCTCTGACCTCTAACGCCTTCATTATCCTTTCCTCTTGCTGCTCCATGGCCGACTTCATCAACTGTACCACGCTATCCAACAACTCACCATGAGGACTCGCCTATTGAGTTTTTTCAAAGCAACTAGAACTCACCTTGCTAGATTTAGACTAAATCTAGGTTTTACCCACAACTTGAGCTCCTTAGAAGAGAAGATCTTGAATCCTTCCACTAGCTCCAAGCGTTCTATAGCTTGGTTATAAACTCTTAGATCCACCCAATACTTCAATCTACTTCCTTCTCTACTTGAAAATATCCAAAAGACGAACCCTAGGTTCAAGAATCGCTCCAACCGACTATGGGAAGGAGAAGATAAGAGAGAAATGAGGTTGAAGCCCTAAAATCGCGATCCATCAGATGGCTTTCGCGACTTATGCCGCGACTTGCAGTCGCGGCGCTAGTCGCCCGTGTCCTGAAAACTCACATCTAGTGAGTTACGCGGCTTATGCCGCGACTCCCAGTCGTGCCACAACCCGCGGAGGCCCCAAAACTTGGTTCTCTCATGACTTTCACACTTGAATTGATTCCCGATGATTCCATTATGAACTTACCTAATTTACCGGTACTTTTACTACCCAAGAGCCAAACGACTCTCGTAACATCGTTGAGGATACAATATGAAATTACGGGTGTTACACATTAATATGTAAATCAATAATTAAATTAAGTTTTTCTGAATTCCTTTTTTATTCCCTCTAAATTTACATGTTTTACATTTTGTTATGTTATCTTATAAGAATGAAATGAGAAGTAATAGTGGTTGTTTTTTGTTCATTTGTGTTTGTTTGTTTATGTTCACTTATTGTTTAATTAGTTCGATTGTTTAGCATAATAAGAAACACAAACACGAACAAAGATATTTTCTTTACGAACAAATATGAACACAAGAAGTTTCGTTCGTTTATGTTCGCTTGTTTAGCATCTTAACGAACGAACACGAACACACATATTTTCTTACTGAACAAACAAGAATACAAAAAATTTCGTTCGTTTACCATTCGTGTTCGTTCGTTTGTTTGTTTAAGTTAAACGAACGGACATGAACAAAAAAAATTTCGTTCATTTACTATTCCTTCGTTCGTTTTTTTGGTTAAGTTAAGCGAACGAACATGAACAAGCCTCCGTTCGTGTTTGTTCGGTTCATTTATAGCACTATTCCTTACTAACAATTTTGATCTTGACCCTCAATTATCAAATATTGATAACCATGCAACAAAAATCCCAATAGAAACAAAAGAATACCCAATAGAAACAAAATATTACGTGTTATTTAGAGGACTTTGAAACTTATGTTCCCAAACATCCAATGGGACAATTTGTTAGTTCTAAACAGTTCTCTCCAACTTAATTGTATTTTCATGAATCAAATCTTGCAGGAAACTCAACCAAGAAGCTTTGATGAAGCAAACAAATCCCCAGTTTGGAGAAAAGCTATAATAAAAGAACTCAGAGCTCTTGACACTAATCACATTTGGAGCATAGTGAAGCTTCCACAAGGTCAAAGGGTGGTTGATTCTATATGGATTTACAAGATTAAATACCATGTAAATGGCTCAATAGAAAGGCATAAAGCAAGGCTGATTGCTAAAGATTTCACTCAAACCTCCGGTGGCAAAGATGAACACTATAAGGGTATTTTTGTCTATTGTTGTTAATTATGGATGGTAATTATGTCAAATGAATGTCAAAAATGCTCTTTTGCATGGAGACCTAGAGGAAGATGTGTACATGAAGCTTCCGCCAGGGATCCTCTAGGAAATGAACTTGGGGGTTGTTTACCAAATTTTTGATTAAGTCCTGTATAGATAAATCTGTCTGTGTGGATAAATTTGTCCGTCTGGGTAAAAATATGGTGTTGTTTACCTTTTTACCTGAATCAACCGGCTGAATGACAGAAATGACTGATCTACCCCTCAAACAAAAATGTGTTGTTTTTTTTACCTTTTCTTGAACATGTTTAAACCATTTTTTATTTACACCACTTCAATCAAAATCAAACCAAAAAAATCAATACAAACACATAATCGAATCAAATCAAAATCAATACAAACACGAAATCGAATCAAATCAAAATCAATACAAACCAATACAAACACAGAATTAGCTATAGATAACAAAGAATCAAAAAGTTATCCACATTGAACAATTAAACTATCCAAAATCAATATTTGTTTACAATCAAAATCTGAACAATCCACATTGAGTATAATGACGTTATTTAACAAAGACCAATTGCCACAAACCCTAGTTCTCTTCTCTCCAAAATCAATATCTGTTCACTATCGCCTTTTTTACCGTTCTACTTCTACACCAATGTTCGACTCTAGGGCTGAATCATATCGCACCAAAACCAACGGAACACGAACGACTCAAGGTTTAATGTAATAGATGATAGATCTATAGGTTTGATTTCAGTAGTTTCCTACTAATATTTCGATGGAAGAATACGACGGGAAGAGAAGTGCAGGTCGCCAGAGAGGAAGATCTGCGGCTGGGAGAGGAGATGCAGCCGGAGACACAGATCCGCGACGGAGAAAAGAGCAACGATGAGGGGAGAGATTTCTTGCGGCTAGGGTTTGTGAAGGGAAGCAGGGAGGGAGAACGTGGGTTTTCTTTGAAGTGATCTGTTCTTTTTTCAAAGGGGTATAAATGTCAAATTTTTATCTTAATGGGGACAACACCCCTTCCCCACTTAGCGAATAAGCCAGAATTGTCTGCGCGAATAAGCCATTAAGCCCCAAATAAACACTCCAAACGTCTGCACAAATAAGCCTGTTTTGTCATTAAGCTCATTAAGCACCAAGTAAACACACCCTTGGTGTAGTTTGCAAACTACACAAAGCTATTTATGGACTTAAGCAATCATCCATAGCTTGGTATTCAAAGTTGAGTTCAGTTCTAGTGTCATCAGCTGATTTCAAATGCAGTAGTACATGTTGTAACACCCTAAATTCTGGAAATAGCAACTAATTAAAAAATTTCTAAATACATCAATAAATGATTCATCTACAACCATAATTTAAGATTTAACCTCCATACATACATTCATTCTATACCTACAGTCTATAATACGGACATGTGTTACTAAAACCCAATAAGTGTCGCTATCTCCAAACTGCGGAAGACTTCGCCAAGCTACTCGCTCTCACGCAAGCTAGTGCTCACCTCTTCATAGCACCGCTAGGACCAACCCCAACTGAAACCTGATGCACATGCCGACAAATAAAAGGTTAGGCTAACGCCTAGTGAGTTCAAGAGTTTTGACATGAATAGGTATATCTTTAAAAGAGAGGAAATCAGTTCAAATCAAGGTCTTTCAAACTAATTTACTTTAGAAATAGAGACGACTCGTTTTCCACAGTTTACACCATTAAAGACAACGTTCCAAAATGACCATTTTTTATAAAACGATGTGATCCAAAACTCACTCAAAACGTGAATATAAATCGACTCCCAATTGTGATACCGTGAATAACACTTCACATCCCAAAACACCCAAAGCACGGGTGGGGCATAACACTCAACCCATAAATCATGGTTAATAAATCTCATATGCAATACGTCACCGAAAACATGGACACAAGACTCAGTACCCAAAACAACACCTTTCGGTGACGGGGAAGACCCGATTCTATTAAATGTGGCAGGTACACAAAGTTAAGCCACAAATGTATGTTATAAGTGTATCTTCAAGGATAAACAACCATTGACATCAACCTTATCTAGGCCTTTAGTCACGGTAGACATCAACCCTGTCCAGGTCTTTAGTCACGGTAGACATCAACCCTGTCCAGGTCTTTAGTCATGATAGACATCAACCCTCTCTGGGTCTTTAGTCATAGTAGACATCAACCCTCTCTGGGTCTTTAGTCATAATAGACATCAACCCTCTCTGGGTCTTTAGTCATAATAGACATCGACTCTATCCAAGTCTTTAGTTCCAAAGAATCACCAAGTTCAATCCTATCCAGATCTTTACCTTGGGATCTCTCCATCCTTGACACACTTGATTATGTAGGACTTACATCGTATCATCAACGCCTATTTCCAGATTAAACACAGGAATCTTATCCCATTTACACGATAAAAACCAACCTCTATGCCCATGGATCCATTGCATTACAACCTAACACGTTACATGACTCCAACAGATGGGCTAACGCATCCAATACACGTAACTCACAAATGAGATGCAACTAGGTACACCACGCGACAAGGCTCCTTAACAGGTTACCAAAACTGAACAAATGTTCCAAAGACTTATTGAGTGCAAACTAAGCCCCAAAAGGCACAATGTACGTTCGGCTAAAATACAAGAGCCAAAGTGGTTACATAAACCAAAATACATCTTTCCCACAACTTTGTTTCTCAAGTCACAATTGGCCTTTGGACCAAAACCCAAGAAGGATTATCATTTTCTAAAGCGTTCCCAAAGTCGGGATCAACCCAAATCAAAGGACTCACACCTTCGTACTTTTCAAAGTATCTCATTTCATGAATGATGCATAAAACCCGACAAACACTTAAAAGTGCATTTTTGATCAGATACCTATTTATGCAATAAATCACCAAGTCACATTCCTTTGTGACACATTTATCAAAATATCCCAAAATCCCAAATGTGGTGTTTTACAAGGTTTAATAAGCTAAACACTTCAAATAATCAAAAGTTACCAAACAACTCAACAGTTGATAATTTCATGTAAAACATATAGATGCTTTAAAATAAACATTTTGGCATGTACAACGTTTTCACAAATCAACTTGAACTCACCTTGCTAGATTTAGGCTAAATCTAGATTTTACCCAACGAGTTCTTTTGAAGGCTACTTGAATCCTCAAGCCGAGAGCTTCTAAAACCCTTTTTGATGATGAGACTTTCCGAGAACACCCAATCCAACTCTTCAACTCGAGCTCCCAAAACCTAGATCCACACATTTTCAACCGTAAATAACCACATCCAACCATATAGAAACATTCCCCAAACATAATACACCAAAATCCCCAACGAGATCAAAACCCTAGTTTCTCCCAAAAACTGTCAAGTTCGAGATTGATAAGCCAAATACTAGGGGAAACATCAATGGAGCATTTATAACTTATTACAAGGTTTGGAAATGGAAAGAACATATTTACTACTTAGGTTTTGACGAAAACCTAGAAAACCCAAAATGAACTTGAGGTTGAAGGTGAAGATGAAGCTTCTTGACCATAGCTCCCAATCTTTGATGGGTGGAAGGAGGAACACTTGGGACATAATAGATTTGGTGTCTTTGATGCATAAAACCGATTTTAGGGTTTGGGGTTCGGTTTCTAGAGAGAAAAAGGGTGAAAGGGGTTGAGATAAATGAAGAGGGGATGCTCAAAGCTGCTTAAAAATGACCAGGGGCCGTCGGCGATAGTGCCACGCGACTATGCCCTTGGCATAGTCGCCGGGCATAGTCGCCCGAAGGGGGAGACCCGCGGTACACCTCCCCCCGCGAGAGTGACATTATGTCACAATCGCGGGCATAGTCGCCCAGGCCACCCTGAAGGTCAAAATTCTGACTTTTTCGACCTGAAGTGCTCTCGGTCCGAAATTCAAAACCCACGAACACCAACTGGATAAGATCTATAATCATGGCTTAACCGGATAGGGGTGAATTAAGGATTAACCAAAATCACGGGTGTTACACATGTTCATCTTTGTTTGTTAGGAACGGAAAGACAAACAAATTGATTGTTTTTGTGTATGTGGATGACTTATTCATCACCGATAATGACATTACCGAGATTCAAGCTTTGAAGGAAGCTCTTTATCATCAATTCGCAATCAAGGATTTAAGAATCCTTAAGTATTTACTTGGAATTAAGATGGATCACACTTCAACTAGTCTATTTCTTAGTCAAAAGAAATATCTTATGGATCTCCTAGATGTAATAGGAATGATGACTAGCAAGCTTGTCTCTTCTCCTCTTGACAGTAAACTCATATTAGATGTTGAATCTTCTCCTCTCCATTATATGACTTTGTATCAGCACATGTAGGAAAACTCATTTACCTTAAGATAACTCGACTTGATATCACTTTTGCTGTCATTTTGCTTAGTCAATTTATGCTTTCACCAACAATCATCATCTTCACATTGTGAAAAGACTCCTTATTTATCTCAAGGGTACTATTAGTCGGTGCATTATCATGAAAAAGCAAGGTCACTTCAAATTGGAAGGATATTGTGATTCAAATTGGGCAAGCAAACATCTGAATAGAAAACCCACCACAAATTATTACACGTTCATAGGTGGAATCCTTGTTACTTAAAAAGTAAGAAGCAAACTGTTGTTGCAACTGCTGAAGCAGAATACAGGGCAATGGCCTCAACTGCTTGTAGATTAATCTGGCTGAAAGCTTTATTAAAGGATTTTGGTATCACAAGAAATGCTCCCATCACTCTTCATTATGACAATCAAGTTACTATGCATATTGCAACAAATTTGGTGATTCATGAAAGAACAAAGCGTATTGAAGTAGACTGTCATTTTATCAAATATCAAGTTCAATCTAAGCTTATTGAGACTTCCTTTACAAGTTCCAATGACCAACTTGCAGATTTATTTACTAAATCTCTTGCTTCCACCTAATTCGAAAGACTTCTTTTTAATCTTGGATCAACCCATACCCATACTGCTACAATGACTAAAACAGTGACTGCTTTAGTGACTTTTCTGCTATTGTAGCAGTATGGTCTTCCCCTTCCAAATATGATTTCTTTCAACTGCTCACTTTTCTGCGTCTTCCTTACTTCTACTTATGCCTACTGTTGTTGATTTAAAGTATAAGGAGATGGTTCCTTGTATATTTTAGTTGGTTTAAAATCCTTTGCAATCTTTTGTAGTTATTAATTGTTTTTCCTCTTTAGTTTGTGACTATAAAGGCCTTGGTTTGTTCCGGTTGAAGGGAAGAAGTATATCGTTCATCTTCTCATAAACTTCTTCAAGATGCTTACTCATTATATTTGTTACACCCTAAAATTCAGAGTGAAATAAAACTATGGAAATAAAGGCAACAAGACATTCGAATTGGTATAAACCTCCCTTAAAGGGGAACAGTCCTAAGACTTACAAAACTCGTACGGATATAGAATTTATCAACAAAACTAATCTAAACATAACTGTCTAGACTACATCACTTGACGAACCAAAGTTCACTAAAAGATGGGACTTAAACAATGCCCAACGCCTAAATACTAGACATCTCAAAATGCCTCGAGTCCACGCTCGACTCTCAAAGACCCTGTGCAACCCATCGCTAAGGGAAACATGTTATACACATCATTTGAGAAAAAGTGTTAGGCTTAAAGCCTAGTGAGAACATACAGTTTATAAATTTCAAGATATATAAACTTTTGTATCAAAGGGAATCTTTTCAAATAAGCATTTCCAAGTTAACTGCTGATAAGAATGAAATCCATTAAAATAAGACCATAAACCTTCTTTCCAGAACCTCACAGTTTAATGCACAAGTAGTTATTTTATAAACTTCCCGAAATATAAACATCAGTGTCATAAGGAAATCTTTTCATAAAGGTTTAATTTATAAACGATAACATTTCGCCACAACCGGGCCTTTTCGGTCCAAAACTCATCATACGATGACAAAAGAACCATTTTACCAAGGATTGTGGTGTAACACAAAGTAGACCACCAATCCGAGTTATGAGCTAAATACTGGAACCATGGCAACGAATGCTTCGGTCCGTACTACGATGTGAGGGAGGCCCCCAAGGAACCAGTCATACTCGTTCATTAGACTACATTTGACCCATGGCTAGTAACCGATCTTACATAACCGTACTAAGTGCCCCCGAAGATCAAATGTATCTAACTACAACGAAGGGGTACAAACATCCTAACAATAAGCCGACTCGATACCTAGGGATCCACTAGTATAGTCATGACTTGTCACAATATTTAATGTGACCAATTTCAAAGCTAGATAAACAGCTTTCAACACATTTATATTTTAAAATACCATTTTCCAGATCAACTGCTGGTAAGAAAGATAGTCATAAAACCAATTTATATACCTTCTTTCAATAAGCCACAAACATGGGCAAGTAAAACATCATTTTACTTCCAATAAGGCGGAACCCGTCATTTTAGTCAATACTGATCGGGAACCCCGAAAATCACCAAAAACTTCATTTATATCAAAATGTAGAGAACATGAAATCATACCGTAGAAATACTTTGGATTTCGCAAATAAGAGTTTTGACATGTATAAAGTTTGTAAAATGGTAGTAGGAACTCACCCAATAGGTTTATACGAAAACCTGAAGAACCAGATATCGACCCTCTTGATAAGACGAAGCTTTCTACACCGAAACCTCGGATCGAACACCAAATATTAACTACCAAACTTAGAGAGAGAGAGAGAGAAGAGAGATTTCTAGAGAGAGGAGAGAAGAGAGAGTTTGAGATATGATATGTAAACCAAAATGAGATATTTGTTTTGAAAACCCTTAAGTCGGTCCAGAAAATCTCGCGACTAAAGTCGCGACTGCAACTCGCGGTGCAACTCACCCGTGTCCTCAAACCCTAAAACCAACAGAGGCTTTCGCGACTAATGCCGCGACTCCAAGTCGCGAGCAAGTCGCGGAACTCACTGGAAGGTTCCAACTTCACCGAACAACATAAATTCGAACGATAAACTAATTACGGTGATAACGACAAGAGTTAACACTAGAATACCAAGATTAAATAATGAAATTCAGGGTGTTACAATATTCAAATTCATTTCTTTCCTTTTTAACTCAAAATAAAAAGTACTATCATATTTTATTGTTTGTATCATATCGTACATAAAAATGGGGTAAATTTCGTATAAATTGTTATTCATCTCCAATCCTTTACATCATTTTTACTTATAATAGAATATTTAAAATATATTCTCTATTTTTAACTTTTATAAACTTCAAGTAATACTTGTACAAATTTTAGTTGGTTACAAATTGAAACATAACACCTTGAGATTAATCATTGTTACCAAAGTTCACACCATTTTGATGCAAGAAATGGTGCAAAACATTCGATATGGTCTAAGTAAATCTCTATTACTAAAGGATTAACTTATGAACATTGGTAAACCATGTAGTAAACAAATAACTTCCTTTAATGAGAAGAAGCACACAAAGTAAGAAACCAGTGTTCTAAAAGGCTCGCAACGGCTATCACCACATTAAGCTTGTGGCATGACATGGCCTGATATGTAGTTTCTGTAACACGATATTTTTTTTTCTTACCCTTTTAATGTTATACCTTTTAGTTTTAATATATAACATAATTTAAATTTTTTAATAGCATTGACTCATTGAGTAATAGTGAAAAAATATATAAGTGTACATAGATAATTATATATATGATATACAGATTTACCACCATAGATTTACCACCATAAATCACGCCTTAAAAACGTAGTGGCCTCGTCATGCATGGCTCCTAAGGCTTGATGCTTGACCTCATCACCATGCCACACACCGTTTAAAACCTTGAAGAAAACTTTGTTTAAAGTTTAAACCTCGAGATCTCATTATATCTTGTATGGTATGGATTACCAGTTCACCTCCTTGTTCGGATCAGATATGAGCTACCTGACCCTTGCCAATCTGATCCTCACAGTAACGTTTGGTACGCAAACATGATTGGACACAACATGACAGAACAAGACTGGACTGAACTGGACAAGATGGCAGGACAGGACAGGATAGGACAAAACAAGTGTCTAGCTGGTGTTTGGTATGACTAAGACTAGATAGGTTGCCCCTAAAAGTTGTTTGATGATTTTATATATCATATAATAGTTATAATTGACACAAATAAAGAATATATATTTAAATAAGTTAATTTATAAGCAATTTTAGTTTTTACACAATTTTCATATACATAAATAATAGTACGAAATTTTAATGAAGAATCTGAATAATTGATGGTAGTTCGAAAAAACCCAATTCATACAAAGGAAATACTATGTTTGATTTAATTGGGAAGATCTTTATGAATTGACAGAGGAATGGTTGCAACGACAAGTAGAGGTAAAGAAGATGGGTGGTTGGTGAACGACTGTGGTTATAGAGGATGTGAAGATGGTGGACAGTGGTGGTGGAGGTAGTTGTGACCGATGTGGTAGAGGTATAGGTGGTGGTAGGCGGCGATGGGTGGTGGTGATCGGTGGAGGTGGTCAACGATGGTAGTGGCGATGGGCGATGGTTGTGGAGGTGGTAGAAGAGGTTGTTGTGACCGATGTGGTAGAGGTGTAGGTGGTTGACGTTGGTAGTAGTGTTGGTGATATTTGTGGAGGTGGTAGAGGAGGTTGTTGTAGTGGAGGAAGAGGTGGAGGTGGCCGACGATGGTTGGCGGTGGCTACCTTTGGCCGTCGATGGTGGTGGCGATGGCGATGGGTGGTGACGACCATTAAAACAAATACCATGTTAGGTTTATATATCAAATAAGGGTAGATCGATAAATTTTTAGTTTATGTGTCACTCTTGTCCCATGTTGTTCCACCTATTTTGGTGAAACAAAAAAACCCCTTTTTGTCCCATCTTGTCCCAGTCCTTGTCCCACCAAATGTGAGACAGTGAACTTTTGTCTTGTCCCATGTCACGCCAAACATGGGACAATGAGTTTTGTCCCTTCATGTCCTGTCTTGTCCCATGTACCAACTGTAACCACATGTACACCTGCTTTTGTAAGCTTTTGTATGTTGTTGGTATCTCAGTTAGTGGATGCATACACATATCAAAACCGCATTTGATGCAAAACAAAGGAATAATGATCCTTATGTAACATGCTACTACAATTTAAAGCGTACAAGATATATAGTGTGCATAACACCAAATTAATAAACATAGCAAACACCAACATCTATCGAAAGCATATACCCTTTACTCGTAATAAACACCAAATTGTATAACCATACATCCCAACTTAAAAGTTTCATGAATACTCACCTCGTAGTATAAATAAACCTGATATTGATCCTGGATCAAATCCTACACAATACATACCAAAAATACAAAGTCAATGGACAATTATTGACAAAAGTCGAAACAGAACAATTTGGTTAAAAAACCAACACTATTTGTTTGTTAAATTACACACACTAAGTAATGGCTAGCCTTATGGCACAAACCTACTGTGTTGGTACTACTTTGGGTGACCATAAATGTGACATAGAACTTAAACACATAATAGTAGGGGTGTTCGCGGTCCGGTTTGGGCGGTTTAACCCCTCAGACCACAAACCAAACCGTAAGTGGCGGTTTATTGATTTTTTAAACCGAGCGGTTTGACATCAAATGTCCAGACCGGTCAGATCGGACCGCGGTTTTGGCGGTTTGGTCGACCGGTTTAGGCGGTTTGGGCCTTTTAGTGGGCTTTAAAGTTTAAACATAAAAAATATAAAACTTCGAATTTTAAAGACTCATTGGCTTGAGTCCATTTGAAATAAAGAACAAAGTCCACAATAAAATAACAAAGTCCACAAAAGTTAACAAAATATCCCAAGATAAAACAATAAAAAAGTAATATGCAAAGTGCAAATAAAATCAACGGTTTCACTTCTTCATTTTTCCGTTCTTTGTATTCCACAATCCATAAAGATTTCAATTTTTTAAAATACCTTGGGCCTTTTTGTATATATCTGGACATTTAGGCTTTATATCATCTATTCTTTATAATAAAGATATATATATATATATATATATATATATATATATAAAATATATATATATATATATATATATATATATATTTATATATTTGGCGGTCAGTTTGGTCCAAACCGCCTAAAAAAACCTCCAAACCGCAGACCGGAGCGGACCGCCCGGTTTGGCAACTTTCCAGACTAGACCGGACCGCCAGACCACTCAAACCGCCAAAAACGGTCCGGTTTGACTTGGTTCGACCGGTTTGAACGGTCCAACGGTTTTTTTGAACACCCCTACATAATAGGAACGAACACACGCCCACAACATCATAAGACCGTGCAAGTTTAAGACTACTTAAAGTTATTCGAATTATTCTAGTTTTTATTTTCAGGGTCTTATAAAAATAGTCAAAATGTATGCAAAGCGACCAGAAACTCATGCTTACCAAAAAAAAAACGTGGGGTTGGTATTTACACCACCTATAGGTAGGGGTAGGGTTGTAAACGAACGTTTTCGTTCGTTTAACTTAACCGAACAAACGAACGAACACGAACAGTAAACGAACAAATTTTTTTGTGTTCATATTCGTTTGTTAAGAAAATATGTTTGTTCGTATTCGTTTATGTTCGTTCATTAAGAGCTAAACGAACGTAAACGAACGAACACAAATGAGCGAACACAAATGAACAAAAAAACAACCACCGTTACTCATCATTTCGTTCGTAAATAACATAACAAAATGAAAAACCGGGTAAACTTATAAGGTATAAAAAATGAATTCTAAAATATTAACTTAATTAATGATTTTACATATGAATGTCATAATATGTAAATATATTTATATACATATATAAACAAGCATAAACGAACGTAAATAAACATAAATGAACGAACGTTCACGAACGTAAATGAACAAACGAGACCATTGTTCATGTTCGTTCATTTAACTAAACGAACATTTGTGTTCATGTTCGTTCATTTATTAAATAAACGAACTTTCCGCCAAATAATTCACCGAACGATTCGCTGAACGTTCGGTTCATTTACAACCCTAGGTAGGGGATGAAATTAAAAAGATAAAGAAATTCTGAAAATTAATAAATTTTAAAGCATTTAAAATTCTAAAAAATAATCTTTAAATCATCCTCTATTACCTTTTGTCTCTCTCTTTTTTAATTAATATAGTAATTGTTATATACAAAAAATAAATCATTTTATTTTTCAAGTTTACCGATTTCAAATATGAGTTGACATTCGCATGGTTTACCCGTATATGAATCGAATAAAAACTGTAAAAATCCAGATAATAACCCACCACTTTTTCAGTAACTTTAAAAACTCAGAGAATAATTTATCACTTCTTATTTAACCTTTGAATATAAAGTAGTTTATGTGTATTATTACTTATTTTGAATTTTATCTATAGAAAAGCAATATTATTGGGAAAATTAATTAAAATGGGCGTATTTCAAACTCGTATTACCCAAATGCCCCAAATCTCGTTAAATTCGCAGAAATACCCTTTTTGTCCGGGATGCGAGGCCGGGAATCCCGGGGTTATGTCCGGGAAACAATTTTTTAATTATTTATGGTTTTATTGGCTTATTTAACTTTATCCATGAACAATGGGTTTACTTATTTAACTTTATCATTTCATTCATTTGTTAAAATAGTTCTGGTCGGAATCAATCATTTCATTCATTTGTTAAAAATTTATATATTTCTTTATGTAGCATATTTGATTATTTCTTAATTATTAAATTCAGTCAAACGAATTCCAAGATTTTCCTTCATCAATTTTCTCCAAGTCAAAATCATTACTTAGGGGATTTCCCGGACATAACCCTGAGATTCCCGGCCTCGCATACCGGACAAAAGGGGTATTTCGGCGAATTTAACGAGATTTGGGACATTTGGGTAATACGGATTTGAAATACGCCCATTTTAATTAATTTCCCATATTATTGTAAGAAAAAGAAAATTTATAGAAAATAATATTATATAATAATACTAGAAAATAATATAGAAAAATATATAAATAATGTTAATAATAAAAATATTTTTGTAATAAAATAACAAATATATATAAAAAATATTATTTATAATAATACAAAAACGTCTTTTACTTTAATAAAAGAAGTTCAAAAGGAAAAGCAACACCTCCCCCAAGCTCATATCTATCATATCCCTCTTTATTAGTTTGTGGTCAATATTGCAAGAAAGGGTCTCATATCATATCATATCATATCATATCCCTCTTTATTAGTTTGTGGTCAATATTGCAAGAAAGGGTGATTATAAATCTAATCTAATCCTAGTTGATATTTGCATTCCTCCCTCTTTTTCACACACACATCACCATCAAAATTAATGGTTTTTTAATTATATTTAAAAATAATGAATTAACTTAATTGAGCAACAACTTTTTGAAAATAAGATTAATATCGTCTTGGAAAGCTATGCTCATCCGTTAATTACATCCACAAAAAAATACCAAGTGATCTAAAATACGTATGAACTAATATAAATACTCACAGTTAAAAAAATTCTGACAAAAAAGTGGAAGATAATCCACCAATTCTAGAACCAAAAGTGGAAGATAAAAGAGTGGGGGCTTTAAGAGCTTATGAAAATTAAAGAGCGCCCAAGAAGAAAAAGGACCAAAAAGATCTTTCATGTAAATAAGAGAAGACACAATATTATGCAACAAAACAAGAAAGTGTAAATTCGGCTAAGCGATCTATCGGCCTCTGTTGCCTGCCTTCTGGCTCGTCGAGTACTCACCCCGGCTAGATTATAAGAATTTGGACTAGCAAACAAAGGAGTTTCCAAGTCTCCCAAAATCCTCCCAGAAACCATTTCTCCAAGCATACCGATGGTGGGACTAGGACTGATCACCACGGTGCTCAAATCCACACCACCACGACCAGGCATAGCTAGAGGTGGTGGTGCTCGTTGTTGAAACCCACGACGACTAAGTTGTGGACCAGCTGGTGCGTCTAGGACTCCATATCTTGGTGTAGAAGGCCTCCGTGGGATCACCAATTCTTCTAAACCCGAAGACTTTTCTTGGGTATCAGGATTTGTAGCCTGGCCACGACCGTATAATGGGACTATCGTTTTTTGGGAGACTTCAGTTTTACATACGGGACATTGTGGGGTTTTTGTTTCTAGGGTTTGATCAGATGAAGTGTTTTGATGATGAATCCATTTGTAGATACAAGGCCAACAGTAGAGGTGGCCACAAAGTGTCACCACTGGATCTTGGACGGAATCTAGACAAATGTTACAATCAAAGCCGCCGGAAAAACTTATCTCCGGTTTATTCACATCTTTTGTTATGGATTTCCACGCTTCATCATCTCCATTAAAGTTGTTTCCAGTCTCAGTTTCATCAAAATACTGCTCCATACCCTTTTAATTGAAACAGATGAACATGTAAAGTACCGATTACCCAAGATAACGTCTTTAATTTATTTCACACAAGAAAGAGAAAAATGAAGGCCAAATGGTTAGGGATCCATTGACAATAGTAAAGCCATTGATGTAAGTTACTTTATATAACAAATCGGGGATTGGAAAGATGAATGAGTACCAACAGACAAATAATTTTGTATATTAATGGAAATTGGAAATAGAAATTCAAATAGGGCGTCAAAGTAGTTGTTCTAGATTTATCATCGAAACCTCCATTATTGATGCTTTTTTTATTTAAATATATTCCTAGATAATAAATATTGTGGTGTCCAAGAACCCTAGTTTGCATCATTGTCAAATTTGTAGTTCTACGAGTAATATATTACTATATTTTCTTGACAAAAAAAATTATTATATGTACTAGGTAATTTAAATAAAATGTCCTAAGTTAAAAAAATTGGGACGGAGGGAGTATATTATTATTAAATTTAAATCATCATCCATATTTTATAGGGAATTTAATTAAAATGCCCTAAGTTAAAAAATCAGTACCCAATATACCCCAAATCTTATTATTTTTTGACAAAATACCCCTTATGTCCGCGTTTTTTTTGCTTGAAACGAGGACTTGGTCCGCGTTTTGTCCTCGTTTCACTGTTACACGCGGCCTTGGTCCTCGTTTTGTCCTCGTTTCACTGTTACACGAGGGCCTCGTCCGCGTTTTTGGCTTGACACGAGGGTTGGGGCCGCGTTTTTGCTTAAAAACGAGGGTTGGGGCCGCGTTGAATAGTGTAAAACGTATTAGGGTTTCAGGGCTATTATTTATAAAAAAAAACACAATCTCTAAAATTAACACAATCTCTACAATATTTTTATAAAATTAACGCAATCTCTAAAATTAACGCAATCTCTACAACAAATAATTTTATAAAATTAACGCAATCTCTACAGTTTTTTTATACAAAAATAAACACAATCTCTAAAATTAACGCAATTTCTAAGATTAACGCAATCTTTAAGATTAACGCAATCTTTACAATATTTTTATAAAAAAAACCCAATCTCTAAAATTGATGCATAATCTACAATTTTTTTTATAAAAAAAACGTAATCTCTAAAATTAACACAATCTCTACAATATTTTTATAAAATTAACGCAATCTCTAAAATTAACGCAATCTCTACAATAATTTTATAAAATTAACGCAATCCTAAAATTAACGCAATCTCTACATTTTTTTATACAAAAATAAACACAATCTCTAAAATTAACGCAATCTCTAAGATTAACGCAATCTCTACAATATTTTTATATAAAAAAAAAACCAATCTCTAAAATTGACGCATAATCTACAATTTTTTTATAAAAAAACGCAATCTCTAAAATTAACACAATCTCTACAATATTTTTATAAAATTAACGCAATCTCTACAATAATTTTATCAAACTAGGATAAAACGCGGCCCCCAAGTCCGTGTGTAACAGTAAAAAACGCGGACCAAGTCCGCGTGTAATAGTGCAAAGGGCGGCCCCAACCCGTGTCGATGTGTTTCCCGGAGCATTGAAGCCAAAAGTCGACCATTTCTCGGTGAAATGAAAAAAACGCGGACCAAGGCCGCGTGTAACAGTGAAACGAGGACAAAACGAGGACAAAGACCGCGTGTAACGGTGAAACGCGGACAAAACGCGGACTAAGGCCGCGTGTAACAGTGAAACGAGGACAAAACGCGGACCAAGTCCTCGTTTCAAGCAAAAAACGCGGACATAAGGGGTATTTTGGCAAAAATAACAAGATTTAGGGCATATTGGGTACTGATTTTTTGTAACACCCCAAAAATTGGGATTAACAAAAATTTCCGCTAACATGGAAATGTGGTAAGTAAATTGCCAAGACAATGAGCTCATATACCAAAAGATCATAAATGCCAGTTGATTACAAGTTTGTAATAAGAAGCAATAATAGATGACAACACTCTAATCTAGGCCTCACTAGACATAAGATTACAAAAGGTTGTCAACTACGTTCAAAGGTATAGTCTTCAATATTGGCATCCCAAAAATGCTCCCAAGCTCACCACTAAAGACGTCTAGGCCTCCTTGGCGCTCGCGCCGCTAGAACCTGAGATGAATACCAACAATCAAGTGTTAGACCAAACGGGTCTAGTGAGTTACATAAAACATAACATAATTATATAAAGCATGTTATGAACAATTAAGACACTTCCAACACCAAAGTCCATACGGGGTCAATCATGGGGGAGACCCATCACACCAGTGAGTTTTACCTCGAGTCAATGTACCTTGATGTTCACTCGCTTGAGCAACACCCCGAAGGCCCGGCACACTTGAAGACTACCTCCCAGGCATTACTCCAAATGGCGGAGGTCTAGGCGCATACCATCATGGTGGCACCTAAGACTACATCCTCCTAGCACTTACTCCTGGTTCGTTCTGTGTACTTACAATGTCCGTCTCTATACATCACTTCATACCCATAAGATACATGTACAAGACCACAACCATTCCAAACATACTTAGGTACAAAACTCTACGGTATGTAAATACCCAATATAATCCATGGCTCACCAAGACATATATATATAAACATGCTCAAAACATCAAGAGTAATAACCTCATCCATGTCCATAGTCATATCCAAGTCTAAATACCAATAACACCAAAATTAATAGTTAGGTCCAACTTATCAGGTGATCAGATCTTATCATAACAATGACACATTAGACATGAAAGCATATAAAGTATGTATCTCATTTGAAAATAAGGTAAGAAACTCACTATCTAGGGTTTCACACAAAACCCTAGAAACTTGGAAGAGAGGATGAGAACTTGAATGTGCCTTAAATACTTCACTTGATGACTCTTGAAGCTTCCTCAACCACCAACAAATGTCCCCAACTAATCTAAGGTTTCAATAAATGTTTGGTAGGTTTAGAAGTAGAAGAAAATCGCCTAAACCATCTCCAAGTCGGCCCCAAAACGATTTAAGATGAGAAGTGAAGTCAAAATGGTCAGAGTGGGATTTTTATACTCTCAGACCCCGTCGGCGATAGTGCCTGGCGATTGTGCCAGTGGCACTATCGCGGGGTCACTATCGCGCCACTCCACGACTCTCGGTACAACCCAGGCGATAGTGCCTGGCGATTGTGCCAAGGGCACTATCGCGGTGGCACAATCGCGACCACCACCGAACCTACGGTACCACTCCAGCGATAGTGACCAGCGATTGTGCCCAGGGCACTATCGCGTGGCACTATCGCGCCATACCCTTACAGCACCAAAACTTGACTTTTCTAAGATTCATGAAGTGGAACTAAATCTGCAGATGAACATGCTATTAACAGATTGGTATATCTCATATTAGGCACACAAAGGGATTCTCAAGTTAACCAAAAGTCAAGGAACGAAGGAAATACTCACCTTAGATTTTCGGGTGTTACAATCCTCCCCACCTAATGGGGATTTCGCCCCCGAAATCTTATCTACGAAAATAGACGCGGATATCTTTTCTTCATGTCCTCCTCCGATTCCCAGGTCACGTTAGTGCCCCGATGGTGTTTCCATTGAACCTTCACCATCGTTACTTCTTTACGCCGCAGTTGTTTCGTCTTTGACTCTAGAATAGCTTCCGGCTCTTCTACACATCGGTTTCCGTTGTCCACCCGGATTTCCGTCAACGGAATAACACTTTCCTCTTCGGCCAAACACTTGCGAAGATAGCAAACATGGAAGGTGGGATGGATTCCGTCCATCTCCGGCAGTAGATCCAACCGATAAGCTTGGAGTCCGATCTTCTCTAAAATCGTGAAGGGTCCAAGGAAACGGGGGCTAAGCTTCCCGCGCTTCCCGAAACGGATGATCCCCTTCCACGGTGATACCTTCAACATAACCCGGTCTCCAACTTGGAAGTCCACCGGTCTTCGCTTTTTGTCCGCGTAACTCTTTTGTCGGTCTTGAGCCGCCTTTAATCGCTCTCGAATACCTTTTACTTTATCCGACGTTGCTTGCACAATCTCCGGTCCCGCAAATTGTTTTTCTCCCGCCTCGAGCCAACATACCGGGGTCCTACATTTCCGTCCGTAAAGCGCCTCGAACGGAGCCATTCCGATACTCGAATGGTAACTGTTATTGTAAGCGAACTCTACTAACGGTAGGTGTGAGTCCCAAGTTCCCCCAAAATCTATGACACACGATCGAAGCATGTCCTCGAGCGTTTGGATTGTCCCCTCACTTTGCCCGTCCGTTTGAGGGTGATACGTCGTGCTCAACTTAACCTTCGTGCCCAACTCCCTTTGAAATCCTTCCCAAAACTTGGAAGTAAACCTACTATCTCTATCCGAGACTATAGATAACGGAACGTCGTGCCGAGACACCACTTCGTCAATGTATAGCTTTGCGAGTCTGTCCATTGGTAGCGTTTCCCTCATTGCCAAGAAATGAGCACTCTTGGTAAGTCTATCCACTACCACCCAAATGGTATCATGTCCTCTTAGGGTCTTCGGCAATTTCGTGACGAAATCCGTCGTGATGTGCTCCCACTTCCACTCCGGAATGGTTAACGGTTGCAAACTCCCGTAAGGTCTTTGATGCTCCGCTTTAACTTGAAGGCATGTGACGCACCTTTCCACATAATTCGCCACGTCGAGCTTCATTACCGGCCACCAATAATGAAGTCTCAAATCTCTATACATCTTGGTGCTACCAGGATGTATGGAGTACTTTGACTTGTGTGCTTCCGTCAAGAGCAACTCGCGGTTTCCCCCGATTTTCGGCACCCAAATCCTCCCTTGGAATAACTTGAGACCGCGGCTATCCTCCGATAATAAATCCTTGTGTTTCACCATGATTTCGTCCTTGAGATTTTCCTCGTAAAGTGCTTCGGCTTGACTCTTCTTGATGTCTTCCATAAGACTTGATATTACCTCAATTTTAGCAAACGTCACTTTACTTTCCCCTCCGTAGCTCTTTCGGCTCAAGGCATCCGCTACCACATTGGCTTTACCGGGGTGGTAAAGCAATTCACAATCGTAGTCCTTCAAAAGTTCCAACCATCTCCTTTGCCGCATGTTGAGCTCCTTTTGGTCAAAGATGTACTTCAAACTTTTATGGTCGGTGAACAATGTACACTTCGTCCCATAAAGGTAGTGCCGCCATAACTTTAAGGCAAAAACCACCGCCGCTAACTCTAGGTCATGCGTGGGGTAATTCTTCTCGGAATCCTTGAGTTGTCGCGATGCATAAGCGATCACTTTTCCCCTTTGCATCAAAACACATCCGAGCCCAAGCTTGGAGGCGTCGCTATAAACCACAAAATCTTCGGATCCTTCGGGCAAGGATAGAACCGGTGCTTCGCATAATCTCTTCTGGAGGGTTCGGAACGCTTGCTCTTGTGCCTCGGTCCATGAGAACTCCACATTCTTCCTTGTTAGAGACGTGAGTGGAGACGCAATCCTTGAAAAATCTTGGATGAACCGCCGGTAGTAACCGGCTAGACCCAAGAAGCTCCTTATCTCCGTTGGACTCGTCGGTGGTTTCCAATTCATCATTGCCTCGATCTTAGCCGGGTCCACCTTTACTCCATCCTTTGACACCACGTGGCCCAAGAATTGCACTTCTTGTAACCAGAATTCGCACTTTGAGAATTTGGCGAATAACTTTTCTCGTTTAAGGATCTCTAAAACTTCCCGCAAATGTTGTCGATGCTTTTCCTCATCTCGCGAGTAGATCAAGATATCGTCGATAAAGACTATGACCGACTTATCTAGGAAGGGTCGGCATACTCGATTCATTAGGTCCATGAACACGGCCGGAGCATTAGTCAACCCGAATGGCATGACTAAAAACTCGTAGTGACCGTACCTTGTCCGAAACGCCGTCTACGGTATATCGCTCCCTTTCACGCGCACTTGATGGTAACCGGATCGCAAGTCTATCTTGGAGAAACACCCCGCGCCTTGAAGTTGATCGAAGAGATCGTCGATCCGGGGTAGCGGATATTTATTCTTTATGGTGACTTTGTTGAGTTCACGATAGTCTATACACATACGCATAGACCCATCCTTCTTCTTCACGAATAACACCGGCGCTCCCCAAGGCGACGAGCTCGGTCGTATGAATCCTTTCTCCAATAACTCTTGGAGTTGCGTCATCATTTCTCGCATTTCTGTCGGGGCTAAGCGGTAAGGAGCACGAGCGATTGGGGCAGCCCCCGGGGTAAGGTCGATGTGGAACTCTACTTGCCGTTCCGGTGGAAGTCCGGGTAGGTCGTCCGGGAAAACATCCGGGTAGTCGCACACCACTTCCACTTCTTCCAACATCTTCTTTTCCAGTTTCGCGTCGACCACGTAGGCTAAGTATGACTCACATCCTTTGGCTAGTTTCTTACGTGCTTTGAGTGACGATATAATTGTATTGGTTCTTCGGCTCTTTTCTCCGTACACCAACACTTCACCCCCTTTAGGCAAGGGTACCCGAATCAAATTTTTAGAACAAAATATGTCGGCATCGTGCTTAGCTAACCAATCCATTCCCACTATTACATCAAATCCTCCAATATCGGTCGATAACAAATCTATAGCAAAGAGCTCCCCACCTAACTCTAGGGTACACCCTACATAACAACTCCGAACAACCAAATGGTCCCCATTTGCTACTTCTACCACTAGAGCATCATTCAACAAACTACAAGGAGTAGGGAGGTTCTTGCAAAAAGAGGTAGACACAAAAGATCGGTTCGCACCAGAATCGAATAAAACACGGGTAGGTAGAGAGTTCACTAGAAACGTACCCGACACTACGTCCGCCGCTTCTCTTGCCTCGCTAGCCGACATTTGAAAGGCCCGACTTGGCGCCTTCGGAGGAACTTCTTTCCTTGACGGAATCCTGCTTGATGCCCCTTGGTTACCCCTTGCTAGCTTAGGGCAATCGCGTTTGATGTGCCCCGGCTCCCGACACTCATAACAAACTCCCCGCGAGGGGCAATCCCAACTCATGTGGTCCTTTTGTCCACACTTAAAGCATCCCGAGGCTCCCGAAAACGGCCTCGGATTACATGGCCCGTAGTGCTTACTTCTACACTTGGGGCACCACCTCGCCTCTCGTCGCTGGTCAGTGTTCCTCCCTCCGTTAAAGGGTTTGGAAGGTCGCGCGGGCCCGGTTGGCCCCTCCCATTTATGCTTCTCGCCTTGAACTTTCTGCTCCTCTTTCTCTTGAATTAGGTCATCTTCCACCAGTTGAGACTCCTCTATCACTTCTTGTAACGTAGCCTTATGAGCGTTCCGCACGCCCGTCTTCATATCTGCCGGTAGTCCCCTCACAAAGGCTTTTATTTTGGACTTCTCATCTGTTGCCAAGTGTTCGACGATGCTGAGCTTGTCCAAGAATTGTTTAGCATAATCCGCGACCGACAGATTCCCCTTCTTCAGATTCTTGAACTCTTCCTCTATTTTGTCGAGGGCTCTCTCGTTGCAGTATTTCTCCATGATCTTCTTCTTGAATGCCGGCCAAGGAAGCTTGGCCAAGATCTCCGGTGTGAGCGCCCGTCGGGTGATGTTCCACCAGCTCAGAGCATCCCCTCTAAGCAGTTGAGAGGAAAATTTGACTCGCTGAGCGTCTGCGCACTCACTTGACTCGAAAGCCATCTCTACATCTTGGATCCATTTGATGCAAGCCAGCGGATCAGTTGTTCCCGAGAATTCTGGAGCTCGACTACACAGAAAAGTCTTGAAAGAACAGCCCATTCCTTTCCTCTATCAGCCCTGACTGCATGCTCTTCGGTACCCGCGGCATTATCCGCACCACCCGATCCCAAAACCGCATTGTCCTCCACCGTCTCGTGCCTACGGTTACTTGCATCTCGGTCTTCTAAAACCTTCAGGAGTTTCTCGTCCCGCTTGTCCATTGCGGAGTTCATCATTTGCATTATGCTGGCTAGTAGGACCGACTGGGGGTCCGCTTCTTGAATCACTGGGTCCTCGGTTTCCAAGTTCACTTGGGGGTCTGCGTCTATGATACCCTCTAGCATTGGGGGTATCGGTGGAATGACTTGGTCTATCGGCGCGTTCACCGGTCGGGTAAAATTAACGCAATCTCTACAACAAATAATTTTATAAAATTAACGCAATCTCTACAGTTTTTTTATACAAAAATAAACACAATCTCTAAGATTAACGCAATCTCTAAGATTAACGCAATCTCTACAATATTTTTATAAAAAAAACCCAATCTCTAAAATTGATGCATAATCTACAATTTTTTTATAAAAAAAACGTAATCTCTAAAATTAACACAATCTCTACAATATTTTTATAAAATTAACGCAATCTCTAAAATTAACGCAATCTCTACAATAATTTTATAAAATTAACGCAATCCTAAAATTAACGCAATCTCTACATTTTTTATACAAAAATAAACACAATCTCTAAAATTAACGCAATCTCTAAGATTAACGCAATCTCTACAATATTTTTATAAAAAAAAACCAATCTCTAAAATTGACGCATAATCTACAATTTTTTTATAAAAAAACGCAATCTCTAAAATTAACACAATCTCTACAATATTTTTATAAAATTAACGCAATCTCTAAAATTAACGCAATCTCTACAATAATTTTATCAAACTAGGATAAAACGCGGCCCCCAAGTCCGTGTGTAACAGTAAAAAACGCGGACCAAGTCCGCGTGTAATAGTGCAAAGGGCGGCCCCAACCCGTGTCGATGTGTTTCCCGGAGCATTGAAGCCAAAAGTCGACCATTTCTCGGTGAAATGAAAAAAACGCGGACCAAGGCCGCGTGTAACAGTGAAACGAGGACAAAACGAGGACCAAGACCGCGTGTAACGGTGAAACGCGGACAAAACGCGGACTAAGGCCGCGTGTAACAGTGAAACAAGGACAAAACGCGGACCAAGTCCTCGTTTCAAGCAAAAAACGCGGACATAAGGGGTATTTTGGCAAAAATAACAAGATTTAGGGCATATTGGGTACTGATTTTTTGTAACACCCCAAAAATTGGGATTAACAAAAATTTCCGCTAACATGGAAATGTGGTAAGTAAATTGCCAAGACAATGAGCTCATATACCAAAAGATCATAAATGCCAGTTGATTACAAGTTTGTAATAAGAAGCAATAATAGATGACAACACTCTAATCTAGGCCTCACTAGACATAAGATTACAAAAGGTTGTCAACTACGTTCAAAGGTATAGTCTTCAATATTGGCATCCCAAAAATGCTCCCAAGCTCACCACTAAAGACGTCTAGGCCTCCTTGGCGCTCGCGCCGCTAGAACCTGAGATGAATACCAACAATCAAGTGTTAGACCAAACGGGTCTAGTGAGTTACATAAAACATAACATAATTATATAAAGCATGTTATGAACAATTAAGACACTTCCAACACCAAAGTCCATACGGGGTCAATCATGGGGGAGACCCATCACACCAGTGAGTTTTACCTCGAGTCAATGTACCTTGATGTTCACTCGCTTGAGCAACACCCCGAAGGCCCGGCACACTTGAAGACTACCTCCCAGGCATTACTCCAAATGGCGGAGGTCTAGGCGCATACCATCATGGTGGCACCTAAGACTACATCCTCCTAGCACTTACTCCTGGTTCGTTCTATGTACTTACAATGTCCGTCTCTATACATCACTTCATACCCATAAGATACATGTACAAGACCACAACCATTCCAAACATACTTAGGTACAAAACTCTACGGTATGTAAATACCCAATATAATCCATGGCTCACCAAGACATATATATATATAAACATGCTCAAAACATCAAGAGTAATAACCTCATCCATGTCCATAGTCATATCCAAGTCTAAATACCAATAACACCAAAATTAATAGTTAGGTCCAACTTATCAGGTGATCAGATCTTATCATAACAATGACACATTAGATATGAAAGCATATAAAGTATGTATCTCATTTGAAAATAAGGTAAGAAACTCACTATCTAGGGTTTCACACAAAACCCTAGAAACTTGGAAGAGAGGATGAGAACTTGAATGTGCCTTAAATACTTCACTTGATGACTCTTGAAGCTTCCTCAACCACCAACAAATGTCCCCAACTAATCTAAGGTTTCAATAAATGTTTGGTAGGTTTAGAAGTAGAAGAAAATCGCCTAAACCATCTCCAAGTCGGCCCCAAAACGATTTAAGATGAGAAGTGAAGTCAAAATGGTCAGAGTGGGATTTTTATACTCTCAGACCCCGTCGGCGATAGTGCCTGGCGATTGTGCCAATGGCACTATCGCGGGGTCACTATCGCGCCACTCCACGACTCTCGGTACAACCCAGGCGATAGTGCCTGGCGATTGTGCCAAGGGCACTATCGCGGTGGCACAATCGCGACCACCACCGAACCTACGGTATCACTCCAGCGATAGTGACCAGCGATTGTGCCCAGGGCACTATCGCGTGGCACTATCGCGCCATACCCTTACAGCACCAAAACTTGACTTTTCTAAGATTCATGAAGTGGAACTAAATCTGCAGATGAACATGTTATTAACAAATTGGTATATCTCATATTAGGCACACAAAGGGATTCTCAAGTTAACCAAAAGTCAAGGAACGAAGGAAATACTCACCTTAGATTTTCGGGTGTTACATTTTTCAACTTAGGGCATTTTAATATTAAATTCCCTATTTTATATACATATCCCAAACGACTTTTTATTTTATTTTAAGATAAGCATTATATTACCAATCCAAAACCAAATTACACCACAAAAGAAAGTATCGTCGGATCGCACAACCAGACCCGAAGGAAACAACAAAACAACACCGCGAACTATGGCTTGCCAGGGACAAACAGAATACAAACAACACCAAACAAGCAGCAGTTACACTGCCCCATCTTGTTTTCGTGAAACCTGTGAGACCATGTTTTTACACTTGAAACTTCACAGGAAAACATGTAAATGTTCCGATTTTTTAACCTTCCCAGTGTTTTGTTGTGAAGTTTCAAGTGTAAAATTGTGGTCTCACGTGAACCCAACCCTATCCCAAAGAACAATCATATATATATATATATAGGGGACGTATCTTTTGCAAACCAGTCAGATTGTGCAAACTTTGTGAACCAATCTTAGCCGTTCATCAAGTCTAATGAATATATGATTTTATTATGTTTCCTAATTTAAAATCATGATTATAATGAATAAACTTAACATTTCCTAATTTAAAATCATGATTATAATGAATAAACTTAACATTTTCCATATATATCACGATCATTATTAATGAATCATAATCATTATCCATAAATATATCTATTGTTTCCTAAAATAGTGGTTTGCATAGTTTGTACAAATTGCTTGGTTTGCAAAAGAAACACACCCTATATATATATATATATATATATATATATATGGGGGGGGGGGAAGATCGTGTGAGAAGTTGAGGTTAACGTGAGAAGCATGGAAAGTGGATCTGAACCGCTGATCACTTTTAATCTCATACCCTCCCATGGATTGTGTCTTAGAAGGGAATTGATCTGTTGCATCTCAGACATCTCATCCTAATGTTCATTCATTTCTCATCCCATTATTGATAACCATTTCTCACGCTTCTCAAATTAACTCAACTTCACACCAGAACCCAACCATATATATATATATAGGGAGAGTTTCATTTGAGAAATGCTAAATGTATGAGATATAGAGAAATGATCTTAGCCCTTTATCTGGTCAACATTTGCGGCCTTGACCGTGAAGCACCGGATAATTCCTTGTGTGGTCTGTAGAAGATGGATGAGTAGTTTCGTAAAATACGCAAGACGAGTTTCATATGTGAACCTATGCGATTCATATATGAACTATAAGTTTATATGTGAATCAGTTAATTAGTTCATATGAGAATTAGTTAATTAGTTGATATGTGAATCACAAAGGTTAATATGTGAATCTGTTAATTAGTTCAACTGATTCACATATGAACTAACATATGAACCTACATATATTTAGTTCATATGTGAATCAGATAATTAGTTTATATATGTAAATTGCACTAGTTCATATATGAATCACAAAGGTTCATATAAGAATCAGTTAATTATCTAAAATGATATACTCATATTGGATCTCATGGTTATCACAAACTACACAGTTCTTATTTGATTAAGCCTCTCTCTCTCTCTCTCTCTCCCTCTCTCTCTCTCTCTCTCTATATATATATATATATATATAATGACGGAGGTTCAGGGGAAAACCTCAAAAAAAAAAAAACTGAAGAACACTTTGTTAGTCTTTTATCTGGACGGTATGCACTTGTGCATATAGGTAAATTATATATATATAATGCACTTGTGTATGTTACAATTACTTGTATGCACAAGTGCATACTGTCCAGATGAAAGGATACCAGAGTGTTCTTAAGTTTTTCGTTTTTTTAGGTTTCCCTGAACTTGACCCCATATATATATATGTGTGTGTGTGTGTGTGTGTGTGTGTGTGTGTGTGTGTGTGTGTGTAAAGGGGAGGAATCAAATGCAAACCAAACCATTTGTACAGACCGTACAAACCATCGATTTCATTGTTTAATTTAAAAAAAACTTTTTCATGAAAGTGTTTAATATGATGAAATTGTTTCATATATTTTTTGTTTAATGTAAAAATGAGAAATGCATGAAACAATTTGATTTTTACATAGAAATAAAAGTATATGAAACTATTTCATCAAGTAAAGAATTATATGAAACAATTTCATCATATTAAAACTTTAATGAAGGAATTTCATTAAATTAAACAATGAAATTGATGGTTTGTATAAATGGCTTGGTTTGCAAAATAAACCATCTATCTATCTATCTATCTATCTATATATAGGGTGTGGTTCAAACGCAACCCATTTACATGGTGCAACCCCATGCAACCCCTCTATCCACCACATATTTTATGTAATTAAAAAAAAAAGAAAAAAGCTAAAAGTAAAATGTGTAGTGGATAAAAGGGTTGCATGAGTTGCACCATGTAGAGGAGTTGCATAATAACCCACCTCTCTCTCTCTCTCTCTCTATATATATATATATATATATATATTGAGGGGTGTTGTAACACCCCGAATTTTCGTTTGGTTTTGCGAGGTTGTTAAAGAAGAAAAGAGGAGAATGCTTCTGTCTACAAGGCGCACGGGTCGTGCGCCATTCTTCAGGAAATGCGCACGGGTCGTGCGCATGAAACAGTGCGCGAGTCAGTGGAAAACGCACGGGCCGTGCGCCCTTCCCTTTGGAAAACGCATGGGCCGTGCGCTGTGTTGGGTCTCGTGCAAAGCCTTGCTAAATATCTCATTCTTGTTGAGATTTTCAAGAAATCTCAGTTTCTCTCTCTCTCTCTCTCTCTCCTTTTATCTCTTTTTCTCCTCCGATCTTCAAGGCTCGTTTGGTTGCTAGTTTTCGGTGTTTCTAGCGAGGGGTCGGTGTTTTAAGCTTCACCTCTACGTCGTGGTCATTATTTGGTTTTCCGGGTTTTATTCTGAAAACCTACCGGTGAGTTCCTACTATCATTTTACAAACTTTATACATGTCAAAACTCTTATTTGCGAAATCTAAAGTATTTCTACGGTATGATTTTATGTTCTCTACATTTTGTTGTAAATGAAGTTTTTGGTGATTCTCGGGGTTCCCGGTCAGTTTTGACCAAAATGACGGGTTCCGTCCTATTAAAGTAAAATGATGTTTTACTTGCACATTATGTGATTATGTAAAAAGAATGTTTATGAACTCATTTTAATGATTTTCATTCTTACCAGAAGTTGAACTGGAAGTAGCATTTTGTTTATAAAATGTACTTATTACCATATATGTATTTATGGTTGGTCACATATGTTGTTGTGACGAGTCCTTACCATTACTAGTGGATCCCTAGGTTTTGGAGTAGACTGTTTTGTTGGGATGTTACATTCCCCAAATTTGTAGCTATGGATCACATGTTCCTCGGGGGCAACTTGGTACGGTTATGTGAGGCCGGATACTAGCCATGGTTCATGATGATCCTAGCGAAGGAGTATACCTTGGTTTTGCGCTTGGGGCTTGATCTCACGTTGAAGCACGGACTTTGTGATTCGTATCCGCGGATTCCAATTGGTTTAGCTCGTAACTCGGATTTGTGGTCTACTTTGTGTTACACCACTATCCTTGGTAAAATGGTCCTTTTATCACCGTTTAAGAGTTTTGGACCGAAGAGGTCCGGTTGTGGCGAAATGTTATCTTTACAAATTAAACCTTTATGAAAAGATTTCTTTATGATACTGATGTTTATATCTTTCGAGCTTTATAAACTGTATGTTCTCACCAGGCTTTATAGTCTGACACTTTTTCTCAAATGATGTGTATAACAGGTTTCCATTAGCGGTGGGTGCCGGGGTTTTTGGAGAGACGAGTTTTGAGTCTCGAGGTTTTTGGAGATATTTTAGTATTGGTGCTGGGCGTTGTTAAGTCCCATTCTTTTTATGAAATCCTTGTATAGAATTGTATAGTCTTAAGGACTGATCCTATTTATGTGAAGTTAATGGATTTATCTTTGTCATTTGTCAGGTTTTAAATGTTTTATTTTACTCTGAATTTTGGGATGTTACAGGTGTTCAAATGCATCCTTTTACATGGTGCAACCCCTCTATCCACCACTCATTTTATTTTCACCCTTTTAATTAAAAAATATAAAAATAAAATGAGTGGTGGATAAAGGGGTTGAATGAGTTGCACCATGTAAAAGGTTGCATAATAACCTAACCTATATATATTTGCAATAATGTCACGTGATATGTGGGGTTAGAGATATTAGTTTCATAATTATAACTAGTAGTATTTAAAGTTCAACAAATTATAAAATTCTTTATAAGAATTAGGGGTTGAAGTTTTATATGCATAAAAATTGATACAAAATATCTAGTAGTGTTGATTAACTCTATATTTAGAGAAAAATCGACCTAAATCATACTCAAAAACTAATTTTAAATACATATTTAAGGTGTTGGAGTTGTACTTAAATTTCATAATTTCTATTTTTGAGTAACATATTTTATTTCTTCGATTTAAAATACTTTATTTTTGTTAATAAATTGTATATATTGAAGTAGAACTCTTTTATTTTTATATATTTATGTTTAAATTCATCTTATATATGTTGTGCTAGAAGTTAAAACTAAGGGGTGTTTCGTTCATGGATTTTGAAGAACTTGAAATAGATAATTCTTTTGACAAAATTTTAATTTCTTTGTTTGGTTCACATATATTGATCATGATGGAATACTTTGAATTCCCATTGAATTCCACAAATCAAGAAATTAATCATTTCTTAACTAAAGTGAAAGAATTGAATTTCATCAAATTTCTACCAACCAAATACTTGGTCAAATTCTATTCAAATTATTTCAAAGTCAAATTCCTTCAATAGATTCCAATTTCATTCTGCGACCAAACGCCCCCTAAAATTTGTAAAATGTACGTGTTGCTCCATTAGTTATTGATATATTTTTATCATTATTATTTTCAAAAAAAAAATATAAAAATTCAAAAGCACCTTTAACAACTATATTATTTTAGAAATGTTAAAGATTTCAGAAAAATTTGTTCCAACACTTATATTAAATTTAAATTCGTATTTAAAATAGAGAAAAAAATCATAAAAAATAAAGAAATCCTTAAATTTAGAAGAAAAGAAAGAAAAAATTTGGAGCATGGAGAATCTCTACTTGCATTATTGTTATTGACTTGATATATAGACTTATCCAACTAATAATTACTTTCGTTTAGCTTGTAGAAACTACAATAATAGAGATTTCCTATAAGAACCTCATGTTCTTTATGTTCTTATACAAAAATCTTGGTTCTTTCCTTGAAATTGGTATGAAACGACAAATTTACTAGTTTTTTATTTTTTATTTTCTTGACTTTGTAATTATTAATATTTATTTATAAATGATAATTATTGAAGTTGAAAAATATATGGGATGCATAAAAAGGGTTCTTATAATAACTATAATTGTAAACTTTTATGTGAGTTTTTATTTTGATTAGTTAGAGATAAGTTGAGAAAGAAAATACAAAAAAGTTGTCCTTATGACATTGAAGATGATCTAATTATCGAAAATATTTGATGATACCAATGCTAGATCCATATAAAATAATAATCCTTTATATCTTATCCAATTCAACTCTATTATTTCACGTAAAAGTAAATATTATTTGTTAAAACCTAAGGATTACAGAGTTACTAATTCACGTTCGTAGATACATTATGTTTTTATAAACCACTAGCAAATTAAATGCGGATTGAAAAGCGTACCATGAAAGAATCGAAGAAATAAATCATGTAAGAATAACACATTTCTATAACTCTAACAAGTGCTATATAAATAAACATACTTTTAATGACTAGCATATGGGAACTTTGATGAACCATTTAGCTTGAAAACCATCGCAGTAAGTTCTTCGGGGCAACTTCTGTAGCATGACACTTAGTTGCAATCTCTTCTGCTTTCAGAAAACTTCTCTGTAATATTTTGTTTCAGTAATTACCCAATTCTCTTATATTGTCTTGCGCAAGAAAACTACTTTGATATTCATCTTTCCTATGCACTTAGCCTTCTTCTTTTCCAGATTCTCATGCTTGCATATCCAAGTCGAAGAATTAATAACTAAACAAACATGCTACTGTGAGGGTTTGATTGTTGTAACTCTTATAACATTAATGAATTACTACCAATTACTGGACATAAACAGTTAAACACTACAAAATAAAAGGGCTTCACGGACGAGTTTTTCCGCCGATGATGGTTAATCCGCCGGTAATCACTGTAACAACCCAACTCGTAACATAGAGCAAAACTAAAGATTATTAACTAAAAACGCCAAACGGCCCAAAACAACATCTACACTTTACAAGGTTTGCGGGGAAAAAAATCAACCTATTACAAAACTGAGATTACGAAGAAAGATAAACTAGAATGACAGTCTTCTAGCTAACTCCAGCTTACACTTTCTCTTAGCTCTTATATGCTCTTCCTACCTCGCCTGCCTAAAAAGGGTTTTAGTTTTGAAAGAGCGAGGGTTAGACCAACGGTCTAGTGAGTCCCTTGTAATAACAGTTTAAAACTCAACAGACAATCAAAAGCTTTATCAATAAATAAACCATTTTCAGATTTACAGAAACAATCACACTTTCATTAAACTTCTCAGCTCAAACTACCGTCACCCTAAGATGACAACGTGTCTGCGACTCACACTGCCTTATTGGGACACCCCCAATACATAAACGGAGCACACCCTCCGGTATGAGCACAGGCGAGCCACCCCCCCCCCCCCCCCGACTTTGAGCTTAACACACTTATGACTATGTATGCATACATATCCACTTTAGCAACAGTAACAGAAACATCTTGAACATTTAAATAAAAACTCGCAGTTAATTAATAACCAAAATCATTTCAAAACTTGTAGATAACTTCATAAACATAACTTCTTCGTCATAAAAGACATTAGTTTAGAGTAGGGGTGAGCAAGGAGTCCCAAATCCCAATACCGAACCGGTACCGTACCGATCCCGGACCGTCCCATGTATTTCAGTACAGTAATCGGTTCCATGTTTTTCCTATAATCGGTAATCGGTTCGGTACTGATGGGGTATTAGTACCGAAATATCGTTATTATTACCGGCACCGGTAACGAACCGATACCATACCGATCTAATCGGTACGGTATTCGGTATCGAGTTTTCCACATTTTCGGTATCGGGAATTTTCGGTACGGTACCAGTTCGGTACGGTACTGGTCCCATGCTCACCCCTAGTTTAGAAAACTCACCTGGTGTCCTTTGCTTAATCTCTGCGTCTACCCTTACGGCCCGAAATGAATCCTATAAGAAAAAGTAAACCGATAAACTCTCGGTATCTTCTAATTCACTACGCAAACCAACCTCAGCACCCTATAGCTCCCAAACGGTTGGACCCATTTAATCTAGCAGAAATCAACCCACTATAACTCATCAACTAAAAAATATTAAATGATTACCATGGGCCTACTACTAAATGTTCAAAACCCAAGAAAGAGGCCATGGGCTTCGACCCAACTTCCAACCCCCGGACCTAAAACGACCGGAACCCTTTTCCCCGGGGTCGATCGGGACTTCACTACCCGGGATCGACCGGGTCCTTACATCCCCCGGTGTCGACTAGGGTCTCAACCCCTGGCGTCGACCGGTATAGCCTCTCCCGGTGTCAACCGGGATTCCCCTTTCCTGGTGTCGACCGGGGCCACTAAGCCCGAGATCGCCCGACACCACAGTGCCAGGGGTCATCCGGCCCCTTAACTCTGGTGCGGCGATTACTCGAAGAAAAACCCACAGACTCATAATAATCGATCCTGGAAATCCAAAAGTTCTCCAAAACCCGATTACCACATTGAATGCAAAATAAATCTTAATCCAAATAACTCAAAACACCCAGATTAACAAAACCCAAAACACCCAACCATCAAATTCTTCAAACCACCCCAAAACCAAAACTACTAATGCTACAAACATCTAGAAATAGAGATTTGATTACAAGAAGATTTACCTTAAAGTGGAATCGAAACAAAACTTGAATTCCTTGAAGAATCACCTTCCTTCTCGATCTCTCCAAAATCGCCCACAATGCCCTTTCCTCAAGATCAACCGCTAAAATGCCAAAACAATTTCCTCTAGGGTTAAAATCCTTCTTTCCCAACTCTTACCTTTAGACCCCCCCCAACTTTGACTTTTAACATTTTCACCCAAACTTCTCAAAATTTTGCTTTTAACCCGATTATTACAATATCCCCCCTTCAAAAGAATTCCGTCCCCGGAATTCTTTCGTCGAACAAATTGGGATATTGAACCCTCTTTACCGACTCTAACTCCTAAGTCGCTTCTTGTCCCTTGTGGAATTGCCACTGAACTTTCATCAGTTGGACTTCCTTATTCCTCAATTCATTCACTTTACGGTCTAAAATTTCCACTGGTTCTTCAACATAACTTATCTTCTCATTTACTTGGATATCCTCCAATAGCACGACGACATCGCTATCTGCTAAACATTTCTTTAAATTCGACACAAGGAAAGTTGTATGGATCCCTCGCATGGATTCAGGCAGTTCCAACTTGTAGGCCACTTCTCCAACACGTTCGACGATGGCAATTGGGCCAACAAACCTCGGTCTCCGCTTACCTTTCTTCCCGAAACGAATCACTCCCTTCCAAGGCGAAACTTTTCACATCACCTGATCTCCCACTTGAAACTCTATCGACTTCCTTTGCTTATTTGCGTACATCTTCTGACGATCTTGAGCTACCTTTAACCTTTCTCGAATCTGACTGACCTTAACGACCGTTATTTGCACAAATTCTGGTCCGACTAGCTGCCTTTCGCCCACCTCATTCCAACATAAAGGTGTCCTACACCTACGTTCGTACAACGCTTTAAATGGGGCGACTTGAATACTAGCATGATAACTATTGTTATAAGAAAATTCTATCAAAGGCAGATGAGTTTACCACGAACCTTTGAAATTGACAACACACGCTTGAAGCATGTCTTCCAATGTTTGGATGGTCCTCTTACGGTGGCCATCCGTCTGAGGGTGATATGTTGTACTCAACTCGAGTTGTGAACCCAACTCCCTTTGAAGACTTCTGTTAGACCACAGTCTCATTGGATTCCAGATCATCCAAACTGAAGATCGCAATCTGAAGCTAAAGCCGGAACGTCGACTCTCGATAATAAAGTCTATGTCTATTTGTAATAAATGTCAATGTAATTGTTATTAGTCATATTAGTTATTAGTTATATCTAGTTAACTTAGTTAGATAAAGTTAGTTTCTAGTTTTGTTATTTAGTTGTTAGAAATAATATCTAGATATTAAATCTAGATATTAAATCAAGATATTATCTTAGGAAGTGTGTTCAACACACTAGTTAGATTAATTGTATCTCTACTCTCTCTCTCTCTACAGATCAGATATAGAAAACACACAAACACACACATAAAGGTGTATTTGAGAGAAAACATAGAGAACACATCAAAAGCTTAATCGATCAACCTTGTAATCGTTTGATATATTCAATACAGGTTGGTAATCGTTATTGTGTCGTTGTTTCTATAAACTTGATAAGTATTGTTGGACCGACAATTGGTATCAGAGCCTGATTAAGATCAAAACAAGTTTTATGAGAAAAAAGACTCTGTGTTCTTGAACAAAATTCGATTTTGTGATTTTGAGTGTTTTAGGTGTTAGAATCGATCAGAGAGCGATCGATTTACATGCTAGATCGAGTTGTTGCTATTTAATTTCACTTTAAAGCTTCTATCGAGTTCCAATCTGTGGATTATAAGTGAAAATAGTCGACTGGAAAAACGTACTGTGCTATCAAATTTATTTAGAAAAAGAGTGTTTTAGAGAGATCGAGTGCTTACATTATGTTCTAGAAGTAATTCTAGACATATTGGTAGAGTTTGGTGTTGCTAAATCGTTTCAGGAACAAGATTCATACGATTTTCAGAAGAATAGGTCGAATAACCTGCAAACCAGAGGAAGAATAACACGCAAAGTCCCACTTTGTGCGTCCCACTACAAACGCAAAGCAGACTTTGCGGCTCCCACTACAAACGCAAAGCAGACTTTGCGGCTCCAACTTCTCGGTTCCTAAATGACCCACAAAGAAAACTTCTCGCATCAACAAGACCCGCAAACCTCCATCTTGCGCGTCCAACTAGACCCGCAAACCTCCATTTGCGCGTCCAACTAGACCCGCAAACCTCAACCTTGCGCTTCCCACTAGACCCGCAAACCTCATTTTGCGCGTCCCATTAGAAACGCAAACCTCAGTTTGCACACCCCATTTGACACGCAAACCTTGAAACGCAAACCAGGTTAACGATCATATCTGTTAAGTTTTTCTCTTATTCAATACAGGATGACATCCAGAGAAGCCCTTGCAATAGGAACTGACACCAAGCCACCAGTTCTCTTCAAAGGAGAATACGAACAGTGGAAGGATAGGTTTCTAAACTTCATTGACATACACGAGCTGGGTGATTATATCAGAACATCTATTGAAGAAGGGATTATGACACCACCAATGACGACTCGTGTAATTGATAACGTGCCTACTCAGGTTGAACTGAAGTATCACGAGCTACAAGATGATAACCTCAGAAGAGCCAAAGGCGACAAATTATCAAAGTCATACATCTTACAGGGGATCCCAAATGAAATATACGTTAAGATTGACAGTTACAAGGCTTCAGGTAAAGAAATGTGGGATCAGCTCGAGAAAATGATGCTGGGTTCAAAAATTGGAAATCAGCTAAAGATCTCCAACTGCCTAAATAACTATGAAGAATTTAGAGGCAGGGTGGGAGAAACCTTAGAAGAAACCTATGACAGGTTTGTGACATTGCTGAATGAACTCAGCAAGAACAAAGTTCACAAATCTCAAAATGAGCTGAATATCAAATTCCTTAGTATTCTTCAACCTGAATGGAAAAGATTTGCTCGTCAGATGAAGCAGATTAAAGACTTGAATGAGATTCCACTTCACGAGGTGTATGAAACCCTCCGTCAAAATGAAGAAGAGGTGGATGAAATTCTGGATGAGAAGAGACAAAGAGGAAAGGTAATTGAAGACACAGTCGCCCTTGTAGTCAGAAAGAAGAAGAACAAGACGACTATATATGAATCAGATGAAGAAGATGAAGGTTGTGCAAACTCAGAATCAGATGAAAATGATCAGCTGAAGCAAGCAATGATGATGCTGACTAGTGCCTTTCAGAAAAGGTTCTACACAAAGCCAACATCAAATAATCAGAGATATTCATCTGGTCCGAACAACTACATTCACAAAGAAAGGATTGAAGGTAGCAGATATGAAGGGAAGAGATTTGAGGGGAGAAGATCAGAGGAGAGGAAACCTGAAGAAAGAAGGTTTCAGTTGGAAGGAAAGAGGATTGAGGAAAGGAGGCCAGAAGAAAGGAAATTCAAAGCTGAAGGATCAAGTCAGCTAGAACCGCCTACATGCTACAACTGTGGCAAACCAGGTCACTTTGCCAAAGACTGCTGTAGATCAAAAGTCAGAAATTCAGACTACTACAAGAACAAGATGCTTCTTGCAAAACAACAAGAGGCAGGCAAGGCACTGATGGCTGAGGACGAATACTGGCTCGATCACTCAGATGATGAAGAAGAAGATGATGAAGATAGAGAAGAAGCCGTCAACATGTGCTTGATGGGCAAGATAGAATCAGATGCTGAAGCTGATTCTGACAATGAAGAAGAGGAGGTATGTAATCTTTCTGATTTAGAATTCATGAATAAAATGCATGCCATGAGTATGAAACAAAGAGAGTTAGAATCTAATCCTAAACATGATAATGGTGTCATGACAGACAAAAACCAGTTGATACAGAAACTTAACAATGAAATTGCTGAGAAGAAAGTATTAATTGAGGTTTTACATAAAGAAAATGACACCAATGGTAAGGAAAAGACAATAATTCTAAAAGAGAATTCTGATCTTAAATCTCAACTGCTAAAAGGTGCAGTAGATATTTCTGAGCTTAAAAAGTTGCATGCTTCTTGTACAAAAGAGAACTTTTCTTTGTTAGGAAAACTAAAAAGTTTGGAAGAGAAGTTGTATAAAATGGGTCAAACTGAACAAACTATTTTTCTAAACAAACCCAAAGAGGAGATAGAGAGATGGGGAATCGGTTATAAGAATCCTCACTGTCTACAAAAGGGGATGTCTGAAGTTCCTGGACTTTATGATCATCTTAATATGCAATTAGCCCGCAGACTCCCTGCGTTTAAAACTTTTTGGACTAAGCTATCAAAAGAGGATGAAGCCAATGAAACGGAAAAACGGATGAAATCAGCTAAAGTTCATCTTCCATTTTATTATGCGAAGTTGAATAATAGTTATGATGAAAACCCAATATACAAAAAGAAGGAAACTCTTTCAAGTGATTTCTTTCTAAGTTATACTGAAAAGGAAATGGAGGCGAAGCCTATCAAAGGTAAATTATATGTCCCTCCTCTCGTTTTAGAACGTAAAATTTCTGAACTCGAGACTTCTTTATCAGATGCAAAACTTTTGATAAATATTGAACAAAGCGTTTTTACAACCGTGTTTTCAAATACTGTTCTTTCAAAAGCTTCAAACTCTAAGGAGTTGTCTGGTTCATCAAATAAAGGAATTGATTTTTTAAACTCTGACGGTAGTTTAGATGATGGTTCCTATCTCTTTGACTTTAATACAAAACTTCCCAACCATTCATCTTTTGTGAAGAAAACTTTAAGAAAAACCAGTAAGCCTGTGAACAGTGCAAAATCAACGAAAGCTTTCGTTGATAAATCAGTCTCTATGAACGCTTAGAGTGCTAAAGGTAAGAATTTATCTCAGCATTCACAGAAACCGACCACTACTGGTAATTCCAAGAAGAAGCATTCGTTTGTTGCTCCAAGGTCTAACTCACCAGCTTTACATGTTTCAGATATGAGCAATCAAAGGCCAGAAGCAAATTCTCTGTGGCAACCCAAACGGAACCTTGACAAGACTGTCTTAACGTCTAGTAGTGTTAATTGTAATAAGACTTCGCTTACTAAAGATTTTGTAATTGCTGATATTGCTGTTTTGAACCCAAAACTTGCCATTTCTCGTAAACAATATACAATGAAGCAATTATTTCAGTTATCTTTATCTGCTGGAAAGTCTTCTTTTTATGATAAACATATATCTATCTCTTGTCAAGATTCTGAAGACTGGTTTGGAAATTACCATGTGCATTCACCTCATACCCATTCTTCACATATTTTTCAAAAGAAAATAGGATCCAATTTGAAATGGATACCAAAATCTTGTGCTAACACAGCAGGACCCAAATTCCAATGGGTACCTAAGGCGAAATTTGTGTTGCAGGCACACAAAGCTTAAAGAGAAAGCGACTTCTGATTAATGTACAGATCATGACTCGTTCTTCAAAGTCAAAATAGGTTTTTGGATAATGCAGTTCAAAACCCGAACATCAAATTCAAAATAGGCTTTTGAACAAATCAGTTCAAGACCCGCACTTCGATGATCAAAGTGTATATTCCAATGTTGTCATATACAAATCTAAATTTTCTTATTTCTCTGATGCAGACCAGTCATACGTGGTTCTTGGACAGCGGTTGTTCCAAGCATATGACAGGGCAAAAGGAGATACTGTCCAACTTTAAAGAAAAATATTGTGGAACAGTAAGATTTGGCAACGACCAGTTTTCTCCAATCATGGGATATGGTGATGTACAACACGGCAATGTAACTGTCAAGAGGGTGAGCTATGTAGAAGGCTTAGGACACAACTTGTTCAGCATAGGGCAGTTCTGTGACAAAGACTTAGAGGTCAACTTCAAAGCCAAGAGTTGTTCTGTTCGCAATGAAGAAGGCGAAGAACTCTTGGTCGGTACACGAGAATCAGACCTCTACACAATCAACTTATAAGATGTCCAGACTGACAAACAAGTTTGTCTACTATCGAAAGCTTCGATGCAACAAAGTTGGTTATGGCATCGACGTCTTTCTCACCTCAACTTTCGGTACATCAACAACCTGGTCAGTGGAAAGCTCGTCAAAGGACTTCCAGAGCTGAGATATGAAAGAGAACATCTTTGTGCAGCTTGTGAAAAGGGCAAGATGAAGAGGGCACCTCATAAACCGAAGCCAGAACCAAGTACCAATGCTCCTTTAGAGTTATTGCATATGGATCTATGCGGTCCAATGCGCACTCAAAGCTTAGGTGGCAAGAAGTACATACTCGTGATCGTGGACGATTATTCGCGGTACACATGGGTCAAGTTTCTACGTACAAAGGATGAAACACCAGATGTTATCATTACATTCCTGAAGACGACCCAGGTGAATCTGCAGAAACCGGTCAAGTTTCTACGAACAGATAACGACACAGAGTTCAAGAACAACAAAGTTGAAGAATATCTCGAATCTGTCGGGATTTCACATCAATACTCTGCTGCTCGTACGCCTCAACAAAATGGAGTGGTTGAAAGAAGAAATCGAATGCTAGTCGAGGCTGCTCGTACTATGCTAAGTCATTCCAACTTACCTCTATTTTTGTGGGCATAAGCTGTTTCGACCGCGTGCTACACACAGGATCGATCCATGATACATCGGAGATTCAAGAAGACTCCTTACGCGTTAATCAACAACAGAACACCGACAATCAAATATTTCCATATATTTGGATGTAAGTGTTTCGTATTAAACGATAGGGAGAATCTCAACAAATTCAGCGCTAAGGCAGATGAAGGAATCTTCATTAGATATTCCTCGCCTTCAACTGCATATCGTGTCTATCTAAAGAAGACAAAGACGGTGATTGAAAGCGTCAACGTCACCTTTGATGAAGAAATGACTTCCGAACAACACAGTTCAGAACCCGCAATAACAGGAATACTAGCTTCTGGGCAACTCAGTCCAGAACCTATGTCTCAAAAGAATAAATCAGATGAAGCATCAACTTCTACTAACCATTTATCTGACTTAGATTTATTATTTGAATTGTTTTATGATGAATATCTCGGATCTAATGTAAAGAAATCTGTTGTGGTTGACAGGATGGAAGACTTAACGACTACTCATCCAACCAGTTCAGATGTTCCAATTGAATCAAATGCCCCGATTCAACAAGAGATTACAATTCAAATGTCGACTCCAACAGTTGAAGAAGTTCCATGTGATAAAGAGACAGAAGTAGCTGCAATAGTAGGAGATTATGTACAAATCCATCTACAACCAGTTCAAGCTGTACCTGCTGAGTCTTCTGAACCTACCACTTCAACTGAAACAATCATTCCTCCAGAACAAACAGAAGAAGGTACAAGTGGATTTGTAGATGATACAACTGACATACAATCATCTAGTCCACTGCCTCATGAACAAAAATGGACCAAAGAGCATCCGATAAGCCAGATAATTGGCGATCCATCAAAACCGGTGCAAACTAGGTCAACATCAATGAACCTGTGCATGCATGACTCCTTTCTGAGCAAGTTCGAGCCAACACGCGTATCGGAAGCACTTGCTGATCCAGAATGGGTGATCTCAATGCAAGAAGAGCTAAATCAGTTCGATGCACTTAAAGTCTGGAGACTTGTACCGAAACCTCAAGGTAAAACCATAATAGGTACGAAATGGGTGTTCAAAATAAAGAAAGACGAAGATGGAACCGTCATCAGAAACAAGGCACGACTAGTAGCCAAAGGATTCAGACAAGAGGAAGGAATAGACTATGACGAAACATATGCTCCTGTGGCGCGATTAGAGGCCATTAGAATGTTTCTAGCCTACGCAGCCCACAAAAACTTCACGGTCTTTCAAATGGACGTGAAGACAGCATTCCTAAATGGAATTCTGAAGGAGGAAGTCTACGTCTCTCAGCCAGAAGGTTTTGTCAATCAAGAGAAGCCGAATCACGTCTACATTCTTGACAAAGCACTCTACGGTCTGAAACAAGCACCTCGAGCCTGGTATGATGTCCTTTCTAATTTTCTAGTCAAGTCTGGGTTTTCAAAAGGTACGGTGGATACCACTTTGTTTATTAAAAAGGAAAAAGGCGATATCATTTTAATTCAAATCTATGTAGATGATATTATCTTTGGTTCTACAAATACTAAGTACTGTAAGAATTTCGCAAACCTTATGGTGTCTAGATTTCAGATGAACATGATGGGAGAGATGAATTTCTTTCTCGGATTGCAAGTCAAACAATTTTCTACGGGTATCTTTATCAATCAATCAAAGTACATTAGGGATATTCTTCGAAAGTTCCAAATGGAAAATTCAAAACCGATTGGTACCCCAATGGCACCAGGTACTAAGATTGGCAGCGATCCTTCGGGAAAGGCTGTTGATATTAGGACTTATCGAGGGATGATAGGTTCTTTAATGTATCTTACGTCGAGTAGGCCAGATATAATGTTTTCAACATGCTTATGTGCAAGATATCAGGCCAATCCTAAAGAAATCCATTTGTCTGCTGTGAAGCGCATCTTTAGGTATCTAAAGGGCACTGCAAATCTTGGTCTGTGGTATCCTAAAGATACTAGTTTTGAACTAACAGCCTACACAGATGCAGATCATGCAGGTTGTATGTTAGACAGGAACTGCTAGCTGCTGTTCTCAGGTCCTGTGGATGAGAACTCAATTACGCGACTACGGTTTCCACTTCAACAAGATCCCGATATACTGTGATTCAAAGAGCGCCATCGCAATAACGGCGAATCCTGTTCAACACACGAAGACAAAGCATATAGACGTCAGGTATCATTTTATCAAGGATAATGTAGAGAAAGGAACAATTGAACTTTTCTTTGTAAAGACTGAGTATCAACTTGCTGATTTGTTCACCAAACCTTTAGACGAAAAGAGGTTTACCTTTCTAGTCTCGAAGCTTGGTATGCTAAATCTCAAAGTATAACCAGTAATTACCTATAAAAGTTTTCTAATTGTATACTTTTTCATCCTTATCTTATTCTTAAATATGATTGCTATCTGCAAGTTCACATTCTGTTCATGATAGAAGGGGGAGTATGAGAAGAAATTGACATCTGGTCAATATTACTTCGAGGGGGAGCTCATAAAATTTGCATATACCTTTTAAAATGTCAATTTTTTTTTGTAATGCAAGATTTTAGGGGGAGCTCTTCAAGTCAAAAAGGGAGTACGGATATGACTTCTGATTATTTCAGATCAGGACTCATACTTTAAACAGTTTTACTGCTTTTTGTCTTTTCAATATAAGTGAATAACTATTACTTTGACTTGACATTAGACTTTTGCAGAATTTTTGAGAGAAGCTTAAAAGTTCATATGTTTATGACTTAAAGCTTAGCTTCATGAGATGGAAGATCGTACATAAAGGTATAATTCTATATCTTCATCTCATATATGGTTGAAAGAAGGACAACTTTCAATCATAGAAAACATTGTTTTTAATGTTGAAACCACTTCCCGATTATTCAACACATTTTATATTTTGGGAGTGTATTTTAAATGTTTTCAAAGATCAATATTGTGCTTTAACTGAAATAGTTAAACCAATCTGAGCATCACGTGCATATAGGAAAACAAAGAATCATTGTGCTAGGAATTAACACAACTTCAATGGAATCACCTTAACCAGTGATTTCTACCCAAGAAGTTAATCCTTAGTGATTGAGTGTGCAAATAGAAAAGAAATGAGTGTCATTAGAGAAAGCAAAATGGTTAAAAGAAAGAGCGTGTGAGAACAGAGTTAAAAGAATATCACAACTCTGCACCAACTTTTTCTGAGCTGGGTAGCCACCATTCTAGTGATTCACAATTCTTTGGTGATCATTATTGAAATAGGCAACTAACCCATGCCAACTCTTGATCAAACCTCACTATCTACTCATTTTCTTCTCAACAAGAAAGTGTTTCACATTTTCAAAGGGGATGCAGCATATTTGCTATCTGATTTTCATTTGGAAAATCTGGATATTGAAAAGAAGGAAGTCTGCCCCACCTTCGCACTTCAATCATGCACAATTGAGTCTGTGTTTAACTTACTGTTGTCTCAGTGGTTTACACAATTTTGAGCCAATAAGCAATCATCTGTGCTTAATTCTTTAAACACAAGCACGAACACACAAGGAATTTGTTTCTTTGTCATAACGTTTATAGAAATAACCTTTGTGGTGTTTCGATGATTAGATGGAAGCCCTGGGGGAGTCAACATCAAAACAACTCCTTTCCCATGTGTATTCGTTACACTCAGTGACTTAGTGTTACTGACAGACATGATAACTGATTCATTAGTTGATTCAGGTGTTACACGACACATTTGTCTGGATTTGCAAAGATCTAGATGAATCTCTTATGAATTGACGAATCAGGGGCTCTAACCGCAAGATTGACATTTCTTACCACATATTTTGATGAAGTTGTTGCACTTCACATCAAAAAGGGGGAGAATGACAACACAAGAAACGACAAAGATCACATGTTTCAAGAGTCACGTCCACTCTTCAAAGGGAGAGATTGTTAGATTGAAGACATGCTGATTTCAGAAAAAGAGATTGCATCTTCTGAGCTGAACAAGAAGAATGAATTGGATAAATCTTTTTATTATATGATCTTGATCCAAAGGGGGAGATTGTTAGACCACAGTCTCATTGGATTCCAGATCATCCAAACTGAAGATCGTAATCTGAAGCTAAAGCCGGAACGTCGACTCTCGATAATAAAGTCTATGTCTATTTGTAATAAATGTCAATGTAATTCAATGTAATTGTTATTAGTTATATTAGTTATTAGTTATATCTAGTTAACTTAGTTAGATAAAGTTAGTTTCTAGTTTTGTTATTTAGTTGTTAGAAATAATATCTAGATATTAAATCTAGATATTATCTTAGGAAGTGTGTTCAACACACTAGTTAGATTAATTGTATCTCTACTCTCTCTCTACAGATCAGATATAGAAAACACACAAACACACACATAAAGGTGTATTTGAGAGAAAACATAGAGAACACATCAAAAGCTTAATCGATCAACCTTGTAATCGTTTCATATATTCAATACAGGTTGGTAATCGTTATTGTGTCGTTGTTTCTATAAACTTGATAAGTATTGTTGGACCGACAACTTCTCCAAAATGACGACGCGAAACGAGCATCCCGACCTGACATAACAGATGACGGTACTCCATGTCTGGATACAATCTCATCAATGTACATCTTAGCCAATCTCTCCAATCGTATCAACCTTAGGCATCACCAGGCACCTACCGCTATGAATTTATTTATCATGAACTCTGCCATAGAAAAAATATCTTTCCTCAACACTACATACACCTAGTGCTAAAAGAACACCTCCTTTTTTGAACCACAAGGGTCACAACTCAATAATGTTGCACAATTCATACGCATTATACATACGTCACCCCAAATTCTCGCATACAGAAAAGAAAGATTCCACAACTCAATGCTTTCATAGTACACATGATCCAACCGACAGAATTATAAAGACACATACTTCATTTTCTCCTTGCATCCACCAACCGCCCAACCATAATTGTAATAATTTAAAACTTCGTCCGCTCAACATGGTGGCCATGCTTACTACAACTACTCCAAATCGCTTAACACTGGAAACATGCTCACTTAAAACCCTTTCCGAGTAATACCAAGTCTGACTCCCTTCGAGCACTACATTCCACCACTCTTTCCATTTTTTTCCCGAAACACCAAACATCTCCAAAAATTTGGTTCACTACTGGGTGCAAACCTTAGACTAACATCACAATTTAGATTTCTCAACACCAGAACCATAACTTACACCCCAATCTTTTTCTCAAATCTTCATTAGTGTTCATATCTCTCCATGGCAAATCTGAAACCTAGATCTCCATTTCTGTGTCTCCTACCAAACTTCTCACTCTTAGCTTAGCCACTTCCCTTACGATCCCAAATGTGCCGAAAACACATTTTCATTATTATATTTAGCCAAACGGCTACCCACGATTCTCCCTCGAGTTCTTCAACCAAGCCCTTCCAAAACCATCCCCAATGCCCGAAAGCGTCACGTAATTCTCGTTCTCCAAACATAATTGACATGTCCGCTAGGATTCCTTCACACTCAAGGACTACTTCGACACCCCACATATCTTCTTACCAACTACAAAACGTCATGAACTAAAACATTTTACATTCCCTTCAATATCCTAGCGGTAAATGATAAACCCTTCTATAATATACCGCAAACCATGGTACCTAGTTCCTCTCTTAGGTAGCCACCCACTATCCCCCGAACATTATTATCAACTTCAGTTGTGCTATGTACTTCATTCCTAAACGATTCTCTGAACCCAGAGGAAAACACTTATTCTATCGCTAAATTTTCGCTTTCATAACGCCCACACAAGATGGTAAGGCGTCATACCAGATACACTCTTCCCCGAATGGTCTCAACCACTTTTGAACAACTCAACGACAACCACAATACATTTACTCCTTCATACACATTATAACCACTTGGACTTCCACAGTCCTCAAAGGCACCAGACTTACTTGATACCAAATCTAACCATAAGGCTACTCTAGACTTTTGTTCCTGACGATATCATTTCATCAAAACACCGCAGATTTTACTCTTTAACCAGTTACCTTTAGAAGCATCTAAAAAAATTCGAACTTCCACTCACCAGCAACCCCTTCTCCGGTTACCGAACCAAAGATAATTTACCATAAGACTGGCCCTACGCCGAAGACTGAGACTTCCGTCATTCACTTTCATTATTCACAATCCTTCCCTAGGAATACCACGGTCATGAATCGACCATTAACGGTTCGAACGCCACCCTGTTGGGAACTGAAGAAAAGCTTAAGTATGGTTAATGCTGCTGGTTCAAAGTTACTACTGCTAGAAGACTTCAAGGTTAATACTGCTGAGTATTACTACTGCTAGTAGTTAATACTGCTAGTCAAAGTTAGTGCTGCTTGAACAAAGTTAGTACTGCTTAGCTAGTTAGTACTGCTAATAGTTAGTGCTGCTTAGTAGTTAATGCTGCTAGAAGAGATTAATGCTGCTGAAGATTAATACTGCTTATATGATGAAGATTCGCATGAAAGGATAACAGCTGGATGGACTGAAGATTATGGAAGGCTTAGAGATATACATGGAAGATATATTGAAGATATTTTTTTTTATTTCTTGTAATTATCTTTTGATTAATATATGTATAGAAGATACAGAATAGTGAGAGATAACTTTTGATACATAATTCATTCTAAGTTTTTTTTTGTTTAAGAGAGAAATCAACCTCAAGGCATAGATCCTAATTCTAGAGAAGTAGAATTCGTATTGGTGAGCCTGTTCATCAATATTGAGGTTGAGTGTGTAATCTTGTGATTTCAATTATTCAATACAAGTTTACAGTTTGTTCTTCATATTTACTGTTTTGATTTACTGTTTCATTGAATATCAAAGTGTTATTCCGCAAACTTCTTTGATATTGTTTCTGAGAATTTATTCTTGTTGAGAATTCGATCCTGACAAGTGGTATCAGAGCTAAACTCTCTCAGAAACATCTATTCATCATGGAAAATCTTACAGAATCAAGAAGTACTTTGGTCTCTAAGGTTCCAATGCTCAAACCCAGTGAGTTTCACATGTGGAAGATCAGAATCAGACAATATATTCTTCTCACTGACTACTCAATGTGGGATATCATTGAGAATGGTCCTTCTGAAGCTGGAAGGATAGGACCAGATGGGAAAAGACCTCCACCAAAGATAGATGGTGAGAGGAAGATCAGACAGACAGAGATGAAGGCCTTGAGCACTCTGCTCTTGGCCATCCCCAATGAATATCAGCATCAATTTTGCAACTGCATTGATGCTCAGATTCTCTGGAATGCTCTAGAGAAAAGATTTGCTGGAACTAAGAGCATCAAAAGAAATCAAAGAGATGTTCTAAAGCAGCAGTATGAGAACTTCACTTCCTCAAAGAATGAGTCTATGACTCAAACTTTTGATAGGTTCAACAAACTCATTGGTGAACTGGCTACTGTAGGAGTGAAGATGGAATAAGATGATGTCAACAGAAAGTTCCTCAGATCTCTTGGGGATGAATGGACTATGTACACTGTCTCATATAGACAGAGTGACAATCTGGAAGAGAAAGAACTTGATGATCTATACAATGATCTAAGAGTTTTTGAAACTGAGGTAGAAACCAAGAAGAAGCCCACTGGTTATGTCCACAATGCTGCACTTCTTTCAGCATCCACTGATACTACTGCCAACCCTGAAGCAGTTAGTACTGCCAGTGGAGTAAGTTCAGAAAAAGGCACTGAAACTATCTTTGAAGCCTTTTTGTCCAGTCATAGCAACAATTCATTGATTAATGATGATCTAGATCAACTTCACCCTGATGACCTGGAGGAGATGGATATTAAATGGCAGATGGCCATGTTATCCATGAGGGTGAAGAAGTTCATTAAAAGAACAGGAAGGAATAACTTCTCTCAAAGAAGAGAAGATGGAGCTGGATTTGACAAGACCAAGGTGGAATGTTATAAGTGTCACATGAAAGGACACTTTGCTAGAGAATGCAGGAGTGCTGTTTCAAACAACAACCACCAACAAGCTCAGAATGGAGGCTACAATCAGAACAAGAATCCTGCTCAAGCCCTTGTTTCTCAACAAGGAATGGGATTTGACTGGAGTGATCAACCTGAGGAAGCCATTCAGAATCAAGCTCTTATGGCAGAAGTGTCTGATCTCCCCTCTGAGGTAATTTCTAATCTTTGCACTAAATCCTGCATAGACACTGTCAAAAGATACAGGGATCACAATCAAAGTATGTGTGATGACCTCAAAAGATTAGAAAAGGACAGAAGAGATTATGTGTTGATAATAGAGAGATTTGAAGAGCAAATCAAAGGCTTTCAAGCTAATGAACTTCAACACTCTTATGACACAAACTATTGGAAATGGGAAAAGAATGAGTTAGAGACCAAACTGTCTAAATCCTTAGAAGAGAGTGATAGGCTGAAAGAGGAACTGTCTAAAGTTAAACTTGACATAGAAAAGTTTTCATATGCTTCAAAAGCAATGGATTCTTTTCTAAAGGCTCAGATTCATGATAAGATGAAGCCTGGTATTGGATACAACAATACACCTCCTCCTTACAACAACAATTATATCTCTCCTACTTCAGACTTGTTAGAAACCAAGGAGAAAAAGGACTTATCTGAGAAAGCCTTTAAGATAGATCCTTTGGATGAAGTAGTAATTAAGGATTTAACTGAGAAAGAAACCAGTGAGTATAGGGATAATGATGTGAGTAAAGAGATCCCATTAGAAAACAACATTATCACCAATGAGGGATGTGGGAAAATCTGGGTCAAGTCCAAGGAGATAGAGAAGACCAAAGGAAAAGATAACAAGGTCCATTACAAACAAACCACAATTGTGAATCCTGGATCTTGTAAACAGTGTGATTGCAGTAAAGCCAAGAGCCTAAATTCTGGTTTAAAAAGAGGAAATCAAAGAAACTGGAATAATCAATGGGCTCAGAAGCAAGGAGTTGATCTGAGTAAAATCAATAGACCAAAACCTTGTTTCATATGTGGCAAGTTAAATCATTTGGCTAAATATTGCTTCTTTAACCCTATTAATCAACAGATGACCTTTCAAAGTTTTGTGCAAAAACCTGTTGGTTATAGGAAGGCTGGAAAGAAACATGTGATAAAGAAACATGATGAAAGTAAAGGCCCTATGAAGAAAAAGATTTTAAAAGAAAGTATTAAAATGTGGGTGCCTAGAAGCACTAAAACTGTTAGTACTGCTGACAGGGTTAGTGCTGCTGGAAGTATTACTGCTGCTACCTATGTTAGTACTGCTGAAAATATTAATGCTGCTAATACTGTTAGTACCTCTTCAAAGGTTAATACTGCCAACACAGTTACTGCTGCTAACACAGTTACTGCTGCTAACACAGTTACTACTACTAACAAGGTTAGTACTGCTAAGCATGCAAGTGCTGCTAAGGCAGTTAGTACTTCTAATACCAGTACTGCTTCTAGCAAAAATGTTTCCAAGCCCATTATTGTGACAAAGTACTCCAAGAATGAGGAGTTAAAGTTCAAAAATCTTGTCAAGAAAGAATGCAAGTATTTTGATGAGAAAGGGGTACCCAAGACCACTTTGGCTTGGGTTCCTAATTCATACTAACTGATCTATCTTATGTGCAGGGCAACCAACAGCTCAAGGGAAAGAGCATATGGCATGTTGATAGTGGTTGCTCTAGGCATATGACAGGCAACATGTCATGCCTTCAGGATTTCAAGCATATCAATGGAGGACATGTTACATTTGGAGATAATCTTACTGGTGGAAAAATAAGTGGAAAAGGTAATGTCACCAAAGGTAAGATGACATTTGAGGATGTCTACTATGTTGATCAATTGCCTGTTAAGTGTATCACAGGTATGTGACAAACAACATAGTATATTATTTACAAATACTGAGTGTATGATCCTTGCTCCAGGGTTCAAGGTAGTTGATGAAAGCATGATACTACTTAGAACTCCAAGAAAGGACAATGTTTACTGTCTAGATATGGACAATGTTGATAGTGATTCATCTCTAAATTGTCTTGTTTCAAAAGCTTCTGTAGATGAATCCTCTCTTTGGCACAGAAGGATGTGTCACATGAATTTTAAGACTATGAACAAACTTGTTAAAAACAACCTTGTAAGAGGTTTACCTTCTAAAGTATTTTCATGTGATGATCATTGTGTTGCATGTCTTAAAGGCAAATAGCACAAAACTTCTCATAAGACCAAAGAGATAAATTCAATTTCTTCTTGTCTCCAGTTATTGCATATGGATCTGTTTGGTCCTACAAATGTTATGAGCATAGGCAAGAAATCTTACTGCTTTGTTATTGTTTATGATTACTCTAGATTTACCTGGGTATATTTTCTAAGGACTAAGGATGAGACAAGTGGACTGATCAAATCCTTTATCCTAAGAATTGAAAACCAAACTAATCAAAAAGTAAAAGTCATTAGATCAGATAATGGGACTGAATTCAAAAATCTTTATCAAAACACCTTTTGTGAAGAAAAAGGCATTGAGAGACAATATAGTGCTCCTAGGACTCCTCAACAGAATGGTGTTGCTGAAAGGAGAAATAGGACACTAATAGAGGCTGCTAGATCTCTGTTGGCTGATTCAAAACTGCCAATTACCTTCTGGGCTGAAGCAGTTAATACTGCCTGCTATGTCCAAAACAGAGTTCTAGTAGTTAAGCCAAAGAACAAGACACCATATGAGCTTTTAAATAAAAGAAAACCTTTCATTGGATTCTTCAAACCTTTTGGGTGTCCTTGTACAATTCTCAATACCAAATCTCACTTAGGTAAGTTTGATAGCAAAGCAGATGATGGATTTCTTGTTGGGTATTCATCTCAGAGTAAGGCCTACAGAGTTTTTAACTCATCTTCTAGAATAATTGAAGAAAGTGACAATGTCAAATGCAATGAAAACACACCAAATCCTATTGGGTCTGGTCCTCAGTGGCCATTTGACATTGATTCACTAACTAACTCTTTTGGTTTCAGTAATGAGTATGCAGGTTCAGGAAGTGGAGGATCAGGGATCACACAAGTTCAAGAAAGTATATCTAAATCTGTGATATTTCCCATACCCACAGTGAATTCTGTTGAAGACTGTGAAAAGGAATCATCTACTGGACCAAGTCAGAGTGAAGAAGAAACTAGAGATGAGGAGACTCAAGAAAATAAAGAATCAGAAGTAGCATCTGAAAACACTTCAGTTGAGTTGCATGACTCTAATCTAGAGGCTGGACTGAATGAAGAACCTAGTCATAACACCAGAGTTCAAAAGAATCATCCTCCACAGCTGGTAATAGGAGATATCTCTTCTCCTATGATGACTAGACATCAAAGCAGGCTTCAAGAAATGCAAGATCAACAACATACAGTGCTTTCTTGTTTTCTATCCCAGCTTGAGCCTAAAAAGGCACATGATGCTATGAAAGAATCCAGTTGGATAGAAGCAATGCAAGAAGAACTGTTGCAGTTCAAGCTACAAGATGTATGGGATCTAGTAGACCTTCCTAAAGGTCACAGAGCAATTGGCACAAAGTGGATTTTCAGAAACAAGAGAGATGAAAGAGGAATTGTCATAAGGAACAAAGCAAGGCTGGTGGCTCAAGGGTATACTCAAGAAGAGGGTATAGATTATGAAGAGGTCTTTGCACCTGTGGCTAGGATAAAAGCAATCAGATTATTCCTAGCCTATGCTTCTTACATGAACTTCAAAGTCTATCAAATGGATGTAAAAAGTGCTTTTCTCTATGGCTCAATTGAAGAAGAGGTATATGTCTGTCAACCACCAGGGTTTGAAAACCCAAGCTATCCAGACAGGGTATACAAATTGAAGAAAGCTCTTTATGGACTGCATCAAGCTCCAAGAGCATGGTATGACACTCTGTCATCCTATCTCTTGGAAAATGGCTTTGAAAGAGGAGTCATTGATAAGACTCTGTTTATCAAGAGAAAGAAGAAGGATATCTTGCTGGTCCAAATCTATGTTGATGACATTATCTTTGGATCTACAAGAGACAACATGTGCAAGGAGTTTGAGGAACTAATGCATCAAAGGTTCAAAATGAGTTCCATGGGGGAACTTACTTTCTTCCTTGGACTCCAAGTTCAACAGAAGTCAGATGGCATCTTCATCTGTCAATCCAAGTATGTGCAGGACATTCTAACCAAGTTTGGTTTCTCAGATTCAAAACCTGCCAGCACACCTATGGAGACACACAAGCAGATAACAGCAGATCTTGAGGGGGAGGATATGGATGTGCATCATTATAGATCCATGATTGGCTCTCTCATGTATCTCACAGCATCAAGGCCAGATATAATGTTTCCATTCTGTGTATGTGCAAGATTCCAAGTTAGGCCAAAGCAATCTCACTTTCAAGCTGTTAAGAGGATATTCAGATATCTCAAAGGGCAACCCAGATTGGGACTTTGGTATCCTCATGACTCACCCTTTGACCTAATAGCATACTCAGACAGTGATCTAGGTGGGGCAAACTTGGACAGATAATCTACTTCTGGAGGATGTCAGTTTTTGGGTGCTAGACTAGTTTCATGGCAGTGCAAGAAACAAACCACAGTGTCCACATCTACAACAGAGGCAGAGTACATAGCAGCTGCAAGTTGCTGTTCTCAAGTCTTATGGATTCAGAATCAAATGCTGGACTATGGGGTAACCTTTCTACACACTCCCATTTTTATTGATAATAGCAGTGCTATCAACATTGTGAATAATCCTGTCAAGCACTATAAGACAAAGTACATTGAGATCAGATATCACTTCATAAGAGACTGTAATGAAAAGAAACTTATTCAAGTTGTAAAAGTTCATATTGACAACCAGTTTGCTGATCTATTCACCAAAGCTTTTGATGTGGGTAGATTCACTTTCTTGGTAACAAGTGTGGGAATGATCAACTCTGAGTAAGCATCCTCTCAAAAAGTGGTTAAATATCTGAATATTATAGATTCTTGGTGTTACTAATCTTCCTTGCAGGGCATACATAGCAGTACTCAATTCAGCCTAAACTTCAAAGAGTAGGTATGGTTAATACTGCTAGTTAGTTAATGTTGCTAGTTAGTTAATACTGCTAGTAGTTAATACTGCTCGCGGTTAATGCTGCTAGTTAGTTAATGCTGCTAGTTAGTTAATACTGCTAGTTAGTTAATGTTGCTAGTTAGTTAATACTGCTAGTTAGTTAATACTGCTAGTTAGTTAATACTGCTAGTTAGTTAATACTGCTAGTGGTTAATACTGCTCGCAGTTAATACTGCTATTTAGTTAATACTGCTAGTAGTTAATACTGCTCGCAGTTAATACTGCTAGTAGTTAATACTGCTCGCGGTTAATACTGCTCGCGGTTAATACTGCTAGTTAGTTAATACTGCTAGTAGTTAATACTGCTCGCAGTTAATACTGCTTGTCCGTTAATACTGCTCTAGGTTAATACTGCTTATGTCCCGAATACTATAAATACCCTTTGCCCGCCTAAAAGTTCATAACGACTCTTTGTATACTGTTCACTTGCGCTCTAAACCCTTTCTCTCTCAAGACTCAAAGTTTTCAGGCAAGTTTTTCACTAAGATCAATGGCATCCATGGCATTCATCGATGAACACAATGAGATCGCGATGCTACAAAAGCCAAAGCAAGCTGCAGGATTTCATCAGATTGTGGATTTCCTCAAGTCAAGCCATATTGCTCATGCTCTTACTGTATCACCTACAATCTATATCGAGCATCAAAGGCAGTTCTGGGCTAATGCCACCATTGTTGCTGAGAATGGTGTGCAAATGATCAAGACAAGGATCTGTGAAAAACCACTAACAGTTACTGAAGAGGTTATTCGCATCAGTCTACGTCTAGACGATGCCTCTGGTATAACTTCTATCTCAAATGATGAATTGTTCTCTTCTCTTACGAGAATGGGGTATGGAGGCCCACTGGGTGTATTCAAATTCTCAAAAGCCAAATTTTCACCCCAATGGCGTTTCTTTGTCCATACTCTTATGCACTGTATCTCCAAAAAGACTACTGGATGGAGTGAGTTCAGCAGCACCATTGCTTATGCTTTGGTGTGCTTGGCCACTGCTAGAAAGTATAACTTTTCTAAAATGATTTTCAGTGATCTTGTCTCAAACATGGGAAACAAAAAGAGCTTCTTTATGTACCCCAGGTTTGTCCAAGAAGTTATTACTCATGAATTGACGGATATACCTCAACCTGTTGGGGTATATGTACCTAAACCCCCCAAAGGCAAGGTTTTCTCAAATATGAGAAGATCTGCTGGGGACTCGGAAGGAGTTGACACCCCATTGTTCTCTACAATGATGGTGGTGTCCCAAACCAATGAAGGTATGGCAGCAGGGTCAAGGCCCCCATTAGACCATCCTACTGCTAGCCAATCCCAACCTTCCCACTCTAAATCTATTCCCCAGTCCCTTCTTGAAAAGCCAACCTCACCTATCACCCAAACATACAAGAGGAAACAGGTAAAGAAGGCTCCTTCCCTTCTTGTACCATCATCCCCCAAGCCTTTAAGCCCTCTAAGGGAGAATTCTCCTTTAGGGAATATCCATAGGGAAACCAAAGGGGTGTCTCCCAACCCCAAGGAGGTGCTCTCTGAGGAGGAGGAAGGGCATATGGGTGATGAGGCTGCCACTACTCCTGCTAGCACAGAGGAGGAAAGTGGTAACATCAATAAGACCTCCCCCATGGCAACTTTGAATGAGCAATCATTCAAAGGTCCCTGGTGCCAAGAAACCACGGGGGTGGATAGTGCTTCTGCTAGACAGAAGACTTCCACTACTAAAAGATCCAATGATCCTTCAAAAGAGGGTAACACTTCTAGAGAAGGTGAGGACAGATATAACTACCAGGAATTGATGGATACAATGGGAAACATCAACCAAGATGTCATCAAACAAGGCAAAGAGATAGAAGAGATGAAGCTGGTGATTCTGTCACAACAAGTACAGATTGCTAAGCTGAAAAAGATGGTGACCAGGCTAGTACAGAGGAAGAAGAGGAAGCAGTTTGTCTTAAACAAGAGATCAAATGTTCAAGATCCTTTCAACAAGGGGGAGAAGCCAGAGGGAGAAAAAGAGAAAGAAAGCTCAACCGTAAAGGAAGTTGAAGTTGAGGGGGAGACAGAACATGGAACAACAGCAGAAACAGAAGCAGAAGAAACAGGGCTTTCTATAGAGGAAATGGAGATAGCTGAAACTTTGGTTAAAGCCAAGAATGATACTCCTAAGGCTACTCAAAAGGCCAAGGGAGTAGTCATTAATGAAGAAGGGATCTCAAAGAAGCATAAAGAGAAGGAAGTCTTGAAGGATATAAAGGGAAAAGGAAAAGAAAAGATGGTTGAAGAGGCTGAACTGCCTACAAAGAAGAAGTCTCAGATTGAACTGGATGAGGCAATAGCAAAACAGCTTCAAGACCAAATGGAAAAGGAGGAAATGTTGCAAACAGAAACAGACAGAGAACTTGCAAAAATCATGGCCAGAAAGTTGAATGCAGAATATCAGAAAAGCTTAAAAGAAGCAGCTCAGACCAAAAACTTCAAGTTAAAAAGATGCCAGTGATGAAGCAGAAAAGACAACCCTCCAAGACCTTTTTGGCCAATCAGGAAAGAAAAAAGATGATAAATTTTCTGAAAGGTGCAATTGGAGTCAAGGGGGAGATGTTCACCAACATGGCATACAGTCAAGTTGAGGAGCTCTACAGGAAGGAAATGGCAAAACTCCAAGGGGATTCCTCTCAAAGGGAAGAAGCAGAAAGAAGGATGAAAGAGAGACATGATCTCAACATCCAACAACCATTCCCTGAGGAGACCACACCCTCAAAAGAAGAAGCAGAAGAGAAGAAGGAAGAACCTGAAAGTGTGGGTATAGAAGCCAAGTCTGGAAAGAGAGTGAAGTCAATTGCTTCAAAAAGGCAGTTGAAAAGGCCAAGGGTGGAAGAAACTGAAAAGGAAGCAGAACCTTCAGTCACATCTCCAACAGAACCTGTGCAAAGTCCAGAGCAGGTCAATAAGCAAACTGATGAGAGTATGGATCCATACATGACAATAGTGGAACCTTTGAAGGCTGTTCCAATCTCTATGCAAGCTCCAGAGATCATCTTCTGGGATATTCTAAGAGACAGTGGAAAGACTTTCTTCAGAATCAAGAGAGCAGATGGTTCATTTGAAGCTTTTTCAACATGGGGGAAAGTTATCAGAAGTTGTTCAAGAGCTGATATGGAAGAATTATACAAAGTGGGGATGAAACTTTATGAACCTGTGTTGAAAGGTACTGAAGAGAATCTTCTCAAAGTGACATTGGAATACTTGTGCATGATGTTTGATCCAGAAAGAGTGCACTATAGGATTAAAGATCATAAGCATGAGTTCATCTTCAAGAAGATTGATAAATAGATACTTTTTGAAAACTGTGGAGTATACATGATTACTATTGACAACTGTTATCATGAATACTACCTGGTGGACAAAATCTGTGAGCATATCAAGGAGAAGCTAGAAGGGATGCTTAAAGCTACACTGGTATGTACAAAGGATTCAGAGATGGCAAAGATTGTGGTGAGAAGAACTGTAAATCAAAGTTTGGGCCTAGATCCAAATTTGGGAAATTGAACCTGAAGTGTTGAAAGCATCTTGAAGATTAATTCTGAAGAACTTGACTTCTTGTCCTAAAAGTCAAGTTAGGGGGAGATTGTTGGGAACTGAAGAAAAGCTTAAGTATGTTAATGCTGCTGGTTCAAAGTTACTACTGCTAGAAGACTTCAAGGTTAATACTGCTGAGTATTACTACTGCTAGTAGTTAATACTGCTAGTCAAAGTTAGTGCTGCTTGAACAAAGTTAGTACTGCTAATAGTTAGTGCTGCTTAGTAGTTAATGCTGCCAGAAGAGATTAATGCTGCTGAAGATTAATACTGCTTATATGATGAAGATTCGCATGAAAGGATAACAGCTGGATGGACTGAAGATTATGGAAGGCTTAGAGATATACATGGAAGATATACTGAAGATATTTTTTTTATTTCTTGTAATTATCTTTTGATTAATATATGTATAGAAGATACAGAATAGTGAGAGATAACTTTTGATACAAAATTCATTCTAAGTTTTTTTTTTGTTTAAGAGAGAAATCAACCTCAAGGCATAGATCCTAATTCTAGAGAAGTAGAATTCGTATTGGTGAGCCTGTTCATCAATATTGAGGTTGAGTGTGTAATCTTGTGATTTCAATTATTCAATACAAGTTTACAGTTTGTTCGTCATATTTACTGTTTTGATTTACTGTTTCATTGAATATCAAAGTGTTATTCCGCAAACTTCTTTGATATTGTTTCTGAGAATTTATTCTTGTTGAGAATTCGATCCTGACACACCCTTCTACTCTCAAACCTTCCCTCATCCCTAATTGCAACATCTCTTACGACTTTGAGAGTACATAGCCTTCATGCCGGACGACACAGTAAATTAAACGACTGACATTTGAAATTTTAGAAAATATTACATTATAAAACAAGTTTGAGTATGCACGATACGACACTGGCATAATGGATTAGCCATTCGCAACGATCTCGAGGATCGCTCCGCCTCAATTCCAAAATAAAATAAGTCTCGCTCAACCAAAATCGATGTTGACACAAATGAAAATGTTTTCAACAACTTTACTCGTGTGATTTATAAAACATAACAAAATTGCTTAAGCTGAGCGATTCGAACGACTCTCACTTTCCTTGGTATGACAACATATGTCCGTAACAATTTCACTTACAAAATTATACGATCAAATGTTGTTATAATTTCCACAACTGAGGTTAACTCGTTTATAAAAGTGAAATAGGTTTCCACTCTGGTACAATGAAAAAATATCTTGTCTCTTTAATCCAAACACGCGTTTGTGTATGTCAACTCATTTTCAAAATCAGAACTCTGAAGGTGCACACACATACATATGCAAATTACGACATGAGGGACTCCTGTAACCTGTTTGAAAACACAATGCATGATACTCAAATTACATGAAGGCTATTTCATTCTAGCAAGGTCAACCGTTGCACTCACCACAATTATCACTGACTACTTATCTTCGACCAACCGGTCCAAATTTTCACATTTGCCACCACTTTAGGCATCAACACTTCCCAACATCCTTATATGACCAACTATCAGATACCACCATGACTGATGACTCGCAATTCATACATCTACACTTTGACCCCAAAGGTCTTACCAACAATAGCTCGTCACCATCCTTTCCTTACTCCATAATATCAACCAACACTGTTATTATCCCCAACCTTCTTTTCCACTCTTCAAATAACTCCAGATTCAAAAGGATCACTTCCCTTATTAATTATTGACTTGATACTCTTTTGATCCCCCATTGATCGACATAGAAGCTACCGTAAAAGAGACACACTTGAAGCGAACAGTTCACCTCCAAAAGGTTCTTCCCTTTAGACCCAAGAAATTCCTCCTCAACCGAAATATCTATACCCCGACCAAAACACCCTAAAAGGTGTTAATCTTAGTAACATAAACGAGATCACTAAACATACCGAAATCAACGCTATCACTTCCATGATAGACCTCACTACCCATACTACCCCCATTGATCGTCCCAAAGATAGTAATCGAGTGTACCCATGCACCTGTAAATTCATAATGGCATTGGCCAGATGCAATTTTGAATTTACCTTACACGAGAGTCCTCACTACCGTTGACATAACTCCCGATGATCACGATTTCCTTAAGAGCTTCCTATATCTTAGTTGTGTTCCCCTACTCCATAGTTTAAGTTTAGGTGTAACACCTTAAAATTTAGCAGAAATAAAATTCGAAAATTCTGCAATATGACGGCTATAAACTGGAAATCCTGGGAATATAAAACCTGTTGTAAACAACCCCAAAGTATCATCCTGGTAGAACGGGGAAGTAAACTATAACCAATACAATGAATCAAATGAAGAATATACTAACAACCTAATAATCTAACTTAAATAAGAAAAATTAACATCGGGTGTTGCTATTCTTCCAAAAGTATGCTCGCTAATCCAAAACGTCGGTCTACACATCTCCCAAAAAGACCGCTCTTGGCCTCAAAGCCATCCACTCATTCCTGACGAACCCCACCGGAAACCTGACCTGTTATACATGTCATTTTAAGAAAAAAGTGTTAGGCTAAAGCCTAGTGAGATCAAACAATTGCAGTTTAAGTAAACAACGTAAAGATGAGTAAAATAATTTCTTTTGTACAATGATGATAATAGAATGATACAATAATGCTCTTTGAAATATAGCAAGTACCTCTTGGGTTAACGGGGGAGACCCGCTTACTAACACAAATGACGGAACACAAAAGTAAGCCATTCGATAAGTCAGTAAAACCAGTACACAAATAAAGTACACGCAAGGGATGTCAGGCTCAGTGGCTTTAAACATACACCCACGGAAACTCAAGTTCAACCCCGAGGGGTTCCTACGTCGAGCTCCTCATCCAATATCGTAATACTTGAGCACGAAGGACTTATACCACATCCGATGCCTAACGTGCCTCGACGTGGAAAACTAGTCGTCCCAACGTCGGAACAACAACAAACAAAATACGGGGCCATGACTCCCAAATGCATCAAATAAGCCAAATAATGCTCATAGTGCCCAACAAATATTCCAACAAATGTAAATTATGCATAAAGGACATAAAAGATAATTTTCCCGAAACAATTTCCATTACTTACCGAATAACTGTAGTTGAAACATAAATGACTATTACAAGCCATACTCTTTAACCATGATAAATTCCCAAATACAAACTTATCAGCAGTTAACCACAAGAATATCATTTTCTTTAAAACCATAAGTGACACATGAATATAAACATCCTTTGAAATACATTTTCCCAAATGGAGGTAGGTTAATAGTAACATCAACAAGCTCACATAAACATATTCCATAAATCGTCATAAAACCCTAAAATCTCCAAAAGTTAGACTTGGTACAAAATCCACAAATCAAGTATATAAAAAGGAGATGTTTAGGCATTTAAAAACCACATTTGGCATGTATAACGTTTTATAAAAGTGGATGAACTCACCTTTTAGGGTTGGAGTTTAACCCTAAAATCCAAAGCTTAAGTAAGGAGAAAATGGGTTGAGAACTTGAGGTAGCTTCACTAGCACTATGATGATTCACACCTCCCTAGAACACATAAATGATCAATGGATTGAAGTAGTTGAGAGACATAAATGCTAAGGGCAGAAGAAGGTCGAACTTACCAGCCCTCTAGAGAGAAAAACGCTACTGCCTCCTTCAAAATCAGATAAAATGCCCTAAAATCGTGACTTGGCTTTTTATACTCAGAACCCCTGTTGGCGATAGTGACACGACGACTATGCCAATGGCATAGTCGCGAGGAATAGTCGCGGGAAACCACCCACCCGCGATACACACTGGGCGATAGTGCCCCGCGATTGTGACCATGTCACTCTCGCATGGCACTATCGCGAGAGACGTACCGAGAGCTCTAGTCCCCCGGCGATTGTGCCTTCGCGATTGTGACATCCTGTCACTCTCGTGGGCACTGTCGCGAACAGTACAACTTCCCCCAAATTTGGTACCTTTTAACCCACGATGATTAAATCCGACAAACTCGATATTAAACCGATACATCTCTACATTAAGTAGATTCCAAAGATGAGAACGAAAATACATAGGCTCTCAGAATTCGGGGTGTTACATTAGGCCCATCCGGTCACCTAAATCCCTTAAACTATGGCTCTGATACCAATTGTTACAACCCAACTCGTAACATAGAGCAAAACTAAAGATTATTAACTAAAAACGCCAAACGGCCCAAAACAACATCTACACTTTACAAGGTTTGAGGAAAAAAAATCAACCTATTACACAACTGAGATTACGAAGAAAGATAAACAAGAATGACAGTCTTCTAGCTAACTCCAACTTACACCTTCTCTTAGCTCTTATCTGCTCTTCCTACCTCATGCTTGCCTGAAAAGGGTTTTAGTTTTGAAAGAGCTAGGGTTAGACCAATGGTCTAGTGAGTCCCCTCTAATAACAGTTTAAAACTTAACAGACAATCAAAAGCTTTATCAATAAATAAACCATTTTCAGATTTACAGAAACAGTCATACTTTCACTAAACTTCTCAGCTCACACTACCATCACCCTAAGGTGACAACGTGTCTGTGACTCACACTGTCGTATTGGGACCCCCCCAACTTGTAACACCCTAAAAATTTGGGTAAAATAAAACTTAAAATTTCTGCCATATAACGCTTAAAAAAAGGCGAATCCAAAACCTGTAAACATGATGACTAAAACCCAAAAGAGTCGGGGTAGTTCTATAATGAAGTAGCGGAATAAGTAAGACATATACATGACAACCTATTCAATCTAGAACAATTAACAACTAGATTTCTGCCTTGTGACGCGACAACCAGTCCATCCCAATCACCACGTCGAAGCTCCCAATTCCCATAGGAAATAGGTCCACTTCGAAGAGTTCCCCACTAATATCTAGATGACACCTTTCCAACACTTCACGTAGGATCACTCGTTCCCCATTCTCTATTTCTACTACCAATGCATCGCTAAGAGTACTAGTGGGCATATTTAAATCTTTTCAAAAATCAAACGACACGAAAGAGAAGTTTGCACTGGAATCAAATAGCACCTTAGCATCAAGGGAGTTGAGTAAGAACGTACCCGACACCACGTCAGCGGTCTCCTTCGCTTCCTCTCTCGACATTTGAAAGGCCCTCCCTTGAGCCTTAGGGACTGTTTCCTTCTTTGGTTGAGTTGGTGGGTTTCCTCCTCTCGCTCCACCCCTTAGCTTGGGGCAGTCCCTCTTTATGTGACCAGGCTCCTTGCATTCATAACAGAGGGTCCCCGGCATGGGATAATTTAGACTTGTGTGACCCGGTTTGCCACACTTGTAACACGAGACTTGGTTGGAGTTGGAGTTGCAAGGACCAAAGTGCTTGTTTTTGCACTTAGAACACCATTTCGCCTCCCGACGATTATCAAAGCTTCTAGCGTTAGGTTGAAACCTCGGTTTCTTGAACGAACTTGGCGGCGTCTCTCCTTTCCTCTTTTCCGCGGTCTTTGCCTTCTCTTCTTGGTCCTTGGCTTAGACCCTTTCCATTATCTTGGCTTCCTCTATATACTCCCGAAGATTTGTGTCTTTAGAGTTGCGGACTCTATTCCCCATATCCTCAGGTAGGCCCTTCAGGTAGGCCTTTATCTTATCTTTCGAGGCCACGTGCCCCACTAGATTTAGTTTCTCCATGAAGAGACGGGTATACTTTCACCGTCCGTTCCCCTTTTGTTAGAGCTCGGAACTCTTCTTCGATCAAATCCATTTCCTGTTTGTTACAGTACTCCTCCATAACTTTCTCTTTAAACGTAGCCCAAGGCATCTTTGCTAAAACGGTTTCCCCTATGGTAGCGGTGTGAACATCCCACCAAATCAAGGCCGCACCTCAAAGCATTTGCGAGCCAAAATTTACCTTCTGACTCTCGTCACATCCGCAAGCCCTAAAGGCCTGCTCAATTTCCCTCAACCATTTCTTGCATGCCACAGGATCATCGGCCCCGGCGAACTCTGGCGGCTTACACCCCATGAAGGACTTATACGAGCAACCCTTTCCTGTTTGTCTTGTCTCTAAGACCACCACTCCATCAGTACGGTTCTCGCCCCAGTACCACCCGATCCGGCTACCGCGTTCTCTGCCACCACCTCTGGCCTCCGAGGACTGGCATCTCTATCTGCCAACATTTTCAGGAATGCTTCTTGTTGCTTTTCCATGGCCGATGTTACCATCTGCATAACACTGACCATCATTTCGGCTTGCGGGTTTGCATCCTGAATAACCGGATTTGTGGATGCCAACTTCACACTAGGTATATGTTCCATGGGTCCGATAAATATTGGCGGCATTCCGGGAGGAACCACAGTTGCCACCGGGCTACAGGATTCGGGTTAGACGAAATATCCTCAAGCATTTCTCCCTCGTTCAGTGGTCGACTCCGAGTATTTACCATTTCGGATCTGCCACACAAGAAGTAAGGAAACGGAAATAAGCAACACTAGAATACACAAGAAACATACTCATACGGTCCATTGATCATCATAATAATAGTAATTCAAGTACGTTCACGTAATCATATATTCATAAGAACAGTAACTAATTGAAATTATGAACATACACTACATAAAAATTCTCACTACCACTTTTACAATTCTCAACGAAGTAGTTTCTGTTGACTCTAGGGTCGTCCCATCTTAGAAATTCTACCTAAGGCTTGCAGTTCATAACTTAATAGTCTCAACTTAAGTCTAGGCATCGAGTCTACATACCTAGTTCACTTAAACTAGAGCTCTGATACCAACTTGTAACACCCTAAAAATTTGGGTAAAATAAAACTTAAAATTTCTGCCATATAATGCCTAAAATAAGGCGAATCCAAAACCTGTAAACATGATGACTAAAACCCAAAAGAGTCGGGGTAGTTCTATAATGAAGTAGCGGAATAAATAAGACATATACATGACAACCTATTCAATCTAGAACAATTAACAACTAGATTAAAGTGGGTGTCACTATGACTTTAAAACGCTCTTTCTCGATTTCCCAAAATGCCCGGTCCACGGAGGAATCCTAAGTGCGATCCCGGCGAATCAAGGGGCCCTACTCGCACCACTAGCAGAACCTGTGAACCATTTAAACATGAACACCAGCGTTAGAACGAAGTCTAATGGTTATTGCGCTGTACTAATTATAATGTAAATAAGAACGATAATTAAATGATATCGGCGCCCATGCATTGAAGTCAATGCCAAAACCTCTCAATCGGGATATTTAAATTTCCTGTACATGTATAACATAGATATTTTCCAAATAAAACGGGATAACCCGCGATGTAGATTGGATTTCACCGTCCAGCCCCGATTCTAGTTCTCATGCAACGCCGGACATCACAATCCTCAAACCGTCTCTGCCTCTAGCGCTTACCCCGTCGGGTTACACGTCAAGGTCTTACAGGCAAGGGTGCCTATCCAATCTAGCCGAGTTCCAACTAAGGGACTTGCGTCCCCTATTGTCTACTCGCAATGCCCAAGGCAATAAACATGCAATATACTATGCATACCATCTAAATCCTCGTGCACAAGGAAATAGATATAAGACTCCCAACAAGAGTTATGAACAATTATAGATGATAATCTTCACGTAAACATATTATTGGCCCAAATAGTGTGATCATGCTTGATACATAATCACCATAAGAAACTACAACTCATTTAGCCACATGTAAATCCCCAAATAGTATAGCAACTCCAACTGCTGATAAGAATTTAGGCATTTGACATTTCAATATGTAGAGATGTAGACCTACATCATGATTTTCCCTTTTCTATAAGACATGTAAAAAGCACTCTAAAATATGTTTAAACACTTCCACCAACCCCAAAATCTCATTTATTGAAGATAAGCAAAACCTTAGTTTTTAGGTCAATGTCATACATTTCATAAATTTCATATAAACAAGTAATGGTGTAAGTATGAATGTACATAAGTTAAAGAAACTTACCTAGAGGTTAAATGAACAAACCCTAGAAATGAGGAATGAATGGGATTGAGACTTCCACCCTTTGATCTTGAAAGAGTAAACTCCTATGAACTCAAAACCCTAAGAATCACCAACCATTAATGATTTACCCACCTATCAATTAATGAAGAGAGAAAGGGAAGAGTGTATGTGAAAACCGCACCTTTAGTGTGTGAAAACGTCTTCAAGGAGCTGCAACTTCATTTAATGATCTAAACCCCAAAAATGGCATTAAATGAAGATTTGGTCGTCTGAACACGGCGCGCGATAGTGCCCACGCGATAGTGCCCTTGTCATAATCGCGGGCACAGTCGCGGGAATTGTATCGTGACCTCCCCCACTCTCACGACCTTGCCATCGCGATTGTGACCATGACAATATCGCCGGTCACAATCGTGCCATATGTACCGTAGCATCGAACCTTCTCGCGACATTGCCCATGCGATAGTGACATTGTCACTATCGCGGGCACAGTCGCTGAAACCCCTTCCAACTGCTGAAACCCGACGATTCGACCCGTTTTTGCCCAGATTCAAAAACCATGAAGAAGAACTCTTAAACATAAACTTAAAGCAAATATTTTACAATGAGGTCTAAAATTTAGGGTGTTACAAGTTACCCCCCGACTTTGAGCTTAACACACTTATGACTATGTATGCATACATATCCACTTTAGCAACAGTAACAGAAACATCTTGAACATTTAAATAAAAACTCGCAGTTAATAAATAACCAAAATCATTTCAAAACTTGCAGATAACTTCATAAACATAACTTCTTCGTCATAAAAGACATTAGTTTAGAAAACTCACCTGGTGTCCTTTGCTTAATCTTTGCGTCTACCCTTACGACCCGAAATGAATCCTATAAGAAAAAGTAAACCGATAAACTCTCGGTATCTTCTAATTCACTACGCAAACCGACCTCAGCCCCCTATAGCTCCCAAACGGTTAGACCCATTTAATCTAGCAAAACTCAGCCCACTATAACTCATCAACTAAAACATATTAAAGGATTACCATGGGCCTACTACTAAATGTTCAAAACCCAAGAAAGCGGCCATGGGCTTCGGCCCAACTTCCAACCCCCGGACCCAAAATGACCGGAACCCTTTTCCTCGGGGTCGACCGGGACTTCACTACCCGGGATCGACCAGGTCCTTACATCCCCCGGTGTCGACCGGGGTCTCAACCCCCGTCGTCGACCGGTGTAGCCTCTCCCGGTGTCAACCGAGATTCCCCTTTCCCGGTGTCGACCGGGGCCACTAAGCCCGAGATCGCCCGACACCATAGTGCCCGGGGTCATCCGGTCCCCCAACTCGGGTGCGGCGATTACTCGAAGAAAAACCCACAGACTCATAATAATTGATCCTGGAAATCCAAAAGTTCTCCAAAACCCGATTACCACATTGAATGCAAAATAAATCTTAATCCCAACAACTCAAAACACCCAGATTAACAAAACCCAAAACATCCAACCATCAGATTCTTCAAACCACCCCCAAACCAAAACTACTAATGCTATAAACATCTAGAAATAGAGATTTGATTACAAGAAGATTTACCTTAAAGTAGAATCGAAACAAAACTTGAAATCCTTGAAGAATCACCTTCCTTCTCGATCTCTCCAAAATCGCCCACAATGCCCTTTCCTCAAGATCAGCCGCTTAAATGCCAAAACAATTGCCTCTAGGGTTAAAATCCTTCTTTCCCAACTTTTACCTTTAGACCCCCCAAAACTTTGACTTTTAACATTTTCACCCAAACTTCTCAAAATTTTGCTTTTAACCCGGTTATTACAATCACGATCACTGACCACGTTTTCTCCAACCATAAAATCCGTCGGTATTCCGGAATCTAACGGTGATGACTTTTTTTGGCGGATTATCGATGGATTTTTCCATCAGTAAAACCCTTTTGTTTTGTAGTCAAAAGTAATCAAACGGTTTAACTTTTCTCCAATTGTCAAGATGTTCGTGTTAGCAACTTAGAGTGGATCACTATTTTGCTTCCGTGCACATTTTGATACAACATGCCAAAGAACTTAGAGTATCTTTAACAGATTTTTCAAAAGTTCTCTAAAATATATCAAAATTCAAAATTGTCAAAAGGATTTTACATTCAATAAAAGTGTTTAATAAGCTTCTTAGATAATAAACCTATATGAAATGTATGCCTAATTTATAAGATACTAGAAATGTACCCTCGCAATGCAGCGGGTTTCTGAAATCTAGAACTCGAACCCTCGATTATTATTCATACTTTTTGTTAGTCTTTTTTGATTTTATTTTACGATTTTGAGAAAACTAGATTTAAAACAAAAATATATTTTAGTTTAGTTTAATTATGGTTTTTTATAAAAACTATTAATAAAGTATTTTGTTACGGTTTAAAAAATGTTTAATTTAAATGATAACTATATTTAATATATTTTATATTTAAAATTAAAAAGATAACATACTTCAATAAAAAATAAAAATAAAGTGTTTTATCTCGAATTTTCTTATATTTATCGGTTAGTTATATCAATAGTTGAAAATTTTAGATATTTTAGAAAAAATAAATAAATGCTTATCTGTAGTTAGTTACACGAATTCAAACATTGAACTTTTTATTGAGCTTTTTTAAGTTGTACTTATGTTTAATCAATTTGTACTTTTGGATTTTAAGTAATATGCATTAATAAGTGGTACCTAGTGCATAAAAATTAGTTTATAAGAGTTTAGCTTAAATGCTTTATAATATAGTATAGATATATTGGTTAAAATTCAAAACTACAAGTTAATGAAACATAATTATAACTTATTAAAGTCCTATATTTTTATTTGTATAACTAACTGTAAATAAACATATTAAATATAGGATAAACACTATGAGATAAACTACCTGTTTTGTTTTTTATTAAAATATATTTATTAGATCAATGCATGTTTTTATAATATAGTATAGATATATTAGTTATGTGATTATAACTAATATAGATATAGATATATTTCATAAAATAAAAAATAAATATTGATAATAGTAATATTGATTAAATCGTCCAATAAATTTAAAAAATAAATATTGATAATAGTAGATAATGTTGATTAAATTGTCCATTAAATATAAAAAACAAATATTTATATTAATAAATGAGCATCCATTCCACAAATAGATGATGATGTGAGATATTAAATATAAAAAAACAAATATTTATATTAATAAATGAGTATTCATTCCACAAATAGATGATGATGTGAGATACTGTACTTGGATAAGTTGTACCAAGACATTATGAAATTGTAAATTAAGTAATTAGCTTTAATTAGTTGTATTTTGTGCTTAAAATGTTGTAATTAAGAGTTTTTTATGCCGTTTTTATAATATAGTATAGATTAGAGATTTAATTATACAAAATTTATTCCGTGGATATCAATATATTTATTAATTATGTTATCATTATTGAGATGGGGAATAAGGATATCTAGAAGAATCCAATAACATGAGGTCGAAAATCCGAGATGTAGTTTTCATTGCGGACTAAATTTGTTATCGTTACTAATTTTGCTACCCCTTTTTGGATTTAGTTTTTCATTTAATAGTTATCATAAAATAGATGGATTGAAAGTAAGGGTGTTCATCTAAACTACAAAATCGTAAAAACCGTTCACACTGCACCACATTGTAACATGTAGTTTACAATTTTTGGGTGCGGTTTACGATTTTGGATCATCAAACCGTGGTTCAAACTGCACTGTACAACATATTTTTATATATATATATTATATATACATAATCATTAATTTTTCAAATGAAAATATTTAATACATTATTGATTATTTATTATTTTCAGCTTTTCTTCTAAGTTTTACTGTACATATTCCTTATTTGAACTATCTTCTTTTGTTTTTTCTTTGTCAAACATCATAGTCGAATTTATTTTCAAATTAACTTTTCAGATGTATTTGGAATGTTTACCGAACTCTTTAGTTTGCGTTACACTATTTTTAATTACGCATTTCGTACGTATTGGAACTTTTTATTGTACGAAAAATGGAAACGTCATTAACGAATTTATTTTGAAGTTGTGATTTTATAATTATTGGATTAATGAAATGCGTTAGGCGTTAGCTACAAACTACATAAACCGCACCATGCTGTTTCATAGATTTTTGCAGTTTGAGACATATGCGATGTTGTTTGTTATTTGGAGAAAACCTTTAACTGCATATATGATGCAGTTTGCGATTTAGTTCTAAACCATACCAAACCACACTACGAACGCCCTTAATTGAAAGTTAGGCGATGGATAAAAACGATCAAGTTCAAATCAACCAATTAATGTTCAAGGAGAATAGAATTAATTCCGTCTTGAATTCATCAACATTTATTGAATCTAATGTATATTAAATATAATTACAAAAATTATGAGTAGAATAATTGTTATATCTTTAATAAACTTGAATTTAAAATTTTCTAATTACTTAAATTTACATGTGGAACGATTTAAACTTTAAAATGGTTCAACATGTTCTGTTTAAACTATTTGTAAAATTATTATTCATTAAATTAGTTAAAGAGTGAATTACATTCATGATCCATTTTTTATAGTTGTTAAGTTTTTTGGTTTTGATCTCTAAAATTAATAAAGTAAAACGGTGGTCCATATTTTGTGTTTCAAAAAGTCAAACTAGTCCTTTGAGTTAACGCCATTACCAAATGGTTTGTTAAGTTAGTCGTGTGAGGGGCAAAACCGTCCTTTTACCCCGATTTTGTATTTTCTTCCAAAAAATATACAAATAAATAAATATTATATATTTAAATAATAATTATAATTATATATTAAAGAATTAAACCCCGACCCAAAATCAAGAATTTCGGTGAATTGAAAGAAGTCGTGAACTCTCCCTTCCCCACCTTTCTTTCACTAGCGAATGAACCCTACTCTCTCGTCCCAGGCAACCCACAACCTCCTCCAACAACCCTCGGGCCCAACTTTCAACTGAACCAGGCAAGGATTCCATCCCCAAGCAGACCGAATTGGATTATAACTCTTGGCTCCTATTACATCGATCGATTTCTCTAACCAGTTAGAATTAAGGTTTTGCCAACCACGCCTGATGTGTTTTAAATTTATACTGAAAGCGTACGGATATTGCAGCATACAGGTCGATCATAGGGAGGTGACGGTCTAAACACTAACCACTTAATAATCATGACCTAGCTATGCGAATCAGATAATTTGATTGATTATTTAACTAAACGGACATAAAATAAACGATATCAAGGGAATGAGATACAAAAATGAAGCAAATAAAAACAAGACTAAGCAAGATAAATGACAACTACAACTAAAGGGGCACGGGGTAATGTCAACCTAGGATTTTGGTAATTGTGGGAATTCGTTTGCAAAACTACTTTAACCCTCTCTCGAGGTGGAAAAACTTTTCTAGACCAAGACACATATTTACTTTCGCAATATATGTACATCGGAAAGAAACATTAAGATTTAAAACAAATAATTTTCCCAATCAACATCCCTAACTATTCGCATGTTAGAGCCGTTGTCATTGACCAATTTAATTCAAGTAAAAGATTAGACGTCCGTTTACATCAAAAACTAATTGAATTGACTAAATGTTTTGTTAAAAACCAATTAATTAGTAATCATAACAGTTTTTTAGTAAGGGTAAATTAGTAATTTGGAATTTTAAAATTTTCTAATATTATATTATATCTATTATCACGTTGAGATAAATATGGAATTTGAGATTTTTATGGATTTTATTCTTTTTATTTTAAATGTTTATCCTAATCTGCATATCTGATTTTTTTTTAATTTTCACACAAAGTCTTCTTCCTATAATATAGGAACCGTTTTCTGTCTTCTGCTTTTTTTTTCTTTTATCATGGACGACAATCAAATTGAACTAGGTTTAACTATGTTTCATATATGCACATAAATAGTTGCTTTTGGGTTCATATGTGGACAAATTCATAAAATCTTCCAAATGTCTATTTCATATATGCACATAAATGGACATAAACTTTTTTCATATGTAGACCACACAGATTGCATTTACGTACATAAGTCACATGTATTAATATATATGCACATAAATAGTTGCTTTTGGGTTCATATGTGGACAAATACATAAAATCTTCCAAATGCTTATTTCATATATACACATTAATGGACATAAACTTTTCTCATATGCAGACCACACATATCGTATTTATGCACATAAGTCACATGTATTAACATATATAAATATAAAACCATAAACCCACCCTTGTAAAATAATCACATGTTAACATATATGAACCAAAAACCCACTATTCTAGAATTTGCACATATATGAACAAAAAACCATAAACCCACCCTTCTAGAATTTTAACATATATTAACCAAAAACCTCCAATATAAATATAAATATTAATATAAATTTAATTTTTATTTTTATTTTGTTTATTTGAATATTAATATTAATATAAATTTAGTTTTTATTTTTTATTTTGCATTTTAGTGGTGGTTATATGTAACACCCGTAATTTTCGGTAAGTAATTGTCACCCGGACGTTTCTGTGACTTGTAATCAGTGGAGTTTTGTTGGGAAATGTTTTGTGTAAAGTCCCTTGGAGTATCGGGAGTATTGGCAGTGAAAAAGTCGAGTTTCGGGACTCCGAAAAGGTCCCGCGACAATGCCCGACGACTATGACAGTGTCATAGTCGCACTGTCACAGTCGCAGAGAGTGTAACGTGGCCTGGGGGAGGATGGCAACATTGCCAGGGCAATGTCGCTGGTCAATGTCGCACCAGAGGCCCAGGGCGCTGATAAGTTCGAGTTTCAGCCTTTTTCTCATTTTCTCATATCCAAATTTCCCCCATTCACTCCCAAATCGTTCCTTCTTCATTCCCCACAAACCCTAACCCATTTTAAGGTCATTTCCATGGATTCTAAGGTGTTCCATCATCATCAAGCTTGCAACCCCAACCTCTTGTGTTAGATCAAGTGTTCCTTCTCATTCTTTGAGATTTATAAGTTTGAGGGTTTTGCTCAAAACCTAAGTGCTAAGTGTATCTCCTCCATTTCTAAACCCTAATATAAGATATAAATGCTCCATTGATGATATCCTAAATATTATGTTTCCCCATTTTCGGTTTGGAAGATTTTGGAAGGGTCAGGTCAAAATTAGGGTTTTGAGTATAATTTGAGGTTTTGATGTAAAATGTTTGGGGAATGTTTCTATTTGGTTGAATATGGTTATTTACGGTTGAAAATGCTTGGATCTAGGTTTATGGAAGTCTATTTGGTTGAATATGGTTATTTACGGTTGAAAATGCTTGGATCTAGGTTTATGGAAGTTTTGACCTTGAAGATTCAAGTTGCTTCAAAGGAGCTCTAAGCGGGGTAAAATCTAGATTTAGCCTAAATCTAGCGAGGTGAGTTCAAGTTGATTTGTGAAAACGGTGTACTTGCCAATATGTTTATTTTAAAAGTGTTTTGCGTCTTGCATGAAATTGCTAACTGCTGATAAGTTTGGTTATTTTGAAAGTGTATAACTCTATAAATTTATATAGCATATATCTTTGGGATTTTTGAGCATTTTGTTAAATGGGCCATAAATGAATGGGTTTTGATGAATTATTGCATAAATAGGAATTTGGTCAAAAATGCACTTTTGAGTGTTTTGTCGGGTTTTATGCATCATTCATGAAACGACATGTTTTGAAAGGTACTAATGTATGGGTCCTTTGGTTTTGGGTCATTCCCGGCTTTGAGGAAACATTTTAGAAATGGAAAACCTTTTGGGTTTTGGGCCGAAGACCAATGATAATTCGAGAATCGAATATTTTGGGAAAATGTGTATTTTGGGTTGCGTAACTATATTGGCTCTCGTGTTTTAGCCAAACGTTTATTAAGCCTCTTGGGGCTTGATTTGTAATCGGTGGAGTCTTTGGAACTTTTGTTCAATCTTGGTAGCTCGTTAAGGAGCCTCGGTCGTATGGTGTACCTAGTTGCACCTTATTTGGGAATTACATGTTTTGAGTGCGTTGTCATTCCTTTGAGTCGTGTAACGTTTTGACCGTAATGCAAGGGATCCATAGGCATAAAAGTCGGTTTTATTGTATATGACTAAAGACTCGGTTTGAGTTGACGTCCGATATAACTAAAGACTCGGCTTGAGTTGATGTCCGATATGACTAAAGACTCGGTTTGAGTTGATGTCCGATATGACTAAAGACTCGGTTTGAGTTGATGTCCGATATGACTAAAGACTCGGTTTGAGTTGATGTCCGCTACGACTAAAGACCTGGATAGGGTTGATGTCTACCTTGGCTAAAGACTTGTTTGGGTTGATGTCAATGGTTGTTTATCCTTGAAGTTATGCTCATAACATAGATACGTGGCTTACCTTTATGTGCCGCCACATTCGATGGAATCGAGTCTTCCCCGTCACCGAAAGGTGTTATTTTGGGTATCCATGTTTTCGGTGACATTTTATATATGTGGGTTTTATCCATGATTTTATGAGCTGGGTAATATGTTCCACCGTGTTTGGGTGTTTCGGGAGTTAAGCTTTATTTACGTGTTTTTTATGAATTGGGAGTTCAATTTCTATTCACGTTTTGAGTGAGTTTTGGGGTTAAACATAATTTATGAGTGGGTGGTTTATATTGTTGTCTTCGTCCTTGAAGTAGTATGCATTGGAAAACGTTTAAAACGGTGTTCTTTGCATAAATTGCATATTATTGGAGAATGAGTCGTTTTCATATGTAAGACATATCAAATTGAAAGATTATGAATTTAACCGCATTCTTTCCTTTAAATGATTAATTTTTATGTTGGAAACTCTTGAGCTCACTAGGCGTTAAGCCTAACCTTTTTATTTTTCGGCATGTGCATCAGGTTCCAGTTGGGGGGTTGGTCCTAGCAGCTATGAAGAGTTAAGCCTTAACTTTTTTATAAGTGTAAGTATTTGGTGAAGTCTTCCGCATTTTGGAGATAGTGGCTATTATTGAGTTTTAGTAGCACCCGTCCTTGTTTAGACAGCAAGTAGAGATTAAATGTGTGTATTGAGGTTAAATAATAAATTTGTGATTGGAGATGTATCATTTATCGATGTATCTAGAAAATTTTAAATCAGTTGCTATTTCCAGATTTGAGGGTGTTACATTATAACTAACGTAGCCCTTTTTTAGGAATATATTTAGGGAAGTGGTGCCTATTATTTTGGGATTTGATAAGTTTCCATGTTTATCAATTAATATAATTTTACATTTTTATCCTTGTTCATATAGGAACATCGATTTTGAACCGATCTTTTTTCCCTTTTTTTAATTTAAAATTTTGTTTTAATCACAACCATTAATTTTTAAGATTAAGGGTCCATATTAGTTAACAAGGTTAACACAAAATCATTGGTTAACAAAAGAATGACCCTCTATATATATACATATAATATATATGGGAGCGATAAAATGAAAACCACCCTAATTTTGAAAACCGTGGAAACCCTCAATTTCATTGGTTAAGTTAATGAAATTGTTTAATTTGATGAAATTGTTTCATATAATTCTTTTATTGATGAAATTGTTGCATATATTTGTGTTTTTTATGTAAAAATGAAAAAGTTTCATCAGACTGCAAAAATACATGAAACAATTTCATCAGAATGAGAAAAATAGATGAAACTACATAAAAAACACAAATATATGAAACAATTTAATTAATAAAAGAATTATATGAAACAACTTAATGAACCAATTTCATTAATTTAACCAATGAAATTGACGGTTCCAATCTAATATGGTTTCCAATTGAAACCACCTCTCTCTCTCTCTATACATATATATGTATATATATATATTATGTGAATACAATAGGTTAAACACAAGTGATACCAAAAAAAAAACAAATCAAAATTTGGGAACTACAAAAGCTGCGACATTGCCTCTTTGCATTTAACGAAGGATAAAGAAAGAATTACACATTTCCTTCGTAAAAAAATACATATATTGTATCAAGTTATATCCAATAAAAGGTACAAATAAGATCAAAATAAAACATTCCTTCCAAAATAAAACATTTTGGACTAATTTTGCTCGATAGCAACCCTCGAATTATTTGACTAATAATTGTCAAATAATACATCCTTAATGATATATATTATTATAATTGGCAATAGTATTACATATTACTACTAGTAATAATATTAAATAATGAAAACAACATTTGATCCCCCTTTTTTTTCTTTCTTGGCTCAACATGCTACACGCATGCATGAATATATATCATGAATGTGGCTAATCAAGAGATGTGTACCACCTACATCCGCCGCAACGGGCCGTGGCCTCACCTTTCTCTACCCACTCCGGTCTTACCAACGTCGGCAGCCGTGGGACTTGCGGGTTGCCCCCTCCCCTTTTTGAATTTTAAAGGGCAACCGTATAAAAAAGGTTTAAAACCGTGTAAAAATGTTCAAAACTGTGTAAAAAATAACCGTTAAAATAGTGTTTTTACACGGTTTTTTGAAAAAATAACCGTGTAAAAAGACTTCCGGTCTTTTTACACGGATCCTCTTCCAAACCGTGTGAAAATATATATGTTTTTTACACAGTTATTTTAAAAGACCGTGTAAAAGTGTTTCGTTAAACGGTCGTGTAAGATGAATACACACTTTTACACAGTTATTTAAAAAAACCATGTAAAAATGTTTCGAGACATTTTTAAACGGTTTTTCTCAAATAACCGTTTAAGATGATTACACATTTTTATACGGTTATTCTAAAAAACCATGTAAAAATGTTTCGAGACCTTTTTAAACGGTTTTTCTCAAATAACCGTGTAAGATGATTACAAATTTTTACACGGTTATTTAAAATAACCGTGTAAAAGTGTTTCGAGACATTTTTACACGGTTTTTCTCAAATAACCATGTAAGATGATTACATATTTTTACACGGTTTTTGAAACAACCGTGTAAAAAGGTATTCAAACCTTTTTACACGGTTCTGTTACAAAAAAAACCGTGTAAAAAAACTTTAAAAAAAACACGGGTACATTTTTACATGTTTTTTTAAACCGTGGGCGTGTAATAAAGTCATTTCTGTAGTAGTAATAAACCATGCATAGCACTTTTCATAATTACCGAACAATTAAATTCTTTTGGCTTTTATTGAATCAACCATTGTAGACAATGTATGACCACCTTTTCAATTATGAAATATAGATGTATCATGTGAATATGATAGGTTAAAAAACAAGTGGTGCCGAGAAAAGAAATCAAAATTGGGGTGCCATGGAAGCTTCCAACATTGTCTTTTGCATTTAATGATGGATAAAGAAAGAATTACACGTTTCCAATTCTATCGTAAAACAATACATATCTGGTACCTAGTTGTATCCTATAAAGGTACGATTAAGATCAATAAATTGTTGAATATGACTAGTTGCTACCTAAACGAGGGAGCCATATTGTCAACGACTTCCTAACACATAATATTAGGCCATGTACGCGTTTGGAAGGGGGAGACTATTAGGTATAACGTGTAGAGTAGTGGACATGGACTCCGTGGACTAGGTATCCATATATGTCCCCATCATGGTACTAAAAAGTAAAAATTGATTACTTCTTGTTTTAGAATTAAGGACCAATAAGCCTGTTAGACTTAACAGTTCGACAATTCTAGACCACATATGAGCAACTTTTTGCAATCTTGGAAAAACAAATACATCATGTGAGAACAGTGAACTAAAAACCAAAAGATCTATAGGACCAACAAATATCGACACAAATCAAAATTGGAATACATTAGAACCTTCTACGTTTGCTTTTTGATATTTAATTATCGTTGACAAAAGATTATGAGTTTTCCTAAAAAACTATGTATGGAATTTATTGGATTTGTTTGATTTGTTTTACGATGCTTAGTTCCTTCTCTTGAGGAAAAAAAAGGTTCAAAATAAAGGAGACACTCCCTTCTTGTTAAATCATGCATGCACATAAAAGAGGGAAATTTGTCTGATCTAAATGTATGATGTGGTGGCTCAGATTCCATTCGCCAGGAAAGTAAACGTTATTGATACCAATGATATTAAAAGAAGAATATAACAAGTCGTCGTTTTAGAATCAAGGACCAATCTAGCTCGTTAGACTTTATCGGGTCGCTAATTTTAGACCAGGTAGGATCAATCTTTTTTTTGTTTTAATTCTTGAAATATAGATACTTTATGATAGACCAAAAATTGGAAAAAAATGGAGGAGGAGGACCAAGAATCATATCAATTAAGTAGTATGAAAGTAAATAAATCAAACTTAGGGTGGTTTGTGTTGAGGAGAAATCCCAACATTTGCTGGGAATGCCACAAGCATCCAGCGCCCTCACCTTCGACTCGGGAGTACGTAACTGGCCGGGACTAACAGTCCGACCCGCTGGCTCCACGAAAGTGGTGCAGCCCCTCATGTCCGCCTGTCGCTTAGTACGGGGCTTTGCGCTACCATGGTTTAAGGAAATAAAGTTGCGCATTCACCATCAACAATTGTTTTTGGTGTAGTGGTAAGCGCTTGATCCTAACAAGTTAAGCGTGCTCGGGCGAGGTCAATCCTAGGATGGGTGACCTCCTGGGAAGCTCAAGCCTTGGGACCTAACAATTGGTATTAGAGCGAGGTCGCGGGTTCGAGTCTCCCAGTGTGCAAATGCTGGGGGGGGGGGGGGATTGTTGAGGAGAAATCCCAACATTTGCTGGGAATGCCACAAGCATCCAGCGCCCTCACCTTCGACTCGGGAGTACGTAACTGGCCGGGACTAACAGCCCGACCCGCTGGCTCCACGAAAGTGGTGCAACCCCTCATGTCCGCCTGTCGCTTAGTACGGGGCTTTGCGCTACCATGGTTTAAGGAAATAAAGTTGCGCCTTCACCATCAGCAATTGCTTTTGGTGTAGTGGTAAGCGCTTGATCCTAACAAGTTAAGCGTACTCGGGCGAGAGCAATCCTAGGATGGGTGACCTCTTGGGAAGCTCAAGCTTTGGGACCTAACAGTTTGTTTTAAAAAAAACTCTTAATGACTCTTAAGTTTGAATCGTTAAGACTTTTTTACACACCACATCTTATTAATCATAGCTAAAATAAGACTTTAAACTTTAGACCTCTTAAAAAACAAACGACACCTTAGGGTGCAGACAAGCCTCCACCTTTGTTTTTTCCATTCCTAAACTACCCACCTTGTGACTCCAAGACCCATTTGAAAATGGGGTTTTTAACTTAACTCGTATTTTATATAAAACACTACAAAAAAACCCAAAAAAATATATCACTCATTTCTCCTATAGAAATGTGAAATGACCAACATTGACTAACGTTGATGTAACAAAAGTTGAGACATGTACCTTGGTTTTGCGCCTAGTATGGCGAATCGCACCAAGGGTGGACAATGACATGTAGCTATTTACATTTAATAATTAAATTTTGCACCCTTATAATTGTTATTTAATTTACTTTATATCTCTTGTTTTTTCATTTTTAATTTTACACATTTATTAAATTAACATACATAATCGTATATTAACTAAAAAAAATAAAAAAAAATACATTAATTTCTTTTTTTTACATATTACACCATTATAATCGTCTCCTCAATAACTTTAAAATGAGTCTAGTATTAAATATTTTTTTGATTTAATCTTATATTATTAAATATTATAAAAATTTACAAATTAATTTTAATATTTTCACATGATACCCTTATAGTTACAAATTAAATAAATAACCGTAAGGCTAAAAACTGTAAAATGAATTAATTTTAGTACTTATATTTTACACTATTATAATTACTTATTTAATTTACTTTATATCTCTCACTTTTTCATTTTTCATTTTTAATTTTATATCTTTATTATATTAACATATATAATTGTATATTAATTAAAATACATAAAAAAATACGTTTTTTTACAAATTACACAATAATAATCGTTTTGTCAATACCTTTAAAATGAGCCAAATATTGAATTTTGTACCCTTATAGTTACAAATTAAATAAATAAACATAAGGGTAGATTGTATAAACTGATTTAATTTTAATACTTATGTTTTACACCCTTGTAATTAATTATTTAATTTATTTTATATCCCTTAATTTTTCATTTTCATCTTACACATTTATTATATTAACATATATAATAATATATTAATTAAAATATATCAATTTTTTTATATGTTGCACCATTATAATCGTCTAGTCAATACTTTTAAAATGAACCCAATATTAAATATTTTTTAGATTTAATTTTATATTTATAAATATTAATTTGTAACGAAAGCCAAAAAAAATTTAAAAAACCAAATTACATGAGAGTATTTGAATGTTCAGGAAATTTCATGAGAGCAAAATGATGTATATATCGTACATATATATTAGTTCCATATTCGAAAAATGGATGAGAATAACTGAATTGGCAATTTTGACATACTACCAACAGTTACAGACGGTTATAACCGTAAATGGATAAGATCAAAAGTTGGTTACTAAATGGATAAAATCAAAGGTTGGTTACAATTGAATCAGAATTCTGAACGTGCAGGTCCAAAGCTCTCTGGATATACAAATCCAATGATAGGACTTAGACATTTCAGAAGCACGTCCAAAGATAGGTCTATCCAGAGAGATAGGGCCATGACCAACCAAAGATAGGGCCTATCTCTGGTCTTAGTTTTCCAGAACTTAAGTCTCAAAACATACTACTTGATCGAAGCCCAAAACTTATCAGAATTGAAGTATCTCTTCATTTTGATTGCGTTCTCTACCGCATTGCAAGTCTAAAATTTTGTAGAGGTTTTGCTGCACTGCCCCAAACCCCACCGGGGCGCTGCCCCTAGTACTCCGTAAGGGGTGCTGCCTCTTGACCCCTGCCATTTCGGCGTGTGCGGGATCAAACTCGCCTTATATACAAATGTGCACCTCGCACCGCCTTTCTTGTTGGATCACAGTTTGAAAACCCCATTGCCACCCGTGTTAATTCCAGTCGTTTACCATATGCTTAGAGCATCCACAGTGGTGGAACCTTTAAGAACCTCAATTGCCATATTTTTTTTTACCACATTGTCACCTCAACAAAGTAAGAATCTCAATAAAACTCCACAATGGAGATTCTTACAAAAACCTCACTTTCCAATTTTTTAATTAAATTTAATATATATTATAAAATTATAAAAAAATCCAAATATAATTTATTAGTTTTCACTTTTCTATGTTATTTTTAATTTATTTATTTATATATGTTATTAAAATTATTTGAAAAAAAAAAACATAAACAAAACTTTATACTACAATTAAAAAAAATGCAAAATTACACAAATATTAATCTTTATAAAAAGTAACATTAAATAATAAATAGTACTATAGATCACTTGTAATCTCGATTCGACAAAATGCGTCAACCAAGTCGGGGCGAAGTTGATGTTGAATTTCATTTGAGCGTATTTTAGAATTTCGTTGGAGAAGTTCTTGAAATTCATGAATAGAACCTTGAAATATTTGAGAGTCTTCTTGATTCTCAATATCTTTTCCATTTTCTTTGAAGGAGAGGTGTGAGAAATAACTATGAAAAATAATCTAAACTTAATAATATAATGAGATAATTAGAAATTAAACTTACTAATACAAAAACTTGTATAAAAATTTACAAGAAACAAAAAAAAAATTAAAAAAAAAATTATAATAAATAATTTATAGTTTTTTGTATCAATTTTAACTTATTTGTTTTATAGATTTATTAAAATAAAATAAGATATGATATGATAAAATGTTTAAGAAATAATAAAAATAATAAATAAAATAATAACAGAAAAGAGATGTATATCACGGTTCTTGTTCAAGGCAAGCACCTGGGTTGTAATAAGAACCCGTGACTGGACAATAACCTTTGTCCCACAGTTGAGTTTCCTGTAAAAACCCCAACAGGAACCTCAAGTGTGGGTGCTATCGGCAAGAGAAATCACCTGCACTTACCTTATCATATAATATTCTTAGCCATCAAAATGGATTGTTGGTAAGCGTTTTAAACCCGATAAGCGGTTACCGAGTAAGGGTATTTTTTTTCTCATTTGCCAGGTAAGACTCTCAGTCCTTGTTATGAATCTCATCGGGTAAGAATCTTAGTCCATGTCATGCTCAATGTGTAAGGTAAGTGTTTTAGGTAAACGTTTACCCGATTAGCATTTAGTAAAACATCCCCTTAGTCAGCATTTTAAGTCATTAAGTAAAAGAGGTAAGTAAACGTTTGAAATGTCACATCTTAGACATTAAAATAAAGGCTTTAAAAATATGTTACTAGAAATAAAAATCAGAACAAAATAGCGTTTTATTTTCATAAAATTTATGCTTATGAAACTTGAGGTAAAAACCATGAAAACACAATTAAAATTTTGGATGGAATAGTTATGAAATATCAAAATTTTGAGGTGTTAATAAAACATATGCATTTGTTTCATATTTAATCATGGATAAACAAGATATTATGTTTTTTCACCTAAACCTATACATATATTGTACTTAAGTTGTCTCCTAAAGACAAAAAAAATACACAATTACAATATGTAGGTTGGTAAATATGACTAACCACTAGGGGTGAGCATCGGAATTGGGTACCCGTCTTTGGAATCGGAATCGCTTCGAAACTGTCGGTTCCAGAATCGGAACCGATGTGATTGGTTCCGGTTCCGATTCCTAAAATATGGAATCGATTAACTGGTTCCGGTTCCGGTTCTCATTTTTTTGGAACCGTTACCCGCTCGGTACCCATCGGTACCGGTTCCGGGACCGGGTACCCGGTCCCATTGGGTACCCAGAACCGGAACCGATGGGTACCCGTTGTTTTTTAAACAATTTTATATATTAAAAAAAACTATTACCAATTTACCATTTAGGGTTATTTTCACAATTAACAATTTAACATTACACTTTACACGACTGCTTTCTAGTTATGGAAATCGTTATGTTGTTGTCAAGAGTTGAGAGTGTCTAATTTGTTTATGTAATAATTAGTTTTTATCAGATTAGTTTTCACCATTTGTTGTATTTATTACTTTAAGTGTAATTTGTTGTTTGCGCTAGACTTAAAAAGTTAAAATTACTTTTTTATTATATGAAATGTTAAAAATAAAAAAAAAAATTGAAATCGGGTACCCGGAACCGGAAGCGGTTCCGAATCTGGTTCCTTCGTTCTAGGAACCGTCGGTTCCGGTTCTATGAAATTTAGGCGGATACCCGATTATGCTCACCCCTAATAACCACAAAGGAAACACCAACTTCACAACATTCAGGTATCTAATCTGACACCTTGTGCTAGAAAGACCCGAGATTAAGAACCAACAATGTCTTCCTTCTTGTGTGGGACCATGTCAGCCTTTATACGATAAATGTTTTTCAGATTCAAATGTATGAAGGTATGGATTTAAACCCTTGAGATTAAGAAAAATATAGATGTTGATGCCTCAAGTAAAACTTTTCATAATTAATGAACAATTAAATTCATCCTATTGGATCAACGATTCTAGACATCGTATGACCTTTTCAATTCTGACATCGGGTTTGGATTCGGTTGGGTTATACTTTTGTTTGTGTTGGATTGAGATTTTTGAAACCACGAACATTGGGTTTAGCTATATTCTGTTTGGGTTGGGTTGAGATTTTTGAAACTGCAAACATTGGGTTAAGTTGCTCAAATGCCTTCAACGGTTCAACCTGACCAACACAACTCATGTGCACCCCTACATGAAATTGCAACAAATTTTACTTTTTCATTGACAATATGACAACCGATTGTTTCTTGGATAACCAAGGCGCATCACCATCACTTAGCATGAAGACATAGTCAGAAATATTATCACATCATCTACCTTTTGAAATGAATGTCTTTACATGACTCTACTCCTGAGTTTACTTCTACTTCTGAGTTTACTTCCCCATCATATATTTTTTTTTCTTTCCAAAATAGCTTCGATTCTAGTCATTAATTTATTTTTGATTACTAGAAGCATCTGTGATGCGTGTGGGTAAAAGAGTAAAGGCAAGAGCTAGGTCGCTAGGCCTTATCCAACCGTTGATCTCTTGGTTCACACCCCTAAAGAGTCCCTTCAAGGCCATAGGCGATTTTTGTGTCTGTTCTCCGGGTCCATGAAATTAGTCTAGTTGTATGGAAGCTGATCCAAAAACTCATGGTTACTAAAGAAAAAAGTGACTAGTTGACAAGTTTGGTCCTATAAACCTTAAAAAAGATATTTTTTATACTTTAGGTTGGTTAACATATAGGCCTAGATATACGAATCATAAATCATAGGATTGAAGATTTGCACCACAATACCTACAACTTTGAGCAACTTGTTGGTCACACACATCTATGAAACTCTAAGGTCCCGTTTGATTTGCGAGATTTAATAAGATTTGGAGGGACTTGGAGTTGAATTTCATTCCATCCTATTTTTGGTTTATAGAAATGCTTGGATTTTAAACCCGTGTTTTCATTGAAATCCCACAAACATAGGATTTAGAAATCTCACGGGGTAGTCGGTATTTTGCGGGATTCCATAGGATTTATTTGTAATAATGTTTTAAAATATGTTAAAAACACTAGTTTTGTAATAATCAATTAATAAAAAAGTAATTTAATTTGGTTTTATAATTTGTTTTTATAAATTATATATTAAGAATGAAATTCAATTCCATTCCAAATCTTACAAACTAAACACATCAAAGATTCCAAATTCCCCAACTCCAAATCCCTCGAAAACATTCTATCAAACTATATGGGCCCTAAGAACTAACTTATGGCATGTTTGGTTTGCGGGATTTGGCAGGATTTGGAGGGACATGGAATTTAATCCAATTCCAATGTGTTTAGTTTGACGAAAAGTTTGAATTAATTCCCACAACCGATCAATTTAGAAATCCCCTAGAGATGGTTGTCATTTCAAATCTAAATACCATGGATTTCAATTGTTTTTGTCAAATCTCTACCCTGACTCTTTTATCAAATTTGTCATAATTTATTCATCGTCTCTACATCTTACTAAAACAAACAAATATTTACAAAAAGATTAAATTTCATTCCAAATGTACACACCAAACAAGATTTAGAAAAGAAAGGAATTCAACTCAATTTAAAATACTACAAATCAAATAGACCAAAGATTTTATTATTTCCGGTTCCAAATTCTTCCAGGAAATTTGGATTAAAAAAACACTCTCTTAAACCAAACAAACCTTATGATTTTGATGATAATTTAATTGCGTACCTCATATTTTATGCTCAACTATTCCGCTCAAGTATTCAAAGCAAAAAAGGACTCCTTAATTTAATATTGATGACCATTTTATTTATTTTTGCATAATTAAAATAAGAGTAAACTACAAATTTGGTTCTTGTGGTTATGTAACACCCGATATTTTGAGGCATCCGTTTATGATTAAGTACCCAACCAAGTGACATTTAAAATGATAAATTATGAAGGTTTATCATATTAATCATAGTGGAAAAGTTGGTAAACAAATCGGACGCAAGAAACGAAGGAAAACGGGAAAACAGTGGTCCACGCGACTTGGCGCATGACTTAGCTCACGGAGCAAGTCACGTGACCTACTGTTGGCACACTGAAATGTAATGAATCCATAAGCAAAGGAATCGGTCTTTATGGGTTTAAAATGTGACGGTTGTTCCCGTATTATGACTAGGAATAGGCATTGGGTCATCTGGGGCCTCATCGTGCGGGCTCTTGAAGTCGAATATCTGCCATTGACCATATGATGTAATTTTTTAGTCTGTTTTAATGGATGGTTATTCTCATATTGTAGCTAGAAATATGCATTGGGCATCGGGGCATCGTATTATGGACTTATAGAGTCGGACCACGGCCATTGACCATATGGTGTAATTTATAGTGAACGAGCATATCTTGGATTAAGGGTGTTCAAAAAAACCGGAAAATCGAGAAACCGAGCCGAACCGTTTGATCCCAAACCGAAAAAACCGATAACTGAAAAATCCGAAAATTAAAAAACCGAAAAATCCGGGTATTCATGGACCGGTTTCGGTTTTGAATTTTAGGTACCACGGGTACCCGAACCGAATATGATGTATATATAATGTTTAATTTATATATTTATTTATTTATTAACCTAAAGTTCAACGAGTAAAAGTCTTTTACGTTTTGTTGTCAAACATTACGGTGGATGATCAAATTTAGCAGTATGAAGTCGTGAAAGAGTCGACATTAATCGAATAATGGATGTTTTTATACAATTAAACTTATTTATATTTGTGGCCAACGAAGTTGTTCCAGGGGGATGTGTGTTCACTGGTGATAGAAGGGAGTCACCGAAGTGACAGGGGACGGGGAGGCGTGGGGTTATATGTAGGGGGAGGCGGTGGCTAGAGGATTCACCGGAGTGTTGGTTGGAAGGTTCACCGGAAGCATTGACTTGAGAGTTCATCAGAGGCATCAAAGGCGTTTGGAGGCCTCGTGTTAGTATTTTGGTTTAGGGAAATTGGCCGAAATGGACCAATTACCGAATGGGATTGGGCTCCTAGCACCTCCTCTCCGGGCTTTGCAGAAATGTCCAACATTACGCACCAGGAGCCCTTGGACGCACAAGGCGCCCTAGGGCGCACGGTGCGCCTACGCATTGTGCGTCCGCGCACCGTGCGCCCTAGGGCGCCTTGTGCGTCCAAGGGCTCTTTTATTTATAAAACTGCAGCCGACACTTATCATCCCCACCACCATAAAATAATTGAAGAACAAACCACCATTTTTGCAGGTGTCGTTTTCCAGCCCCACCACCACCATTTCTCCTTTGTTTAATCGATTGGGACCACAAATGGCTGAGGTACGACTTCTCCTCTAACTCTTATACTATTTATGAATCGGTTTTTTGTTTTTTTTTGTTGTATATTTTTTGTTGATACGTGTTTGTTGTATATTGGTTAGATGATTAGTGTTTGTTGTATAATATTTGTTGATAAGTGTTTGTTGTATATTGGAGAGATGATAAGTGTTTGTTGTATAATATTTGTTGATAAGTGTTCGTTGTATATTGGAGAGATGATAAGTGTTTGTTGTATATTTTTTGTTGATAATTTATTGTATATTGGAGAGATGATAAATGTTTGTTGTATAATATTTGTTGATAAGTGTTTGTTGTATATTGGAGAAATGATAAGTGTTTGTTGTATATTTTTTGTTGATAATTTATTGTATATTGGAGAGATGATAAATGTTTGTTGTATAATATTTGTTGATAAGTGTTTGTTGTATATTGGAGAAATGATAAGTGTTTGTTGTATATTTTTTGTTGATAATTTGTTGTATATTGGAGAGATGAATAGTGTTGTAATAAATTTATTAGACACTTGTACTTTTATATTTGTAACAAGTATTTAATAATTTTATAAATAAAATGTACTATAAACCCATCTTTTTAAAAGACATTCATATTAATAAAACTTTTTTTTCTATAACGTTATATAAAATAGTTAATAAGACATTTTATATAAAAAAAAAAAATCCTAAAAACACGATTTACAAAAATATGTAGATTTAGGTCCCTTAACTTTAGAAACTGACACTGTAGGTCTCTTAATTTAGAAATTGACGCATTTGGTCCCTTAACTTTAGAAATTGACACTTTTGATCCCTGAATTTAGAAATTGACACTTTTGGTCCCTTAACCTTAGAAGTCGACACTTTTGGTCCCTTAACTTTAGAAATTGATGCTTTTTGGCCTTTAACTTTAGAAATTGACGCATTTGGTCCCTGAACTTAGAAATTGACACTTTTGGTCCCTGAATTTAGAAGTTGACACTTTTGGTCCCTTAGCCTTAGAAGTTGACACTTTTGGCCCCTTAGCTTTAGAAATTGACACTTTTGGTCCCTTAACTTTAGAAATTGACGCTTTTTGGCCTTTAACTTTAGAAATTGACGCATTTGGTCCCTGAACTTTAGAAATTTACGCTTTTGGTCCCTTAACCTTAGTATTATATCATTACTATGCAGGCAAGACATTTCTACTCTGCAAAGTTGAACCTGAAGAGTAAGATCACGATGGTCGACCTGATTCGCCAGAGATTGAACCAAACAAGATTAGAACTATTCAGGCAGACGTGTTTCGGTCATTGGTTGCAGTTGACCGATACATCTGCCGACCCTATATTGGTGCATACATTTTTGCAGACCCAGGTATTCCCGGCCAATGCCCGGGATGATGAGATGTTTTTCGATGTTGGTGGCCACGTTCTTCGGTTCAGCCGTGAGGAGTTCTGTCTCATCACAGCACTTCGTTTCGGAGCGGACCCGAAGATGCGTAAGAATAGGTCTACTGGTTTTGTTAGACGAGTGTTCCCACAAGGCACGCTAACTGTGCGACACATCCAGGATTTATTCAATCTTATCGGCACTGATGACGAGGTGCGGGCGCATATCGATGACGATTATGCCGTCCGTATTTGTCTCATGATGATGGTTGAGCTGTTCTTTCTCGGTCGTCAGTTATCCCATCGTCTTCACGATTATCTGCTTCGCGCCATTGATGATTTGGGCGCCTTTAATGAGTTTCCCTGGGGATCCTATATCTGGGAAACGACCTACAAGCAGATGAATGCAGCGATCAAGAGACGACCGGAGAAGGGATATAGGATGTCGTTAACTGGGTTTTTATTTGCATTCAAGGTTAGTAAGTTTATATCAAATTAATACTTTTACAATCTACATGGATTCCCTATTTCTACAAAATCTTTACTACTATGTTGGTATTCTAATTTACAGATATGGATCTGTGAGACCTTCCCCATGGCCAGCATATATTACATAATGACCACCAGGCAGCCACGTGCGGTTCGTTGGGATAGGTCTGCGATCGGTATTGTTACCCAGAATGCCTATGCCCTCCTGGATGTATCGACGGTAAGTTACATTGACTACAGGGAATAAAAATTGTATTAGATGAGGCCCTCGTGTGGATTTCTAACATGATTATTTTACAAAATATTAGCCCGAGCGGGTCCCACGTGAGAGGATGGTTCCTACGCCGTGGGAGGCGAGCCAGGAATGGTTTATTCAGAGCCATCGCTGGTTTCGTAGTACGGCGGGGCGTCGACCGTCGAAGAGGTCGAGAGTTACTCAGGCTGTTGACGATGGTGAGAAGTCATTCTAAGTTATCCGATATTTTGTAATTTTTTTATAAAGGGAAGTCGTTCTAGATTATTTTATATTTATAATAATGTTGTTAATTGTTTGTATAGACGTAGGTTCCGAGTCTGAGGGAGACGACTACCCTGATCATGACATGGGCCACCCGTCCCATGCAGGCGTAAGCCGGGCAGATGAGGCCACCTCTTACCAGGAGCCACCCCTTCATACTGGGCATAGTCCATCCTTCCACCATGATTATAGTCCAGCAGGCCACTATCAGCATAGTCCGCATGTTGACCCCTATGCTGACCGGTGGTCTGAGTTTACGAGGTTGAAGGATGATTTCTTTGACTATCGGACGTCTCATCGCACAGAGCACGAAGATCTTGAGAGACGCCTTGCCGAGAGATGGGAAGCTGAGCGCGCAGAGCATATGGCTATTGAGAGACTACTTGCGGAGAAACTGCAATCTGAGCGCGCAGAGCGTGAAGCTCTTGAGAGACGCCTTGTTGAGGTGGAGAGGCTTTCTGGTCAGTTTAGGTCTATGCAGGTAAGTGTTTTACTTAATTTATTCGACATGGTTGTAATTGTTATCTTTTGGAACTTTATGTGGTTTATTATACTTGATGACAGATTCCAGCCGAGCAACAGGGTGGACAGCCCTCCCAGCCCGCCGACCCGCAGCACGGGTTCGGATCTTCGATCTTCGGAGGCCCGTCCCAATATACGGATAATGTGCAGAGTTCAGCATCCTTCGTTGATGACCTATTCGGACCTTCGTCGTACGTTACACCTATGGCGTACACGGGGTTGGCCGGCCAGTATTCGCAGCCTGTAAGTTTGGAGATTCGTTTGTTACATTTGATATTTATTTGTTAGAACAAACTTGTGAGGACCCAATTTATTTTGCAGGGCACATTCGGGTCGTTGCTCCATGGGCCTGGACCGACTACCGGCGAACAGGGATTTTCGGGGCTTGTTGGGGCGTTGTTCCAGGATACGCCACAGGCAGGTACAGCCGTCGGCATATCGACCTCGACGTACGTCCGGCCTCAGGTTGTACCGCCGACGGATGTTACCCAAAGGCCGAGGCGGGAGAAAACTCTTGGGAAACAATTGCTCCCTCCTTACACCCCTTTGCCTCCTACTACAGACCCACCTCAGCAGCGCCGCGTATCGAAGAACCCTGTTGGTCGTGCTGCCGCTGCCACCGCCACTGCCGCTGCCACTGCCGCTGCCACCAGTTCTGTTACGACCTCTTACACTACATCCGCTATTTCCGCAATGTGGCATAAAAATGAATTGCGGGAGTATTATCTTAGGTGCATACCCACCCATCCTGTGGGTAGGAACTGGTGGGGCTTATTACTCGGATTGCAGGGCTCGGGATGGCTCGAGAATGATGTTAGTATAAAACGTAATTTTAGTTTCTCTTTCATAATGTCTATTTATATCTCTAACATTTTTTTTAAATAGCACATCGACGGATGGGTTCGGTTCATCCGTGAGGGGCGTCCGCCCAATGCAGGGTGGACGGTGATGTTGTCCGAGTTCATGCAGTTCATGGTCGTTGGTGGTGGTGCGAGTTCCGTCTGCGACATGGCGAAGGAGCCGAACGGTGTACCATGGTGGTCTGTTCAACATGTATGAATTTCACTTTAAGTATACTTGTTATTTCTAGCTCTGTATAGTTTAATGTTATTTACTGTTGGTTTGTTTTTGAACAAATATATCAGGTGTTCATTCCGATTTGCATCGAACTGAAGCATTGGGTGGTTGGCGACTTCAACCTAGAGCTCATGCAGATGACCATATATGATAGCTTCAGGTGCGGTAAAAATGCGGAGAGCCTTGGAAAAATAATGGACACGTTCCGCGACCGTCTACATGATTTTTTTACCCTACCTGGATGCACATCACTTGCAGAGCACAGCCACGAGTTCACTTGGGTGTACGCAGATAATGTACCGCAACAGCAGGGTTCATTGGGCGATTGTGGTCCTTTGGCGTGTATGTTCCTGACAAATTTGGCGACCAACGAGGTCCCAACGCCAATGGAGGATGAGTCGATACGAGCGCTAGCCTTTAGGGTTCGGATGGCGGATGTCTTTTGGTCCATGATACAGACCGATCGACATCCGTGATTCCTTATTTAGCTTCATGTATACAATTTTTTTATTAAAAATCCAGTCGTTTAGTTTAATTAAAACATCATTTCATTAAAATGCACGTATTTAATGACATTGAACGAATACAGTGCATATGAACTAAACATGGTCATTTAAATGTCAAAGTACGGCTACACGACGCTTTGGTTTTCTGAGATCCCCATCTAAGGATAAAGTGCTTTACATTGATCAATCCAATTTTGTTTCTGGGTAACCTGCGCTTGCAGTACTGAAAAATCTTGCATAATCTTGTTTACTTGAACGTTGTCGTGGGAAATACGGTCTTCTTTCTCTTTTATCTCTCTCTTCAACCTTCTTATCTCCTCCTTGTCCGCGTCGATCCTTCTCAAGTGGCCATCCTTCTTGGCCATCATTTCCTTCCACTCTTCGGTTAGTTGTTCGATCTCCGCTTCACTTTTCTCTATCGCCTTTTTTAGTCTGGAGGGCATTATTTGTGAAGAAGGTGGGTTTGAGGATGATGCATTTCCAGCCATGTGTTTGGTCAAAGAGGAGACTATTATGCTATTAGTGGTGTATGTATGGTGTGAACTATAACCTTGGTATAACCCAAGTATTTATAGCCAATTTGCGTACGGGCGCAAGGTGCGCACTAACCCACGTGGTGGGGAATCTTGCAGAATAATGGTTTTAGGCTGTGCAGGGGAATCCTGGCAGGCTTTGTAGGGGAATCCTTGCAGGCTTTGCAGGGGAATCCTGGCAGGCTTTGCAGGGGAATCATTGCAGGCTTTGCAGGGGAATCCTGGCAGGCTTTGCAGAGGAGTAATGGTGCGCACAATGCGCCCATACGCATTTTGCGCCCTTACGCATTTTGCGCCCTTACCCTATCTTCTCATCGAATATAAATAGATTATATGGTGAAGTAGTAATTCACAACTTGCTATCTATCCTTTCTGCTTTTCACACCGTTTAGATCCTATATCTACATTTTCACAACGTAATGGCTGGAGGTTCATGCGGTAGGGGCAAAAGGTCAGCGAATGGGGCTGGCACTTCACGCTCCGTCGACATCGAACAATTAAATGATGGAGCTTCAAGGATTGACTGGAATGCACCAGAGACACCAGAGGAGTGGGCACAATTTGGTATAAGTGATTACGATGCACCGATCACGCCTCAAGAGTGGGAGCAGTTTAACATTGCACGTATAGATACGCCAAGAACATCCGGCTTGCCTACATCTGGCATCATATCTGGTTTTATTTGAACGGTGAACTCCAAACTCAAAACCCTCTTCAAGAAACTTCAAACCGAGAGCGAGTGTAAGATCGTCTTTCACAGGGAATATTTGACCCAATCTTACTCTTCCACTGCGATTATAACGTGGGGGTAGGTTGGGTGTGATGACTGGGGCCGCTGATGGAAGTGGAGGGGGCATACCAAAGAAATCATTTATCCCACCGTATGATTTAATAGGACTACTTTCTGGTTCGTCGTCGTCTCCATCAGTATCAACATCAGATAAACCCAAGTGGAAAACATGAGACTCCTCATCATGTCTATAAACTTCGTCGTCGTCATCTTCTTCTTCCTGTTCTTCTTCTACTCCTTCTTCTTGTTGTGTTTCAGGAACAACATCTGGGGTATCATCAGATTCATCCACACCGCCTCCGGTGTTCGAAGTACCATCGAGATCGCTTCCACCGGACATCGATGAATCGACAATCACACAGAGTGTTGGCGGATTATTTTCACCGTCAAATTGTTGAATAAAAGACAAAACATTGTCAGAGTTGCATAACTCATAAAAGTTACCATCATACTTATACGATATTCTGATCCTACCAAGAGCAGGATCGATAAGAAATTTTCTTTGAATACAACTAACCAACCTCGGACGCGTAATGTTCGATGCCACCTTCACGCGGGTTATTGGTTGATCGGTAACATACTCCCACCCGTTATAATTCTGTTGCCATGAACCACCGGCTAGGAGATGTAACTTCACTTTATCCTCTCCGGAACTCATAGTTTTAAAAAATACACACAGAAAAGGAAGATACACAAACAAATCGATTGTGGATGAAAATTGTGATTTACAACTTCATTGGTTGCTGTTCTTATAACAATAATTTAAGGAATCAAATTTGAACCACCGTAGGGAAATAATTCATCTGTTAAAGTTGATTTGATATCACAACTTTTTGAAAAATACAGTACACATCAACTTGAAAAAGCAGCTTAAAAACGCGAAAAACTAGCAAACCAACAAAAATCTAATAAGAAACCCTAATTAGGGTTTCTTATAGCTTGACACGTGCCCTTGGACGCACAAGGCGCCCTAGGGCGCACGGTGCGCGGACGCACAATGCGTAGGCGCACCGTGCGCCCTAGGGCTCCTTGTGCGTCCAAGGGCTCCTGGTGCGTAATGTTGGACATTTCTGCAAAACTCGGAGAGGAGGTGCTAGGAGCCCAATCCCATTCGGTAATTGGTCCATTTCGGCCAATTTCCCTTTGGTTTATTTTATTTATACATATAAAATCATATATTTGACTAAATTACATTTTTGGTCCCTATAACTTATTTTTATTTTTTAATAAAAAGTGAGAATAAAATATAAAAAGACTAAAGTACCTTACATTTAATGGGATTTTGTAACGGTCGTTAGAGGAAGAGATTAAAGGGCTGTTTACCAAAATGTTTACCGGGTAAACGCTTACCGACAAGAACATTACCCTCACTTGCCTTATCGTATAACATTCCTGACCATCAAAATTAATTGTTGGTAAGCATCTTAAACTCGGTAAACACTTACCGGGTAAGAGTCATTTTTCTCACTTACCGAGTAAGATAATAGGTCCTTGTTATGACTTTTACCGAGTAAGATTTTAGATAGCTTCCATGCTATTAAGTAAGGACCGTAAGGTAAGTGATATCGGTAAGCGCTTACCCGGGTAAGTATTTAGTAAACAACCCCTAAATCCGAATGTTTTTACCAACCACAATGACGATATTGTAATTTCAAAATTGTAGGGACTAAAAGTGTTACAAACAACAAATCACAAAACCATATTTATAGTTTACTCTTTAGATAAACTACTCTCATTTATTAATAATAATTTTTTTTGACTCAAATAAATCATTAATGAACGTGCGTGCTTATCATATATAAGATTGACTTGTGTATGTATATAGAATATTAAAATAAGTTCTAAAAGTTTAAGAAAATTAAGAGTGAATTACATTGGTGGTCCCTGTGGTTTGTTTAAAATTTGGATTTGGCCCCTAAAACAAACTATCTACATCGATGGTCCCTTACTTTTTTTTTCATAACATTCATGATCCCGTCACTTAACAAAATTAGTTAACAACCGTTATAAAGGACTAATTGATCTTTAAACAAACTATAGGGACCAAAAGTGTAATCTATTAAAAAATTTGATGTAATTTACGTTTTTTTAAAAAAAATATTAAATTTTTTTATATATTTAATCATAAATCTAATTTATTAAAATAAAAATCACATCTTAAATAAAAAATTATATTTAGTTTAAAACTATTTAATTTACAAAAGAATTTAGCGCTAAAAAAATCTCAAGTTTAGAAAAACAAATGAAATCAAGATAAATTCACATATATTTTAAGTTGGGAATTAAATATGCAAGCAAATATAGAAAATTAAGTTAGTCTAACGTGAGATTATTAATATATAGTCAAACTACATATAATTAAAATAACAATAAAATAAAAATTAGAAATTAAGATTAGAAAAACACGATTAACCAAACAATTAAGAAAAACTATCACTACAACCAAATTAGGTTTATATGACACCAAAAAAAGAATTAAACGTCCTAAACACCCATCTTTTAATATGACGTTTGTTTTTTTAGGATACTTTTTTAAGTGATGTCATATAAAATTGTTAATGCTACGTTTTGTATTATAAATGTCTTAAAAACTTGTTAGAATGTTTAAAAGCGTTCTATAAACTTATTGCAACACCTTTAGATAAAACGTTTTATTTTTTTGTTCTATAAATTAAGTTTTATAAAATAGTCTGTTAAGGTGCTTATTTTTTTCGGTGTCATATAAACCTAATTTTGTCGTAGTGATAATTTTTTCTTAATCGTTTAAATAATCAGTGTTTGTGTTTAATCTTAATTTATAATTTTTATTTTGTTGTTATTTTAATTATTTGTTGTTTGACTATATATTGATAATCTCACATTAACCAAACTTAAATTTTAATATTTTGCTCCCATATTTCAATTCCCAACTTAAAATATATGTGAATTTATCTTGATTTCATTTGTTTTTCTAAACTTGAGATTTTTTTAAACGCATTTTTTTGTGATTTTGTTGAATCAGTAATTGTATTCAAGATTAAATTGAATAAGGGGTCTAGTTTGTAATAGTGTTTAATACCTTAGGGGGTATTTTAGCTAATATTCAATAATGTTTAGGTCATGTTGACGACCTAAATATAAATAGTTTTATTTTATTAGTTTTAGGGTGTGAACAATATTGGTGATAGAAGGCAGCCGTATTCTCTGTATTGTATACGCATCAAGAGGTATTCTGTACACCAAGAACACACACTCGTATTAATCTGAATAATCAAGAGATCATTGGTATGTTGTTTGATTTATTTATCTCTTGATCTTTAATGTGTTGTGTGATTGTTTATCAACTATATTCTGGGTTTAACAAGTGGTATCAGAGCCAAAGAATCAAACTTTTTGGATTAAAACAGTGTTTATCGATATATTACTGTGTGAAAATCGATTTCAAGATTTAATGTGTTTTTATGCTTAAAATCGAATTGATTAGGTGCGTTTTATGCTATTGAATGTCATCTGATTGTTTAAGTGCACTTAAAATCATAAATCGATTGACTTTATATGAATTTTTGGATACTGGGTTCATGAAACTATCGACTACTGTCTCATTCTAATTGAAGCATAAAAGTTGTTTTTTAGGCATTGATTTTGATTGGGTATTGATCGATATATGTTTATGGATATATGGTATGAGTTTTATACCGTGTTTTAATCGTTCGATATGTTTTCTGGATTGAAAATTGTGTATTGGGTTGAACTGTGAGTTTTGTTCAAGAGTTTTATTTTGCGCCAGTTCATACTTCATTCTCGCCAGATTCAAGTGGACTTTTGCGCCAGTCCCTCTTAGCGCAAAGTTGTATTTTGCGCCACACACTACACCGGTCCACACCGGTCGGACAGACTCCGGTCGGGAACACCGGTCGCTCTACACCGGTCATAGAACACTGGTCGATACACAGGTCCGGTCGATGGGACACCGGTCGCAAACACCGGTCGAGGACACCGGTTGAGCAACACATCGGTTGAGCAAGACACCGGTTGCGATATTTGATTTCTTTGCGCCATCAGTACTTCGCGCAAACCTCACTTTTGCGCCACCTTCTATTCGCGCAAAACCTACTTCTCGCGACCTTCTTCTCACGCAAGTCTGGTTTGCGCTAATCACTTCTCACGCAAAGTTCTTTCTCGCGCGACCTACTTCTCGCGCAAAACTATATCTGCTTCCAGACTTGGAGAAATTCCAGATTTCGCGCCAACTTCTCTCAGCGCGAGTTGACTTTTGCGCCAGACTCTTTTAGCGCAAAGCTTCTTTTGCGCCAGGTTCACTTAGCGCAAAGTTGTCTTTTTGCACCACTGTCCTTTAGCGCATATCTGGATTTCGCGGCAACTTTGATTGGCGCAAACTGTCCTTTGCGATACTGTTTCGAGCGCATTCTGTGATTTGCGCTAGATTTTCTGCATGCTAATTTATTTTGTGTTTTATACTGTTTGCAAATTCTGCATTTGATTATTTTTAGAAATTTTTTTTTTCTGAAAATTTTTTAGTGTAGTGTTTATTCAAATCTTGATTCAAAAAGATCTTATTAGTTGATTCTCTTGGTACAGATAAGTTTGCTTTCTAACCATACAACTAAAGATGTCGAACCAACTTCTCTCAATGGGGTCTGAGTCCAAACCCCCTTGTTCTCTTGGCTAATGAGTATCAGCAATGGAAGAAAAGAATGATTCAGTTTATGAATCACAAAAACAGAGATTATATGGAATCAATCACTATTGGTCCAGTAAATCCAATGATCACAGTTCCTGGTAAAGCTGAAACTGAAACCTCTCCGGAATTCCCTGACAGATATGTTCCCAAACCGCATCAATACTTCACCGATAAGGAAAAAAATATGTACAAGATAGATGAAGAGTCTCTCATTTACCTGACGATGGCCATCCCAAATGACATCTACAACCGGGTAGACAGTCGAAATTCAGCCAAGGAAGTCTGGGATGAACTAGCAAGACAATTTGAGGGAAGTGAAGCCTCAATTCAAGCCAAGAAAAATTTGTGCATTAATGCCTATGAAGGATTTCATGCAAGGGAAGGAGAGACGCTGCTTGATACCTATAACAGATACAACATCATTCTGAATGACCTGAGGAGGAATAATATCTCTAAATCTGCTTCAGAGGTAAACTATAAGTTCATCAAGAACTTGAACCCTGAATGGAAGAACTTTGCCATCAATCTTCAGATGTCAAAGAACATGGCTCTAGAGAACGTCACTGATATTTTTTCTACTCTTGCTCAGCATGAAGAAGAGGTGACAACTATCAACAATGAGTCCAAAAATCTGAAGGAGTCTGTGGCTCTCATAGTTGGCAAAGGAAAAAGCTCAAGTTCTGGTCCTGTATCTGCTACAAGGTCAAAGAAGAAAGTGTCTAAAGCTTTCGTTACAGAGGTTACTAAGTTCGATTCTTCTTCAAGTGATGAAGAACTGGAGATTGATTCTGATGATGATATACAGAAGTTCTCTAAGAACTTAGCCATGATAACTCGTCAATTCAAGAAGAGCTTTGGCCAGAAGAAGTACTATTCAAAGCCAAAGTACGAAGGGTACAAGAAAAAGAAGTCTAAAGGGAGATACAAGCCAAGGTATGGAAGGAGAGAGGAAAGACGGGAAGAGAGGAAAGATGAAAGGAAGGAATATAGAAGAGAAGAAAAGAGAGAGGAAAAGAAAGAGGAAAAGAAAGATGAGAGAAAGGATGAACCAGGCAGATGCTATAAATGTGGCAAATTTGGACACTTCTCTAGAGATTGCAAGTTCAAGAAAGTCAAGAACTCAGAATACTATGCAAGGAAGTCACTCATTTCCGAGAAAGTGGAAGAGGGAAAGGTGCTTATGGCTGAAAAAGAAAACTGGTTGTTCCAAAGTTCTGATGAAGAGGAACAGGCGCACTTCACTCAAGTTTCTTACATGGCCAAGCTTGATGGTGATTGATTGTCCCTGAAAGATCAAGCTTCTTATCACAATAACAATAAACAGCAAGAGATTAATCAAACCTGATTTATATATGATTCAAACGATTACAAATCTCTTGATGGTTTTTACAATGAAGCTCTCTATCTCTCTCTACCGTATCTCTCTCTGTGTTTGTCTCTCTGTGAATGTACGGCGCACAATACAATGAGATGCCACACACGGCAAAACCTAAAAACCTAATTTAAACCATATTCCTATTTTAAGGGAAAAGGACTAAAAACGAAAATACAAAAATAAACTTTGACTATTTATTAACAAAGGACCTAGACTATTTGATGAGAGTCGACTTTTCCAGCTTTGACTTCATATTTCCATCTTCAGAAATTGATGATCTTGAATCCAATAAATTTGTGCTCTAACAATCTCCCCCTTTGGATCAAGATCATTACTAAAAAGATTTAGCAATTCAATCTTCTTCTTTTTTAAGCTCAGAAGATGCAATCTCCCTCTTTGTCTTCAGAATGTAGCAATCTCCTCAAACGATGAGAATAAAATCTCTTGGAAAGAAATTATCTCCAGTTTCAGCTCAGAATGCTTTAGCAAATCATCTTCAAAGAAAATTTCTTCAATTCAGTATATCTTCAGAATATCTTTCAAAAACTTGTGTTCTCCCCATTTCTTGGTTGACGCTTCTCCCCCTTTTTGATGAAAAGAGCAACCTTATCAACAAAACTTTTCTTCAAGAAATGTCTCACCACTGATCTTGCATACAGAACCTCCGATTATCCGTCAATTCAGAAAGATGTTCATCTGGATCTTTGCAAATCTAGACAAATTAGAAATGTAACACCTTAATCAACAAATGAACCAGTTAAGATGCCTGTCAGTAACACAAAGTCACTGTGTGTAACGAATACACATTGAAAAGGAGCTTTATGATGTTCACTCCCCCAGGGCTTCCATTCAATCATCGAAACACCACAAAGGCAATATCTATGAACGTTATGACAAAGAAACAAATTCCATGTGTGTTCGTGCATGTGATAGAAAGAATTAAGCATATGATGATTGCTTATAAGGCTCGAAATGTGCATGATTGAAGTGCGAAGGTGGGCCAGACTTCCTTCTTTTCAATATCCAGATTTTCCAAATGAAAAGCAGATAGCAAATGTGTTGCGTCCCCTTTGAAAATGAAACATTTTCTTGTTAAGAAGAAAATGATTGGCTGGTGGGGTAATGGCAATAGTTGGCATGGGCTAGTTGCCTGTTTCAATAATATTCACCAAAGAGTTGTGAAACATTAAAATTGTGGCTGCCTGGCTTAGAAAAAGTTGGGGCAGAGTTCTGATATTCTTTTAACTTTGTTCTCACATCCTCTTTCTTTTAATCATTTAGCTCACTACTAACCAAACTCTCTTTTTCAGTATACCTCATCACACAACCCACACTCATTTCTTTTTGACTCCTCACATTCAATCACTAAAGGATTAACTTCTTGGGTAGGAAACACTGGTTAATGTGAATCCATAGAAGTTTCTTTTAAAACCTAGCACACTGATCCCATGTTATCCTATAAAGCATATGTTGCTCAGATGATTTAACTTGATCAGTTAAAGCTCAAAGATGAAGCAGAAAACATTTAAAAATTACACTTCCAAATTATAAAATCTATTGAAGAATCGGGAAGTAGTTTAAACATTTGAGAAACATGTTTTCTATGATTGAAAGTTGTCCTTCTTTCAACCATATAGGAGATTAAGATAAAGGAATATACCTGTACGAGCGATCTTACATCTCGTGAAGTCAAGCTTAAAGTCATAAAGATATGATCTTGTAAGCATCTCTCAAACTGCAAAAGTCTTAAGGTCATAGTCAAAGCAACTTTATTCACATAAATTAAAAATGACATAAAGCAGTAAAACAACTAAAGTACGAGTTCTAATCTGAAGTAATCAGAAGTCATCACCTTTACTCCCCTTGAAATTATGCATCAGAAAAATTAGCAGGGTAAAATATAAGCATTAACTCCCCCTCAAATGTTGATCATCATATTTGTTGGATGCATAAAATTTCAGACAAATATGTACTCCCCCTTGATGGTTGATTTCCTCATTCTAGTATTGGAGTACAATCTCTTATCAGCACAGGAGTAAGGTCTTTTGATCATTGAAGTACGAGTCCTAAACTGTTGTGTTTAGAAGTCAAACTTCATTGAAGTACGGGTCCTAAGCTGATTTACTTAGAAGCCTTTGTTCTCTTACTTCCCCTTGACAGTAGGTGCCTGCAACACAGATTCATTCCTTTTCTTTGGTATCCATTTTCATTTGGATCCAACTGTGTTAGCACAAGATTTTGGTACCCATTTAAACTTGGGTCCGTTTTTCCTTTGAAAATCATAGGAAGAATTAGAACGATAAGAGTAAGCATGATATGTGTCGAACCAAACACCAGAATATTTTCGAGAAACATAATCATTTCTACCATAATTTGAAAACTTTCTAGTAGATGGAGATAACTGGAATAATTGCAGTATGGAATATTTCTTGCGAGAATCGACCAGTTTTGGTTTAGAAATAGCAATATTCGCAATCAAATCATCTTTACTATTAGTCTTCTTATTACAATCAGAACTAGAACATGATTTAGCTTTCTCGTTTATCTTTTGTTTCGGTAGCCATTCCGACTTAACTCCAAGCTTTTTCTTTCTCAAATCTGAAACATTTGAAACTTTAGAGTTAGATATGTGAGAACCAAACAAATGCTTCTTCTTTGACTTACCAGTGGTGATCGGTTTCTGTGAATGCCCAGATTTCTTCTTCTTACCTTTGGCAACTTTGGCTTTCACATGAACTGGTTTATCAACTTTCGTTGATGGTTCACATTTTTCAAACACACATGGTAATCCAAAAGAATTAACAACATGAGATGAATGATCAGGAAGTTTGGTATTAAAGTCAAATTGAGCAACACTATCATCCAAACAACCATCAGAGTTTAGAAAATCAAACCCTTTATCAAGTAAACCAGACATATCAGCAAAGTGTGAAGCCTTGAATGATTTAGAAAAATCAGAATATTTAAACACAGTAGAAAAAATAGTTTGTTCTAAGTCCATCAAAATCCTTTCTTCTGTGAGAGTATACTCGAGATAAGAAATTTTACTTTCCAACACGAGAGGAGGAACGTAAAGCTTACCTTCGATGGGCTTAGCCTCCATTTCTTTTACAGAATAACTCTCAAAATAGTCATTTGAAAGAGATTTTGATTTATCAGAATGATAACTATTATTCAACCTCTCATAACGAAATGGAATTTGAATTTTAGATGTGTTCTTTCTTTTCTTGGTTTCCTTGGCTTCATCCTTTTCAGACAGTTTGGTCCAGAAAACTTGAAGTTTAGGGCATTGAGGTGCCAGTTTCATAAATCCAAAATCATAAAGAGCAGGCACTTTAGATATACCCTTTTTGAGGTGGTGTGGGTTCTTGTAACAAAGTCCCCAACATTCAGGATTCTCTTTAGGTTTGTTTAGATGAATGGTTTGTTCAGTTTGACCCGAAGTATATAATTTCCCTTCCAAATCATTCACCTTTTCAGTTAAAGATTTCTTTTCTTTTGAAAGCGAAGAATACATTTTAGAAAGATCTTTTGATTCAAACTCACACATTCTATATTTTGAAGTTGTTTCAGCTAACTCTTTAAGAATTAGAGTCTTTTCTTTAGCGGTGGTATCAATATGTTTATGTAAAGTCTCAATCAATACTTTATTCTCAGCAATATTCTCGCTAAGTTTCTGTATTGATTGGTTTTTGTCTTTGTTGATACCTCTCTCACGCTTAAGCTTTGACTCTAACTCTTGGAGTTTATTCATCATGGCATGCATTTGATTCAAGAAATCCGATTCAGTCATATCACATACCTCTTCATCAGAATCAGCTTCGGTTTTTATCTTCATCTGACCCATCAAGCACAAGTGTGCCGTCTCTTTCTTCTCTTCTTTCTCAACAGAATCTTGTTTCTGGATTTTAGCATCTAAGACAGAAATCTTTCCTTTTAGCTCAGAATTCTCAATTTTCAGAAATTTTACTCTTGAAGATATCTTTGATCCTATCATAATTTTCTCAATATGTTCCCATAACAGCTTTCCTGTAGCCTTTTTGCATTCTAACTTGATGGAAATCTCTTTTGAAATTTCCTCAGAAATTCCTTGCAATATAAAAGATTTGGCTAAACAGTCAGCTTGATGTCTTTTTCTTTGCTCGTGTGTGTATCTATCAGGTGATACTGGAATCTCTTGACTCTTTCTTTCCATACCATCATAAGTAGTATGAGTCCATGTTGGAAGTTTCATGTTTCCTTCTCTAAGAGATATTCTGATATGATCTCCTAATACATGTCTGTCAATGAAATCCAGGAACTGATTTTTCCATTTTTCATACTCTCCTCTGAAAAGTACTGGTGGATTCTCATCCATACTGATTGAAGAAGCTTCGCTGGAAGTCATACTGATTGATAAATATGCAATAAGAAACTTAAAATGATCGTTAGTCTGAATGAAATCAATCAAATCTCAGAAATATACTGTATTACGAAAAGTCAAATTTTGGTCAACCCACAAAAAAAAACTCAGAAAAAAATTCTAAGTATGAAAACTCGCACAAACAGTGATTTGCGTGTTTTGGACTTCGCGCAAACAGTGATTTGCGAGTTTGAGATTCGCGCTAACAGAGGCTTGTGCGTTCTGAGATTCGCGCTAACATAGGCTTGCGCGTTTGAGATTTGCGCGAACTGAATCCTGCGCGTTCTGAGGTTTGCGCGAACCGAGGCTTGCTCGTTCTGAGGTTTGCGCGAACCAAGGCTTGCGCGTTCTGAGGTTTGCGCGAACTGAGGATTGCACGTTATGAGGTTTGCGCGAGCTAAGGCTAGCGCGTTTCTGCGGTTTGCGCGATCTGAAGCTAGCGAGTTTCTGCGGTTTGCGCGATCTTGAAGCTTGCGAGTTCTTGAAGAACTTGCGAGTTCTTCAGACATTTGAACAAAAAACAAACTATGAACCACAAAAACATATCTAGACTCCAAATTACAACTCAAAACTTCGACAATAGGACCAAAAACACAACTAGAACTGATTACAATCAAGTAATTTAAAAAATAAACGCCCTAACTGAGATTCGATTAATGAACCAGTGCCTGAACTCGTGAAGGACAAAAACCCAAAAATCATCAAATAGATGATCAATTACAGTGCAATACACGATTAAACCAATACAATACCAATCTAATACACTAATCGACCTCAACCCAAGAGATTTCAACTCGAAAAACACACACACAAAAATCAAATCTGAATATCAATGGAACAGTGTTCGAACAAAATATTTAAAAAAAATGATTTCAATTCAGATCTGCTCTGATACCAATTGATTGTCCCTGAAAGATCAAGTTTCTTATCACAATAACAATAAACAACAAGAGATTAATCAAACCTGATTTATATATGATTCAAACGATTACAAATCTCTTGATGGTTTTTCCAATGAAGCTCTCTATCTCTCTCTGCCGTATCTCTCTCTATGTTTGTCTCTGTGAATGTACGACGCACAATACAATGAGATGACACACATGACAAAACCTAAAAACCTAATTTAAACCATATTCCTATTTTAAGGGAAAAGGACTAAAAACGAAAATAAAAAAATAAACTTTGACTATTTATTAACAAAGGACCTAGACTATTTGATGAGAGTCGACTTTTCCAGCTTTGACTTCATATTTCCATCTTCAGAAATTGATGATCTTGAATCCAATAAATCTGTGCTATAACAGTGATGATGAAGCTTCTGAGGCTCATTCCGAAGATGACAACTCTGAGGTAAATTCTGAACTTATTGAATCTCTGATGGTCCAAATACACAATATGAAAGATGAATTTGCTTTGTTGAAAGGTAAACTTAGCTCCGCACATCAAACTGTCTTAAGTTTTCGTGATGAAAACGCTTTACTAGAAGTTGTTGTGGAAGAAAAGGAAAAAGAGAAATAAAGTTTAAAAGCTGACAAAGAATCTTTAAAAGGAAAAATATCTGGTCTAGAAAAGGATCTTGTAAATCTTAATGCTGAAAAAGGTGAGTTCAAAATTAAATTCGAAGTATGTTTTCAAGAAAGAAATGAAGCTTACACCAAGATTAAGCAATTGGAGGATATTAATATGAAACGAGGTCAGACTGAGCAGACATTAAATCTGTTGACCAATAAAATCCAAGATGAAAGGTTTTCTAAACTAAAACCAGGTTTGGGTCTGCCAATTAATGATGTTTTGAAAAAGGCACCAGAGCACTTGTATAATTTTGATAAACTTGGCTCCACAATCAGACCCATTCCTAACATTCGTGCAACCTTTGTTGAAGCAAGTACTTCTAAACCTTTTACAGAGACCAAAGGTAAAGAAGAAATGGGAGAAAATAAGTCTTGTGACATTGATTCTCAAAATTCTTTTAAATCAGTTGGTTTTAAATATAGTGATTTGAACAAAAGCTATGAGACTCGAAAGATCGAATGTGCTGAGTTTGAATCATTGTTTACCAAATCTTCAAAAGAATCAGTCAGCAATGACACGGTTCCACCTGAGACTGAATGCAAATATGATGAGTATGAATCGGATGTCGATCCATCAAATATACCATCAGTCTCAAATCCCATTGCTCCTAAACCTTTGCTTGTTGAAGAGGTTGAAGAAGATACTGTCATCACGAATGGATCTTGTTTTAAAAATAACAAAAAGGAGTTTATTGAGAACATGACTGAAGAAATGTTTTATGAAATGATGAATGCTTCAGACTCTGATCATGTTTCTACTGCAAAAGAGACAAATTCTGTGAGTGATCATACATCTAAATTGATGAAACAAATTGATACTTTGCAATAGTCTCTTGAAGTGATTGAAGATGAAAACTTTGATCTCAAGGTTAAACTTGAAAAATCTTTGAAAAATAATCAAGAGCTTTACACAGAGATCAATGATTTGAAAATTACTCTGTTTAAGAATGTTTCAAATGATAAACAGATGTTTAATGATCCAAGATGGAAGGTAAGAACTAATCCAGAATTTGATGCTCCTGCAAAACCTTTAGTTATTTACTCTGATTGTCCTGAATATCCACCTAGTATTTTTGAGAAGGGTGAGACTTCAAGTAACTCAAGAAAAGAATCACCTTCTAAGAAAGAGACTAACAAGATTCCTGTTTATGTTTTAGATATAAAAGGAAATGGAGTTCGGAGGAGTAAGAAGAATAAAGATGATAGTTTGAATAAAAATGATAGTTTGAATTTTAGTGGAACTTCTGTTACAAACAGTTGTACTACAGACAATGATGTTTTGAAAAGTAATTCTTTTGATGGACATGAATGTCAGATTTGTTCCGATAAATCTAAATTTATGACTTTTGCTCGAAAGAATCTATATTGCAAACACTGCTGGGATAATTCTTTCAAATACTACTCCACTCCTAAGTCCAAAAAGAGTAAAAGAAAAGCTAAACTTAATCTTAATTCCAATTTTTCCACACAACCCAAAGTGCTTCGTGCTAAGGTTACCAATCCAAGATCTAAAAAGAATTTTCAGGAATTAAATGTTAAAATGGTTTGGAAATGGTTTCCAAAACCCCGATATGAATGAAGAGTGAAAGTTAAACCTGCTGATATTCCTGAATTGATTGAAGCTAACAACGAAGGACCCATTTTGATATGGGTACCTAAGCAAAACTAATTGTTTCTTGTGCAGGCCTGTCGATTGTGGGTGATAGATTCCGGATGTTCACGCCACATGACAGAATTCAAGCACCTCTTGCATAACTATGTGGAGGAGCCTGCCGGAGCAGTTCGTTTTGCAAACTCTAAAGAAGAAGGACACGTCAGAGGATATGGAATGCTTGATAATGGAGTTGTGAAGATTGAAAGGGTGTTGTATGTTGAAGGACTTGATCATAATTTGTTTATCACAAGTCACTTCTGTGACATGAAATATCAAGTTCGTTTCACAACAACTCATTGCTATCTTGAGGATCCAGATGGTTACGAAGTCTTCAAAGTTGAACGCCATGAAAATCTATATTATGTAGATTTTCCAACACTGTCTGCCACACGTCCAATATGCCTATTAGCCAAGGCATCTAAAGCACAATCGTGGATGTGGCATCGACGCTTGTCTCATCAGAATTTCAGATCAATAGCCAAGCTACAGAGACAAGGTCTGGTCAAAGGTTAACCAGAAATGAGGTTTGAGAAAGACTCACTATGTTCTGCATGTGAGTTGGGCAAAATGAAGCGAAGCTCATTCAAGTCCAAAACTGAATCATCGACCTCATCTGCACTTGAACTTATTCACATGGACCTTTGTGGCCCAATGCGAACAACGTCTAGCAACGGCAAGAAATACGTTTTAGTAATGATAGATGACTATTCAAGGTATACATGGCTCGAGTTTCTTCGCAACAAGTCAGATGCGCCAGAATTGATTATCGATTTTATTAAGCGTATTCAAGTACGTCTTCAATTGCCAGTTCGAACTCTTCATAGTGACAACGACACGGAGTTCAAGAATGACACCTTGCAGAGTTATCTTATCTCTGTGGGCATCTCACATAACTTCTCTGCAGCCTACACTCCACAGCAGAATGGCATTGTTGAACGGAAGAACCGCACTCTTGTTGAAGCTGCTCGTACTATGGTTGTATATTCTGATCTACCCATGTTTCTTTGGGCTGAGGCAGTTGCGACAACTTGATTCACTCAGAATCGTACCATTGTGGTCAAACGTTTTGACAAAACATCATATGAGTTGATCAACAATCGTAAACCTAATATCAAATTCCTTCGTGTTTTTGGTTGTAGGTGTTACATTCTACGAGAGAGTCAAGGTCTATCACAATTTGATAAGAAAGCGGATGAAGGATATCTCGTTGGATACTCCCTGACATCCAAAGCTTATCGAATCTACATTTTTCGAACCAAGACGATTGTTGAAAGCATGAATGTATCTTTTGATGAGAATTCTACTCGGACTTCTGAACACAACGGTTCAGAACTCGGACTCAAGAACAAAGCTTCTATTCACTCCAGAATAGAACCAACGTCTAAAGAATCTACTTCTTCTAACTCTAACTCTACTTCTTCTGAGTTAGATTTGTTGTTTATTGATGCCTTCGATGATATTTGTGCAGACTTTGACAAAGGCATATCAACATCAACACCAAGCTCGGAGGTCCCTACTTTTTCTGTAGACATGTCTGGATCGTCCGAAAATATCACTGAAACTGCATCTCCATCAGGTACAACTAAACCGTTAGTTTCTGACTCTACTAATGCTGAATCTGTCTCTGCAGATATTCCTTCTGGAATTGAAGTCACGAGTACTTCAGCTGCCATTCCAGAAGCTTCAACATCAAAAACACCTGTACAAGATGTCCCAAGCACATCTGTGGATCTACCTGCTGTGCATGATGAATATAATGCATCAAATACGCAACAAACAGTTGAATCCTTACCAAGCATACATCATTGGACTAAGGATCATCCCCTGCATAACGTGATAGGTGACGTACAATCTGGTGTCACGACACGGTCAGCGTCAACTAATTTCTACATGTTTTCAAGCTTCCTTAGTTCCCTAGAACCAAAGAAAGCATCAGAAGCTCTACGTGATCCCTTCTGGATTTCTGCTATGCAAGACAAGCTTCTGCAATTCGAACGGAACAAGGTCTGGTGCTTGATCCCACTACCTAAAGGTAAAACTGTTATTGGAACCAAGTGGGTATTCAGAAACAAGAAAGATGAGGTTGGAGTAGTTGTGAGAAACCTTCGCCCCTGTTGCAAGGATCGAAGCCATCAGAATCTTCTTAGCATATGCAGCGCACAAAAACTTTACAGTCTATCAAATGGACGTAAAGTCAACTTTCCTAAATGGCGTTCTACATGAGGAGGTCTACGTGGCACAACCTGAAGGTTTCATTGATCCTCATCACCCTGATCATGTCTACGTGCTAGACAAAGCACTGTATGGTCTTAAACAAGCACCAAGGGCCTGGTATGAAACTCTAACTAAATTTCTCCTAGCTTTTGGTTTCAAGAAAGGTACGGTTGACACCAAGCATATAGATGTATGCTATCACTTCATCAAAGATCATGTAGAAAAAGGTGATATTGAAATGCATTTTGTTCAAACTGACTTCCAGTTAGCTGATCTTTTCACCAAGCCGTTGGATGAAAAGAGGTTCCAGTTTCTAATCAGCAAACTTGGTATGTTGAACATGTCTTCTTAGACCTTACTCATGATTCGAGGGGGAGTATTCTGAATCTTAATCTTGTGTTTTATTCTTCAACTGTTGCTAACGATAGAGGAATCATTCTCACAAATGATTACCATGATTTTTTTTGTGCAGGATAGTTCAAGTGACAATGGCTTCTAATCACATCTGATTAGAACCCGCACTTCAATGCTTTGTTTTCCATTTGTTTTCTATTTATTGTTAAAAAAAACTTATTATTAAGTTGAGGGGGAGCTTAATTGTCAAAGAGCTTAATTGACAAACACCTTGAGTTTGAGGGGGAGAATAGCATTGTCAAACACACAAATGTTTTTGACTTCTCCAAAAATTTTATTTTTCATGTTTATTTGTATTCCTTTGTGCTTACATATACAAAAGGCTGTTGAACAACACGTTTTTTTAGGATAATACATGGGATTCAGTGTGAAAGCTTAACAGAACTTCCATGGATTCACGATAACCAGTGTTTCCTACCCAGAAAGTATTCCCTGAGTGATTGAGGGGAGAGGGGCAAAAAGATTTGAGTATTGGTGTGTGAAGAGGTAAAATGGAAAAGAGAGATTGGTTAGAAGTGAGATTTAAAAGATTAAAAGAAAGAGGGTGAGAAAACAGAGTAAAAGAATATCAAACTCTGCACCAAATTCTTTCTGAGCCGGGTAACCACATTATCTGTTGTTTCACATTTCTTCGTGAATGGCATTGGAAAAGGCACCTAGCCCATGCCATCTCTTGCATACAACCCTACCAACTACTCATTCTTTTCTCAAAAAGAGAATGTTTCACATTTTCTGGGGACGCAACACATACGCTATTGGTTCTTCATTTGGAAGATACTGATATTAAAAAAGAAGGAAAGTTGCCCCACCTTCGACCTTTTCTCATGCACATTGAGTCTTTGTATAATTTGTTGCTGTCTCAACAAGTTTACATACTTTGAGCCTACATTGAAAAGCAATCATCGGTGCTTAATTCCTTCATACACATGCACGAGCACACATAAATTTGTTTTATGTCAGAACGTTCATAGATAACTATGTGTTATTCGATAATTGAATGGAAGTCCTGGGGAGCCAACATCAAAACCAACTCCTTATATAGTAACTTTGTGTTACTCAGTAACTGTGTGTTACTGACAGGCATTCCAAACTGAGTCATTTGTTGATTCAGGGTTACCACTTTTTATTTATTTGAATCTGCCAAGATTGAAATAATCACTCTTTCCATTTGGGGAGACTGCTCTTATTTCCACACAGGGATATATACATGAAGACCACGCTTAATTGATGACTTGGGGGAGAAAATTCCTACCTTGTTTTGCTATGTTTTGATGATGTTGATTCTCATCACTCATCAAAAAGGGGGAGAATACAAAGAGAAAGACTATACAAGAATTTTTTGAATATCAAAGTGACTGAGCTAATTCTTCATTTAAAGAAAGAGGAAGATGAAGACTGTGTAAAGCTACAAGTTTTGAAGCTGTCAACGTCATATCAGATAAAGTTTTCAAGAGAAGTGAAGACCCGAAGAAAATTGCCAAATTTTTTTTAATCTTGAATTCAAAGGGGGAGATTGTTGGATCAGTAATTGTATTCAAGATTAAATTGAATAAGGGGTCTAGTTTGTAATAGTGTTTAATACCTTAGGGGGTATTTTAGCTAATATTCAATAATGTTTAGGTCTTGTTGACGTAAGTATAAATAGTTTTATTTTATTAGTTTTAGGGTGTGAACAATATTGGTGATAGAAGGAAGTCGTATTAATCTGCATCAAGAGGTATTCTGTATATGCATCAAGAGGTATTATGTACACCAAGAACACACACTCGTATTAATCTGAATAATCAAGAGATCATTGGTATGTTGTTTGATTTATTTATCTCTTGATCTTTAATGTGTTGTGTGATTGTTTATCAACTATATTCTGGGTTTAACAGATTTAATAGATTTTAAATAAATATAATTTTCTATATTTAACATGTATTTTATTTTAATAAATTTGATTTATGATTGGATATATAAAAAAATTAATATGAAATTAAAAAAAAACATGAATCACATTAATTTTAGAGCAGATTACATTTTTGGTCCCTATAGTTTGTTTAAAGATCAATTCGTCCTTCATAACGGTTATTAAGGTGCCGTTTGTTTTTTAAGAGGTCTAAAGTCTGAAGTCTTATTTTAGTTATGATTAATAAGAGGTGGTGTGTAAAAATGTCTGAACGATTCAGACTTAAGAGTCATTAAGAGGTTTTTTAAAAAAACAAACAACCCCTAAGTAAATTTGTTAAATGGAGGGATCATGTGTGTTATGAAAATAAAAAGTTAGGGACCATCAGTGTAGATAGTGTGGTTTAAAGATCAAATCCAAAATTTAAACAAACCACAAGGACCACCAATGTAATTCACTCAAACTAATATAATATTGTTTTAAAGAGTACTAATTTTATGTTTTCAAAACATCTCCGATAAATGGTATACAATTTTTCCAAAATATAGTATTAAAAGTAAAGAGTTGATTTCCAGTAAAAATAGTGGTTACGGTGAGAAAGGTAAGAAGAAATCTCCACCATTTGATTAATGCTAATTGAAAATCACTTGAAATTTCCCTTTTAAGTTAATTCATGGTTTATTTTGGGAATTATGTAACATCCTCAAATTTAGAAAGAACAACTAATTTAAAATTTTCAATAATATCTCAAAGAAAGATAAAATCTCTTACGACAAGCTTACACTTGAAATACGAATCTAGATTTAACCGTCAACAAAATAAATAAAGTTTTACATAAGGACTAATTAAAAGGCGGATGTTACTAAACCCATCAAATATTGTTATCTCCAAATGTGTGGAAGACTTCACCCGAGCTATTCTCTCTCGTGCATATAACTAACATTTATCTCTCCACAAAATCGCTAGTACCAATCCTCAACCGGAACCTGATGCACATGCCGACAAATAAAAAGGTTAGGTTAACGTCTACTGAGTTCAAGAGTTTTCAACATGAATAAGTATATCATTAAAAAAAGAATTCAACTTAAATCATAATCTTTCAAAATGATTTACATTAATATGAAAACGACCCATTTTCCACTAATACACATTTTTAAAGATGAACGCTCCAATACAAAACATTCCTTCATGAAGTGATGCAACCCAAAACTCACTCAAAACGTGAATAGAAATCGAACTCCCAATTTATAAAAACGTGGATAAAACTTTATTTCCCGAAACACCCAAAACGCTGGTGGGGCATAATACTCAACCCATAAATCATGGATAAAAATCCATATATATAAAACGTCACCGAAAACATGGATACTAAAAAACAATATCCAAAACAACACCTTTCAGTGACGGGGGAGACCCGATTCCATCGAATGTGGCGGGTACACAAAGTTAAGTCACTTATCAACGTTCTCGACATTCACATAAGGCCATGGATCCCCATATACGGCTCTTCTGAGCAACCACCTTAAGATACACAAATGACCCTAGCGTCTACTCGACCTCTAGATGAGTGTCACCACAAAATTCACAAATCCCCGTATCCGGCTCACCATGGGCACCACCGTAAGACTTAACTCCGTATACGGGTCTGCAGAGCGCCACCACAAGCTTACATAAAAACATGGACATCAAGTTCATGATGACTATGATGACTAAATAGACTGGATTACATGGGCATCGAGTTCAACCACCCACGATCTATACCTCGAGCCCTTCACTAAAGGTTACACGGTCATTGAGTTAAATCACCCACGATCTATACCTCGAGTCCCCGCTAACCATAAATATTTCCAGTTCCAAAACAAGGATAAAGTTCCCAATTAAATCGACTGACTGACTCATATGCCTATTGATCCAATGCATTATAGTCTAAAATATTACATGACTCAAATGAATGACTAACGCACTCAAACATGTAATTTCCACCAAAACGCAATTAATGCATCATAAAACAAAAGCTCCTCGACCAATAAAACTGGGCAAATGCCCCTAAGACTCCTTTGAGTCACAACCGACCTAAAAGCTCCCCAAATCAATTGACCGTTTGTCAAAAGTCATAAAGTGCAATAAGACGCAATTGACCCACATTTATGCAAACATACGCTCCAAAACACATGAATAAACTCCAACACAAATTTAGATTGGGACAAATCATTTTCCAAATAAGTTTATACCATTTATTCTTTCAAAAACGTCCCATAACACAAAGTCAAACATTTCTCTGAAACACACACTAAAAATGCATTTATACTCACAAGATCTTTGTGCATAAGATAAATCATTATAAAATGATTTATTTCTCAAAATGCCCAAAATCCCAAATGTGAGGGTTTGACAAGATTTATAAAATCAAATTTCCCAAATAAGTGAAACTCATAAAATATTCCAACATTTGATAATTATTAAATAAAACATAAACACTTTAAAATGGACATTTTTGGCATGTACACCGTTTTCACAAATCAACTTGAACTCACCTTGCTAGATTTAGGCTAAATCTAGATTTACCACAACTCGAGCTCCTTTGAAGAAATTTGAATCCTCAAGCCAAATCTTTCAAAAACCTAGATCCATAAATTTTCAACCATAAATATTTATATCCAACCATTTAGAATCATTCCTCAAACATTTTACATAATGATCTCAACTCATACTGTAACACCCGGAATTTTGTAAGTAAGTTTCCGTTCTTTGTTAGTCTTTTCTTCGTCTTCCGTTTATCTTTTTGGGTGAATTATGTTGTACTTTCAAGCCTTAAATCGATCCATGCGAGAATCTCAAGTGTTGAACAAATTTGGGGCTCGATACAAGTACCGCGAGAGTGACTCGTGATAGTGACATGTGTCACTATCGCCTTACACAATTGCCGAGAAACACCGAACTCGCGGTACACTCTCCGCGAGAGTGCCTCGCGATAGTGACATTGTCACTATCGCATGGCAAGGTCGCCATCGGGCTGCAGTTGGGTTAAATGTCCCTTTCCTCATTTATTTCTCATAACACTCTTCACCAACCTCAAACACTCTCACTTTGGGCGATTTTGAGCATTTATTGACATTTCAAGATCTTTCAAAACATCAAATCTTGAAGTTCCAAGTGATTCTTCATCATCCATCTAAAGTTTCAAGTCAAGATTCAAGGGCTTTTCTCTACTCATAGTCTCCTAGTTCTCCCATTTACTTCAGGGGTTGTAGGGTTTCAACCAAACCCTAGATTGTGAGTTCATCCTTGCTCGTGTTGAGTCTCACAAGGACTACGATTGTGAGTTGCTTTACTATCCCGGTAAGGCAAACGTAATGGTCGATGCTTTTAGTCGGAAGGACTATAGCGGGAGCATTCGGGCTACCCTCTCAAGAATCGAGCTCGTGTCGAGTCTCATAGAAAAGATTAAGGCTTCTCAAGTAGATACCTTGTTGGAGGAAAATCTCAAGGAGGAATCATGGCAAAACAACGTTTGCTCTTAACGGATGCTAGCCACCGAGTAAAATTGTTCAACGGTCGTGTGTGGGTGCCCAAGGTTGGGGGCAATCGGGAACTTCTTCTCGAAGACGCCCATAAATCCAAGTACTCCATCCATCCGGGGAGTACAAATATGTATCGGGATTTGAAGCTACATTATTGGTGGCCGATAATGAAACTTGATGTAGCACGTTACGTGGAGCGTTGTGTGACATGCTTGCAGGTGAAGGACGATCATCAACGACCATACGGGAGTCTTCAATCCTTGGAGATCCCCGAGTGGAAATGGGAGCACATTACCATGGACTTCATGACTAAGTTGCCTAAGACTCTTCGAGGTCACGATACCATATGGGTGATAGTTGATCGGTTGACCAAGAGCGCTCATTTCTTGGCCATGCATGAGACACTACCGATGGACAAGTTAGCAAAGCTTTACATCGATGAGGTGGTTTCGAGGCATGGAGTGTCCTTGTCCATTGTATCAGATTGTGACAGTCGGTTCACTTCAAACTTTTGGGATGGCTTGCAGAAGGAACTTGGTACACGTGTGAAGTTGAGTACGGCTTACCATCCTCAAACTGACGGTCAAAGCGAGAGAACGATCCAAACTCTTGAAGACATGATAAGGTCTTGCGTTATCGACTTTGGGGGTAGTTGGGACTCTCACCTACCTTTGGTGGAGTTTGCTTACAATAATAGCTACCACTCGAGTATCGGGATGGCTCCGTTTGAGGCCTTGTACGGACAGAAGTGCAAAACTCCCTTATGTTGGCTTGAAGCGGGGGAGAAACAATTCGTTGGAACTGAAATCGTGCAAGAGACGACTGATAAGGTCAAAGGCATTCGGGAAAGATTAAAAGCGGCCCAAGATCGGCAAAAGAGCTATGCCGATAAGAAAAGACGACCGATGGAATTCCAAGTGGACGACCGTGTGATGCTAAAGGTGTCGCCATGGAAGGGCATTATCCGGTTCGGAAAACGCGGGAAGTTGAGTCCCCGTTTCCTTGGACCATTTAAAGTGTTTAAGTGTGTAGGCTTGGAAGCTTACCAATTGGAACTTCCTCCAGAAATGAACGGGATCCACAACACATTCCATATATGTTACCTTCAAAAGTGTTTGGCGGAAGAGGAAAGCGTTATCCCTCTTTCCGAGATTAGAGTGGACGAGGGTAACCGTTATGTTGAAGAACCTGAAGCTATTCTGGAGAAAAAGTCAAAGAAACTTCGCCACAAGGAAGTCACTGTAACACCCTCAAATCTGGAAATAACAACTAAATTAAAATTTTCTAAATATACCAATAAATGATTCCTCTACAATCATAATTTAAGATTTAACCTCAAAACACACATTCATTCTATACATACACACTAAAGTAAGGACGGGTGCTACTAAAACCCAATAAAAGTCACTATTTCCAAGCTGCGGAAGACTTCACCAACTACTTACACTTGCACAAAGCTAAGGCTCAACTCTTCATAGCTGCTAGAACCAAACCCAACTGGAACCTGATGCACATGCCGACAAATAAAATGTTAGGCTTAACGCCTAGTGAGCTCAAGAGTTTTCAACATATATAAATTATTTGTTTGGAAAGGAAAAGTGTGGTTAAGATCATAATCTTTCAAAATGATATGCTTCACTTATGAAAACGACTCGTGTATCAAAATTTATGTACTTTATACGAAAGAGACATCGATTTAATCGTTAACCAAACCAAACTGTTTTAAAGGCGAATGTCACAATATAAAACGTATTTTCGTAAATTTAGATTTTAAACCAAAACTTGCTCAAAAAAGAATAAACAGAGAGCACCCAATCTTTATAAAACGCGGGTAGAAAATGTTATAACTCAAAATACCCAACACGGGTGGAACATGATACACAACTCATAAACCAAAGACAAAAATCTATATTAATAAATATTGTCGTGAACACGGACATTTGATCCAAAACTCACACGACCATAAAATGGACGAAATCAAATACCGAAACGTGGAAGTGACGCATTCCATTCAAACCTTAATATACGTGGGAAGAACCCAATATTAAGGCCATCATTTACCGTCGACCACACAGGGACCCGTATACATAGAGAATAGAGGAACACGCAAGTTGGCCGCCCATACAACTTCCTTACATGTCATCTAAACGTTTCCATCTTGGGTGGCAAGAACACATGAATGGGGCCACCCGTGATGTTATTGAATTTCACCACACATCCTGACATCCTAGTTCCCATGCCACCATCGACATCACAACCTCGGACTGATTATGCCTCTAGCCATACTCCATCGAGTTCCACCTCAAGGACTTACAGACATGGGTGCCTATCCAATCTAGACGAGTTACAACCCGGAGGCTCGAGCCCTCCTATTGCCTACTCGCTAGCAAACCCGAGCGGTCACTAAATGTAACCCAAAACCTCAGGCCTTACAAAACAGACAGAATTACGTGCCTATGGATCCATTAGAACACTGTCTAACATTACATGACTCCAATTGAAAGACCAAAGCTCCCGAAGCATGTAACTCTAAAGTGACACGAAAAATGCACCATCATACTCAAAACCCCACAACGGTTGTTAATCCGTACAAATGTCCTCAAGACTCAATTTAGTCAAAACCGAGCCAAAGGCCTAACAATTTACGTAAACTCCCAAATGAAAGCCAATATAAACATTGAAACACGTTTGACCAACTATTATGCAAAAACAACGACCAAAAGTATGATTAACTCAAATCTCATTATTGGTTGAGGAAAACTATTTTCCAAATAAACTCATACCCTTATATTTCCAAAATGGATCATAACACGACAATAAGCATGTAACACCCTCAAATCTGAAGATAACAACTTATTAAAATTTTTCTAAATGCATCAATAATTACTTCGACCACAAACACAATTTAAGAATTAACCTCAATACACACATTCATCCTATACATACAAACTATGAAAAGGACGGGTGCTACTAAACCCAAATAACGATTACTATCTTCAACCTGCGGAAGACTTCACCAACTACTCACTCTTGCATAAAGATAAGGCTCAACTCCTCATAGCACTGCTAGAACCGAACCCCCGAAAGGAACCTAATGCACATGCCGACAAATAAAAAGGTTAGACTTAACGCCTAGTGAGCTCAAGAGTTTTAACATGAATGGATATATCTTTAAAAGAAAGGAATTCAGTTTAAAGCAAGATCCTTAAAAATACTATACTTCAAAATGGAAACGACACATTTTCCCATAATATACACTTTTAAAGACAATGCTCCCAAACGCACATTTATTATAAAGCGATGCAACCCGTAACTCACCCAAAATGGGGTCATAGTTCGATACTCAATTTGAGAAAATGTAAATAATACTTCATGTCCCAAAACACCCAAAACTCGGATTGGACATAATACTCGACCCCTAAATAACGGAAAACAGTCCATATAAATATGATATGCCATTAAAATATAGAACTGAAACTTAATAATCACGCGACCATAAAATGGAATGAAATCCAAATATTAAAACATGGACAATTAACTATCCAAAATACAACGGTCCGACAACGGGGGATACCCGTATCCGTGGAGAGCGGAGGAACACAAAAGTATGCCACTCAACCAACGTTGATCGTATGACACTTCACGACACGAAGGCCCAAGTGCCCCTACGACCTCTTGAAAAGTTCACCAAAAGAGATAGTTGACCTTGGTGACCGTTACAAAGAACTCCACCTCAAAAGGGCCGGCACACCGGGGACTACAACAAAGGAAATTCCCCAAATGGCCCGACACCCCGGGGACTACAACTAAGGAAATTCCCCAATAGCGGAGGTCACAGTACTCACCTCCTAGGCAACACTATCCAGACTCAACCCTCCTAGTGCCTCTTTATCAAGTTTAGGTCATAAAACATGAGTCCCGGAGTCCAACTCCGTACCACCCAATTGACCATCAAATAAGACAGACTCATGTGCCTGTGGATCCAATGCAACACACTAAGATTACACGACTACTCATGAATGACTAAAGCACTCGAGCCTGTAATTAACAATAATATGCAATAAAATGCATTAAGATGTAAATCAAAGTTTGGACTCTAAATCGAGCCATTAAAACCGGACAAATGTCCTCAAGACTCTTTTAAGCCAACACCGAGCTAAAATGCTCAAAATCCATTCGACCAACAATTATCGGTCCCCCAAATAATAAAATGTCTTTGAAAAACGTTTACGGAGACACATACTTCAAAGACGAGATTGACCCAAAACTCAACACATAATGGGACCAAAGGTTTTCCAAAGGTTTTATGAATACAAATACACCAACATGCATATAACATGAAATAGACCTCATTTGTACAAAATCATCAAAGATGCATAAATCATAAAATAGATCTTACTTGTACAAAATCGCCAAGAATACGTAGATCATACTATTTAGTTGTTGAAATGTTCAAAACCCAATATAAGCATTTTAAGAGGTTAACGCAACCCAAGTTTACTAAATATGAAAACCTATCAAAATACTCACTCTTTGACACATAACCAAGTAAAACATATTTTACTTTAAAATACCCAAAACTTATCAGCAGTTAACCGTTTCATGTAAAACACAAAACACTTTAAAATAAACATTTTGGCATGTAAACCGTTTTCCCAAATCAAATTGAACTCACCTTGCTAGATTTATGCTAAATCTAGATTTCACCCAACGGGTTCTTTTGAAGGCCACTTGAATCCTCAAGCCGAGGAATTCCAAAACCTAGATCCATACATACCAACCCATTTAGAAACATTCCCCAAACATTATTTACTAAAATACCCAATGAGATCAAAACCCTAGTTTCCCCAAAACCATCAAATCCGAGATTTGAGAAATCAAACACTAAGAAACCATCAATGGAGCATTTATAACTTATTTCAAGAAAGCTTACCATTCTAGGTAATGAGGCTTTCCGAAGACACCCATTCTAACTCTTCAACCCGAGTTCCCACACGTTGGACTTGATGAGGGAGATGAAGATGGAGGTTTTGTGGTTCAAGATCCCACTAGTTAGATGATAAAGAATCATGTGGTTCAAGAAGGAAAACCCTCAAAATGGGTTTGGGTTCGACTTTGAAGTTTGGTTGAGAAAAAAGGGGAGAAGATAGAAGTGAGAAATGAAGAGAATGGTGAAAATTCGGACATTTAGAGGACCAGACGCCGCGCGCGACCTTGCCACGTGATAGTGACATTGTTACTATCGCGAGGGCACTATCGCGGAGAATGTACTGCGAGTGGTACACCCCCGACGATTGTGCCACGCAATAGTGACACATGTCACTATCGCGAGTCACAATCGCGCCACTCGTACCGAAGCCAGAAAAAGGTCAAAACTCGAGATTCTCGCATGGGTCGACTCAAGGTTCGAAAGCACAACATTTTCCACTCAAAAAGATAGGCGGAAAGCGGAGAGATTACCAACGGAGGACGGGAACTTGCTCATGAAAAACCGGGTGTTACAATCCTCACAACCTTAGAATGATTTCGTCCTCGAAATCTAGATTCCCATGGAACCTTGCCTGCAGAAGAATTTCCTTCAACCCTTCCTCCAGAACCACTATGATGCCCCTTGCACTGATACACGCCAACCGCCCCTCATGGGCATATTACACTCATGAACGAGCGAACACTTAATTCACCAAAGTAAACTTTACCCACAAGATTACGGTCATCTCCCAACCTTAGAATGACAATCATTACCTCTAGGGTAGTTTATGACCTCTACATTTCACCAATCAAATTCCTTCGGATCATCACGGTTCCGAACCCAATATCAAAGATCATAACTAAGCTTCCAAAATCCTCAGATTTTAACTGATCCATTCCTAATGCTGATAAAGTTGACCTCCTAAGGCGCACCGATGCGTCCTTCAGGCAACTGGTTAACCCGGATTCGGTTAACACTCAACTCCGTTCCAACCCCAGCCTCACAATAATCCTCTAATGCAACTTTTTTCACCATGGAAAAGCTTATACACATCGGTATTTACTTAACAACATCTAACCTTCTTCAAATTTCCTTTACCGAAAGGTCATTATCTCCCATGATCCAACCGGGATATTTCCGAATATCCCAAGATCTTTTGACTTCAAGAACACAAGTCGACACCTAGGACTAAACGGTGACCTCGAAAACGCGGGCATCCCACCCAAAAATTCAATCCAGACGGATGGTCGCACTAAGCATGACACCAAACAGAGTGCTAAAAATCCCAAATCTTACATTTCTAACAAACGGACCACAAGAATTTTCCTTGATCGCGAAACTCACAAGGACGGTACACCAACACATAAATCAAGATGTCGCATCGACGAGCAATCCACCAAAACTAACCCAATATAATCGCAGATAATCACCTAAGACCTTATCCCGCATGATTACCGAAGTATAAAATCACTCCTTAATTAACTGGGAAGACTTAAATCTACTATTTCCAATAATACAAACGTGCACAGATTCGACAACCAAAGTCCAAAATTCAAGACTGACCGCAAGTCAGATCATCTGACATTTCAACTCCTAAGGACTCCCCTAGTCCCTAATTACAACTCCTTTCATGGCAGGGGTTTAAATCTATAGGCCTAATGAGTTCAAGGTTTTTCAACCAGTAAGCCAATTTGAAATTTATAAAACTTTCAAATACATAAGCTTTTTAACACTTAAACGTGCGGTGAAAATACACTACCGATCATTCGATAGGTTTCAAAAATGATTATCAACACAGTGCATATGAAACCATTTCCAAAACTCATTTGTTCAGTACTTAAGTTAATAAGGACAATAATAAAGCATGCGCAACAATTTACCCATAATTGTGAAAATAGGTTCCTGCACCACCACATGTGCAATAAATGTTTGTACAACTCCAAAGGAGAGATTCACAAATTAGCTTTAAACTTCTGACTCTTTAACCCATAAGACATGGTGGCATAAAATCATCAACAACCACTTGCGCACTAGTTTATTTCCCTAGAGCCAGGTAAAATGATGGGAATGTAAATAAAATCTCAAATCGAGTTTAAAGCTTTAAGTCGAATAGGTAAACACATTTGACCAAACAGAAACTCCAACGACAAGGATGCCGCTAACTCGTTAAATGCATTGCGGAAATTTCTAACAGTAAAAGTTGATGAGTGAAATATGATCAGAACAAAAGTCCTGTTTTTAAAGTAACGTAAATCGTTTATATAATTACTCACACCAAAGTTATAAGTAAATCCAAATGCAAATAGTATGCGACGATTGACATTTGCATAAAGCCCAAAGATAATTCACATGATAATGAAATTCCTAAAACAACATGTGGGATGACCTCGAATAACAATATTCATAAAATAACGCACACCATGACGCACAAGTACATGATCCCAAAATTATTTACGCGACGCAAAATGACGTAAGATGAGACACCATAAACTCAACTGAATTTTCGCAAAACTTATTAATGCTAAAATCAAGTGGTGTCAAAATTTTCATTTCTCAACAAAGTGTGCAAGACGACAATAGGTCTGAAATATTAAACTTCTAAGAGTTTCCTCTTTTTATTGCAATGAAAGGTAAAGTGACACTTTTCAACAAAATTTACGTTGGACAGGACGCCGAATAAACTCGCAAGTTCATACGAAGCAAAAGAAAAACCCATGCATTAAAAAGGACATCGCAAAACGATACACCATGAAATTTAGCAAACTCGCACAAACTAAAATTCTTAAGAAATTACGACTCAAAACATGGGATTAACCTTTCCTTTAAAACCATTGACATACGTGGAGGTGATCCAATGTCTTGGTTAAAATCTCATAGTTACTTGCCCAATACCCAAATGACATTAAAACATGGACATTACAATATACGGAAATAGCGTTAAACACGAGGCGTGAATAAAGAGAATTTTGATAACAATTTGCAATCATGTGCAACAAAACAACTTCATGCATGCTTAAGCTCACAATTTAAAATCTGATGAATGCTAAATGCTTTACCAAGACTTTATAATGTAAATCACTTTTTGTTTTGCGAACATGAGAAATAATTTATGCAAATTTATTTTAGAATTAAATTTAGTGCATGAACTTGATCGGCACTCACATCTAAGGATTATGCTTCTCAATAACCCGACATACTATGGTCATCCGGATGCATCAACATCTTAGAGCAACAATCTCATTACTTTGGTTGGCTTACGATTTCCCTTTGAAATAGAAACGGTATAACGAACTTATAGTCTTAATTCAACCAATAACTCTGATTCAAGATGATCAACTTAATGCGTTAATCGCACTTAGCTACCACACCAAGGTGACATTGCTATAAACATCAATCCTCCTTTAACTTACTCGCTTAGAAACTTTCTCACTACCCCAACGGTCATCATACCAAGGTAGTTCAAGTATACACATGTAGTATGTAGGTTCACCATAACACTGGCCAGGTGCCATTATGAACGTAAAGAACATGATCATCCTTGTGACTCTCGGCAAGTTTCCCGTTTCTAGCGTCTTGCTCAACCTCAAAATATCTTATCTTAAGGTGCCTAATGTGCAACTTCACTTACAATCACTTATAAGAACGCTAATTTGAGTCTAGGCATCCAAAATCAATACCTAGTTCTCTCAAACTTAAGCTCTGATACCAACTTGTAACACCCTCAAAATTGAAGATAGCAACTTATTAAAATTTTTCTAAATACATCAATAATTACTTCGACCACAAACACAATTTAAGAATTAACCTCAACACACACATTCATCCTATACATACAAACTATGAAAATGACGGGTGTTACTAAACCCAAATAACAATTACTATCTTCAACCTGCGGAAGACTTCACCAACTACTCACTCTTGCATAAAGCTAAGGCACAACTCCTCATAGCACTGCTAGAAAGAACCCCCGAAAGGAACCTGATGCACATGCCGACAAATAAAAAGGTTAGGCTTAACGCCTACTGAGCTCAAGAGTTTTAACATTAATGGATACATCTTTAAAAGAAAGGAATTCAGTTTAAAGCAAGATCCTTCAAAATATTATACTTCAAAATGGAAACGACACATTTTCCCATAATATACACTTTTAAAGACAATGCTCCCAAACGTACATTTCTTATAAAGCTATGCAACCTGTAACTCACCCAAAATGGGGTCATAGTTCGATACTCAATTTGTGAAAATGTAAATAATACTTCAAGTCCCAAAATACCCAAAACTCGGATGGGACATAATACTCGACCCTTAAATAACGGAAAACAATCCATATAAATATGATACACCATTAAAACATAGAACCGAAACTTAATACTCACGCGACCATAAAATGGAATGAAATCCAAATATTAAAGCATGGACAATTAAATATCCAAAATAGAGCAGGCCGACAACGGGGGATACCCGTATCCGTGGAGAGCAGAGGAACACAAAAGTATGTCACTCAACCAACGTTGATCGTATGACACTTCACGACACGAAGGCCCAAGTTCCCCTACGACCTCTTGACAAGTTCACCAAAAGAGACAGTTGACCTTGGTGACCGTTACAAAGATCTCCACCTCAAAAGGGTCGGCATACCGGGGACTACAACAAAGGAAATTCCCCAAATGACCCAACACCCCAGGGACTACAACTAAGGAAATTCCCCAAAAGGCCCGGCATACTGGGGACTACAACTAAGGAGATTCCCCAAAAGCGGAGGTCACAGTACTCACCTCCCAGGCAACACTATCCAGATTCAACCCTCCTAGTGCCTCCTTGTCAAGTTTAGGTCATAAAACATGAGTCCCGGAGTCCAACCCCGTACCACCCAATTAACCATCAAATAAGACTGACTCATGTGCCTATGGATCCAATGCAACACAGTCTAAGATTACACGAATACTCATGAATGACTAAAGCACTCGAGCCTGTAATTAACAATAATATGAAATAAAATGCATTAAGATGTAAATCGAAGTTTGGACTCTAAATCGAGCCATTAAAACCGGACAAATGTCCTCAAGACTCTTTTAAGCCAACACCGAGCTAAAATGCTCAAAATTCATTCGACCAACAATTATCGGTCCCCTAAATAATAAAATGTCTTTAAACAACGTTTATGGAGACACATACTTCAAAGACGAGATCGACCCAAAACTCAACACATAATGGGACCAAAGGTTTTCCAAAGGTTTTATGAATACAAATACACCAACATGCATATAACATGAAATAAACCTCATTTGTACAAAATCATCAAAGATGAATAAATCATAAAATAGATCTTACTTGTACAAAATCACCAAGAATACGTAGATCATACTATTTAGTTGTTGAAATGTTCAAAACCCAATATAAGCATTTTAAGAGGTTAACACATAACCACGTAAAACATATTTTACTTTAAAATACCCAAAACTTATCCTCAGTTAACCATTTCATGTAAAACACAAAACACTTTAAAATAAACATTTTTGCATGTACACCGTTTTCACAAATCAACTTGAACTCACCTTGCTAGATTTAGGCTAAATCTAGATTTCACCCAACGAGCTCTTTTGAAGGCCACTTGAATCCTCAAGCCGAGGACTTCTAAAACCTAGATCCATACATAACAACCCATTTAGAAACATTCCCCAAACATTATTTACTAAAATCCCCAACGAGATCAAAACCCTAGTTTCCCCAAAACCATCAAATCCGAGATTTGAGAAATCAAACACTAAGAAACCATCAATGGAGCATTTATAACTTATTTCAAGAAATCTTACCATTCTAGGTGATGAGACATTCCGAAGACACCCATTCCAACTCTTCAACCCGAGTTCCCACACGTTGGACTTGATGAGGGAGATGAAGATGGATGTTTTGTGGTTCAAGATCCAACTAGTTAGATGATGAAGAATCATGTGGTTCAAGGGGGAAAACCCTCAAAATGGGTTAGGGTTCGACTTTGAAGTTTGGGAGAGAAAAAGGGGAGAAGATAGAAGTGAGAAATGAGGAGAATGGTGAAAATTCGGACATTTAGAGGACCAGACGCCGCGCGCGATCTTGCCACGCGATAGTGACATTATCACTATCGCGAGGGCACTATCGCGGAGAATGTACCGCGGGTGGTACACCCCTGGCGATTGTGCCACGCGATAGTGACACATGTCACTATCGCGAGTCTCAATCACGCCACTCATACCGAAGCCAGAAAAAGGTCAAAACTCGAGATTCTCGCATGGGTCGACTCAAGGTTCGAAAGTACAACGTTTTCCACTAAAAAAGATAGGCGGGAAGAGGAGAGATTACCAACGGAGGACGGGAACTTGCTCACGAAAAACCGGGTGTTACAATGCATTTTCCGAAAAGGTTTATAAGATCAAATACACAAAATGACACTTACGTCAAATGAATTCCAATAATATATGTAAAATCATCAAAGAAACATTTGAACATCATTTATTTACCAAAATTCTCAAAGATCCCAAAATGGGTGTTTCACCATGTTTATAAAACTAAACATTTCAAAATAACCAAAACTTATCAGGTGATCAGCAATTAACAATTTCATGTAAAACACAAAACACTTTAAAATGAACATTTTGGCATGTACACCATTTTCACAAATCAACTTGAACTCACCTTGCTAGATTTAGGCTAAATCTAGGTTTTACTCCCAAATCTTGAATCACCATTGATAAAGTCTTGAAATCTCCAAGCAACCTCCCTAGATCTTATATCTAGCACATCTACAAGGTCACCTTCACCACACAAGTCATCAAAATCAAACCCAAGATGAAGGATGAAAGGAAGAAGGGTGAAACCATCAACCCTAGCTAAACATTGAGAGAGATGAGGAGCTTACCACCATAAAATACTCTTGTATACCCCAATATACTTCCAATATCTTGCTAAACCTTGAATATCTCACAAAAACGAAACCATGGCAACTTGAATCACCAAAATCGGAGTTGTGATGCAAAAGATATGAAGAAATGAAGTTCTAGGGCTGAAAATCGGGTTTTATGCTCGACCAGGGGATTTCGCGACTTACCACTCGACCTTAAGTTGCGGCATAAGTCGCCCTCTTCCCTAAGTCGCGGCATAAGTTCTAAGTCGCGGTATAAGTCGCGAGATACACTGTTTTCCTGGTTTTCTTCTCGTTCACTGTTTTGGCCATAACTTCTTCGTTATAGCTCTGATTTTGCTCCGGAAAGAACCGTTGGGCTTGTAATTTAATCCTTCATCCAACAAGACTATAAAATATAGGATTCAAGTACAAAATCCAATATCTTATTTTTTTCTTATAATTACTGATTTCTATAATAACTTGAAACGATACCTTTTCGAAATTGGGGTGTTACAGTCACTATGGTTAAAGTGTAATGGAAGCATCATCGTGGTGCCAATGTGACATGGAAATCCGAGGAGGATATGAAGCGAAGATATCCTCACCTGTTCGAGTAGTTAGGATTTTGGGGACGAAATCATTTCCATGTTGGGGAGGATTATAACACCCGAAATTTTGTAAGTAAGTTTCCATTCTTTGTTAGTCTTTTCTTCGTCTTCCGTTTATCTTTTTGGGTGAATTATATTGTACTTTCAATCCTTGAATCGATCCATGCGAGAATCTTGAGTGTTGAACAAATTTGGGGCTTGGTACAAGTACCGCGAGAGTGACTTGCGATAGTGACATGTGTCACTATCGCTTGGCACAATCGCCGAAAAACATCGAACTTGCGGTACACTCTCCGCGAGAGTGCCTCGCGATAGTGACACTGTCACTATCGCATGGCAAGGTCTCCATCGGGCTACAGTTGGGTTAAATGCCCTTTTTCTCATGTATTTCTCATAAGACTCTTCACCAACCTCAAACACTCTCACTTTGGGCTATTTTGAGCATTTATTGACATTTCAAGATTTTTCAAAACATCAAATCTTGAAGTTCCAAGTGATTCTTCATCCATCTAAAGTTTCAAGTCAAGATTCATGGGCTTTTCTCTACTCATAATCTCCTAGTTCTCCCATTTACTTCAAGGGTTGTGGGTTTTCAACCAAACCCTAGATTGTGAGTTCATCCTTGCTTTCCTAAACTTTATACATATCAAAATGCACTTTAGACTTCTAAATATCTCCTTGTTTACATATTCTTTGTTGAATAGATTTTGACCTAACTTGGTATTTTGGAGATTTTTAGGGTTTCTTACCATTTTGTAATTTAATGAAACAATCCATGTCTTGAACTATAAATATGGATGTTTTGACATTTGGATGAGTAAATGTTTAACCTAAGGCATTTTAGCCAAGTTCATGTTTTTAGCCATATTATGGGTATCTTGGTTGAAAGGGTTATTTTGTGAGAAGGTAAATAAATGGTTTAATGGTGAGGAAATCCATGTTTACATTAAAATGGTTTTTACACTCGAAAGGTTTACTTGGTAAGAAAACATATTCGGAAATGAGAAGATGGCCTTATGATTCATGTTTGGGCTTTGTATTTTCTTATCAGCAGTTAACCATAGAAATGAATTTTGGGGAAATGATTGATATTAAGAACTATATGTTTGTTTATAGTTGGTCACAAATGAAATTGTGACAAGTCTAGACTATTACTAGTGGATCCATAGGTATAGAGTCGACTTAATCTTGGGAATAACTCCCGTTTGTAGCTAGTTGAGACATTGGACCCTAGGGTGGCAACTTGGTACGGTTATGTGGGACCGGATACTAGCCGTGGGTCGTAAATGTAAATCTTAGCGAATGGGTATGACTAGGATCATTGGGTGCCCTCCCCCACATCTTAGTACGAGCCGGTGTGTTCGTGGCCTTGATCCTAGTATGGTGAGCTCAATAACTTGGAAAGTGGCTTACTTTGTGTTCCGCCACAATCCTTGGAAAATCGAGTCTTCCCGTCATCACAAGATGTATTTTTGGACCGCAAGGTCAAATTGTGTTTATCAAATCATTTACAAAGGCGTTTGGTGAAAACGATTTACCTATGTTTGTATTTAAACTTCTTACTAATTTATCATATAAACTGTATGTTCTCACTAGGCTTTAAGCCTAACACTTTTTCTTAAATGATGTGTATAACAGGTTCCTTAGTGGTAGGTCGTCAAAGGGTTGAGTGAAGAGCGTGGACTCTTGAGGGCATTTTTGGATGATATATATTTTGGAGTCTTGGTGTTTAAAACAATTTACTTTTTTTGAATTTGGGTTGACAACCTATGTAATCTAGGTAGAAATGGTTTAGATTAGTTTGTTGTCGATTTCCCATGCTTCATATACTGGTTTTGTAAACGCGTACACTTTTACCCTTTTTGGGTGGTTGCTCCAAATGCAAATGTCATATTGCCGAAATTTCATTTTAAAAAAAAATAATTAACTCCATATTAAAAAATTAACTTCTCACCTTAACTCATACTATCACATCGTGTAAAAGTCAAAATCTCTATTCAATTCCAACAACTACTTTATTTTAGAGATTCTAGCATTAATTTGGAGATTTTCATCTTCAATTTTTTTCTAAAATATAGTAAGTAAGTTTTAACTTCTCACCTTAACTCATACTATCACATCGTGTAAAAGTCGAAATCTCTATTCAATTCCAACAAGTACTTTATTTTAGAGATTCCAGCATTAATTTGATGATTTTCACCTTCAATTTTTTTCTAAAATATAGTAAGTAAGTTTTAATATTGATGTGTTTGAGAAAGATTTTAGTACATAGGAGGACGATCGTGTGAGAAGTTGATTTAACGTGAGAAGCGTACTTCACAAGGGAATTGATTCGGTGCATCTCGATGCATCTTATCTCGGTACATCTCATCCTAATGTACATCCAACGATTGATAACCTCTTTTCACGCTTCTCATGTTTACTCAACTTCTCACCAGAACCCAACCCTTAGTAGGCAAGGGTGCATTTAGCCCACCCCTTTAAAATTTTCTCCAAATTTAAAGATTTTCACCCTCTTATATTTTTTCCTCTACTTTTAACGTACGTTATAATATAGTTGTTAAGTAAAAGTTTGTTTTAAATCTCCAGTTTTTTTGGGTAAGGCTATATAGACCCTATTTATGTCGGTATCAAATCATATTATACATTAGAAATATAAAAAATTAGTCTTGATGTTAATGTATATAAGAAGGAAATTAAAAGGTAAGCTACATTTAGCTCAGTATAGGTATTTGGGATCTTTCTAGAGGTGACGAAGTGGTTTACCTAGAGGACAAATAGGTGAGGTCGATGTGGAACAATATTCACGTCTATTCACCCTATTTCTTCATCCATGTAGACCTACCCCTAGGGGTGTAAACGAGTCGAGCTTTTAACGAGCTATTCGAGCTTATCTCGAGTTCGAGCTTAATAGTTTTCGAGCTCGAGTCGATCTCGAACACAAAATAGAAGTCGTTTAACTTTACAACCCGAGCTTTATAACACCAATGTTCGAATCGGGTCGTTCGAAAACTCAAGTCAATTTTTCGAGCTTTCTCTTAGAGATATCGAGATATTAAACATTTCACATAAAACTCTAGATCTGTTATATCAAGCTTTCTCTTAGAGAAAAAAGAAATATGTAACTAAAATATGTAGGTTGGTAAAAGTATGACTAACCATGAAGAAGAGCCAAATTGACAACATCCAGGTATTTGTGCTAAGGACAACCCAAGATTAAGGACCAACAAAGTCTTCCTTCTTGTGTTGAATCATGTTCGTCTTTAAAAGATAAACTTTTTTGTCCGATTCAAATGTATGAAGTTGTGGATTCAATCCCTTGAGATTAAAAAACTCAAAGATGTTGATACCACGCATATCACTGTTCATAAAAAAGGAACAATGAAATTCATTCGGCTTTTATTAGATCAACGATTCTAGACAGTGTATGACCACCTTTCAATTTTGAAATATATATATATATATAGGGGAGCGATCATTAGCAAACCTCCCTTATAGTGCAAACTGTGCAACCCAGTTTCAACCAATCAATGAATTTCCTTTGTTTTTTGCTTAATTTTAATTATAAGGGTAAGTTTGTCTTTTTATATTTAATCCGTTTATATATGGTAATTATATTGTTAAGTCATTTTTGGATAAACCACCTCTCTCTCTCTCTCTCTATATATATATATATATACATAAATAGATGGACATTCTTTTGTTAACCAAGGTTTTAGTGTTAACCATGTTAACCCATATGTACCAATGAAAATGCAGCATTTTACATGGTTTAGTAGGCGATTATTTTATAAAATAATGGGAATTTTCGGAAACTTATTTGAATTGTGTGCATTTATTCACTTTCCCTGGATAATGTTAGATAATTAAGGAATCATTATCAATACTATTAAAAATATTATTTTTATTATTTTTTTTTACAGTTTGGAGTGGGTGAACTCAAATTTAGTGTTCTGTGGCTTGATTTTGTTGTTATGGTCCAATCTTTTTATCATATGTTCATAAACGAACAAATCCATATGGTCATTTGTGCAGATGTGTATATATGAACGTGTTACATGTATACATATGTGCATATATGAACATGTTAGATTTATACATATGTGCATATATGAACATGTTATATTATGCATATGTTCATATATGATAATGTTAACTTTACACATATGTACATGTATGAACATGTTTCGAATTGTATTAAAAACCAATTATGAACCGATGAACACATGTATTAGAATTGAAAACTTTTTTAAAATTTTGAAACCTTTCTATTTCTTTTAGACGTGAAATAGGAAACTTTCTTATTTCTTCAAGGCGTGAAATATGGGGGTTACATGGCTTCCTTTTTTCAACTTTTTGATTTTACTATTTTACCCTTCTTCATATATGAACACTATTTCAGTTAAAAAAACTGATTTAATATGAACTTTTTATTAACAAGATGAATGGTCCTGATGGGTTAACATGGTTAACACTAAAACCTTGGTTAACAAAAGAAGATGCCCCTACATAAATATATGTATACATATGTCATTTTAGGACATGTCTTGAAAAATATCGTAAAGCTTGAGGTTTGACGTCACTACCACACAACGTGATTTAAAAATTTATTTTAGACTATGTTTATTATTGATCTGAAACAACTAAATTATCAATAAGATTAAAGAAAAAAATCATCCAACCCTTCGACAAAGTTGGCCAACCAACTCAATGTTGGTAAAAATAAAATCCTTCACATGTCACTCTATTTTCGTTTATTTCGTATAATCTTAAATATGAATGAAACTGATTATAGAAAACACTACAAAAATTACCCTTATTAGCGAGGGAAATATCCCTCGCTAATTTTTCCCTCGCTAATCCCTCGCTAAAGCTCGAGTCCGTCGCTAATCCATCGCTGATAGTCCGTCGCTCAAACAGTCGTAGCTGATGTTATCAGCGACGGATTAGCGACGGACATCAGCGACGGATTAGCGACGGACAAGCATCAGGGACGGATTAGCGAGGGACAAGTATCAGTGACGGATTAGCGAGAGACTTATATATCAGCGAGGGATTAGCGAGGGAATATTATCAGCGAGGGATTAGCGAGGGATTATTATCAGCGAGGGATTAGCGAGGGCCCCTTATCAGCGAGGGATTAGCGAGGGATTATTATCAGCGAGGGATTAGCGAGGGCCCCTTATCAGTGAGGGATTAGCGAGGGCCACTTATCAGCGACGGATTAGCGACGAAAATCCGTCGCTGAATTTTGTTATTTTTTTAAAATAAATCCGTCCTGTATATTATAATACAAAACCTGCCCATAAATTGAAAATAACAAACCGACAATTGTCCAACAAACTAAAATAGCCAAATTCAAACAATTCAAAATACCAAAATACCAAGTATCCAACAATTCAAAATACCAAGTATCCTACAATTCAAAATACCAAAATACCAAGTATCCTACAATTCAAGACAATCTCCGACAATTAACTAACAATCTATTATCTAGCTACCGGAAGGGCCGGGAGGAAGGAAATTGTATCCTTGTTGTTGCATGAAAGAAGCAAAATGCGCTGATAATGCGACCTGTTCGGCTAATCGGACAGCTTGAGTGGCCTGTTCGGTCTCTAGATCTTCCCTTCTCTTCTGTTCGGACTCCAGCTGGGTTACATAGCGATCCTCCGGCTCCTTTGCCTCCGCCTCCATCCTTATCATTTTCTCCTTCAACTCATCTACCTGTAATATTCAATATTTAACAAAAATCAGTAATTTGTTTTGATGCCAATGAAAAGTAATGACATGATACATAACATACCTCCATGGATGATCCAGTAGTGGATGATCTCCCGCTGCTATTGCTATATTCACTATAATAGGAATCCCCAAGACCAAAATAACGACCCTTCTTACGTCCTCCAATACTCTGATCCCAAAGAGATGCATCATCAAGAGGAGGGGTGTCAGGCTGTGCACTAGAGTGGGACGCATCCCTAAGCTCCCGAAAGCGTTCCTATGGTTTACCAAAACAAATACTAAGCTTAATTATTTATGTACATATTTCAGCAGCATAACGACTGTAAATCAAACGTTTAACAATTAGCGTTCCTATGGTTTACCAAAACAAATATTGAGCTTAATTATTTATGTACAGATTTCAGCAGCATAACGATTGTAAATCAAACGTATCCAATGCCTACTTTTAACAATTATAACATTCTAATTACCAATGGTAGTCACATTGTCAACACATATCTACTTAACCTAACATCTGCCCAACAATGGCAGCCCAAACTAATAGTATCACTACGTTTATTAAAACATATTACTTTAAACCTACCAAATGTTTCTATAAAACAATGTAATGGTTTTGGAAAGCTTACCGCCACTCTAGCCGCTTTGGGGTAAATGTATTGAAGAGGATCAGTAGGCGGGTTAGATGAACCTGGAACAAGCTTTCGGTTCGTGCAATGGACCCGTTCAAATACCTCAGACCTACTCGCCTCCCGACCCAATATTCGTCTCTATAACAGATAGTTAAGTTAATTAGTTAATAGACATACAAATCTAATTACATAATTCAAAAAATTGAAATATATACTTACCATTTGGTATCGATGTTGTGCGGTAGAAATCGATCCCCCGGTGTGCCTAGATGACACCCCCTCAAATTCAGTATTTCGATTGGCCTTATTGGCCCTAGACGTATGTTTCCAGCGTTCCGTATCCCACACCTACGAAAAACATAATACATAAGTCGGTACAAAACACATGGAAATGCACAAAGCCCACAATAAATATAAAAACCTCATCAATCATCTGATGCCAAAACCTCTCGGGGATCTAGGTAGGGTGGTGTGCTCTAAGGCGAGTGAAGTCCTCACTGTCCCAATCCTGCTCCCAATTTTGCCCATAACATCGTGATGCGGCCGATTCACGTGCACTATTCATCCAGTCCGAGTACCTCTTGTGCATGGCACGGGTCCATGCATCACGAACCATATCATCCAGTTCTGGGTCCCACTGGAACTTACTCTACATACACAAGATTTGTATCAAGGTAAAAATAATAATCTAATATGTACAATTACTTTTAAAGAGATTCATGTACACCAACCTGAAAGTGCTGGAACATCAAGTCACGATCAGCTGGAGGTACCTCCTTCCAGAGATGCCACGGACCACGAAATAAAGATCTGAATATAGATGTCATCACTCGAACGACATTGGTATCTTGAAACGTGCACAATTTAAAAGTATGCACAAAACAAAAGGCATTCATATCATTTTATTATGCAATATGAAGTCTTATACTTCACCTACTTACTCGCCTTCTTCTATATTCAGATACATTCGCAGATTCGGATTACGTGGTGTCGACATCTCACGGTTGGGGCCTCTCCTCGACTCTGAACCAGTCGAAAGTGGGACTTCCGTCTCATGCTCCTGATCCAAATCCTGATTCTCAAGACCTAAGGTCTGCATGGAAACATCCTCTAGGTTATCGGCATGCGCGTCGCCACGCCCGCCAATAGAGCTGTTGCCCCTACCAGACACAGGGCTAGATCTACCCCGACTTCTACCACCACCACGCATACGACGTGACGACATCGCCTGTAAAAACAAACATTAAATTTTATCCAAAAAAAGATGACAAATCACAATAATACAATTTTGAAATAAACATACATAAAACAAGCTACTCATCAGAAGAATGATAAGATAACATTAGTTCATCTTCGTCGTCCAAATCATCATCTATGTCTACAAATTCTGGTTCATCATCACTATCATCGTCCAATTCGTTGCCACATTCATCTTCATTAATATTATCGGCTACGTTTACCTCCCCTGTGGCAAGACGAACGGAATCGAGCTCGTTTCCCGATGTGGAAGTATGAGTAACCCTTTCATCGATTTGAAAGAATTGTTCTTCATCCACATTATCATTGTCTTCAACATCCTTAATCATGTCTGACACTTCATATATACCACGAGCCTTTGTCTTGACAACCGCCCACCAATCTTTCAAATCATTTTTCATTGACGAATATGAAGTATAGTAGACTTGTTCCGCCTGTGATGCTAGAATGAACGGGTCGTTGGATCCTAGTCTAGACTTATATTTGATATCTACCAAATTGTGTATAGGGTCAATTCTAATCCCTGACGGAGTATCAAACCAAGTGCATTTGAACAACACAACTACCTATCGCCCAATGCCATAATATTCCACATCTAAAACATCATCCAACAAACCATAATAGTCAGACTCACACTCGTCATAACAGGCCCCCCTGACACATATACCACTATTATGGGTAACCCGAATAGCACCGTGGGTTACCGTATGGAACTTGTAACCATTCACGAAGTATCCCTGATGCCTCGTGGCATAACGTCCTGGTCCGCATGCTAGGGATTTCAATTGTTCACTAGAGTCGTTTGACTCGAACATGACCTATAAAATAAGGCCACACGTAAGAAACACATAATGTATATCATTACATATCGTATATTGATATTAGCTAGTATATATACTCACGTGGTGCTCAAACCAACCAGCAAACCTTTCCTCTCGGATTATATCAAGTGCAACATCATCAATATTCGGTTCCGTTTGTCGAATATTTTCATCAAAGGTCCACCGGAAAGGTTGAACTTCTACACAATTGAACAAGACATATGTGTGGATCTTGTGCAGGTCGTGGTCATTCAAGATTAGTTGCTTCCCACCCTTCTCGAATGGTGGACGAGATGGAACCTTGAATATGCTTAATTGATCGTTGGTCCCCGAATAACTAGGAATATCTGGGGCAAAGTTCCTTGACTCGCGATTATGTCTTGTTTCTATTGTTGGATCAAAATAGAGGGAACAATAGGCAGACAATTCATTTACAAGGTATGACTCAACCATAGAGCCCTCAACCCTTGCTTTGTTTCTAATTGTTCTCTTCAACGACCCAAGTTTCCTAAATAAGCAATGAAATAAGTGTTAAGGACATAAAGATTATTTTATATGAATATATTATACTAGCTTTTAATGAAATTAGATTTTACCTATCGTAGAGATACATCCATCTATATTGGACCGGACCACCGTTTATAGCTTCACGTGTCAGATGTATCACTAGGTGTTCCATTGAATCAAAGAATCCGGTTGGAAAGACCTTTTCCAACTTGCAAATTGTTTGAACAATACTTGTTTGCAATGGAACCAAGTCTTCTATGTGTAACACCCTTGAACATATTGCACGAAAGAATATGCACAACTCCGTTATTGCATCCTATATCGGAGTTGTTATCATCCCTCGTAAGGCAATAGGGAGCAATCGTTGCATAAACACATGACAATCATGACTCTTGAAGCTATAGAAGCTGGTGTCTTTAAGGTTCACACAACTCCCTATATTTGAAGCATACCCGTCCGGAAACTTCAACTTCTTCAACCATGAACACACTTGTTTTACTTGTTGTTTGCTCAAACTATATGAAGAATTCGGTTTCACCGTTTTGTTTCCTGATGTGGCAATGTGTAAATCTGTACGATCGCAATGAACCTCTACATCCCTCCTCGCCTTTATATTGTCTTTTGTTTTAGGCGTATCCATTACGGTGTTAAATAGGTTTTCAAAAACGTTCTTCTCAATATGCATGACATCCAGGTTGTGTCGAATCAACAACTTCTTCCAATACGGAAGCTCCCAGAATATGCTTCTCTTTACCCAATTATGAGTCGTTCCGAACCCGTGAATTTTTCGATTCTTTGATCTAAACGGGAATCCCTCGTAAACAGTTGGAAGGTGACGAACGAACTCCCAGATCTCTTCACCGGTTACCTCAGGTGGTGGACCATCTGTCACCCTATTACCTTTAATGAATCCTTTTCGATCACAGCGGAAGGGATGCATTCTAGGTAACCATCTCCGATGACAGTCAAACCAACAAGATTTCCCTCCATATTTTAACTGAAAGGAATCCACCTCACCCATACAATACGGACAAGCTAACTTGCCATGTGTGCTCCAACCCGACAACATTGCATAGGTCGGGAAGTCGCTAACGGTCCATAGTAGTATAGCCCTCATCTCGAAGTTATTCTTACGATACGCATCATACGTAAGAACTCCCTCTGTGTACAATATCTTTAGATCATCTATTGATGGCCTGAGAAACACATCTAAATTCTGACCGGGGCTCTTTCTACCAGGGACGATCAATGCAAGTTTAACATACGAATCTTTCAAAGCCATCCAATGAGGTAAATTGTAGATGGTAAGAAAGACGGGCCATAGTGAATACGGATTAGAAGTTGAATTATTTGGGTTGAAACCGTCGGTGCATAAACCAAGACGAACATTCCGGATATCAGAAGCAAAGTCAGGATCCCTAGTGTCGAAATGCTTCCAAGCCGCACCATCACTTGGATGTACCATCTCACCCGGTTTTGTCTTATGATCGTAATGCCAAGTCATCTCTTTCGCGGTCTTTTCTGACAAATACAATCTTTGGAGTCTAGGAACAACCGTCAAGTACGTCATCACCAAGTTAGGAACCTTGCTTCGACCACTTGTCTTGAAACGATATTCATTACACACTCGACAGTGGGTCAAATCAGAATCATCCTTATAAAATAACATGCAATGGTTTTTGCAAGCATCAATCTTTTGTTTTGGTAGAGCAAGCTTTTTCAAACTCTTCTTCGTCTCATAGAAGTTACCGGGTAGTTTATCACCCTCGGGTAACATCTCTTTAGTTATAGCAACATTACGGTTATATGTCGCCTCGGGTACATTACACTCTGCTTTCCAATTCAACAATCTTGTTGCAGCTCCTAATTTCGAAAATTTTGGACACCCATCCCATAAAGGCTCATCAGCAGCTTGTAGCATGTCATAAAATCCCTGGGCAGAAGGATTAGGGGTTTGTTCTTCCCATGTCATGCCATCATGTACCATGTGACCGTTCACCATTTGAAAATACCCTTAGTTATGATCTACTACAGGATTAGAAGATTAACCCACGTCTTGATGAGATGCATGGGAATAGGTTTCACCATGTGCCCACCAAATGGTATAAGCAGGCATGAAACCATGTTTCATCAAGTGCAGTCTCACGTCATCCCTTTCTTTATAGCGTTCGTTTCGACACTTGGAGCAAGGGCATCTGATACATAACACAATCCCATCATGTGTAGTTTTCCTTTCAACATGATCTTCATTGGCATAGGCAATGTCCAAAAAATCGTCCAAGTGTTTGACATAATCCCTGCTAAGAGACCCTCGATCGCCTACCTTTCTATACATCCATCCTCTATCTATCGACATATTCAATAACTACAACAAATAAAGAAGTAGTTAATCGACATATTCAAGGTAGAGGTGGTGTAAAGAAGTTTTCAGACCCTACAAGTGTAATTAGGGAACTTAGAACTCACAAATCTGACAACTTGTGTATTCTCTACCATAGTTCTTGATTGATAAATTATTTTATTACAAATATTTATAAATTATATAAGTTTAGTTCTTGATGTATTCTCTAATACTTTTATTATTTAGACATTCTACTTTTAGTTCTAATACTTTTATCATGGAGGTGAAGTGTGGTTCATAAGGCATATAAGATCAAGTACTAACTGTGAGATAAAAATCTCCTTTTAAAAGTAGAATGCACAATTCCAATAAAGAATCAACAAACTATTTAGTGTTTGGCAAATTTTATAAAAAGTAATTATTTTATAAAATATAGGGTTATTCCAACATTCAAAATGCATGTGATAGCAAATTGAAGATTTTATTATACATTTTGTACAACTAACTGTTGCTATGTTTCACTTCGATTCCATTACAAAAAAGTTTGAGGAAATTTGTAAATTAAAAAAAAAAAGAATTTGAAAGAGAGGATAGTTTTGGTGTACTCTAAATCTTTGGGTTAAGAGTTATAATTTTGGAAACCCCGGTCGATATTTTAGACCCCGGGCGCGACATGGCACCAGTCGAGCCACGGCACCGGGCGCGGCACCAGGCGCGACATGGCCACGGCACCAGGCGCGGCACCAGGCGCGACATGGCCACGGCACCAGGCGCGGCATGGACACGACACCAGTGAAATTCTGATGGATTTAAAGTTAAATTCTTTTTCTTAAATCAAAGAAATAATGACTAAGTTAGATTTTACCATTAGATCACAAAATTACAGAAAACTTTCATATTTTAAAAGAGAGCCCTAGAGAATTCACCAGATTTAAAGGCAATTCAACTAAAAACCCCCAAATTCTGAACAAGTTCTTGTACAACTTTACACATGTAAATACAAGTAAACTCCAAAGAAAATATAAAAGTAGTGAAGAGCTCAATGGATTAAGCATCGACTCAATTAACAAAACTGGTATCACCTTTCAGAACCTAATCCATAAAACGTGATTGTGTTCACCTACTATTGTTGCCCTTCTTTGTTTCCTTCAATAATTGTTACCTAGGGCTGTTGCAAATAAATACAATATCCCCCAGATTTTTTGATTTTGCAGACTAGTTACCTTGACATAACTCTTCCCTTCATATATTATTTTAATAAAATAATGGCTAATTGTTATCATCGTTTTATGTTGGCAATAACATATTAGCGTCATGAATCACACTCCAATAGAAGTTTAGCCGACGAATCAGTTAGAACAAGAAGAAAAGACAATTAAAAGTATGTTATCTCAATCTATTGATAACTGAATAGCAACTAGCTAGTGACCGGAATGCATAATCATTGAAATACAACCATTAAGAAGAGGGATTTATATGGGGAACTAGCAATATAAGCGACACTGTTGAGTTAAAAAGAAAAAGAATTTAACTTTTAATCTATGGAGTCTAATGCTTTCAATGGAAACATTTCTGAAATTCAGCCTAGTCCTATTGATGTAAATAATATTTTGAAATCTCATGGTACTGATCAAAAGCAAGATGGTGAGCATGTGGTTCTCAATTCCGGAGTTGGATCTAATAAGCAATCAGTGACTTTTAATGTGATGATTGGACCTCATTCTGAGTTTCAATCTAGTCCTAATATGACTGATGCAAATATTCAAGTTGATCAAAGTACTGGCCAGAGGCCGAAGTCGGATTTAAAGATGGCCAATGAAAGCAACAGGGGTATTGACACACACACACACACACACACATATTTGTAACCCACTATCCAGTGTATGTTTGTGTGTGTAAAAACCCCTTTATTTTGTGTGTAAAACCACATACCCTATGTGTGTTTCTATGTATAAAACCCTAGTCCAAGTGTTTCTATGTGTAAAACCCTAGATCTAGATCATGCTCTTCAAAACAACCACATATGTGCATACTCGTTGATGAATACCCACATATATAATTAATACAACATACAAACAAAGTTCAAGGTGTATATTTATTGATGAATACAAACATTGACGAAATACTATACATTAATGAAATATCTAAGAGACAGTAGGTGGTGTTTTATTGATGAATGCAAACAAGTATACACTGAATGCAAACAATGAATGCAAACATTGACGAAATAGTTTACATTTATTGATGAATGCAAGATACTAAAATTCACACACGCACACACCATCGATGGTCAATATACTGAAGACAGAACTTAAAGCAAGAGTCAATACAACATCGATGGTCAATACTCAGTACTCACTACAATTATACAAATACTTTATTACCTGTAGAATAGACGTAGTCCTGTATGAAATCGAATGGTGGTCGGTGGAGGTGGATATTGGAAGCGTCGGACGGTGGACGTACGGTGGTCACCGGTCGGTGGACGAAATCAAATGGTGGCCGGAGGCCGGTGGTGGAGACGAAGAGAATGAAAGGGTGGAGACGATGAGAATGAGAGAGTCGAGCGATTTGGATGGATTTGGGAAATTAGGTTAGGTTTAACACTTTACTTATTTATTAAATTACTTTATAATTTATATTATATAAATAATAAATTAATTTTTAAAAATTAGGTTAGGTTTAATACTTTAATGGTTGTTTTTTAAGTAATTAACATTAAATAGCGATACATTAAGCTTTAAGACTTGTTTTTAAGAGTTTTTTGTGTCATCTTTATAATATAGTATAGATATAGATATAGATATAGATAGATATATTATTAAAGCCCCATATAATCCTTTAAATCCCGATAGATCCATTAATACCCAATGAAACCCTTTAAATCCTAATGGATCCCTTTAACGCCCGATATATCCATTAAGGCCTAATAAAATCCGTTAGAGCCCAATAGATCCATTAAGGCCCAGTGAAACCCTTTAATGCCCAATGAAACCCTTTAAAGCTCAATATAACCATTTAAAGCCCGATAGATCAATTAAGGCCCAATGAAACCCTTTAAAGTCAGATAGATCCATTAATGTCCAATGAAACCCTTTAATGTCTAATAAAACCCTTTAAATCCTAATGGATCCTTTTAAAGCCCGATAGATCAATTCAAGCCGAACTAACCCTTTAAAGCTCAATAGAACCCTTTAACGGCCGATATATCTATTAAGTCCCAATGAAACCCATTAAAGCCCAATAGATCCATTTAGGCCCAATGAAACCCTTTAAAGCACAATAGACCCACTTAAGGCTCAATGAAACCCTTTAAATCCTAATGGATCCCTTTAAAGCCCGATAGATACATTCAAGTCGAACTAATCCTTTAAAGCCCCATAGAATCCTTTAACGCCCGATATATCCATTAAGGCCTAATAAAACCCCCGTTAGAGCCCAATAGATCCACTAAGGCCCAGTGAAACCCTTTAATGCCCAATGAAACCCTTTAAAGCTCAATATAACCATTTAAAGCCCGATAGATCAATTAAGTCCCAATGAAACCCTGTTAGACCACAGTCTCATTGGATTCAAGATCATCCAAACTGAAGATCGCAATCTGAAGCTAAAGCCGGAACGTCGACTCTCAATGTTAAAGTCTATGTCTATTTGTAATAAATGTCAATGTAATTCAATGTATTTGTTTATAGTATTATAATAGTTAACTTAGTTTAAATATCTACTTCTAATAGATATTAGATTTAGTTAACTTAGTTAGATAAAGTTATTTAGTTAGTTTAGTTAGTTTCTAGTTTGTTTGATATTATCTAGGATAATATCTAGATATCAAAGTATCTAGATATTAAGTTAGGTAGTGTGTAAAACACACTAAGCTTAGATTAGATGTGTCATCTCACTATCTCTCTAAGATTATCAGATCACATAGATAACACAAAAACACACACAAGAAGGTGTAAAAGAGAGAAAACATTGAGAACACATCAAGAGCTTAATCATTCAACCTTGTAATCGTTTCTATATTCAATACATGTTGGTAATCGTTAATGTGTTGTTGTTTCTATAAAACTTGATAGTAGTATTGTTGGACCGACAATTGGTATCAGAGCCTGATTAAGATCAAAACAAGTTTTATGAGAAAAATGACTCTGTGTTCTTGAACAAAATTCGATTTTGTGATTGTAAGTGTTTTAGGTGTTAGAATCGATCAGAGTGTGATCGATTTACATGCTAGATCGAGTTGTTGCTATTTAATTTCACTTTAAAGCTTCTATCGAGTTCCAATCTGTGGATTATAAGTGAAAATAGTCGACTGGAAAAACTTACTGTGTCATCGATCTTATTTCGAAAAAGAGTGTTTTAGTGAGATCGAGTGCTTAAATTCAGTTCTAGAAGTGATTCTAGACACATTGGTAGTGTTTGGTTGTGCTAATCTTTGCAGGAACAAAGATTTAGACGAATTTTGCAAGTTCAGGACGAATAACCCGCAAACCAGAGGAAGAATAACACGCAAAGTCTCACTTTGCGCGTCCCAAAGCAATCGCAAAGTCCCACTTTGCGCGTCCTTCATCAAACGCAAAGTCCAACTTTGCGCGTCTCAAGTGACCCGCAAACCTCTACTTTGCGCCTCTCAAGCCAAACGCAAAGCTCAACTTCTCGGTTCCCAAGTGACCCTCAAAGACATCTTGCGCGTCCAACTAGACCCGAAAACCTCCATCTTGCGCGTCCAAATAGACCCGCAAACCTCATTTTGCGCGTCCCATTAGAAACGCAAACCAGACTAAGAATTTTTTTCTGAGATTTTTTCGAAACTGTAATAGGGTCTTTATTAGTCGTAAATTTTTTCTCTAGGGGCGCTGCGGGACCCCCGTGCTAAGTCTGCCTAGGGGGACAAAATTTCTTGTGTGATCAAATTTTATTTGGATTAACGATCATATCTTTCAAATTTTCTCTTATTCAATACAGGATGACATCCAGAGAAGCCCTTGCAATAGGAACTGACACCAAGCCACCAGTTCTCTTCAAAGGAGAATACGAACAGTGGAAGGATAGGTTTCTAAACTTCATTGACAGACACGAGCTGGGTGATTATATCAGAACATCTATTGAAGAAGGGATTATGACACCACCAATGACGACTCGTGTGATTGATAACGTGCCTACTCAGGTTGAACTGAAGTATCACGAGCTACAAGATGATAACCTCAGAAGAGCCAAAGGCGACAAATTATCAAAGTCATACATCTTACAGGGGATCCCAAATGAAATATACGTCAAGATTGACAGTTACAAGGCTTCAGGTAAAGAAATGTGGGATCAGCTCGAGAAAATGATGCTGGGTTCAAAAATTGGAAATCAGCTGAAGATCTCCAACTGCCTAAATAACTATGAAGAATTTAGAGGCAGGGTGGGAGAAACCTTAGAAGAAACCTATGACAGGTTTGTGACATTGCTGAATGAACTTAGCAAGAACAAAGTTCACAAATCTCAAAATGAGCTGAATATCAAGTTCCTTAGTATTCTTCAACCTGAATGGAAAAGATTTGCTCGTCAGATGAAGCAAATTAAAGACTTGAATGAGATTCCACTTCATGAGGTGTATGAAACCCTCCGTCAGAATGAAGAAGAGGTGGATGAAATTCTGGAAGAGAAGAGACAGAGAGGAAAGGTAGTTGAAGACACAGTCGCCCTTGTAGTCAGAAAGAAGAAGAACAAGGCGACTGTATATGAATCAGATGAAGAAAATGAAGGTTGTGCAAACTCAGGATCAGATGAAAATGATCAGCTGAAACAAGCAATGATGATGCTGACTAATGCCTTTCAGAAAAGGTTCTACACTAAGCCAACATCAAATAATCAGAGATATTCATCTGGTCCGAACAACTACATTCATAAAGAAATGATTGAAGGAAGCAGATACGAAGGGAAGAGATTTGATGGGAGAAGATCAGAGGAGAGGAAACCAGAAGAGAGAAGGTTTCAGTCAGAAGGAAAGAGGATTGAGGAGAGGAGACCGGAAGAAAGGAAATTCAAAGCTGAAGGATCAAGTCAGCCAGAACCGCCTACATGCTACAACTGTGGTAAACCAGGTCACTTTGCCAAAGACTGCCGCAGATCTAAAGTCAGAAATTCAGACTACTACAAGAACAAGATGCTTCTTGCAAAACAACAAGAGGCAGGAAAGGCACTGATGGCTGAGGACGAATACTGGCTCGATCACTCAGATGATAAAGAAGAAGATGATGAAGATAGAGAAGAAGCCGTCAACATGTGCTTGATGGGCAAGATAGAATCAGATGCTGAAGCTGATTCTGACAATGAAGAAGAGGAGGTATGTAATCTTTCTGATTTAGAATTCATGAATAAAATGCATGCCATGAGTATGAAACAAAGAGAGTTAGAATCTAATCCTAAACATGATAATGGTGTCATGACAGACAAAAACCAGTTGATACAGAAACTTAGCAATGAAATTGCTGAGAAGAATGTATTAATTGAGGTTTTACATAAAGAAAATGACACCAATGCTAAGGAAAAGACAATAATTCTAAAAGAGAATTATGATCTTAAATCTCAACTGCTAAAAGGTGCAATAGATATTTTTGAGCTTAAAAAGTTGCATGCTTCTTGTACAAAAGAGAACTTTTCTTTGTTAGGAAAACTAAAAAGTTTGGAAGAGAAGTTGTATAAAATGGGTCAAACTGAACAGACTATTTTTCTAAACAAACCCAAAGAGGAGATAGAGAGATGGGGAATCGGTTATAAGAATCCTCACTGTCTACAAAAGGGGATGTCTGAAGTTCCTGGACTTTATGATCATCTAAATATGCAATTAGCCCGCAGACTCCCCGCGTTTAAAACCTTTTGGACTAAACTGTCAAAAGAGGATGAAGCCAATGAAACGGAAAAACGGATGAAATCAGCTAAAGTTCATCTTCCATTTTATTATGCGAAGTTGAATAATAGTTATGATGAAAACCCAATATATAAAAAGAAGGAACCAATTTCAAGTGTTTTCTTTCCAAGTTATTCTGTAAAGGAAATGGAGGCGAAGCCTATCAAAGGTAAATTATATGTCCCTCCTCTCGTTTTAGAACGTAAAATTTCTGAACTCGAGACTTCCTTATCAGATGAAAGACTTATGATAAATATTGAGCAAAGCATTTTTAATACCATGTTTTCAAATTCTGTTCTTTCAAAAGCTTCAAACTCTAATGATTTGTTTGGTTCATCAAATAAAAGTCTTGATTTTTTGAACTTTGACGGTAGTTCAGATGATGGTTCCAATCTCTTTGACTTTAATACACAACTTCCCAACCATTCATCTTTTGTGAAGAAAACTTTAAGAAAAACCAGTAAGCCTGTGAACAGTGCAAAATCAACGAAAGCTTTCGTTGATAAATCCGTCTCTGTGAACGCTAAGAGTGCTAAAGGTAAGAAAATATCTCAGCATTCACAGAAACCGACCACTGCTGGTAATTCCAAGAAGAAGCATTCGTTTGTTACTCCAAGGTCTAACTCACCAGCTTTACATGTTTCAGATCTGAGAAATCAAAGGCCAGAAGCAAATTCTCTGTGGCAACCTAAACGGAAGCTTGACAAGGCCGTTTTATCGTCTAGTAGTGTTAATTGTAATAAGACTTCGCTTACTAAAGATGTTGTGATTGCTGAAATTGTTGTTTTGAATCCAAAACTTGTTGTTTCTCGTAAACAATATACAATGAAGCAATTATTTCAGTTATCTTTATCTGCTGGAAAGTCCTCTATCTATAATAAACATGTTTCTATTACTTGTCAAGATTCTGGAGATTGGTTTGGAAATTATCATGTGCATTCATCTCATACCAACTCTCATGCTTTTCAAAAGAACAAAGGATCCAATTTGAAATGGATACCAAAAACTTGTGCTAACACAGAAGGACCCAAATTCAAGTGGGTACCTAAATCTAAATCTGTGTTGCAGGCACCCAATGTTTAGCAAAACAAGCGACTTCTGATTATGTACAGATCAGGACTCGTTCTTCAATGTCAAAAATAGGTTTTTGGATAATGCAGTTCAAAACCCGAACATCAAAGATCAAAAATAGGCTTTTGAACAAATCAGTTCAAGACCCGCACTTCGATGACCAAAGTGTATATTCCAATGTTGTCATATACAAATCTAAATTTCTAATTTCTCTTATGCAGACTAGTCATACGTGGTTCTTGGACAGCGGATGTTCCAAACACATGACAGGTCAAAAAGAGATACTGTCCAATTACAAAGACAAATATTGTGGAACAGTAAGATTTGGCAACGACCAGTTTTCTCCAATCATGGGATATGGTGATGTACAACACGGCAATGTAACTGTCAAGAGGGTGAGCTATGTAGAAGGCTTAGGACACAACTTGTTCAGTATAGGCCAGTTCTGTGACAAAGACTTAGAGGTCAACTTCAAAGCCAAGAGTTGTTCTGTTCGCAATGAAGAAGGCGAAGAACTCTTGGTCAGTACACGAGAAACAGACCTCTACACAATCAACTTATCAGATGTCCAGAATGACAAACAAGTTTGTCTACTATCGAAAGCTTCGATGCAACAAAGTTGGTTATGGCATCGACGTCTTTCTCACCTAAACTTTCGGTACATCAACAACCTGGTCAGTGGAAAACTCGTCAAAGGACTTCCGAAGCTAAGATATGAAAGAGAACATCTTTGTGCAGCTTGTGAGAAGGGCAAGATGAAGAGGGCACCTCATAAACCGAAGCCAGAACCAAGTACCAATGCTCCTTTAGAGTTATTGCATATGGATCTATGCGGTCCAATGCGCACTCAAAGCTTAGGCGGCAAGAAGTACATACTCGTGATCGTGGACGATTATTCGCGGTACACATGGGTCAAGTTTCTACGTACAAAGGATGAAACACCAGATGTTATCATTACATTCCTGAAAACGACCCAGGTGAATCTGCAGAAACCGGTCAAGATTCTAAGAACAGACAACGGCACAGAGTTCAAGAACAACAAAATTGAAGAATATCTCGAATCTGTCGGGATTTCACATCAATACTCTGCTGCTCGAACGCCTCAACAAAATGGAGTAGTTGAAAGAAGAAATCGAACGCTAGTTGAGGTTACTCGTACTATGCTAAGTCATTCCAACTTACCTCTATTTTTGTGGGCAGAAGCTGTTTCGACCGCGTGCTACACACAGAATCGATCCATGATACATCGGAGATTCAAGAAGACTCCTTACGCGTTAATCAACAACAGAACACCGACAATCAAATATTTCCATATATTTAGATGTAAGTGTTTCGTATTAAATGATAGGGAGAATCTCAACAAATTCAGCGCTAAGGCAGATGAAGGAATCTTCATTGGATATTCCTCAACAGCGACTGCATATCGTGTCTATCTAAAGAAGACAAAGACGGTGATTGAAAGCGTCAACGTCACCTTTGATGAAGAAATGGCTTCCGAACAACACAGTTCAGAACCCGTTATAACCGGAGTACTAGCTTCTAGGCAACTCAGTCCAGAACCTGCGTCTCAACAGAATAAATCAGATGAAGCATCAACTTCTACTAACCATTTATCTGATTTAGATGTATTATTTGAATTGTTTTATGATGAATATCTCGGATCTAATGTAAAGAAATCTGTTGTGGTTGACAGGATGGAAGACTTAACGACGACTCATCCAACCAGTTCAGATGTTCCAATTGAATCAAACGCCCCGATTCAACAAGAGATAACAATTCAAATGCCGACTCCAACAGTTGAAGAAGTGACAAATCAGAACGAGACAGAAGTAGCTGAAACAGTAGGATGTTCTGTACAGATCAATCTAGAGCCAGAACAAGTTGTACCTGCTGAGCCTTCTGAACCTGCCACTTCAACTGAAATCAATCCTCATGAACAAACTGAAGAAGGTGCAAGTGGATTTATAGATGACACAACTGACATTCATTCCTATAATCCACTGCCTCATGAACGTAAATGGACCAAAGCGCACCCTGCAAGTCAGATCATAGGTGATCCATCCAAGTCGGTGCAAACTAGGTCAGCGTCAATCAACTGGTGCATGCACGACTCCTTTCTAAGCAAGATTGAGCCAACTCGAGTATCAGAGGCTCTTGCGGATCCAGATTGAGCCAACTCGAGTACCAGTTCAACGCACTGCAAGTCTGGAGACTCGTACCAAAGCCTAAAGGTAAAACAATCATCGGTACGAAGTGGATCTTCAAGATTAAAAAGGACGAAGCTGGTACCGTCATCAGAAACAAGGCGAGACTAGTAGCCAAAGGATACAGACAAGAGGAAGGATTAGACTATGACGAGACATACGCTCCTGTGGCGCGTTTAGAGGCAATCAGAATGTTTCTAGCCTACGCAGCCCACAAAAACTTCACGGTCTTTCAAATGGACGTGAAGACAGCATTCCTAAATGGAATTCTGAAGGAGGAAGTCTACCTCTCTCAGCCAGAGGGATTTGTCAATCAAGAGAAGCCAAATCACGTCTACATTCTCGACAAAGCTCTCTACGGTCTGAAACAAGCCCCTCGAGCCTGGTATGATGTCCTTTCCACTTTTCTAATCAAGTCTGGGTTTTCAAAAGGTACGGTGGATACCACCTTGTTCATAAAGAAAGAAAAGGCCGATATCGTTTTAATACAAATCTATGTCGACGATATTATCTTTGGTTCAACTAATACTAAGTACTGTAAGAATTTTGCAAACCTTATGGTGTCTAGATTTCAAATGAACTTGATGGGAGAGATGAACTTCTTTCTCGGGCTTCAAGTAAAACAATTTTCTACGGGTATCTTTATCAATCAATCTAAGTACATTAGGGAAATTCTCCGGAAATTCCAAATGGAAAATACAAAACCGATTGGTACCCCAATGGAACCAGGAACTAAGATTGGCACCGATCCTTCGGGAAAGGCTGTTGATATTAGGACCTACAGAGGAATGATAGGTTCTTTAATGTATCTTACTAGTAGTAGACCAGACATAATGTTTTCAACATGTCTTTGTGCCCGATATCAGGCTAATCCAAAAGAAATCCATTTGACTGTTGTCAAGCGTATATTCAGGTATCTGAAGGGCACCGCAGATCTCGATCTGTGGTATCCCAAAGATACTAGTTTTGAACTAACAGCCTACACAGATGCAGATCATGCAGGTTGTATGTTAGATAGGAAGAGCACGTCAGGACACGTACAGTTCCTCGGTGACAAACTAGTAAGTTGGGGATCGAAGAAGCAACTTTGCGTTTCAACTTCCACGGCCGAAGCAGAATATGTAGCTGCTGCTAGCTGCTGTTCTCAGGTTTTATGGATGCAAACACAACTTCGCGACTACGGTTTCCACTTCAACAAAATCCCGATCTACTGCGACTCCAAGAGCGCCATCGCAATAACAGCGAATCCTGTTCAACACACAAAAACCAAACATATCGACGTCAGGTATCACTTTATCAAAGATCATGTAGAAAAAGGAAACATAGAACTTTTCTTTGTAAAAACAGATTATCAACTTACAGATTTGTTTACCAAGGCGTTAGATGAAAAGAGATTCAACTTTCTTATCTCTAAGCTTGGTATGCTAAATCTTAAGACATAATCAGTAGTTACCTATAAAAGTTCACTATTGTTTACTTTTTCCTCATATCTTTATGCTTAATTGTGAATGATATCTGTATTTCATATGTTAATTTTCTTGATTCTAGGGGGAGTATGAGAAGAAACTCATACTTGGTCAATATTAATTTGAGGGGGAGCTCATAAGATTTCTGCACTTACGTTTTATGACAAATTTTTGTAATGCAAGATTTTAGGGGGAGCTCTTCACGTCAAAGGAGTTCGGATATGACTTCTGATTATTTCAGATCAGGACTCATACTTTAAAAGTTTTACTGCTTTTTGTCTTTTCAATATAAGTGAATAATTATTACTTTGACTTGACATTAGACTTTTGCAGAATTTTTTAGAGAAGCTTAGAAGTTCATATTTCTATGACTTAAAGCTTAGCTTCATGAGATGAAAGATCACTCGTTAAGGTATAATTCTATATCTTCATCTCATATATGGTTGAAAGAAGGACAACTTTCAATCAGCGAAAACATTGTTTTTAATGTTCAAACCACTTCCCGATTTTTTATCAGACTTTATATTTTGGGAGTGTATTTTTAAATGTTTTCATGATCAATATTGTGTTTTAACTGAAATAGTTAAACCAATCTGAGCATCACGAGCATCTAGGAAAACAAAGAATCATTGTGCTAGGAATTAACACAACTTCAATGGAATCACATTAACCAGTGATTTCTACCCATGAAGTTAAATCTTTGGTGTTTGAGTGTGCAAGCGAAAATAAATGAGTGTGATTAGAGAAAGCAAAAAGTTTAAAAGAAAGAGCGTGTGAGAACAGAGTTAAAAGAATATCACAACTCTGCACCAACTTTTTCTGAGTCGGGTAGCCACCATTCTAGTGATTCACAATTATTTGGTGATCATTATTGAAACAGGCAACTAACCCATGCCAACTCTTGATCAAACCTCACCATCTACTCATTTTCTTCTCAACAAGAAAGTGTTTCACATTTTCAAAAGGGGATGCAGCACATTTGCTATCTGATTTTCATTTGGAAAATCTAGATATTGAAAAGAAGGAAGTTTGCCCCACCTTCGCACTTCAATCATGCACATTGAGTCTGTGTTTAACTTACTATTGTCTCAGTGGTTTACACAATTTTGAGCCAATAAGCAATCATCCGTGCTTAATTCTTTCAAACACAAGCACGAACACACAAGGAATTAGTTTCTTTGTCATAACGTTTATAGAAATTACCTTTGTGGTGTTTCGATGATTAAATGGAAGCCCTGGGGGAGTCAACATCAAAACAGCTCCTTTCCAAAGTGAATTTGTTACACACAGTGACTTAGTGTTACTGACAGGCATTCTAACTGATTCATTAGTTGATTCAGGTGTTACACATCTAATTTGTCTGGATTTGCAAAGATCTGGATGAATCTCTTATGAATTGACGAATCAAGGGCTCTAACCGCAAGATTGACATTTCTTACAACAAATTTTGATGAAGTCGTTGCACTTAACATCAAAAAGGGGGAGAATGACTACAACAAGAAATGGCAAAGATCACATGTTTCAAGAATCACGTCAAAGACTGAATTCTTCTAAAGAAAGTAGATTGAAGACATGCTGATTTCAGAGCTAGAGAAAAGAGATTGCATCTTCTGAGCTAAAAGAAAAGATCAAATTGCTATATCATTTTCGTAATGATCTTGATCCAAAGGGGGAGATTGTTAGACCACAGTCTCATTGGATTCAAGATCATCCAAACTGAAGATCGCAATCTGAAGCTAAAGCCGGAACGTCGACTCTCAATGTTAAAGTCTATGTCTATTTGTAATAAATGTCAATGTAATTCAATGTATTTGTTTATAGTATTGTAATAGTTAACTTAGTTTAAATATCTATTTCTAATAGATATTAGATTTAGTTAACTTAGTTAGATAAAGCTATTTAGTTAGTTTAGTTAGTTTCTAGTTTGTTTGATATTATCTAGGATAATATCTAGATATCAAAGTATCTAGATATTAAGTTAGGTAGTGTGTAAAACACACTAAGCTTAGATTAGATGTGTCATCTCACTATCTCTCTAAGATTATCAGATCACATAGATAACACAAAAACACACACAAGAAGGTGTAAAAGAGAGAAAACATTGAGAACACATCAAGAGCTTAATCATTCAACCTTGTAATCGTTTCTATATTCAATACAGGTTGGTAATCGTTAATGTGTTGTTGTTTCTATAAAACTTGATAGTAGTATTGTTGGACCGACAAACCCTTTAAAGTCAGATAGATCCATTAATGTCCAATGAAACCCTTTAATGTCTAATAAAACCCTTTAAATCCTAATAGATCCTTTTAAAGCCCGATAGATCAATTCAAGTCGAACTAACCCTTTAAAGCTCAATAGAACCCTTTAACGACCGATATATCTATTAAGGCCCAATGAAACCCATTAAAGCCCAATAGATCTATTAAGGCCCAATGAAACCCTTTAAAGCACAATAGACCCACTTAAGGCCCAATGAAACCCTTTAAAGCCCAACATAACCATTTAAAGTCCGATAAATCCATTAAGGCCCAATGAAGCCCTTTAAAGCCCGATAGATCCATTAAGGCCCAATGAAACCCTTTAAAGCCGGATAGATCCATTAAGACCTAATGAAACACTTTAAAGCCCAATAGTTAGCGACGAAATATTCTGTCACTAATTTTCATTAAAACCCACTAAGATCCATTAAAACTCAATAAAATATTTTATGAATTATTAAGACCCAATAACATCAATGGTAACTTATTACATGTTTGTATACACGTATGTACTACATATACACACATATATATGTCTACATATAACCTATACAAATGAGAAAAAAAGAAAAAAAAACAATCCCTCGCTAATCCCTCACTAATTAGCGAGGGATTAACGACGGATGCCAAGAGTCCCTCACTAATCCCTCGCTAATTAGTGAGGGATTAGCGATGGATTGACCATAAACTCATTCCGTCGCTAATCCCTCACTAATTAGCGAGGGATTAGTGAGGGATTGGTTTTGTGGTCAATCTCTCATTAATCCCTCGCTAATTAGTGAGGGATTAGCGAGGGGCATGTGGTATATGTCGCTAATCCCTCGCTAATTAGCGTGGGATTAGCGAGGGATTGCACTTTTTTCCTCGTTTTCTCATTTTACGTGTAATGTGTAGACATGTGTATGTGTATATGTTATATGTATACATGTGTATGAGTTATATATATCTGTCGCTCCTTGTTATATTTATATATACATGATGTATATATGTGTTGTTAGCTAACTTTGAGTGGTAATAAGTTAACATATATACAATGCATATCCACATATACACATGCATATAAAGCTATATACGACACATGTACACATGCATATAAACCCATATACAACACATATACACATAGACACAATAATATATACGTAGATTCAATTGGCATTATCAACCAACACACACATCATGTATACAAATATATAACACATCCCGAATGATACATAAAGCACATACACAACTATACAAACAACATATAACCCATACACAACTATACAAATAACATATAACCCATATAAATGATAAAAAAAGAAAAAAAAACAATCCCTTGCTAATCCCTCGCTAAATTAGTGAGGGATTAGTGAGGGATTGTGTTTGTTGTCAATCCCTTGCTAATCCCTCACTAATTTAGTGAGGGATTGGTTTTTAAACACAATCCCTCGCTAATCCTTCACTAATTAGCAAGGGATTAGCGAGGGATTGACTACAAACTCAATCCATCGCTAATCCCTCGCTAATTAGTGAGGGATTAGCGAGGGACTAGTTTTGTGGTCAATCTCTCGCTAATCCGTCACTAATTAGCGAGGGATTAGCGACGGATTGACCACAAACCCAATCCCTCGCTAATCCCTCGCTAATTAGCGAGAGATTAGCGACAGATTGAGTTTGTAGTCAATCCGTCGCTAATCCCTCGCTAATTAGTGAGGGATTTTTTCCCTCGCTAATTTCCATCGCTAATACCCAGTTTTCTAGTAGTGAAATAAAACATTAAATAAATGATAAAAAAATTATTTTTATTTGGTTAGATCATTAATGAATGTAAAAAAATCTACGTTATATTAAAATGGAAGGTCATATTACGTTGGATTGAGTGGCAAAAGATAGTGTTATTGGTCATTTATCAAATACTTACATAATGTCACTTATTTTATTTAATGAATATGACAAGAATTGAGAATCTTGCCTTGTAATTTGTAAATAAGGAAGAAAACTATTACCTAATTATCGTTTATCAAGTAAGAGACACTTTCCAATAATTTATTTTGACAGCCGAAATATTTGCCGATAAAGTAAGTAAAAATAATGACTCTTGATAGAAAGCCATTTAATTTTTAGAGTAAATTTCACTTTTGGTCCATGTGGTTGCCATTTACTATTGAGTATTGTCTCTATTTTGAACTAATTACATTTTGGGTCACTATGGTTGCCATTTTGTTTCATATTTGGTCTATGTGTTTGCCATTTTGTTTCAAATTCGGTCCCTCTGGTTGCCATTTTGTTTAAAATTTGGCTCATCTTGTTAACTCCGTTTAAAACTCAATTATGTTAAAGGGTATTTTGGTCCTTTTTAGTATATTTTTTTTCTTTTATATATATAGACAAAGAGTTACCCTTTAAAAGAGTTAAGATGAGAAACGTAAGTAGGGATCTCCATACTTGATCACTTTTAATCTTATACCCACCCATGAATTGCACTTTATAAGGGAATTGACTTGGTGCATCTCGGTACATCCCATTAGTATTGATCATCAGTTATGATTGATCCAAGTGTGGAGATCCCTTCTTATCCTTCTCACAATAACTTATCTTCTCACTGAAACCCAACCCTACACACACACACACACACACACACACACACACACACACACACATATATATATATATATATGTAGAGAGAGAGAGAAATGATCAAATGAAAATGATAACTATTTAAAAAAACAAAGGGACAACTCTCCGTCAATCATTTATTTAAAATAATTCTGAAAGTATTAATTTCCAAAAGTAAGATTAAAAGGGTATTAAGGTCTTATTATTATGTGGATTAATTTAGGATAGATTTGACTTCCTAAAATTAAGGGATTACAATATTACAATCATGTCAAAATTCTCAATTCATACTATCATCTCCTTCATTCAAGCAAATCCTATCATTTTTTTAGTTTGAGTATCATACCATTCAATACCCTGTAATTCGTTTTCTTTATCTTCGGTTCTTCAACCACATCATGGTTTCTTAAACTAGTATACGGTAGCAGTTCAATTGGTGATTGTCTCTTCAGTAGAGCCATCAAACGAATTACAGGTAAACGAGTTGATTTTACACGAATCCAGAGAGTATACACATTCGATTGGTGGAGTATCGATTGAAACCAACAGAGGTGATGGCAAACTGCTAATTGAAACCAACAGAGGCGTTTTATGTTTTTAATCGATTGAAGCCCACAAGAAATCAAGTTTTAAACCAACATGAAACCACCAAGATCCGCACCGATGGTTGTTTTTTTATTTTAAGCCTATGTAGGTTTTGTTGTCTTTTTTTAAGATCCGAATCAATTTTTAATCATTTCTTTCTTTCTATTGTCTATCATGTTGGGATTTATAGGAGGCTTTAAACAAAATATCAAATATATAGCAATGGAAGCATAAAGAAAGAAACCTACAACGATTTTCACAAAATCTCCCACCAAGAATCTCATGCATGAAAAACTTAGAAAAACACAAAACACAACCATGGAGTGTTTTAGAACTACAACCTTTGAAGCTTGAAAGTTGGTGAAGGGTAGAAAAGAAAATTGACTACTCATCCAAAGTTGATCCACACCAAACAACCGTCTTTTCGGAATGCTAGTTCCTTCAAGCCTAAAACTTGTGTGGTTTTATATTTTCTCTTACAAAATAAAACACAAGTATATTTCCTCACCTTTTTCTCTCGAAACTCTTTCAAAGCTTTCAAGACTTTTATCAAGAGAGAAAGGTTAGAGAGAAAGTTAGAGAGAGAGAGAGAGAAGGTCTCAAAAATGCCCTTATGTGAAGTTATTCTCCTTTTTCATATTTAAAGGAAACTCTTTTCTTTTTTTATTAATACTAGTGTTGGGCCCGTGCATTGCATGTGAGGATAATTTTTTTGTTAAAATATTGAATCGAGTTAAATGAAACGTAATTTCTCTGTTAACAGTTAATGAAATACGATGTGAAAAACTAATGTATTTTCATAAGTGGTTAACTTGCATATATTTTTAATCGTTTGTTGTTATGACTTTGTGCAATAATATTGATAATAGTTTTGTATTATATTATTTAAAACTCGAACGACATGTCTCACAACATATTTATCTGACTATTGACTTCAAAACCTCATAGTATTAGTCGATAAAAATAAAGATATGTATATATATATATATAAGTCTTATTCCCCTGCTTCGAAAAATATGATTGTGGGTTTTGAAAAATATAAACAAATCCTCAGTAAATAAAATAAAATATAAAAAAGTAGTTTTTCAAAGAAACAAAAATATAGTGGAATACCTTTTGTTCAGTTGCAGATTCCGCCATTGACACCCGACCGTTCGTCTTCTTCTTGTACTCGGATGATACATAGAGAAGCTATATATATATTTATAGTGAATGTAGAGAATATTTTAAAATCTTTTATTTTTATTTTCGATTTTACATTTAAATGTAAATATATTAAAAATATGGAAAAATATTTTTATATCCACATCGTTTCTATTTTATTTTATTTACACTTGGTTAATTTGGAAAGTATTGCGGAATATTTTTATTTTAAAGAATACGATAATTTATTAGTGTATCTCGTTATTTTTTATTTTTAACTCATATCAACCTTCTTTTTTCTTCTTTTAATGCTCGTGAAAAAAAAATACGTGTAGATTTTATATCATCAAAAAAAATACGTGTAGATTTTATATTATGCTAATATAAAATACGTGTAGATTTTATAAAATAAAATAGATTTTATATTAGCAAAAAAATACGGAAGAAAAAAGAGTTTATATTACATCTCATTATGTAAAAAGATTTTATAAAATAAAATATGGAAAAATCATTATAAGATGTAATATAAAAAAATACGGAAGAAAAAAGATTTTATATTACATCTCATTAATATAGATTTAAATGTAAAATCTACATTTAAAATAGATTATGCTAATATAAAATCTATTTTATAAAATCCTCCACCAAAAAAACAAATAGTTATATTAATAAATGAGTATTCATTCCACAAATAGATGATTATGTGAGATATTGTGCTTGGAAAGGTTGTACCAAATCATTAAGAAATTGTAAATTAAGTAATTGACTTTAATTAGTTGTAACTTGTGCTTAAAATATTGTAATTAAGAGTTTTTTATGTCGTTTTTATAATATAGTATAGATAAAGGAAAGAATAATAATAATCCTTTGGAGTGTAATTGGAAACACACTTAAAATAAATAACTAACCAAACAACCTAAAACCACCCATGGTTTTATTAGTTAATTATTAATTATAAACTCTATATCAAAATATAAAACTTATATAATTAATGTTACACATAACATGTTAGGGTTGGGTTCCGGTGAGAAGTTGAGTTAATGGTGAGAAGCGTGATAAATGGTTATTGACCGTTGGATGAGAAATGGACGCACATTAGGATAAGATGCACCGAGATGCACCAGATCAATTCTCTTCTAAGCCACAATTCATGGGAGGGCTTGAGATTAAAAGAGATCAACGGTTCATATCCACTTCTCACGCTTCTCACCATTAACTCAACTTCTCACACGATCATTCACCTAACGTATTAAATGTACATTTAAATCAATGGATATAATAATAGAGGTGGGTTCATACGAGAACAGTATCTAGTTAAGAAAACACGAGAACAACCGAGTACATATAAAATCATATATGATTCACATACAAAATCATATATGATTCACGCGACTTTGCTCGCGACTTAAGTCGTGGGCAAATTCGTCCGCATTCATTTTATTGGCCGTTAATGCCGAATCATATATATGATTTTGCACATGATGTTACTGTTTTCTTGTTTTCTTAAATAATTAGCGTTCTCGTTTGAACCTTCCTCTATAATAATATGTATCAAATACATATTATACTTAAACACATGTCAAAATATATATAAATATATTTTATCATTATCAAAAATTATTATTTCGATTAAATAATAATTTTCATGCAAATCGTTTTTGTTGAATCATAAATTGTATTCAAGATTAAAGTTAAAGTTAAGGGTTTAAATTACAATTATATTAAAGTTAAATTAGAGGGTCTAAAATGTATTTATTTGATAGTTAATATGGGTTAGTTTGTAAATGGGACTCAAGCCCATTAGGAAGCCCATTAAGCTTAAAGCCCATATGGTCTAAGTATTTAATGTTTTGTTTATTAGGTTTTTAGGGTTAATCCTCATTATTATTCATAATCATATTTTAGAGAGGTAGTCGTAATTCTTTGTAATCCTACATTCAAGGTATCAAGAACACACAAGGTTTAACTGTTTATTCAAGGGATTTGTATGTTATTCTAATCTTTATATCTCTTGATCTATATTGTGTTCTGTGTTAATTATCAACTAGATTAAACTGGTTAACAAGTGGTATCAGAGCCTAAAGAATCAAGTTAATTGGATTAAAATCAAGTTTATCGACTGTTCACTGTGTTCATCAACTTCTGTATGAGTTTATCGACATCTATCTGTGAAAATTGATTACATGAATTAATGTGTTTTTAGGCGTAAAATCGATTTGATAAGGTGTGTATTATGCTATTGAACACTATCTGATTAGTTAATTGCACTTAAGATCTCAGATTAATTGGCTGTTTGATGATTTTTCAAATTTGGGTTCGCACATCTATCGGTCACTGTGTTCATTAAATTGGAGTTTGAAAGTTGATAATAATCATTGTTTTTGTTTGCATACTGATCGTTACATGATTTTGGTCACTAAAGTCTGAGTTTGGCATTGAATTTCTGTATTTCGTGTGTTTTCTGGGTTGTTAATCGTATTCTGGGTCGACCTGTAAGAACTTACCGGTCGACACCATCAAGAACATATCGGTCACTATATAAACACCGGTCCCGGTCGAAACATCGGTCCACCCAGGTCAACTCTTTATCGGTCGAAGACCAATACCGGTCGCAAGGAATACCGGTCTAAACTCATTTCCGGTCGTATTACCTTAGCCCATACCGGTCACATTTTACCGGTCACTTACAGCATATCGGTCGAATTCCTGTACCGGTCCATATCGGTTCCGGTCTCGATCGCATACCGGTCAAAGACCAACACGGTCGTGCAACTCCCCGATCGAACAAGTTACCGGTCCAAGCAGAACCTCGGTCGAACTCAGCTTTGCGCCATCTGAGGCTCGCGCAAACGTTACTTTGCGCTAGTGCCTATTCACGTAATTCTCACTTTGCGCCACGGTCTTCTCACGCAAACCGTACCTTGCGCGATCCACCTCTCACGCGAAATTTGACTTCGCGCTACTGCCTTGTTACGCAAACCTCTTCTTCGTGCCATCCACTGTTCGCGAGAACCTCACTTTGCGCGACCTGCTTCTCACGCAAACCGTCCTTTGTGCCACTGTCCTTGGCATATATCTGATTTTTGCACCAGATTTAACTATGTTTAATGTATTTGTGCTTTATACTGTGTGAGAGGACTACATTTAATTATTTTTTGGAAATTTATTTTTCTGAAAAAATTTTAGTGTGGTTTTTTATCTTGATTCTAACAATCTCATCTAGTTGGTTGTCTTGATACAGATAAGTTTGATTACTAACCATACAACTAAGATGTCGAATTAGCTTCTCTCAATAGGCTCTCAGTCCAAGCCTCCTGTCCTCATGGATGATGAATATCAGCAATGGAAGAAGAGAATGATCCAATTTCTGAATCACAAGAACAGAGACTACATGGAGTCAATCATCAATGGCCCAGTAAATCCAATGATCACAGTACAGGGTCAAGCAGAAACTGCAACATCTCCAGAAATTCCTGATAGATTTGTCCCTAAACCATATAGGTACTTTACTGAAAAGCAGAAAGAACAATACAAGACAGATGAAGAGGCTCTTATTTATCTGACCATGGCAATTCCGAATGACATCTACAACCGAGTAGACAGTCGGAAATCTGCAAAAGAAGTCTGGGATGAACTATCAAGACAGTTTGAAGGAAGTGATGCCTCCATCTAAGCTAAGCAGAATCTATGCATAAATGCATACTGTAACACTCTAAAATTCAGGGTAAATTAAAACCTGGAAATATGGAAACATGACATTCGCATTGATATAAACCTCCCAAAAAGGGAATCAGTCCTTAAGACTTTACAAAACCTGCACAGATATAGGATTCATCAACAAACTAATCTAGACACATCTATCAAGATTACATCAGTTGACAATCCATAATTCACCAAAAGAATGGGACTTAACAAATGCCCAGTTACAATACTAGTCATCTCAAAATGCCTCGAGACCAAACCCGTCTCTCAAAAACCCCGGCAACCCACCGTCAAGGGAAACCTGTTATACACATCATTTGAGAAAAAGTGTTAGGCTTAAAGCCTAGTGAGAACATACAGTTCATAAATCTCAAGAGATATAATCAAATGCATCAAAGTAAATCCTTCCAAAGGTTTCGTTATGCAAAATACAGTTCTTTGATAATATACGGACAACCGGTCCAAAACACATCTTCCGATGACGGGGATTACCCGATTTACCAAGGATTATAGTGGAACACAAAGTAAGCCACAAATCCGAGTTATGAGCTAAATCCATGGAACCATGGCCACGAACGCTTCGGTCCGTACTACGATGTGAGGGAGGCCCCCAAGGAACCAGTCATACTCTTCGTTAGACTACATTTGACCCATGGCTAGTAACCGGTCTCACATAACCGTACCAAGTGCCCCCGAAGATCAAATGTATCTAACTACAATAGAAGGGGCACAACCTTCCCAGCCATAAGCCAACTCGATACCTAGGGATCCACTAGTATAGTCATGACGTGTCACAATATTTCATGTGACCATTTTAAAGCTAGATAAACAGCTTTCAACACATTTATATTTCAAAATGCCATTTTCTAGACCAACTGCTGGTAAGAAAGATAATCATAAAACCAATTTATATACATTCTTTCAATAAGTCATAAACATAGGCAAGTAAAACATCATTTTACTTTTAATAAGGCGGAACCAGTCATTTTAGTCAAAACTGATCGGGAACACCGAAAATCATCAAAAGCTTCATTTATATCAAAATGTAGAGAACATGAAATCATACCGTAGAAATACTTCGGATTTCGCAAATAAGAGTTTTGACATGTATAAAGTTTGTAAAATGGTAGTAGGAACTCACCAGTAGGTTTTAGAATAAAACCCGGAAAACCAGATATCGACCCTCTTGACAAGCCAAAGCTTTCTACACCGGAACCTCGGATCGAAAACTAGATATTAAACACCAAACTCTAGAGAGAGAAATGGATATTTAGAGAGAGAATAGAGAGACTTAGAGATTGAGAGAATGAGATCAATGAGATATTTGGGAACTGAAACCCTTAAGTCGGCCAGGGTCTTTCGCGGGTTATGCCGCGACCTCAACTCGCGGCATAACTCGCCCATGTCTTCAAACCCTAAAACCAACAGAGGCTTTCGCGACTAATGCCGCGACTACCACTCCCATGCAAGTCGTAAAGCTCGTAAACCCATAATCAACAGTGGGCATCGCGACTTATGTCGCGACTCCAAGTCGCGAGCAAGTCGCGAAACTCACTGGAAGTTCACATTTTCACCGAAAACCACGCATTCGAACGATAAACTAATAACGGTGATAACGACAAGAGTTATACGCAAGATTTACAACGATACATATATAATGAAAATCCAGGGTGTTACAATCCTCCCCAACTTGGGAATGATTTCGTCCCCGAAGTCCAAACTATACAAAAAGATGAGGATATATTCGCTTCATATCCTCTTCGGATTCCCACGTCACATTTGCTCCACGGTGATGTTTCCACTGCACCTTGACCAATGTGACTTCTTTGTGACGCAACTTCTTAGACTTTCTTTCTAAGATCGCGCCAGGCTCTTCTACACAACGGTTACCTTCGTCTACTGTCAACTCGGAGAGAGGAATGACGCTTTCCTATTCCGCCAAACACTTCCGAAGGTAACAAATATGAAACGTGTTGTGGATTCTGCTCAATTCTGGCGGTAGTTCCAATTGGTACGCTTGCAAACCTACCCGCTTGAGCACTTTGAAAGGTCCGAGGAAACGGGGACTCAGCTTCCCACGCTTTCCGAACCGTATAATACCTTTCCACGGCGAAACCTTAAGCAACACACGATCGCCCACTTGGAATTCCATCGGCCGCTTCTTCTTATCGGCATAACTCTTCTACCGATCCTGAGCCGCTTTCAATCTTTCACGAATACATTTGACCTTATCGGCTGTCTCTTGCACGATTTCAGGTCCGGCGAACTGCTTTTCTCCCGCTTCAAGCCAACACACGGGAGTTCGGCACTTTCGCCCGTATAATGCTTCAAAAGGTGCCATTCCAATACTCGAGTGGTAGCTATTGTTGTAAGCGAACTCCACCAAAGGTAAGTGAGAGTCCCAGCTACCCCCGAAATCGATGACACAAGATCTCAACATGTCTTCCAATGTCTGGATCGTTCTCTCGCTTTGCCCGTCGGTTTGTGGATGGTAAGTCGTACTCAACTTAACTCATGTACCAAGCTCTTTCTGAAACCCATCCCAAAAGTTCGAAGTGAACCAACTGTCGCGATCCGACACGATCGATAATGGTATGCCATGCCTCGAGACCACCTCATCGATGTACAGTTTTGCTAGTTTGTCCATCGGTAATGTCTCGCGCATAGCCAAGAAGTGAGCGCTCTTTGTCAATCTATCAACTATCACCCAAATGGTATCGTGACCTCGAAGAGTTTTAGGTAACTTTGTCACGAAGTCCATAGTGATATCCTCCCACTTCCACTCAGGAATCTCTAGAGACTGAAGACTCCCATACGGTCGATGATGTTCGGCCTTAACTTGCGAACACGTCACACAACGCTCAACGTAACACGCTACGTCAAGTTTCATTACCGGCCACCAATAGTGCAACTTCAAGTCCCGGTACATCTTTGTACTTCCCGGATGAATGGAATACTTGGACTTGTGTGCATCTTCAAGCAACAGATCACGGTTAACCCCAAGCTTGGGTTCCCACACGCGACCATTGAACAGTTTTACCCCACGGCTATCTTCCATTAAGAGCAACTTTGTTTTGTCATGACTTCCTCTTTGAGATTCTCTTCTAACAGTGCTTCAACTTGCGATGCTTTGATCTTTTCAACAAGACTAGACACCAACTCGATTCTCAAATGGGTAGCCCAAATACAACCGCTATAGTCCTTCCGACTCAACGCATCGGCTACCACGCTTGCCTTACCAGGATGGTAAAGCAGTTCACAATCGTAGTCCTTTAGCAGCTCGAGCCACCGCCTTTGCCTCATGTTCAACTCCTTTTGATCAAAGACATACTTCAGACTTTTATGATTTGTGAAGAGTGTACACTTCGTGCCATAGAGATAGTGTCGCCAAAGCTTCAGGGCGAACACCACCGCTGCTAACTCCAAATCATGGGTAGGATAGTTCTCCTCGTGTATTTTAAGCTGCCTCGAGGCGTAAGCGATTACCTTGCCCCGTTGCATCAACACACAACCTAAACCCATTTTCGAAGCGTCGCTATAAACCACGAAGTCTTCTGACCCTTCAGGTAACGACAAAATCAGAGCTTCACACAACTTCTTTTGAAGTATTCGGAACGCCTTCTCTTGTGTTTCGGTCCATTAAAACTTCACATTCTTCCGAGTCAAAACTGTCAAGGAAGAAGCGATTTTCGAAAAGTCTTGGATAAATCTCCGGTAGTACCCCGCCAGACCCAAGAAACTTCGGATCTCTGACGGACTCTTGGGAGATTCCCAATTCATCATAGCTTCAATCTTGGAAGGATCCACTTTCACTCTGTCTCGAGTGACAACGTGACCCAGAAATTGTCTCTCTTTAAGCCAAAAGTCACACTTGGAAAACTTGGCGTACAATCTTTCCTTTCTCAATACTTCAAGCACTTCCCGCAGATGTTGTTCGTACTCGGACTTGCTCTTGGAGTACACGAGTATGTCATCAATGAATACAATGACCGACTGGTCGAGGAATGGTCGGCACACTCTATTCATCAAGTCCATAAATATCGTCGGTGCGTTCGTTAGACCAAAAGGCATTATAAGAAACTCGTAATGGCCGTAACGCGTTCTGAAAGCTGTCTTCGGAACATCTTCTTCTCTCACCTTCACTTGGTGATAACCCGAACGTAAGTCGATTTTGGAAAAACAACCCGCTCCTTGAAGTTGATCGAACAAGTCGTCTATTCTCGGAAGCGGATACCTGTTCTTCACTGTAGCTTTGTTCAACTCACGATAGTCGATGCACATTCGCAGCGTGCCATCTTTCTTCTTTACAAACAAGACCGGAGCTCCCCAGGGTGACGAACTCGGTCTTATAAAGCCCTTCTCCAAAAGCTCTTGGAGTTCTGCCATCATTTCTTGTATCTTTGACGGCGCTAAACGGTAAGGAGCTTTAGCAATTGGTGCTGCTCCAGGCACAAGATCAATCTGAAACTCTATCTGACGATCGGGTGGTAACCCGGGCAAGTCGTCCGGAAAGACATCTGGAAACTCACGCACAATCTTCACATCTTCCAGCTTTGATTTCTCTAATTTGGCATCGATCACATAGGCTAGGAAAGACGAAAATCCTTTTACTAAACACTTGTGTGCCTTTGCCATTGTGATTATTGCCACTTCACCTTTTCTCTTTTCACCATAGATGACAACAACTTCGCCAGAGGGGTTGGGAAGTCGAATCAACTTCTTGGAACATACGATCTCGGCATGATTGTTTGACACCCAATCCATGCCGACCACAACATCAAAACCCCCGATTAACATCGACAGTAGATCGATCGAGAATTCTCTCCCTTCGATACTAAGAGTACATTGCTTCAGAACATCGTGGATCAGAACTTGACTACCATCGGCTATTTCTACCACTAATGCATCCTCAAGACTAATAGTGGGCATAGAAATCTTCTGACAGAACAAATCAGATACGAAAGAGAAACTGGCACCTGTATCGAATAAAATACGAGCAGGTATAGAGTTTATAAGAAAAGTAACCGATACCACATCAGCGGATGCCTTGGCCTCCTCGGCCGTCATCTGAAATGCTCGACCCGGAACCCTCGGAGGGTTCTCCTTCTTTGCCGCTACGCTACCCGTCTTGAGCTTCAGGCAATCTCTCTTCACATGCCCTGGTGCCTTACACTCGAAGCAGACCATCCCCGCGACAGAACAGTCGTGGGCGGTGTGATCATTCTTACCACACTTGAAGCAGAATCTAGAAGTGGGGTTTCAGTTACCATGGTGCTTTGTTCGACACTTTGAGCACCATCTGGCTTCTTGATAACCGCTGAAGCTGCGGTTTCCGGCAAAAGGTCGGGTTCTCTTGGGAGGTACATAACTGCTCTCCCACTTTCTCTTATCAGACACCACCACAGCTTTCTCAGCTTTGTTCCTCGCGAACATCTCTTCCATGTCCTGAGCTTCTTCAACCATCTCGCGGAGGTTAGAAGCTTTAGAATTGTGGACCATAGATTGCATGTCCGCGGGTAGACCATTCAGATAGGTCTTCATCTTATCCTTCTCTGTTGGGGCAGTGTGCCCCACCAGATCAAGCTTCTCCATGAACTGACGGGTGTACTCCCTCACCGTCAGGCTTCCCTTACCAGAGACCGTAATTCTTTCTCAATTCGGTCCATTGTTCTTTCATTGCAGAACTCTTCTAACAACTTTTTCTTGAACTCGGCCCAAGACAACTGAGCCAACACAGCAGGAGATAGGGTGGATTGAATGACATTCCACCAAATGAGCGCAGTATTCCTCAGCAGTTGGGTACCGAACCGCACTCTCTGATCATCTCCGCATTCGGAAGATCCAAAAGCTTGCTCGACCGCTCGAATCCACTTCACACACAAGATTGGGTCGCCGGAACCAGAGAACTCTGGCGGTCCGCAACCCAGAAAGGACTTGTAGGAACAATTTTTCCTATTTCCTGGAGCACCAACAATCCCGTGCTCCTCAACCCTGACCCCTACACCAGCGCCTCCAGGACCCGCTATAATGTTTTCCACAACCGTCTCACTCCTCCGATTGTTCACATCGCGGTCCTCAATCACTTTCAGCAGAAACTCTTGTTGTTTTGCCATCTCTTCCCTCATTGCCAACATCATGTTGGCCATCAACTAAGACGGGGAACTAGCATCCCTGATGACTGGGTGGGACGAAGCCAGGTCTACTCGCGGAATGACCTCTGGCCCCCCACCTAGCCCTTGATGAACAGGTGGTCACACAACAACCTCAACTCCCTCCGACTGACCAGCGGTGGAGGTTGTCACTTCCAGACCATCAACACGCGTATGCGGTCTACCACGCGTATTCACCATCCCAAACTGCTTCACAGAACAGGAAAAGAGATAAGAAAGAGTTGGAATAAACACAAAGGAAATGTACTACCACATTACCAATCGTCATAGCAATAGAAATTCAAGCACACTTACGTACGATATCCTCATAATAACATTAGCTAAGTGAGATTATGAACATATAACACATAAAGGTTCTCGTCACGATCGCCACAACGCCTGATAAACGCACTTTCCGTTGACTCTAAGACTAACCCATCTTAGAAACTCTACCCGATCTCACGGATTAATTCTTATCATACTCGGTCTAAGTCTAGACATCTTACATTCATGCCTAGTTCACTTAAACTAGGGCTCTGATACCAACTTGTAACACTCTAAAATTCAGGGTAAATTAAAACCTGGAAATATGGCAACATGACATTCGCATTGATATAAACCTCCCAAAAAGGGAATCAGTCCTTAAGACTTTACAAAACCTGCACAGATATAGGATTCATCAACAAACTAATCTAGACACCTCTATCAAGATTACATCAGTTGACAATCCATAATTCACCAAAAGAATGGGACTTAACAAATGCCCAGTTACAATACTAGTCATCTCAAAATGCCTCGAGACCAAACCCGTCTCTCAAAAACCCCGGCAACCCACCGCCAAGGGAAACCTGTTATACACATCATTTGAGAAAAAGTGTTAGGCTTAAAGCCTAGTGAGAACATACAGTTCATAAATCTCAAGAGATATAATCAAATGCATCAAAGTAAATCCTTCCAAAGGTTTCGTTATGCAAAATACAGTTCTTTGACAATATACGGACAACCAGTCCAAAACACATCTTCCGATGACGGGGATTACCCGATTTACCAAGGATTATAGTGGAACACAAAGTAAGCCACAAATCCGAGTTATGAGCTAAATACATGGAACCATGGCCACGAACGCTTCGGTCCGTACTACGATGTGAGGGAGGCCCCCAAGGAACCAGTCATACTCTTCGTTAGACTACATTTGACCCATGGCTAGTAACCGGTCTCACATAACCGTACCAAGTGCCCCCGAAGATCAAATGTATCTAACTACAATAGAAGGGGCACAACCTTCCCAGCCATAAGCCGACTCGATACCTAGGGATCCACTAGTATAGTCATGACTTGTCACAATATTTCATGTGACCATTTTAAAGCTAGATAAACAGCTTTCAACACATTTATATTTCAAAATGCCATTTTCCAGACCAACTGCTGGTAAGAAAGATAATCATAAAACCAGTTTATATATATTCTTTCAATATGTCACAAACATAGGCAAGTAAAACATCATTTTACTTTTAATAAGGCGGAACCAGTCATTTTAGTCAAAACTGATCGGGAACCCCGAAAATCATCAAAAACTTCATTTATATCAAAATGTAGAGAACATGAAATCATACCGTAGAAATACTTCGGATTTTGCAAATAAGAGTTTTGACATGTATAAAGTTTGTAAAATGGTAGTAGGAACTCACCAGTAGATTTTAGAATAAAACCCGGAAAACCAGATATCGACCCTCTTGACAAGCCGAAGCTTTCTACACCGGAACCTAGGATCGAAAACTAGATATTAAACACCAAACTCTAGAGAGAGAAATGGATATTTAGAAAGAGAATAGAGAGACTTAGAGATTGAGAGAATGAGATCAATGAGATATTTGGGAACTGAAACCCTTAAGTCGGCCAGGGTCTTTCGCGGGTTATGCCGCGACCTCAACTCGTGGCATAACTCGCCCGTGTCTTCAAACCCTAAAACCAACAGAGGCTTTCGCGACTAATGCCGCGACTACCACTCCCATGCAAGTCGTGAAGCTCGTAAACCCATAATCAACAGTGGGCATCGCGACTTATGTCGCGACTCCAAGTCGCGAGCAAGTCGCGAAACTCACTGGAAGTTCACATTTTCACCGAAAACCACGCATTCGAACGATAAACTAATAACGGTGATAACGACAAGAGTTATACGCAAGATTTACAACGATACATATATAATGAAAATACAGGGTGTTACACATATGAGGTATTTCATGAAAAAGAAGGAGAGACGTTGCTAGAGACCTACAACAGATACAACATCATTCTCAATGACTTGCGGAGGAACAATATCTCTAAATCAGCTTCTGAGATAAATTACAAGTTCATCAAGAACCTGAACCCTGAATGGAAGAACTTTGCCATCAACCTTCAGATGTCAAATAACATGTCTCAGGAAAACGTCACTGATATCTTCTCTACTCTTTCTCAACATGAGGATGAGGTGAGAACGATTTATAATGAGTCCAATAATCTGAAGGAGTCCGTGGCTCTCATTGTTGGCAAAGGAAAGAGTTCAGTTCCAATATCCTCTGCAAGGTCAAAGAAAAAGATGTCTAAAGCTCTGGTTACTGAGGTTACTGAGTCCGAAACTGATACAAGTGATGAAGAACTGGAGATTGATTCTGATCTAGATATTCAGAAGTTTTCTGAGGACTTAGCTCTAATCACTCGACGATTCAAGAAGAGCTTTGGCAAGAAGAAATTCTACTCAAAGCCAAAGTATGACGGATACAAGAAAGAGAAGTCTGAGATGCGATACAAGTCAAGGTATGGAAGGAGAGAGTAAGGCCGAGAAGACAGGAAGGAAAATAGAAGAGAAGGAAAGAGAGAGGAAAAGCGTGAAGAAAGAGAGGATGAACCAGGAAGATTCTACAACTGTGGCAAATTTGGGAACTTCTCAAGAGACTGCAAGTTCAAGAAGGTAAAGAACTTAGAGTATTATGCAAAAAAGTCACTCATTGCCAAGAAAGTTGAAGAAGGAAAAGTGCTGATGGTTGAAGAAGAAAACTGGTTGTACCAAAGTTCCGATGACAAGGATCAAGCGCACTTCACCCAAGTATCTTATATGGCAAAGCTGGATGGTGACGATGAAGATTCTGAGGCAAAATCCGAATATGCAAACTCTGAGGTAAGTGATAATTCTGAACTGATTGAATCTTTAATGGCCCAAATACATAGTATGAAAGATGAATTTGCTTTACTGAAAGGTAAACTTAGCTCTACACAGCAATCTGTCTTAAGTTTTCGTGATGAAAATGCTTTATTAAAAGTTGTTGTGGAAGAAAAGGATGGTTTAAAAGCTGAAAAAGATTCTTTAAAAAGAAAAATATCTGGCTTAGAAAAGGATATTGTGAATCTTAATGCTGAAAATGGTGAGTTTAAAATCAAATTTGAAGTTTGTCATCAAGAAAGAAATGAAGCTTTCACCAAAATCAAGCAATTGGAGGATATTAATATGAAACGAGGTCAGACTGAGCAGACATTAAATCTGTTGACCAATAAACTCCAAGACGAAAGGTTTTATAAACTTAAACCAGGTTTGGGTGTGCCAACTAATGAAATTTTGAAAAAGGCACCGGAGCACTTATATAATTTTGATAAATTTGGCTCCGCAATCAGACCCATTCCAAACATTCGTGCATCCTTTGTTGAAGCAAGTACTCTTAAACCTTCTACGGAGACCAAAGGTCGAGAAGAAATAGGGAAGGACAAGTCTTGTGAAACTGATTCTCAAAATACTTTTAAAACAGTTGGTTTTAAATACGGTGATTTGAACAAAAGCTATAAAACTCGAAAGATCGAATTAACTGAGTTTGAATCATTGTTTACCACACCCTCCAAAGAATCAGTCAGCACAAACACAGTTCCACCAGAGACTGCATGCAAATATGATGAGTATGAATCGGATGTTGATCCATCTACTATACCATCAGTCTCAAATCCCATTGCTTCTTTACCTTTACTTGTTGAGGAGGTTGAAGAAGAAAATATAATCACGAATGGATCTTGTTTGAAAAATGATAAAACGGAGTTTATTGAGTCCATGACTGAGGAGATATTTTCTGAAATGATGAATGCTTCAGACTCTGATCCTGTTTCTGATTTAAAGGATTCAAATTCTATGAATAATCATACATCTGAATTGATGAAGTAAATTGATATGTTGCAACAGTTTCTTGATGAGGTTGAAGATGAAAACTTTGATCCTAAGTTTAAACTTGAAAATTCTTTGAAAGAAAATCAAGAGCTTTGCACAAAGATCAATGATTTGAAAATTACTTTGTTTAAAAATGCTTCAAATGATAAACAGATGTTCAATGATCCAAGCTGGAAGGTAAGAACTAATCCAGAATTTGATGCTCCTGCAAAACCTTCAGTTGTTTACTCTGATTGTCCTGAATATCCACCGAGTATTTTTGAGAAGGGTGAGACTTCAAACAGCTCTAGAAAAGAACCACCCTCTAAGTTAGAAACTAACAAGGTTCCTGTTTCTGTTTCAGATATAAAAGGAAATGGAGTTTGGAGGAGTAAGAAGAATAAAGATAATAGCTTGAATAAGAATGATAGGTTATCTAGTGAAACTTTTACTTCAAATAGTTGTACTTCAGACAGTGTTATTTTGAAAAGTAATTCTTTTGATGAACATGAATGTAAGATTTGTTCCGATAAATCTAAGTTTATGAATTTTGCTCGAAAGAATCTATATTGCAAACACTGCTGGGATAACTCATTCAAATACTACTCCCCTCCAAAGTCTAAACAGAGTAAGAGAAAAGCTAAACTGAACATTAAGTCTAATTCGGATTCCTCCACACAACCCAAAGTGTTTCGAGCTAAGGTTGCCAATCCTAAATCTAAGAAGCATTTTCAGGAATTAAATGTTAAGATGGTTTGGAAATGGGTTCCAAAACCACGGTATGAATGGCGTGTGAAAGTTAAACCTGTTGATATATTGCGTGAAGCTAACCGCGAAGGACCCATCTTGATATGGGTACCTAAGCAAAACTAATTGTCTCTTTTGCAGGTCTGGCGGTTGTGGGTGATAGATTCCGGATGCTCACGCCACATGACAGGATTCAAGCACCTCTTGCATAACTATGTGGAGGAGCCTTCCAGAGCAGTTAGATTTGCCAATTCTGAAGCCGAAGGACACGTCAGAGGATATGGAATGCTCGATAATGGAGTTGTGAAGATTCAAAGAGTGTTATATGTTGAAGGACTTGATCATAATCTGTTTAGCTCCAGTCACTTCTGTGACATGAAATATCAAGTCCGCTTCACAACAACTCATTGTTATCTTAAGGATCCCAATGGTTACGAATTCTTCAAAGCTGAGCGCCATGGAAATCTATACTATGTAGATTTTCCTACACTGTCTGCCACACGTCCAATATGCCTATTAGCCAAAGCTTCTAAAGCACAATCGTGGACGTGGCATCGCCGCTTGTCTCATCAGAATTTCCGATCTATAGCAAAGCTACAGAGACAAGGTCTGGTCAAAGGTCTACCAGAAATGAGGTTTGAGAAAGACTCACTGTGTTCTGCATGTGAGTTGGGCAAAATGAAGCGAAGTTCCTTCAAGTCCAAAGCTGAATCATCGACCTCATCTACACTAGAACTTCTTCATATGGACCTTTTCGGCCCAATGCGAACAACATCTATCAACGGCAAGAAGTATGTTTTAGTAATGATAGATGACTACTCAAGGTATACATGGCTCGAGTTTCTTCGCAACAAGTCTGATGCGCCAGAGTTGATTATCGCTTTTATCAAGCGCATCCAAGTACGTCTTCAATTGCCAGTTCGAACGATTCACAGTGATAACGGCACGGAGTTCAAGAATGCCACCTTGCAGAGCTATCTTATCTCTGTAGGAATTTCACATAACTTCTCCGCAACCTACACTCCACAGCAAAATGACATTGTTGAACGGAAGAACCGCACTCTTGTTGAAGCATCTCGTAATATGCTTGTTTATTCAGATCTACCTATGTATCTCTGGGTTGAGGCAGTCGCGACAGCATGCTTTACACAGAATCGTACCATTGTGGTCAAGCGTTTTAATAAAACAGCATATGAGTTAATCAACAATCGTATACCTAACATCAAATTCCTTCGTGTTTTTGGTTGCAGGTGTTACATTATGCGCGAGCTTCAAGGTCTATCAAAATTTGATAAGAAAGCGGATGAAGGATATCTCGTTGGATACTCTCTGACATCCAAAGCTTATCGAATTTACATTATACGAACTAAGACGGTTGTTGAGAGCATGAATGTCTCCTTTGATGAGAATTCTACTAGGACTTATAGACACAATAGTTCAGAACTCGGAATTAAAGACAAAGCTTCTATTCAATCCTGAATAGAACAAGCTTCTAAAAGATCCACTTCTTCTAACTCTAACTCTACTTCATCTGAGTTAGATTTATTGTTTATTGATGCCTTTGTTGATATTTGTGCAGATTTTGATAAAGGCATATCTACATCAATAACAAGCTCGGAGGTCCCTACCATTTCTGAAGACATGTCTGGACCTTCCGAAGAAGTCACTGAAACTTCATCTCCATCAGGTACAACTAAACTGTTAGTTTCTGACTCTACTAATGCTGAATATGTCTCTACAGACAGTTCTTTTGGAAATGAAGTCACGAGTACTTCAACTGCTAGTCCAGAAGCTTCAGTATCATAAACACCAGTACAAGATGTCCCGAGTACATCTATGGAGCAACCTGTCGTGCATGATGACAACGATGCGTCAAATATGCAACAAACAGTTGAATCCTTACCAAGCACACATCGTTGTACTAAGGATCATCCCCTGCATAACGTGATAGGTGACGTATAATCTGGTGTCACAACAAGATCTGCATCAGCGAATTTCTGCATGTTTTCAAGCTTCCTTAGTTCCTTAGAACCAAAGAAAGCGTCTGAATCTCTACATGATCCCTTCTAGATTTCTGCTATGCAAGACGAGCTACTACAATTCGAAAGGAACAAGGTATGGCGATTGATCCCACTACCTAAAGGTAAATATGTTATTGGAACTAAGTGGGTTTTTAGAAACAAGAAAGACGAAGCTGGAGTAGTTGTGAGAAACAAAGCTCGTTTGGTCACAAAAGGGTACTGTCAACAGGAGGGCATTGACTATGACGAAACATTTGCCCCGGTTGCAAGGATCGAAGCCATCAGAATCTTCCTAGCCTATGCAGCGTATAAAAACTTTACAGTCTATCAAATGGATGTAAAGTCCGCTTTCCTGAATGGCGTTCTGCATGAGGAGTTCTACGTGGCACAACCTGAAGGTTTCGTTCATCCTCATCACCCTGATCATGTCTATGTTTTAGACAAAGCGCTTTATGGTCTTAAGCAAGCACCACGAGCCTGGTATGACACTCTCACTAAATTTCTCTTAGCTTCTGGTTACAAGAAAGGTACGGTTGATACTACCTTATTTCTTAAAAGGCAAGGTGAGGACTTGATTCTCATTCAGATTTATGTTGACGACATAATATTTGGGTCGACAAATCAGAAATTTTGCAAGAACTTTTCAAAGATAATGGAAACAAAGTTTGAAATGTCGATGATGGGTGAATTAAATTTCTTTCTTGGTTTAACAAGTAAAGCAATTACCCGAAGGCATATTTCTTAATCAAGCTAAATACATAAAAGATGTTTTGAAAAAGTTCAATATGTCAGATTGTTCTGTCATGAAAACACCAATGGCTACTGGTACACTCTTAGACGCAGATCCCTCTGGGAAACCTGTTGATCAAAAGGTGTATCGTAGCATGATTGGTTCTTTACTTTATCTGACTGCCAGTCGCCTAGATATAATGTTTGCCACATGTTTTTGTGCGAGGTATCAGTCTAATCCTAAAGAGTCGCACTATAATGTTGTTAAGAGAATCCTTAGATATCTCAAAGGCACTCCTAATTTAGGCCTTTGGTATCCAAAGGATTCTCGTTTTGATCTAACCGCCTTTATAGATGCTGATTATGCAGGATGTAAGCTAGACCGGAAAAGCACCTCTGGAAACAAAGTTGTGTTTCAACATCCACTGTCGAGGCTGAATATGTAGTTGCTGCTAGATGCTGTTCTCAGGTCCTCTGGATGACGACACAGTTAAGGGACTTTGGATACAACTACAAGCGTATTCCTATTTATTGTGATTCCAAGAGCGCAATCGCCATAACTGCTAACCCGATACAACATTCGAAGACGAAGCATATAGATGTACGTTATCACTTCATCAAGGATCATGTAGAAAAAGGTGACATTGAAATGCACTTTGTTCAAACCGACTTCCAGTTAGCTGATCTTTTCACCAAGCCGTTGGATGAAAAGAGGTTCCAATTTCTCATCAGCAAACTTGGTATGTTGAACATGTCTTAGACCCTACTCATGATTCTAGGGGGAGAATTCCAAGTTTCAATCTTGTGTTTTCTACATTTTCCAACTGCTGCTAACAATCGAGGAATCATTTTCACAAATGATTACCATGATTTTTTTTATATGCAGGTATGTTCAAGTGACAATGGCTTATAATTACAATGGATTAGGACCCGCACTTCAGTGCTTTATTATTCTGTTTTATTTATAAAAAAAAAATCTTCAGTTGAGGGGGAGCTTAATAGCAAAAGAGCTTAATCGTCTATAAGCTTAATTGAGAAACTCCTTAAGAGCTTAAATTCCATCGTCAAACACAACTGTTTTGACTTCTCCGAAATTTTTTATTCTTCATGTAATTGTATTCCTTTGTGCTTACATGTACGAATGGCTGTTGAACAGCATGTTCTTTTAGGAAAATACAAGGGATTCAGTGTGTGAACTTAACAGAACTTCCATGGATTCACGATAACCAGTGTTTCCTACCCCGGAAGTATTCCCTGAGTGATTGAGGGGAGAGGGGTCAAAAGAATTGAGTGATGGTGTGTGAAGAGGTAAAATGGAAAAGAGAGATTGGTTAGAAGTGAGATTTAATGATAAAAAAGAGGGTGAGAGAACGGAGTTAAAGAATATTAGACTCTGCACCAAACTTCTTTCTGAGTCGGGCAGCCACATTATCTGATTGGTTCGTATTCTTTGGTGACCATCATTGAAAAAGGCAACTAGCCCATGCCATCTCTTGCTTACAACCCCACCAGCTACTCATTCTTTTCTAAAAAAGAGAATGTTTCACATTTTCTAGGGAAGTAGCACATACGCTATTGGTTCTTCATTTGGAAGATACTAATATTGAAAAAGAAGGAAAGTTGCCCCACCTTCAAACCCTTTCTCATGCACATTGAGTCTTTGTACAATTTGTTGTTGTCTCAACAAGTTTACATATTTTGAGCCTACATTAAAAAGCAATCACCGGTGCTTAATTCTTTCATACACATGTACAAGCACACAAAAATTTGTTTTCTGTCAGAACGTTCATAGATAACCATGTGTTATTCAATGATTGAATGGAAGACCTGGGGAGCCAACGTCAAAACCAGCTCTTTATATAGTAACTTTGTGTTACTCGGTAACTTTGTGTTACTGACAGGCTATCTAACTGAGTCATTTGTTGATTCAGGGTTACCATTTTTTATTATTTGAATCTGAAAAGATTGAAATAATCACGCTTTCCATTTGGAGAGACTGCTCTTATTTCACACAGGGCTCGTTACATGAAGACAGTGCTAAATTGATGACCATATTCAAAGGGGGAGATTGTTTTGCAAAGTTTTGATGATGATGATTCTCACCACTCATCAAAAAGGGGGAGAATATAATATGAAGACTGCTGAAGATTTCAAAGAATTCAAAGTGTCTGAACTTATTTGAAGATCAAAAGCCTGACTGAAGATGATCGTCAGAAGGACACTTCATTTAAAGGAAGGAATGATGAAGACATGAAGTTTTCGAGAAAAGTGAAGACCCGAAGACTATTGCAAATTTTTTTTAATCTTGAATCCAAAGGGGGAGATTGTTGAATCATAAATTGTATTCAAGATTAAAGTTAAAGTTAAGGATTTAAATTACAATTATATTAAAGTTAAATTAGAGGGTCTAAAATGTATTTATTTGATAGTTAATATGGGTTAGTTTGTAAATGGGACTCAAGTCCATTAGGAAGCCCATTAAGTTTAAAGCCCATATGGCCTAAGTATTTAATGTTTTGTTTATTAGGTTTTTAGGGTTAATCCTCATTATTATTCATAATCATATTTTAGAGAGGTAGCCGTAATTCTCTGTAATCCTACATTCAAGGTATCAAGAACACACAAGGTTTAACTGTTTATTCAAGGGATTGGTATGTTATTCTAATCTTTATATCTCTTGATCTATATTGTGTTCTGTGTTAATTATCAACTAGATTAAACTGGGTTAACAGTTTTGGGTTGAAAATAAACGAATCGCGTTCGATTATAGGATTGAGGTCAATTTGCTTGTATATGTGTGACCCTTTGGGATCGTGTATATTAGCCGTATCATCAGGTGTAGTGTCATGGGTATACAAATCCAACATATCATGTGGTTGTTTTTTAAAGATCGAATCGATTTTGAAATGGTTGTAATCAAGATCCGAATCGATTTTTTGTGAAGCAATATTTGTGTCATTTTTTATGTCGATCAATAGGTTAGGTTGATTACATTCATGTGTATATTTTACATTTATTCATTTGATTCCAGTCATGAAATCAATCATATGTGATGTTATATATCAGGGGTTAATATCATCTAGTCTCAGACATTGAAGTTTTGTTTAGATGATAATAGTCTTTTGCAAGAATAAAATTGATGGTTTTCAAATCTTCAAGTTCAGCTTTGATTTTATCAAAATGCTTCAGTTGGGAAAGACAGATTTGAAGTTTAGAGGAGAGAGATTTTATTTGAGCATTAGCCTTTTTCTTAGCACCCTTTTCATTATAGAAGTCAATGGTTAAGAAGTCAAATGCCTCAATCTTTTCAGAAACAGTAAGAGAATGAAAGGAATGTATCTAAAAGGAAAACGAGAAGTAGTCAGTATAGACTAAAGCGATGGAGGATGCATGTCCTTCAGGATCTTCATATAATTTATTTTTGCCATAAGGCAAATGTTGGAGATGTGCTCGCTTTCAGAAGTTGGTTCATCTACCCAGTCATGGGTTTCAGTCATTAGACCTTTTTCCTATTTGATCAAGGTTTCATTTCTCTCCTTCTCTCTTTCTCTTGTATTTTGCCTTGTATTTTTAGCACGATCAATATTGGTTGAGAGAGAGAGAGAGAGAGAGAGAGAGGAATTTCTAGATCTTCGGGAAGGAGATCGGCTGAAGATTTCAGGTCTTATCCTTTCTGATTTAGAAGAAATCGGGAGGATGAGGAGAAACCTTTGGATCTCTCTGAACTCTTACTTCTACACTCAAACGCAAAATGACCTTTCATCCTCCAGTTGTAACATTCTTCATTTGCTTTGTCGGAGGAAGAAAATTTTGAGATGGAAGAGGAGATTTTCGGCCAAACTTGGTTTTGCGAGAAGAAAAACGAGGATTTTTCTTGGAATAGCCTGATGACATGGTCATTCCATCTGAAAGTTTTTCCTCACCTTCATCATCTACATCACTTAGATATGCCTCCGATTGGTGATTTTATTCCTCTAGAATTTCATGATCAAATCATCAGAGGGATAAGTTATTCTAGGAATACACACATATTTCTTGGAAGAGTCACTGATAAGAGCCATACAGGAACTTTTTATCTCTTTTATGACAGTCTTCCTTTGGATCTTAGTTTATTCATAGTTAAAAAGAGATCCATAAAGAACAGTAAGAGGCATATGATTAATATCCTTGGTTATCTTGATAAAAGTATAGATGTTTTCCCAAAGATTGGGAAGACCATCCATGAACTTGCATAGGACTTCCTCATTGTCATATATCCGACCCAACAACTTTAGGTCGTTAAGAAGGTTGTTAAAACAGTTATAATAGTCAGACAGGGATTCCCCTTTTTCATAAGAAAAGAGTTCATACTTTCTGACAAGAGCAATCTTTTTGCCCTTTTTGACTTCGTCTCTTCCCTCATAAAGAATGCATAAAGTTGACCACATTTCCTTGGCAGTAGAAAGGTTTACCAAGGAGTGATAAACTTCATCAGGGAGGAGAGAGCAATGATGGCTCTGACCTTAGTGTCAAGAGCGACAAGACGCTTGTTTTCATCATTGTATTTGCTTGGATTTTTTAAGATATATCTACCAGTTGCAGCAAATTTTTCTTCATCTGAAGAATCACCAGAAGCATCCTCAACAATGGTTTTCTGAGCTTCAGGGCGAGTCTTTTGGGTGTCAAAACGAGCCCAGACTCTAGGGACAATGGGTCCCTCACAAATAATAATGATGATGTATCTCCTGTCAACTTCTTCCAAGAAGAGCATCATACGACTTTTCCACAAAGAGATGTTATTGGGATTGAACTTAGGTTTTTGGCTATAGAGCCATTGTCGTATGAAGTAGTATAGGGGTTTTGAAGAGAAAAGCCATTGTTTATGGAGGAAGATGATGCCATTTCAGATCAAGTTTATTGAATTAAACTGGCCCGCTCTGATACCACTTGTTAGTCCCAAAATGTAATGGCAAAAAGTAACAGGTATTGTAGAAGTGGGGTTGAATTCAACACAAAAAAAATTAACTTAATTTTAATTCTTTATTGATATAAATATCAAGAATTAACATAGAAAACTTTAAGATTGTTGCGGAAAATAAAATATAAATCTATTCTAACAATCTTTCACTTACCAAACTGAAAAACTAAACACAACTTGTAAGCACTAAGAACAAAGCTATGAAGTTTGAGAGAGAAAAGGATTCTGTCGATTTTGCTTGAGTGTACTAAGATCTCTTTAAAAGCATAACCTTGCATGGGAGGGGTCTTCACCTTTATATACCATCATATGCATGCTTGGGACACTTGCCACTTTGGGATTGAATGTCAGAGATGTCATTTAATAAGACAAGGTGTCCTTTTTGTCACATTGTGAAACATAGTTGACCTTCAGACCTTGTTGTAGACAACTCCTGAAAAAGATGAAAAGGACAAACAACCTTTTTCTGGATCTTCAGAAAATGTTCCCATCATTTCATGATTTGATGAAGATCTTCTAGGCAAGGAGACAAAGGAGGATCCTCCGAAGATGAGGATCCTACCGATTTGTCATGAGAAATCGGCAAGTATAACTTAGTTCAATATTGGAAGTACATCTTTGATCCGCATCTGAAGATTCACTTCTTGCTGATTTCAGCTAGTCTTCAACTTCATCGATCTTTAAAAGCATGACTAAGCTATTACAAAGAACCTAAAATTATCTAAGTACAAAAGATGTTTTTCAAAGATTATGGGATCGGGATGTCATCTTCAAATCTTTGATGACCCAACAATCTCCCCCTATTCAAAGATTATAAAGGAGATCGGAAGGACATATTCAAATATTTGGTGACCTAACAATCTTCAAATCCTTGAAGACCCAACAGTCATCTTCAAATCCTTGAATCTTCAAATTTTTAATGACCCAACAATATTTGTAACACTAAAAAAAGTAATAATTGGAATAAAGGTTGAGGGGATAAAATAATCCAAACTCAAGTGGAAGGTTAAAAACGAAAAATAGAGGAAAGGCTAAGGGTGTGGAGTGTAAAACACAGGACCTGTTTTGCCAAGTTTCAAAAGTTTGAATTTAGATCGTGGGTGGTTTCTCTATGAAGCGGCAGTAGTTACAAGAATGATTTTGGAGCCATAAAAAAAACATCGTTGGAGCATTCATTTACGTCATTTCTAGTTCCCTATATGCTCTGCGAAAATTTACTTTGGTGATATGCAAAACGAGTGAGGTTTTGAGAGAGATCTTGATCGAGAAAGCGGGAAGCAGAAAGCGGAGTTCTTGTCGAAAATCAATCTTCGAGGACGACGGGTAAGAAATCATCTCTGTCTTGTTTATTTGATGGCATCGCAATGATGCATATACGTGTGGGGGAGCATGTAAGTAAAAAGAAAATAGGACTAAGGAGAGCTTTGTTTATTGTGAAATTCCATGGAAGAAGAAAGCCAAATATATACATACATGTGTATATATGTAACGTATGTGTATGTATGTAAATTGAAAAGAAAAGGAGGAAAACTTGATGTTGTAAAGTTCCATGGGTGGGAGGAAGCGCTCTCTCTCTCTCTCTCTCTCTCTCTCTATATATATATATATATATATATATATATGCACACACGGATATTGAGGTTGGATGTTCCTCTTGATGGAAATGCAAGTAGGTTGGAGTTATATGTTTATATGTGTATGTATATATATACACACACATTATAAATCAATGGAAAAAGGTGTGTAAGTATGTGTTGTTAAGGTGGCGAAATAACAGAAAACATGTTTATATATATATATATATATATATATATATATATATATATCTAAATCTTTGAGATTTATAAATTACACTTATCATACAGTTTGATAAAACCCCATATTATAAACCAAAAATTTATAAGTAAATCTTTTACTTATGAAGATATTTTAAATATGGTGGATCATTTACAAAAGATTAAAATTATTGGAGAAATCCCAACCAAGTTTTGGGATTGATACCAAAGAGGAAGAGGGTATATAGAAAAAATTTAACTAAAAATTTCTTCCATACACAATCTTATAAGGGGCTGCAACACAGTTACTAGTGTATAAAATACACTAAGTCTGGGCCTCAGCGAGGTTAAGGTATAGACTGGGAGATTTTGATCGTATTATGCCAAATTCCACTAGCTATTCCTTCTCAGGGAGATGGGAGATTTTCGTCATTATAAGGAAAATCATCAGTCCAACCAGAGTAAGACCAGTTATCTCCTTTATAGGTTTGAAAAGCTCTAAACTTATCTTCATTATTAACTTCAGAATTAAACCAAATATTTTCATAAAAATTATTAATATCTTTAAAAACTTTTCCAACTATTATATATTTAATATCAGCAGTAAACAAATCAGAAGCTAATAGATATGTAAGATATCTTTTTAAATGTTCTTCACCTGATATTTCAAAATGAGTATAACAAAAACACTTACAAGTACAATTACAAATATCCTGATGGATTTTAGACAAAGGATGAGGACACGGTCTTTGCATTGAAATGTATACAAGATAATATTCAAGGGGTAATAATAAGAGATTTCTTTAATGGAGGAAAAGGGATTAGAAAACCAATATTTCAGAGGTTGTTAAAAATTCATATTAAATAAATAAATGTATGAATTATCTTATAATCAAAATTTAAAGAGATAGGATCTTGATTTTGGATTATCATAACACCCATTTTTATCACTCTGTTATCACTTTTTAAAAACATTTCTTAAGAAATTCCGAGAAAACTTTGTTTAAAACTTTCTTTCGAGAAACTCACCTTTTTGGACTAATTCGTACTTTTTTCCCCTAAAACGCCTATCCATGGCTAACAGCGGGTACTGCTTCCGAAGTTAAACATCCTTACGTCTTTTGTTTCAAAAAGATTGTTTTAAATTTTCTAAGAATTAATAAAGACTATTTTTTAAAATTACAACTAAGACAACTCTTAGAGGTTTGGCTCATTGCCTGACAGTTATACCTCTGCCATGTAGGTATGAACTAACAGCGACAAAATATCTTTATGATAAATTTTTCAAGATCATATCTTTATAAACAAAGATTAAAAGATAATAACAATATTTAAGTATTTAACATGAATTGGCTTTCTAAGCCTAAGGGCTTTAGCCTGCCATACAGAAATATAAACAAACTAACCTTGTATTATACAAAAGATGATTACAAAGCTTCAAACTTCTACGGATTTACAAGAAGAACTCTTAGCTTATCTCTCTACTTGCTCACTCTTATTTTTCTAAGTTGAGAATATATTACACTGGAAGGGATGCTCAAAGCGTAAACCAAGGATACATATTTATAGCAGCATAAAGTAAAGGTAACTTGCAACCGGAGGCTATGACCGGATAAAAGCTATTTAGAAAAGACAAACTTCTTTTTTTTTTTTTTTTTTTTTTAAAGTAGGAGCATCTTTCGCCGAAAGTAGTTGAGATGGGTCCTACCACTTGTCATATTTTTCAAAGATTTTCTAGAAGGACAAATATTAGCCGTTCAAACATTTTTCATTTACAGCTGTAGAGGACAGGTGTAAGATTCGGCCAATCAATCTTTCATTTTGTCTCTTTGTGCATGTCTGATCAAATCTTTGAGTTTTCGGTCTTTGTAGAAAGCCACCCTATCATCATCATTATGAGCTTCAAAACCATCTTTAGAGAATCTCAAAAATGAATAACATGAAACTGCAACTGGAATATAGATCTTGATAGTAGGTGTTTCTCCAAACAAAGAATAGTCTTCAGATAACAAGATTTCAGAGTTCCAAAAGAAGTCTGAAAAATGTACATAATAGAACCATAGCTTCACATCATCCACAGTTTGACCACTAATAAATTGCCATTGTGAATTATGAGGCAACAATTCTTTACTCCAGTCTGAAGAGAAAGATTTTGATAATATCTTGATAGCTGAACAACTAGGTTCAGGTTCAGATTTCCAGAAGTTTGGTGGAGAAGCAAATATGTCCACTGAGATGATAGAAGTATCATCATATCTTTTGATAATTGAAATGGCTTGTTTAACCCTTTCAGGAAGCCAATCTATTTGCTTGATCTCAAAAAGGATTAGTCCGCAAAGTAATCCATATTTGAAAAGATCATGAAAACTGATTTTCTTATTTCGAAACATTTGTTCTGAAGCGATTGTGAGATCGATCTGAACAGTTCTAAAATATCTTTTCATTTGATTTTTTGGAGCTGGAATTTCTTCCAGTTGGACTGAGAATCCTTGAATAGGTGATCGTGATATTACCATCAGCCATTCTTGTAATTTCAGGAATGTTTGAAAGTTGATGTCAGAGAGATCAACTAGTTCTTTCAAAGAGGAAAAACATTCAAGATTTGGTATAAGCAAATCTCGAGTATTAAGATCTTCTGAATTTAGCATTTTATTTTTGCCTTTCATCTGTGAGGATGAAGAAGATGTCAATAATTTTAGATCTAAAGGGAGTCCTGAATCGGAGTCCGATTTTTCATCTTTGGAAAGATGACAGTTTTTTAAAGCAGGGTCCAAATAATAATTGAAGCCAACTTTATCATGAGTAGCTTGGATGCACTCAGAAAAACTTTGAAAGCCTTTCCAAAAAGATTGAAAGGGTTTCTGATTTTCTATTTTTGCAGCAATATCTGTCCAGTTTTTGTAAATTACCTTATGAGGTCCATTCATAAGAAGATAACAATAAAATCTTTTTGGACATTGCCTTAGATTATTAAAATTCTGAGCAACCGAGTTAATTATAAAAATTTTCTCGTTGGTTTGGTCAGAAATAGTTTTTAGATTCCAAATAGAGTCACAAATTGAAGCTTCTTCATTTGTAAGTCTAGATCTCAGATTAAAAAGGAATTGCTTATCACAGGGATAAGTAGGAATAAACTGTCTACCAACTTGTAACATATCACCAGTTTCTGGAATATTCTCCTTCTTGACTACTTTTGATTTAGGCATCCTGCAAATTTAAGAAATAGGATTAAATCTAGAGAGTAAGTCAGGAATAACATTTGTTTTTCCTTTGATATGTTCTAAGTTAAACTTGATCCCTTTGCCAATAATGTATTCATTTAATTTCAACCATCTATTGGACAAAAGTTTTGATTCCTTTTTTATATCTGCAAACTTTACTAATGCTTCACAGTCAGTTCTGAGTGTGATCTCTTTCTTTCCTGCTAGAAAGAGTGCAAAAGATTCACAGGAATTGATAACAGCTAAAACTTCAAAGTCTAAAGATGTTAACCTTCCTTTTTCTTTGTAAATACCAGATGCATATCTACAAAGATGTTCTTCATGAATAGAGGAGTATTTAGAGGGTCTTTTTAAAAGAATTCCTCCCCATCCATGTTCAGATCCATCTGTTTGGATAACAAGGTAGTCAGAATCTAGAGGCAAACTCATTTCTGGGAGATTCATAACTAGCTGTTTCAGTTTTTGAACAAGTTTAATATCTTCAGAATTAAAATTCCTTGTTCCTTTTACTGAAGTTTTGTTATATAAAGGTCCAGTATATTTAGAAAGATCCTTGATGAAAGGTCTAGCATAATTTAGAGAACCCAAAAAACCTTGAAGTTGTTTTAAGTTTTCTAACTTATCTGGGTATTCAAGAATTTTTCTCGAAATATGAGGCTGGAGCTTTATCTTTCCCTTTCCTATTTCTACACCAAGAAATTCAATATGTTCTCTTAAAAGTTGCATTTTCTTGAGAGAAATAACCATTCCTTCTTTTTCAAAGATTTTAAAAACAGTATACAAGTGTGCATAGTGTTCATTTTTATCTTTTGAAAAAACCAAAACATCATCCATGTAAACACATGTAAAATTAGATAAATGCATAAAACAATTATCCATTTTTCTTTGAAAAATCTGAGGGGCATTCTTCAATCCAAAAGGCATAACCTTCCATTCAAAGTGTCCTTCACTACATGTAAATGATGTCCAGGGAATAGAGTCAGGGTGCATCTTTACTTGCCAAAATCCAGATTTTAAATCAAATTTTGAAAACCATTTGGCACCTTGGATTTTGTTAAGCAAAATTTCCTTTGTTGGAATACAATAGCCATCAATATGAGTATTGTCATTCAATCTTTTATAGTTAAAAACCATTCGTGATTGACCATGTTTTCTTTCAGATTCTTTCTGAACTATAAAAGCTGCAGTTCTATGCTTAGAAGTGCTTCTGGTAATTACTCCTAACTTGAGTAATTGGGAAATATGCATCTTGAACTCATCAATAGTCCAATTATCATATTTAGGCATTCCCGTCTTAATTACCAAGTCTGGATTAATTATCTCAAGTTTACAAAAGATTTGATTTCTATCCCAAAACTTGGTTGGGATTTCTCCAATAATTTTAGTCTTTTGTAAATGATCCACCATATTTAAAATATCTTCATAAGTAAAAGATTTACTTATAAATTTTTGGTTTATAATATGGGGTTTTATCAAACTGTATGATAAGTCTAAAAAGGAATAACCTTTATAAGAGTCATCATTTTCTTTTTCCCAAAGTTCTTCAAAGTCTGGAAAATCGTTTAAAGTCTTATTAAGACTAAGTGATGTCAGTTTTTTGTACCACTAGGTTTTTCACAAGAACAGTTTTCAGAGGTACAAATAATCCTAGGGTTTTGCAATTCTTCATCTTCGTTTTCTTTACTACTACTTCCACCATGCTTTCGAGCGTACTCTGATATTATGGGTGTAAGGGTAGTATTTTGAGAAAAAAGGACATAATCATTACACATAGTAAATGATCTTCCTTTGGCTAATAAAAAATTTAATCCGAGGATTAAACTTATACCATGCAAATCTTTTAAAGAATCAACCCAACAGACATCTAATGAATATACATCTGACCAATCTTGGCAATTTGTTTGAAATTGAACAAGAAGATTTTTGAAAAAATGATTGGTAGAATGTATAGTTCCTGAAAAAGTTACAGACTTCAAAGGCTTCTGTGCTTTCACCAGTTTACTAAGTAATTCTGGAGGAAGTATAGAAGAGTCTAAAGTTGTTTGAGTTGCTCCTGTATCTATAAAAGCAGGGAGTTGAAACTTCATGCCTTTGATATTAAGGAGGACTAAAACAAAAATGTTTTTTAAGACCTTTTTGTTGCAAATTATGGGTATAACTGGAGTTATAGCCATACAAGAAGTTGATGGTTCATTGATCTGAATTCCCTTATTTTTTGGAGGTTTCCAATTAAAAGGAGGGAAATCTTTGTCAAACTCTTTTTGAGAAATATTTTGAAAATTAATTTCAAGATTTTCAATACGATTTTCAAGAGTATGAATTCGATCATCAAGTATAGTTAGTCTATCAGTCTTCTGTTTGGGAACATTATATTCTGGCAGAACATAATCATAAACCGAAGATAAACAAGAGTAACATACTTCAATTCTACATAGCTCACATCTAGAACGCTTCTCAAGAGAAGGGTACCAGAGACAATTGTAACACTTAGTGTTAGTGTTTCCTGTGTGGAGTTTCCATTTATGTGTGCAGTCTAAAACTTCAAAGTTTACAAAGTTGAAGTTTTCAAATAACTCAACATCTCCTTCAGAAATTCCTAAATTCATAAAAGAATTATGGTAACCATATTTCTGTTGAAGTGGAGTTTGTGATGGTGGAAGTAGTAGTAAAGAAAACGAAGATGAAGAATTGCAAAACCCTAGGATTATTTGTACCTCTGAAAACTGTTCTTGTGAAAAACCTAGTGGTACAAAAAACTGACATCACTTAGTCTTAATAAGACTTTAAACGATTTTCCAGACTTTGAAGAACTTTGGGAAAAAGAAAATGATGACTCTTATAAAGGTTATTCCTTTTTAGACTTATCATACAGTTTGATAAAACCCCATATTATAAACCAAAAATTTATAAGTAAATCTTTTACTTATGAAGATATTTTAAATATGGTGGATCATTTACAAAAGACTAAAATTATTGGAGAAATCCCAACCAAGTTTTGGGATAGAAATCAAATCTTTTGTAAACTTGAGATAATTAATCCAGACTTGGTAATTAAGACGGGAATGCCTAAATATGATAATTGGACTATTGATGAGTTCAAGATGCATATTTCCCAATTACTCAAGTTAGGAGTAATTACCAGAAGCACTTCTAAGCATAGAACTGCAGCTTTTATAGTTCAGAAAGAATCTGAAAGAAAACGTGGTCAATCACGAATGGTTTTTAACTATAAAAGATTGAATGACAATACTCATATTGATGGCTATTGTATTCCAACAAAGGAAATTTTGCTTAACAAAATCCAAGGTGCCAAATGGTTTTCAAAATTTGATTTAAAATCTGGATTTTGGCAAGTAAAGATGCACCCTGACTCTATTCCCTGGACATCATTTACATGTAGTGAAGGACACTTTGAATGGAAGGTTATGCCTTTTGGATTGAAGAATGCCCCTCAGATTTTTCAAAGAAAAATGGATAATTGTTTTATGCATTTATCTAATTTTACATGTGTTTACATGGATGATGTTTTGGTTTTTTCAAAAGATAAAAATGAACACTATGCACACTTGTATACTGTTTTTAAAATCTTTGAAAAAGAAGGAATGGTTATTTCTCTCAAGAAAATGCAACTTTTAAGAGAACATATTGAATTTCTTGGTGTAGAAATAGGAAAGGGAAAGATAAAGCTCCAGCCTCATATTTCGAGAAAAATTCTTGAATACCCAGATAAGTTAGAAAACTTAAAACAACTTCAAGGTTTTTTGGGTTCTCTAAATTATGCTAGACCTTTCATCAAGGATCTTTCTAAATATACTGGACCTTTATATAACAAAACTTCAGTAAAAGGAACAAGGAATTTTAATTCTGAAGATATTAAACTTGTTCAAAAACTGAAACAGCTAGTTATGAATCTCCCAGAAATGAGTTTGCCTCTAGATTCTGACTACCTTGTTATCCAAACAGATGGATCTGAACATGGATGGGGAGGAATTCTTTTAAAAAGACCCTCTAAATACTCCTCTATTCATGAAGAACATCTTTGTAGATATGCATCTGGTATTTACAAAGAAAAAGGAAGGTTAACATCTTTAGACTTTGAAGTTTTAGCTGTTATCAATTCCTGTGAATCTTTTGCACTCTTTCTAGCAGGAAAGAAAGAGATCACACTCAGAACTGACTGTGAAGCATTAGTAAAGTTTGCAGATATAAAAAAGGAATCAAAACTTTTGTCCAATAGATGGTTGAAATTAAATGAATACATTATTGGCAAAGGGATCAAGTTTAACTTAGAACATATCAAAGGAAAAACAAATGTTATTCCTGACTTACTCTCTAGATTTAATCCTATTTCTTAAATTTGCAGGATGCCTAAATCAAAAGTAGTCAAGAAGGAGAATATTCCAGAAACTGGTGATATGTTACAAGTTGGTAGACAGTTTATTCCTACTTATCCCTGTGATAAGCAATTCCTTTTTAATCTGAGATCTAGACTTACAAATGAAGAAGCTTCAATTTGTGACTCTATTTGGAATCTAAAAACTATTTCTGACCAAACCAACGAGAAAATTTTTATAATTAACTCGGTTGCTCAGAATTTTAATAATCTAAGGCAATGTCCAAAAAGATTTTATTGTTATCTTCTTATGAATGGACCTCATAAGGGAATTTACAAAAACTGGACAGATATTGCTGCAAAAATAGAAAATCAGAAACCCTTTCAATTTTTTTGGAAAGGCTTTCAAAGTTTTTCTGAGTGCATCCAAGCTACTCATGATAAAGTTGGCTTCAATTATTATTTGGACCCTGCTTTAAAAAACTGTCATCTTTCCAAAGATGAAAAATCGGACTCCGATTCAGGACTCCCTTTAGATCTAAAATTATTGACATCTTCTTCATCCTCACAGATGAAAGGCAAAAATAAAATGCTAAATTCAGAAGATCTTAATACTCGAGATTTGCTTATACCAAATCTTGAATGTTTTTCCTCTTTGAAAGAACTAGTTGATCTCTCTGACATCAACTTTCAAACATTCCTGAAATTACAAGAATGGCTGATGGTAATATCACGATCACCTATTCAAGGATTCTCAGTCCAACTGGAAGAAATTCCAGCTCCAAAAAATCAAATGAAAAGATATTTTAGAACTGTTCAGATCGATCTCACAATCGCTTCAGAACAAATGTTTCGAAATGAGAAAATCAGTTTTCATGATCTTTTCAAATATGGATTACTTTGCGGACTAATCCTTTTTGAGATCAAGCAAATAGATTGGCTTCCTGAAAGGGTTAAACAAGCCATTTCAATTATCAAAAGATATGATGATACTTCTATCATCTCAGTGGACATATTTGCTTCTCCACCAAACTTCTGGAAATCTGAACCTGAACCTAGTTGTTCAGCTATCAAGATATTATCAAAATCTTTCTCTTCAGACTGGAGTAAAGAATTGTTGCCTCATAATTCACAATGGCAATTTATTAGTGGTCAAACTGTGGATGATGTGAAGCTATGGTTCTATTATGTACATTTTTCAGACTTCTTTTGGAACTCTGAAATCTTGTTATCTGAAGACTATTCTTTGTTTGGAGAAACACCTACTATCAAGATCTATATTCCAGTTGCAGTTTCATGTTATTCATTTTTGAGATTCTCTAAAGATGGTTTTGAAGCTCATAATGATGATGATAGGGTGGCTTTCTACAAAGACCGAAAACTCAAAGATTTGATCAGACATGCACAAAGAGACAAAATGAAAGATTGATTGGCCGAATCTTACACCTGTCCTCTACAGCTGTAAATGAAAAATGTTTGAACGGCTAATATTTGTCCTTCTAGAAAATCTTTGAAAAATATGACAAGTGGTAGGACCCATCTCAACTACTTTCGGCGAAAGATGCTCCTACTTTAAAAAAAAAAAAAAAAAAAGTTTGTCTTTTCTAAATAGCTTTTATCCGGTCATAGCCTCCGGTTGCAAGTTACCTTTACTTTATGCTGCTATAAATATGTATCCTTGGTTTACGCTTTGAGCATCCCTTCCAGTGTAATATATTCTCAACTTAGAAAAATAAGAGTGAGAAAGTAGAGAGATAAGCTAAGAGTTCTTCTTGTAAATCCGTAGAAGTTTGAAGCTTTGTAATCATCTTTTGTATAATACAAGGTTAGTTTGTTTATATTTCTGTATGGCAGGCTAAAGCCCTTAGGCTTAGAAAGCCAATTCATGTTGTGAAATTTATGTTAAATACTTAAATATTGTTATTATCTTTTAATCTTTGTTTATAAAGATATGATCTTGAAAAATTTATCATAAAGATATTTTGTCGCTGTTAGTTCATACCTACATGGCAGAGGTATAACTGTCAGGCAATGAGCCAAACCTCTAAGAGTTGTCTTAGTTGTAATTTTAAAAAATAGTCTTTATTAATTCTTAGAAAATTTAAAACAATCTTTTTGAAACAAAAGACGTAAGGATGTTTAACTTCGGAAGCAGTACCCGCTGTTAGCCATGGATAGGCGTTTTAGGGGAAAAAAGTACGAATTAGTCCAAAAAGGTGAGTTTCTCGAAAGAAAGTTTTAAACAAAGTTTTCTCGGAATTTCTTAAGAAATGTTTTTAAAAAGTGATAACAGAGTGATAAAAATGGGTGTTATGATAATCCAAAATCAAGATCCTATCTCTTTAAATTTTGATTATAAGATAATTCATACATTTATTTATTTAATATGAATTTTTAACAACCTCTGAAATATTGGTTTTCTAATCCCTTTTCCTCCATTAAAGAAATCTCTTATTATTACCCCTTGAATATTATCTTGTATACATTTCAATGCAAAGACCGTGTCCTCATCCTTTGTCTAAAATCCATCAGGATATTTGTAATTGTACTTGTAAGTGTTTTTGTTATACTCATTTTGAAATATCAGGTGAAGAACATTTAAAAAGAAATCTTTCATATCTATTAGCTTCTGATTTGTTTACTGCTGATATTAAATATATAATAGTTGGAAAAGTTTTTAAAGATATTAATAATTTTTATGAAAATATTTGGTTTAATTCTGAAGTTAATAATGAAGATAAGTTTAGAGCTTTTCAAACCTATAAAGGAGATAACTGGTCTTACTCTGGTTGGACTGATGATTTTCCTTATAATGACGAAAATCTCCCATCTCCCTGAGAAGGAATAGCTAGTGGAATTTGGCATAATACGATCAAAATCTCCCAGTCTATACCTTAACCTCGCTGAGGCCCAGACTTAGTGTATTTTATACACTAGTAACTGTGTTGCAGCCCCTTATAAGATTGTGTATGGAAGAAATTTTTAGTTAAATTTTTTCTATATACCCTCTTCCTCTTTGGTATCAGAGCTTGTATTTATTTGCTTGTATTTATTTGCTTATTGCTTTTACTTATTTGCTTGTTTTTAGTTTTATGAATAGTATAGACTATTTAAATTTAGAAATTTCTCAAGTTAATAGAACTGTTGTTTCATCTGATGAGCATCGTTTTAAATGTTCCTTTTATAAAGAAACAAACAAACATCTCTTTCACAGTGAAAACAGTCAGCTTAACAGTATTGTAGATTTAATTGTTAATCTTGGGAAAAATCTTGAATATAATCAGAATAAGAATACCAGTCTCTGGAAATCTATTCATGATTCTATGATCAAGAAAAACAAAGCTATTCATGATTTGGAAAACAAATTAGAATACCTCAAAACAACTTTTTCTCTGTTCGAAGAAAAACTTGTTTGTTTTGAAAAGAAATACAATTTATTGGTCATAAGTCAGAAAGACTTAAATCCAAAAGATTCTATTTCAAAAAACAAAGTTTTTGAAAATTCTCAAGAGCAGTTTGAAAAAATTATACTTCATTTGAAACAAATTGAGAAGTTAATTCTCAATTAAATGAACTATAAGTTTGAAGGAAAAGTCCTTGAAGAAGCTTCAAGTTTTTGTGAAAAACATTTACCTAAATCTTCAGGATACAGTGATACCAGTGGTATTATTTCCGATTCAAACAAATTGCTTGTTTCTCAAAACAACACAATTATTGCTCTTTTAGTTTCTTTACATCACAAGATTGATAGAATTTCTTGGAAAGAAATCCCAAAATCTTCTGATATTGATAAGCTTGCTGATCAATTTTCAAAACTTTCAACAACTTTTGAAAAGAGAGGTGACCCCACAGTTAAAACCAATTTTCTTGTTTACAAAAGTAATGGCAAGTAGAACCCCTTTTCTTGGACGTTCTAGAACCCTACAAGAAAATAGAACTCCACAAGAAAATGAATCTGTTGATAACAAAGCTCAATTGGTTGGACAAGACACTAGACTACATTTTAGTACTCTAGGAAGACTTTTCTCTAGGAGATCCTCGAGGTCTAATTCTAGACTTGAAGATAGATTAATGTTGACAGAAGTGAACAACTTCTTAACAATAATCAACTAGAAGCCTTTAATCCCACCAGATTATATGCTACTGGGATTTTGGAAAGAAACACTGGTCTCTTTAGACACCACAGTCTACAAAATCTTTCTGTTCCTCAAGGAAGAGTCATTACCCTTAATCTGATGACTAGAGAAGCTAGCTTTAGATTAAGAAATGCAAACCAAACCACTTTACATTTTGGACTTTTGACCATTGCTGTTAAAGGACTCCATAGAACTGGTTTAGGAACAAAAGCCCTTGTAGTTTTGATTGACAATAGATTTTCTAATCTTGATCAAGCTATAATAGGAACCATGGAAATAGACTTGAACAACAATATAGGCGTTGCTTATATTGCCCCCCAAAACTTTTCATTAAGTGTAAATGATTTATGTAGACATATCACTTTACAGATTCAAACACTTGGTTATGAAAGTTTTATTGGTAGAAATCTGGCCATAGAAATAATATTTCTTGGAAGGTTAACTGGATCTACTGGAAGTCAGTATAATGTTAATATCGATTCAATCATTCAGACTGTGTCTTCTAGAGGAATACAAATGATACCTCCAACCCAGATTGATTCTCAGACTATTGCAGGTAATGAATGGACTATTCCATTTCATAGAGAACCTACTACCATCACTCCCACCAGTTATGTCACTTACACCAATTCGAGTGGATCTAAATCTTTGAGATTTATAAATTACACTGACAATGCTTCATCCTCTGGATTGAATAATGAAGAAAAAGAAACTACTGATGAAGATCTGCATAGATTTTCCACTAGTTTCATGAACATTGAGTTAGAAGATGAATGGGATACCCTAGAACAAGACTCTAAGTACTTTGATTCTAGTAACCCCAATGATATTAAACCTTTTTTGGTTAAATATACTTCTCCTAAATCAAGCCAAATTCAGATCAAGGATATAAAACCAACAGGATGGAATGACTGTGATCATAAAATTCTTTATCCCAAAGAATTGTTTGATTATACTCTTAGTCCTCATGATCTTGAACAAATGGAAGTTCTCCTTAAAAAACAAGGACAACTTGATGATTCACAAATTATCTATCAAGATGATTTGAAGAATATAAGAATGACTCCTAAAGATGAAAATCTTTTAGACTCTTTCTTATCAGATTCTGTAGATTCCATAAACTTTACTCTTATGAATGAAGCAGAAGGATCTACTGTTACTGGCCCTACACCTGGACATTTAGAAACCATGAGTTATGAAACAGGTAGACCGCCTAGAAACCAAGCTACAGGTTACAATGAACCAGTCCATAGCTATATTAATAAAGGAAGAAGAATACCAACTGATCCCACTTTCACTTGGCAATCTGCACCTTTGTTAAACCTCACTGATATTCACCCTCAGTTATGGAACTCATACCTAGAAACCTGGTCTCAAGAAGTGCATCGCGACTATACTTCAAAATATCTTGAAAAAGATATAAACTCTGAGGTAATGATCTCAATTGCAGAAAATTATCTTGGATCAACTGCACTTGCTGCATGGGAAGACTGGAAGAAACATTTCCCTGAACCACTTGCACAACTAGTTGCTCAAGGAAATAACATAAGGAATTTCACCTCAGTAATTCTTAGAATTATTAATGGTGGAGATACTTTATCTGGTCTTATGATAAAACAAAGTGAAGCCCTTCGTGACTTAGAACAGCTTCAGTTACATGATTGGAAGAAGATTGTTTTCTTCCTAAATGATTTTGTTCACTTAGCTGCTATTTCTGGTAATTATTATGATGCTAATATTTGCAACAGAATTTTTACTAAACTTCCAGGAGAGCTAGGAAGAGAAATTGAGCTTAAGTGGAAACAAGAACAGCCTGGTGTTGATGCCCAATGGAATAATGCAACAGTTAGAGCAAAGGTTATCATAGATCACCTTAAAGCCAAATGTTCCATGATCCAAACCCAGAGAGAGTTAAAGAAAAAGGATACAGGATTCTGTTCCTCTATCTACACTCCTCAGACTTATGGTAAAACTGTTAGAAAGAAACCAGTTTATCATAAGAAGGCAACACCAAGGAAAGCTTATTATCTTAGAAAGTCCAGTGCTAGGAAACCTACCCTGAACAAACAGAAACATGTGAGAAAATACAAAGATAATAAGAACTATAGCAAATTCACTTGCTATGCTTGCGGAAAGGAAGGCCATTTATCTAGTAAATGCCCTGGAAAGAAAACCCTTTTTAATCAAAGAGTTGATTTGATAAACTGCACTAATGAAGACTTAGTTGACATAACTTCTGATGTCTCAACTAACTCTGATATCTATTCTATTGTTAGTATAGAAGATATGCAGGATATCCAACAACAAAGTGATTATTCATTTGTGAATGAGCTTGCACCATCACAAACTCCACTTCAACAGAAATATGGTTACCATAATTCTTTTATGAATTTAGGAATTTCTGAAGGAGATGTTGAGTTATTTGAAAACTTCAACTTTGTAAACTTTGAAGTTTTAGACTGCACACATAAATGGAAACTCCACACAGGAAACACTAACACTAAGTGTTACAATTGTCTCTGGTACCCTTCTCTTGAGAAGCGTTCTAGATGTGAGTTATGTAGAATTGAAGTATGTTACTCTTGTTTATCTTCGGTTTATGATTATGTTCTGCCAGAATATAATGTTCCCAAACAGAAGACTGATAGACTAACTATACTTGATGATCGAATTCATACTCTTGAAAATCGTATTGAAAATCTTGAAATTAATTTTCAAAATATTTCTCAAAAAGAGTTTGACAAAGATTTCCCTCCTTTTAATTGGAAACCTCCAAAAAATAAGGGAATTCAGATCAATGAACCATCAACTTCTTGTATGGCTATAACTCCAGTTATACCCATAATTTGCAACAAAAAGGTCTTAAAAAACATTTTTGTTTTAGTCCTCCTTAATATCAAAGGCATGAAGTTTCAACTCCCTGCTTTTATAGATACAGGAGCAACTCAAACAACTTTAGACTCTTCTATACTTCCTCCAGAATTACTTAGTAAACTGGTGAAAGCACAGAAGCCTTTGAAGTCTGTAACTTTTTCAGGAACTATACATTCTACCAATCATTTTTTCAAAAATCTTCTTGTTCAATTTCAAACAAATTGCCAAGATTGGTCAGATGTATATTCATTAGATGTCTGTTGGGTTGATTCTTTAAAAGATTTGCATGGTATAAGTTTAATCCTCGGATTAAATTTTTTATTAGCCAAAGGAAGATCATTTACTATGTGTAATGATTATGTCCTTTTTTCTCAAAATACTACCCTTACACCCATAATATCAGAGTACGCTCGAAAGCATGGTGGAAGTAGTAGTAAAGAAAACGAAGATGAAGAATTGCAAAACCCTAGGATTATTTGTACCTCTGAAAACTGTTCTTGTGAAAAACCTAGTGGTACAAAAAACTTACATCACTTAGTCTTAATAAGACTTTAAACGATTTTCCAGACTTTGAAGAACTTTGGGAAAAAGAAAATGATGACTCTTATAAAGGTTATTCCTTTTTAGACTTATCATACAGTTTGATTATGAAAATATTTGGTTTAATTCTGAAGTTAATAATCAAGATAAGTTTAGAGCTTTTCAAACCTATAAAGGAGATAACTGGTATTACTCTGGTTGGACTGATGATTTTCCTTATAATGATGAAAATCTCCCATCTCCCTGAGAAGGAATAGCTAGTGGAATTTGGCATAATACGATCAAAATCTCCCAGTCTATACCTTAACCTCGCTGAGGCCCAGACTTAGTGTATTTTATACACTAGTAACTGTGTTGCAGCCCCTTATAAGATTGTGTATGGAAGAAATTTTTAGTTAAATTTTTTCTATATATACCAAAGAGGAAGAGGGTATATAAAAAAATTTAACTAAAAATTTCTTCCATACACAATCTTATAAGGGGCTGCAACACAGTTACTAGTGTATAAAATACACTAAGTCTGGGCCTCAGCGAGGTTAAGGTATAGACTGGGAGATTTTGATCGTATTATGCCAAATTCCACTAGCTATTCCTTCTCAGGGAGATGGGAGATTTTCGTCATTATAAGGAAAATCATCAGTCCAACCAGAGTAAGACCAGTTATCTCCTTTATAGGTTTGAAAAGCTCTAAACTTATCTTCATTATTAACTTCAGAATTAAACCAAATATTTTCATAAAAATTATTAATATCTTTAAAAACTTTTCCAACTATTATATATTTAATATCAGCAGTAAACAAATCAGAAGCTAATAGATATGTAAGATTTCTTTTTAAATGTTCTTCACCTGATATTTCAAAATGAGTATAACAAAAACACTTACAAGTACAATTACAAATATCCTGATGGATTTTAGACAAAGGATGAGGACACGGTCTTTGCATTGAAATGTATACAAGATAATATTCAAGGGGTAATAATAAGAGATTTCTTTAATGGAGGAAAAGGGATTAGAAAACCAATATTTCAGAGGTTGTTAAAAATTCATATTAAATAAATAAATGTATGAATTATCTTATAATCAAAATTTAAAGAGATAGGATCTTGATTTTGGATTATCATAACACCCATTTTTATCACTCTGTTATCACTTTTTAAAAACATTTCTTAAGAAATTCCGAGAAAACTTTGTTTAAAACTTTCTTTCGAGAAACTCACCTTTTTGGACTAATTCGTACTTTTTTCCCCTAAAACGCCTATCCATGGCTAACAGCGGGTACTGCTTCCGAAGTTAAACATCCTTACGTCTTTTGTTTCAAAAAGATTGTTTTAAATTTTCTAAGAATTAATAAAGACTATTTTTTAAAATTACAACTAAGACAACTCTTAGAGGTTTGGCTCATTGCCTGACAGTTATACCTCTGCCATGTAGGTATGAACTAACAGCGACAAAATATCTTTATGATAAATTTTTCAAGATCATATCTTTATAAACAAAGATTAAAAGATAATAACAATATTTAAGTATTTAACATAAATTTCACAACATGAATTGGCTTTCTAAGCCTAAGGGCTTTAGCCTGCCATACAGAAATATAAACAAACTAACCTTGTATTATACAAAAGATGATTACAAAGCTTCAAACTTCTACGGATTTACAAGAAGAACTCTTAGCTTATCTCTCTACTTTCTCACTCTTATTTTTCTAAGTTGAGAATATATTACACTGGAAGGGATGCTCAAAGCGTAAACCAAGGATACATATTTATAGCAGCATAAAGTAAAGGTAACTTGCAACCGGAGGCTATGACCGGATAAAAGCTATTTAGAAAAGACAAACTTTTTTTTTTTTTTTTAAAGTAGGAGCATCTTTCGCCGAAAGTAGTTGAGATGGGTCCTACCACTTGTCATATTTTTCAAAGATTTTCTAGAAGGACAAATATTAGCCGTTCAAACATTTTTCATTTACAGCTGTAGAGGACAGGTGTAAGATTCGGCCAATCAATCTTTCATTTTGTCTCTTTGTGCATGTCTGATCAAATCTTTGAGTTTTCGGTCTTTGTAGAAAGCCACCCTATCATCATCATTATGAGCTTCAAAACCATCTTTAGAGAATCTCAAAAATGAATAACATGAAACTGCAACTGGAATATAGATCTTGATAGTAGGTGTTTCTCCAAACAAAGAATAGTCTTCAGATAACAAGATTTCAGAGTTCCAAAAGAAGTCTGAAAAATGTACATAATAGAACCATAGCTTCACATCATCCACAGTTTGACCACTAATAAATTGCCATTGTGAATTATGAGGCAACAATTCTTTACTCCAGTCTGAAGAGAAAGATTTTGATAATATCTTGATAGCTGAACAACTAGGTTCAGGTTCAGATTTCCAGAAGTTTGGTGGAGAAGCAAATATGTCCACTGAGATGATAGAAGTATCATCATATCTTTTGATAATTGAAATGGCTTGTTTAACCCTTTCAGGAAGCCAATCTATTTGCTTGATCTCAAAAAGGATTAGTCCGCAAAGTAATCCATATTTGAAAAGATCATGAAAACTGATTTTCTCATTTCGAAACATTTGTTCTGAAGCGATTGTGAGATCGATCTGAACAGTTCTAAAATATCTTTTCATTTGATTTTTTGGAGCTGGAATTTCTTCCAGTTGGACTGAGAATCCTTGAATAGGTGATCGTGATATTACCATCAGCCATTCTTGTAATTTCAGGAATGTTTGAAAGTTGATGTCAGAGAGATCAACTAGTTCTTTCAAAGAGGAAAAACATTCAAGATTTGGTATAAGCAAATCTCGAGTATTAAGATCTTCTGAATTTAGCATTTTATTTTTGCCTTTCATCTGTGAGGATGAAGAAGATGTCAATAATTTTAGATCTAAAGGGAGTCCTGAATCGGAGTCCGATTTTTCATCTTTGGAAAGATGACAGTTTTTTAAAGCAGGGTCCAAATAATAATTGAAGCCAACTTTATCATGAGTAGCTTGGATGCACTCAGAAAAACTTTGAAAGCCTTTCCAAAAAGATTGAAAGGGTTTCTGATTTTCTATTTTTGCAGCAATATCTGTCCAATTTTTGTAAAATTCCCTTATGAGGTCCATTCATAAGAAGATAACAATAAAATCTTTTTGGACATTGCCTTAGATTATTAAAATTCTGAGCAACCGAGTTAATTATAAAAATTTTCTCGTTGGTTTGGTCAGAAATAGTTTTTAGATTCCAAATAGAGTCACAAATTGAAGCTTCTTCATTTGTAAGTCTAGATCTCAGATTAAAAAGGAATTGCTTATCACAGGGATAAGTAGGAATAAACTGTCTACCAACTTGTAACATATCACCAGTTTCTGGAATATTCTCCTTCTTGACTACTTTTGATTTAGGCATCCTGCAAATTTAAGAAATAGGATTAAATCTAGAGAGTAAGTCAGGAATAACATTTGTTTTTCCTTTGATATGTTCTAAGTTAAACTTGATCCCTTTGCCAATAATGTATTCATTTAATTTCAACCATCTATTGGACAAAAGTTTTGATTCCTTTTTTATATCTGCAAACTTTACTAATGCTTCACAGTCAGTTCTGAGTGTGATCTCTTTCTTTCCTGCTAGAAAGAGTGCAAAAGATTCACAGGAATTGATAACAGCTAAAACTTCAAAGTCTAAAGATGTTAACCTTCCTTTTTCTTTGTAAATACCAGATGCATATCTACAAAGATGTTCTTCATGAATAGAGGAGTATTTAGAGGGTCTTTTTAAAAGAATTCCTCCCCATCCATGTTCAGATCCATCTGTTTGGATAACAAGGTAGTCAGAATCTAGAGGCAAACTCATTTCTGGGAGATTCATAACTAGCTGTTTCAGTTTTTGAACAAGTTTAATATCTTCAGAATTAAAATTCCTTGTTCCTTTTACTGAAGTTTTGTTATATAAAGGTCCAGTATATTTAGAAAGATCCTTGATGAAAGGTCTAGCATAATTTAGAGAACCCAAAAAACCTTGAAGTTGTTTTAAGTTTTCTAACTTATCTGGGTATTCAAGAATTTTTCTCGAAATATGAGGCTGGAGCTTTATCTTTCCCTTTCCTATTTCTACACCAAGAAATTCAATATGTTCTCTTAAAAGTTGCATTTTCTTGAGAGAAATAACCATTCCTTCTTTTTCAAAGATTTTAAAAACAGTATACAAGTGTGCATAGTGTTCATTTTTATCTTTTGAAAAAACCAAAACATCATCCATGTAAACACATGTAAAATTAGATAAATGCATAAAACAATTATCCATTTTTCTTTGAAAAATCTGAGGGGCATTCTTCAATCCAAAAGGCATAACCTTCCATTCAAAGTGTCCTTCACTACATGTAAATGATGTCCAGGGAATAGAGTCAGGGTGCATCTTTACTTGCCAAAATCCAGATTTTAAATCAAATTTTGAAAACCATTTGGCACCTTGGATTTTGTTAAGCAAAATTTCCTTTGTTGGAATACAATAGCCATCAATATGAGTATTGTCATTCAATCTTTTATAGTTAAAAACCATTCGTGATTGACCACGTTTTCTTTCAGATTCTTTCTGAACTATAAAAGCTGCAGTTCTATGCTTAGAAGTGCTTCTGGTAATTACTCCTAACTTGAGTAATTGGGAAATATGCATCTTGAACTCATCAATAGTCCAATTATCATATTTAGGCATTCCCGTCTTAATTACCAAGTCTGGATTAATTATCTCAAGTTTACAAAAGATTTGATTTCTATCCCAAAACTTGGTTGGGATTTCTCCAATAATTTTAGTCTTTTGTAAATGATCCACCATATTTAAAATATCTTCATAAGTAAAAGATTTACTTATAAATTTTTGGTTTATAATATGGGGTTTTATCAAACTGTATGATAAGTCTAAAAAGGAATAACCTTTATAAGAGTCATCATTTTCTTTTTCCCAAAGTTCTTCAAAGTCTGGAAAATCGTTTAAAGTCTTATTAAGACTAAGTGATGTCAGTTTTTTGTACCACTAGGTTTTTCAGGGCAATATAAGCAACGCCTATATTGTTGTTCAAGTCTATTTCCATGGTTCCTATTATAGCTTGATCAAGATTAGAAAATCTATTGTCAATCAAAACTACAAGGGCTTTTGTTCCTAAACCAGTTCTATGGAGTCCTTTAACAGCAATGGTCAAAAGTCCAAAATGTAAAGTGGTTTGGTTTGCATTTCTTAATCTAAGGCTAGCTTCTCTAGTCCATTCATTACCTGCAATAGTCTGAGAATCAATCTGGGTTGGAGGTATCATTTGTATTCCTCTAGAAGACACAGTCTGAATGATTGAATCGATATCAACATTATACTGACTTCCAGTAGATCCAGTTAACCTTCCAAGAAATATTATTTCTATGGCCAGATTTCTACCAATAAAACTTTCATAACCAAGTGTTTGAATCTGTAAAGTGATATATATATATATATATATATATATATATATATATATATATATTACTATGAATGCTTTAAAGAGGGGATGAGAAATTGATGGATGGTATCTCTAGACTTGGCAGTAGCTTGAAGGCTACTATTATGGTGAAAGTCTTTTCATAATATTATATTCATGTATGGATGTATATGTGGGTGTGGATGATGGGTGTTCCGTCATACATATGTACGACAAGGCACACTTGTACCATTTTCCAAAGGGGTGCTAATATATACATATTATATATATATATATATATCATGGCATCTAATGAAATGGTATGTGAGATGACCGAGTTTTAAGCACCTAGCTTATTAAGGGGTTAAATAATACTTTACGAGATTATTTTAAAGGCTCGTAAATGGCAAATTATTTATAAAAATGGTACTTAGAAATTATTATGATTTATGTAGGATTCGGGAGCTACTTCGTGAAAGGTGAACCTACATTAAATCGAGGTGAGTTTTCATGAGACTTTTCTGGGATGCATACATACGTAATTAAAATTATGTTGGCATGATAATTATTTGGAGTACGTACATGGTGTAAAAATGATACATTTTTATGTGCATGTTTATGGTGTATTATTGCATGTATATAAATGTGTTATTTATTTGGAGTACGTATGTTATGCATGATAATTGGGTTATGTACATGTTTACGGGTGAATGTTTCATGTACATTATTTTATAAAGGAGATTGCATGCTATTGTTTTGTTGGTTTATAAACATTCTTAGCATGTCATATTCATGGGGTAATTTATGTGACACATTTTGGTGTCGATATTGGGTATGGGATCGGGCTCGATATGTCACATCTAGGGGTGGCACGACCCCGTAATGGGTGCCGGACGGGTGTGAGCCGTGCAACCTAGGGAATGCCAGTGACAGAGCAGACCTACCCGGTGAGGCAGTTAGGAGATCTCATTGGTGTCAAATGTTTTTCTGAAAACAATATGCATACTATTTTATCGGTGCTTAATGTTTTTATGTTGGATGGAGTGTGTATTTATGTGCACGTAAACCATGAACTCACTTAGCTTTTTAGCTAACTACTAGTATGCATCTCAGGAGCCGGTGGTTCAGGTGTGGACAAAGGAAAGGGCAAAGCATAATTAGATTTACTTTTATTATGTTATTTAATGCTTTGCTAGTTATCAACTTAATTATTATGTATTTGGAGCGTTATGTAATATAGTCCGGTATGGGACGGACTAATGTTGGAGACTTGTATTACTTTAAGTTAAGACTTTCGTTGTGATGGTGATTTGCTTATATCTTGATGTCATATTTGACGACATAAGGTAATATTTGGGTTGAAAGATGTGACATTACCCAAGGGTAAAATGGGGGTGTTACAATATTGCTGGTTGCTTTCTGTTCCCTCCAAATTAGGGAGGAATCAATATTAATGAAATCTATTATAATGATTGATTATATTATCTAAACCAAACAACATTTTTCATTTCATTTTCATTCCCTATTATTATTATTTCTATTCCTAACTTTCTAATACCTCCAATCAAACATCCCTGAGTTTTTTTTAACATAAGTTAGTGAAATGGATCAAATCCAAAACAAAAAGGCAACCACAATAATTAAAAGTATAATTAATTCAAAATATGAAACTTAATAGTGAGTGATAAAAAAATGTAATTTACTCCAATTTTTTAAATGATGCAAATAAGAATGCAAAAACATACCCAACCCCACTATAATTAAAAGAATACCATCCCTTAGACCCATAATGATTTGCCCAATGAAACCCAAAGCAACCACTTATTCCCAATCTCACCAACCTCATAAAATCAACCCACTACACAAACAATAGAGAAGCACCTTTAAACATCAACCAATTCTTCAAATGGTTCCATCACCCATTTCCATGATGTTTAAATTTAACTATTATAATATTAATGATAAATTTGTATTAAGTTAAATATGTTTAAATATCCTAATAGAGTATATTATAAAACCCAATAATTATACGTCTTATAAAAAGTATTAATAGGATCATGTTATGACGTATTTGGGCATCGTAAAAGATTTTTTAGTATATTTTTGAAAAAAAAAAGTGTTGTATGAACTTTTCATAAAACACTTTTGAGAAACATCTTATGAACCACATTTTTATAGGATACTTGTTTTCTAAAAACATATCTTCAAATTATATCATATAAAAAGACTAAAAAAATATTCTTTTTAAATGTCTTATCAACTTATTGTAACGTCTTGACATAGGACGCACAATTCTTTTTGTCCTATAAACTGAAATCTTATAAAAGAGTATATTAGGATGTAAACATACTTGGGTCCTAAAGAACTAATTTTGTCGTAGTCTTGCTTCCGAACAGCTTACATAAATGCATTACAATTTGTACTGATTATGTTCAAAACTATGTGATAACTTATTGCACATTGTTTATCAATCTTTGATGGTTCAAAAACCATGTATGTTGATATTTAAGATACAATGATTTCTGTAGGATCCCACAATTACACATAAATGACAACATATGTAATGTTTAAACTAGGGGTGTCAATTTTGTACCGATACAAACCAACCAATTTATGTACCAACCGTACCAATTTAAGTGGTACCAATTTAGTTGGTATCAATATAATTGGTTGGTATACCGTACCAACTATCTAAACTTGGTTGGTACGTGGTATTAGAAGTCGTATACCACGGTAATACCGTACCGTACCGACTTATTTTTTTTAATTATTTATTAGTTAAGGTTTAACTAATAGTATAACTAATTTTGATTTTCAAATTTCAAATTATTATATTTTAAATTTTGCTAAATTATAATATAGATGGATATACTAAACTTGGTTGAATTCATTTGCGTAACCCTTTCAACCTTATTATCTTCTCCACACCTTCACAATCCATCATCACTATTCAGTGATCATTACTATTAAACTACTAGTGATTGTTTGTATTACATGAAAGTTATTTGAATGTTTGTATATGTAGGATAAATGGTACAACATATATCCACAATCCACATGTTATTTGAATGCTCGATAGTTTTAGTGCATCTAGATATAATTTTGTAAAAAATGTCAATATAAATAAATTTGTAACTTCAACTTTTACGATGTTGGTACAAAACCGTACCAACATGTACCAACCGAAAAAAGTTGGTACCAATTTAGTTGGTATCATGTATAGTTGGTTGGTATATGATATAAAATTTTATATACTAATTATAATTGGTTGGTACATGGTATACGGAAAAAAAAACATGGTACCGTACCATGTTCACCCCTAGTTTAAACAATTATATAACAATTGAATTCAGAATAAGAGATTAATATGTAAAACACAATCAAGTTTATAGAGATAAATCTATATTATCATATAGTCGAATGATTAACATTAGAATCCAAGACTAAATTAAAGTGGGGGTGTTTGGAGAGAAGCGTTTGTAAAAAACAACTGAGGTTCACAAATTACAACAAGGAGTCCGATTTATAGGGATAGAAGAGATAGTTATTTTCTTAAATACCCTACAAGTTTATTATTTTTTACATAAAATTTGGGACTAACAAGTTTATCTCAGACTTTTACCTTAAAAAGTAGAGCGGTTGTTTCCATAAAAACTAACGACTTATGCAAGAGTGGGAGGAAAAGGAGCAAGAACCAACACATTTGTCAAGTTTTTTTCGGGTACCACAAACGAATGATCTGCATTTCTTTGCAATTTTGGACGATTTTCAAGTACCACAAATGAATTCGAACAAGAAAAGCAACAAAAGGGACTTCTAATTTGATTCAAATTATTGTTCTCCATCTTTTTCAATCTTTCGTATATACGAGCTAGAAGATAACAAATTCAAACCAATCTGATAATCAACCAATCTTGCAAACGCTCAACGATCACCCAACCATATATATGTTGACACGATACTATTATTAACAACCCATGACTTTTTTACAAATGTGCATAGAGCAAGTAGCAGGAAAGACTCTTGATCAAAATAAGATAAGGCATAACATTATGCAACAAAATAGGAAAAAGCAAACGCGGCCAAGAGACCGATCGGCTTGCATTGCCTGCCTTCTAGCTCGTTGAGTACTAATCGGTACTAGATTATATGAATTCGGATACGCATATAAAGACACTTGCGTGTTCCCAAAAATCCTCCCCGTTACCATTTCTTCAAGCATCCCAGTTGTTGGACTCATCGGGTTGATCACATTCGACATAGATGTGGGGCCTGGTGCCGGTTGTTGAGTTGGCACCGTGTAGGCCCCACAGCCTGGACTAGGAGGCCTACGTGGGATCACAAAATCCTTTTCATCGGACCGAGGTTTTGTAGTTTGACCATGACCGTATAACGGAACTAGAGTCTTCTGAGAGATGTCGTTTTTGCAAACAGGGCATTGTGGGTGTTTGTTTGGAGTTTCTGAGGAAGAGTTTTGGTGATGAATCCATTTGTATATGCAAGGCCAGCAATAGAGATGGCCACAAAGTGTAACCACGGGATCTTGGACGGAATCTAGACAGATGTTACAGTCGAATCCGCTGGAAGGACTGTTTTCGGACTCGTCAACGACTTCAGACGATGATTTCCACTTGTCCAAAGAGGGTTCGTTCTCTTTGATAAACGCGTTTCGAGGCACGGTTTCTTGGGAATACTGCTCCATGGCCATTAGATTCGATTCGATTAACGTAATTCTTGGATGTTGATTGTCTGAAATACAAATAGAAAGATCAGGGTTTTGAAGTACTTGTAGACATTGAAAACTATTGATTAGTGATCATTGTCACAATGTGGGTATACATAAGTGTCCAAAAGTATCAACAAAATTGTGGATAGATATTCTAAGCTAGGATTAAAAGAAATAATATATGAACCACATCCCTCATCATGTCTATGTTGAGGATAGGGGTAATCTGAAATAGATATGGATATTATTATCCACATAATTTATGAGGATCACTGAATCAGATATGGTAGTAACCACTACAAACATCGCTTTAGACAAATGTAGTTGAAGTTTATGTTTGATTCTGGAAACCCAAAATATATATATATATTGGTTGTTTTATTTGCAACCCTTAAAAAGGTTGCAAATCTTGCAACATACATCTACAATAGATATGGGGTCCAATATTTTTAATTAAAAAAACAGAAAAATAAAAATAAAATAAGCGTCGATCATGAATTCAACGGTTAAGATGTGGGTTGTAAAAGTTACAACCTTTTTCAGGGTTGCAAAATATTCTTCCTATATATATATATATGAGAATTTCTGTTACAATAGACTCTCGAGATTATACAAAGTAGGAGAGATGATAAAATTCTTAAACTCTCCAAAAAATGATTCTACACGAAAGATAAATGGTTTTTTGTTCCTCTAATTAGAAATTTTTGAAATTAAATATTAAGTAGAAAAAATAATATTTTATAGGAATATTTATAGTTGTGTTATCAAATTACTTTATAGTAATTTTTAAATTATTAAAACAAGACGAAAGTAAAAATAAAATAGCAGGATGTAACTTATTGCAAGAAGAAAATTACAAACTGTCCGAAAATCTTTCGTTAAGTTTTAACCATATCTTGAAAGCTACTATTGCATTCTTAACACATCTACACACAGCAGGAGGAACAAATAAAATACTGAAGGCAGAAGAATTCAACCACCAGCATGTAAAATCCAAAATCGAATATCATCAATCATAAATTCTACATCAAAAACACAAACAGATGAAAAATCTATGAAAAGTAACCTGAGTCAACACCGTGATTAACTCGTTATGAACACAGTTTTTGAGAATCAGAAACAGAGATACAGAAGATCCATCTCGATTTCAATATCTCGTCAAATTGCCAAGTGATATGGCTTCGCAATCGAATCGAGTAACAGTAAGTACAAAGAATTCGTATAATAAAAGATCAAACTTACCGAGAAACGCAGATTTGGAAATTGTAGTTGAGATCGATTTGATGAAGGAATTAGATGATAAGTGAGATTTGAAGTGGATGAAGGCGATGAGAGAGATTGGATGAATTGGAAGATTGGGGGAGAACTGAGAAGGCTCTGCACCAGCTGAAAATATATATATAGATACAAAAAGTGTATGTAATAATGAATAGTAAATTAATAATAAATAAAATAAAATAAAAATGGTGTCACATACGGAGTACGGGACCGGGGGTAGACTCGGTTTGGTCCCATAAAGGCTGACGTGGCGTGGGGTGTACTCTGGTGCTCCGTAACTGCCGACGCGCTCTTCATGCGACCTTATCCTGATGACGTGGAACCATATTTGCTTTTTACGTCTTAAATATTAACTTTTTTACTCTTTTTAATTATTTTCTGAATATTCTCATAAACATTTTAATTATAACGATAAAACAAAATGAAATGTAGAGTAAATTACGTTTTTAATGTTTGGGGTTTATTAAAAATTGTGGTTTTAAAATTTTGGTTTCCATTTTTATGGTTTGTAATTTAATTTTATTTTTGTCCCTAAGATCAAAACACCACTTTTAAGTATGAAATATTAAAATAAAAATGAACTGTAAACTATAGGAATAAAAAAAAATTAAATCATAAGGATGAAAAAGATTATGAATTACAAACTACAGTGATGAAAATTATAATTTCAAAACTATAAAAATAAAAAAAAATTCAATAAATTATAGGGACTAAGAACGTAATTTACTCTAAAATATATTATAAACCAGACAAAGTCTTCTAAGACTAGCATAATACTTAATTATTATTATTATTTTTATCGTTATTAAACTTAAATGAAATTATAATATAAAAATTAAATTAAACAATTTATACAAAAAAACAAGAATTTAAATTGTTAATTTGATAATAATATTGATATATATATATATATATATTTAAATTTTTATGGGGTATTCAAATTTATATTTTATTCAAATGTAAAAACATAATCATTTTCTTAAAACCATATAAAATCGACAAAATCAAATAATATAAGAAAACATTAAAATCGAGATGTATCACACTGCATTGCTCAAGTATACTTCTAGTAATCGTAAAAGGAAATGAAATAAAGCATTATTGTTTTATATTAATTTCCAAAATCTAAAATATCTTGATTGGTGTAAACTTGTTTGAAGTACTTGTTTTCGTATATGTTATATTATTGTTTAAAAAAATGTTTTCAATATATCAGCGAACTAAAAAACTCAAAAGAAATCACACTTTTGTTAACCAATAGTATTAGTTATAATAAAGTCGATCAAAATTTTATTATTAAAAAAGAGAAAAGAAATAAAATGACCCTTACATAATTCAATGTTTATCTGATCCTTGTACGATACAAATTGCCCCACCCTCTTTCACAAGTCACGACATCTCCATTCGGCCCCTCCCCGCATATTAGTGTCTCCATCTCCTTTCAAAAACCTTTTTTAATCGTCTATCTTCTGTAATCGTAAGTATATTAATCATTTTATGTCATTATGACTATATTTTATATAAAAGTAACATTGATTTAAAAGTTGGATGACCTTCTCTTGACTATTTTAGTTTGGTAGCATCCATTCTTATTTTGCTTTATTTTAAGGCAAAATAAATAAAAATGTAATTATATTTTCACTTTTCTTTTTCAAATCATTTGAGTACTATTTAATCTGTCGATTACAAGCTTATAGTTTTATAAATATATTTATTTTTCATGACAATTTAATTAAATTATATGTAATAAACAGTCAATTTAAGACAATGCTAAAATCGTTTGAATGAAAACAAGTTTAAGGTGTTATTTGTTTTTTAAGAGATTTAAAGTCTGAAGTCTTATTTTAGTTATGATTAATAAGAGGTGGTGTGTAAAAAGATTTGAACGATTCAGACTTAAGAGCCATTAAGAGGTTTAAAAAAAAAACCTATGTCATCATTACTTGATTATTTATGTTATATTATTTAATTATAATTAAAAAAATATTGTAATTAATATGAATATTATTAGTAGAATTTTGTCTTGTAATTATAAATTTGAATAGTATGTTCTCTATTTAAAACCAATGGGCACAAAACCAACCAACTCAAAACAATTAGCTTAACTGAAATTAAAACTTGGGTTTTTGACTTGGGTTTTTGGTTTTTCTTACATCATCTCTAATGTAAGGTTCTTATAAACAAAAAGTGCAATGACTTATAAGAATTATCATTGTGGAGAGTTCTTATAAGAAGCTAAAACTCTCTAAGTTCTTAAATAAGAACCTTGGTTCTTACCATGAAGTTTGATATTTATTTATAAATAAGTATTTGATATTTATTTATAAATAAATAATAATTATTGATATTGATATGAGGTTCTTATAAAAACTACCATTGTGAACTTTTAGATAAAATTTTAAGTTAATGAGTTGGAAATTAGGTGGTACCAAAAAGTGTAAAAAGGAGATGCTCTTATTGGTCACTGATTCTGGTCATGTAAAGCCACTGATAATTTTTTTGACTATTTTTCAAGATCACCGAAATCAAACAAAATATGTACAAACTAGCCTGAGCACTTATGGTCTGAAAAAAATAAACCAATTCAAAACTATGGACACTTTTAGGTGACGTTTGTTTTTTAAGAGGTCTGAAGTATGAAGTGTTATTTCACTTCTGATTAATAAGAGATAGTGCTGAAGTCTGAAATCTGAATCAATAAGATTGTATGTTTTTATAACATCTGGAGGCGTCTTGGGAGAAAAAAGAGCATATGAACTGAGGTGACGATAAAATGTTTTAAGAAGTTAGTTCACCACTTTTTATTTTAGATGTATTTAAGAGTTGAGATGTTCTGAAGACTGGAAAAAAACAAATAGTTTAAATGTAAAAAGGTCTGACTGATTCAGACTTAAGAGTCATTAAAGGATTTATTTTTTAAAACGAAGACCCCCTTAGTCTTTTTCAACCATTGATCTTGACTTTGACCTATTTCCAACTTCAAAAATGGAGCACTAGAAGTTTCCTTTCAACAATATCGTAATAAATTGTTTTTTTTTATCGTGAGCAAAACAATCTTATATCTATTATATTTGATACTTTATTTTAAATTTTGATGATTTGACGGACATTTCTCATGTATTTATTACTAGAAAGTTCGGTTTATTTGAGTGTAATTTTAGTTGTATAAATTCAATCACTCAAATGACATATGTATAAAGGAATGGGATGTTATTTCATTAAACATATGAAAGACGGATAATGATCGTAAGGTGTGACACTAATATAAAGGTCAATCATATCTTGAAAACATGACATTATCAGACTTTAAGATTGTAACAACCCAAAATCCACAATTACTTGATCCTTGAAATAAAACCAAGTGGTACCAAACATCAAGTCAAAAAATAACAATATTCTCAAAGTAACACAACGGGTGCACACATCCACAACTGAGATATCTAGACTAAACAATAGGAAATTAAGGTAAACTATATCTATTGCCACCACCTGTAATACTCAAACCTTCTCCTTTCTCTTGGAAGACGCACCAACCACTCTCTTACCTGAAAATGGTTTTTAATTTTGAAAAGTGAGGGTTAGACCATGAGGTCTAGTGAATTCCCCATCGAAAACAATTTAACAATTCAACAGTAATTATGCAAACCGCCATAAGGCCCATCAATATGCAATTCAACAACATCACGCCAAACTTGGGACGCATATCGGGTTTTCCCCGTTTCCCGATTCGGGATTCTGTCAGGGTTTTTAGGAAGCTTTCGATATCTTTCCTTCGACTGCACGGGAAAATCGCCAAGGGTCCCCCCCCCCCTTTTCCCTTGTATAACCAATCGTTTCAAAACGGAAAACAACCCCATAATTGGTAAAATCGCCAACCCTATTCCTTTGATTATCAAAACTAACATCAAGATTTATAATCTTAGCAGTATAATTATCATAAAACCAAAACCTCCACTAGAAACTTCACCAAATCATATTTTCAACCAAAACCAAACATGGAGAAGAAGATGGAGGATTCACACCTTGAAGAAGATGAAGCTAAACCCTTGAATCTGACTCTTGCACCAAGCTTTCAATGAAGAACTCCAAATTTTCTCTCTACTCTTTCTTTGGCCTCCAAACCTGATTTCTCTCAAATGAAAGGGTTTAGAGAGGTTTTACCCTCTCTTTTCTTCTAAATTGGGTCTAAGTCCCTGCATACCCCATATTACACTTTGGCCCCAAATTTCTAAAGATTTCAGATTTTACGGACATGAGTTATTACAAAGATTAAAATCGAGCGCAAGGAAGAATTGGAAATCGTCTTATGAAGTGTGCTGCGAAAGTCCCTTCATGAATAACAATTTGGGAAACATATCATAAAATTAATTGAATACCAAATCAAGACAAGAGAGCAAAGTTTCTCGATTCCTTTTTTACAATGGAAAGGGAGGAGAAATGAGGGAAAGAAAGTCAGGAGGAAAAACAAAATTTCGTCTTCTAGAGTTCTTTAGGATTGAAATAATGGGAAAAAAGTGAAACTAATACCAATTTTTTTTTCCAAAACTTTCCTCCCTGGGAGGAAAGGAATTTTTTTTATAACAATTACTAAAATTCATAAAATTAGACATGTATTCATTAATTATATTTCATTGTAAAATAAATAAGAATATATTTATAAAAATTATATATTTTCTTCTATTTTTCTTCATTTAAAAATTTTATTTTTATTATTTTCATTTTCTTTCTTTCTCTCCCTTTTCAAAAAACACAAATAAAATTTTTCTTTCTTCTTTTTTCTTTTCTTTTCAAATTCGAGAACACGATGTAAGTCTTGCTTCCATATCGACGATTTCTTCAAATGGCAAACTTTAATGATATTTAAAATATCTTATTTGGATGATATATAAATTTTTATATAAACATGTTTTAAATTGGGCAAATTTGATGAAATATAACGTACTTTGGTATAGTTACAATTTTATGTATTAAAGTACATGGAATTTAATTGCATCCTCAAATGTAAACCACGTATATCACATTTGAGGTACTAAAAAGGAAGGTTTTTCAAACTAATGGGCCGTTTATCAAACACTTACCGGGTAAGTGTTTATCCACAAGAGCATCATCTTCATTTATCTTATCGGATAACATTCTCGGCTATCGAAATGAATTGTTGGTAAGCACTTTATATACATGGTAAGCGCTTACCTGGTAAGAGTTTTTGCCTCACTTACCGGGGGTAAGAGTTTTGGTCTTTATACTTCTTACTGGGTAAGATTTTAGATCCTTGTCATGCTAACCCGAAAGGAAAGTGACACCGGGTAAGTGCTTACCCGGTAAACGTTTGGTAAATGACCCTAAGTTACATAAAATAGGAATCAAAACAAAGTACGTTGCATTTTCATTCATTTTGTCCTTTTAAATTCAAACATTTCCGGTAAAGATAAAAAAGAACTCCCATTTTTCTATGTTTGACAAACTTTTATGTCTAGTGCCTTATTCTGATACCAACTTGTAACACCTAATTAATTTTTAGACTAAAATTTGGCATAATGCCCCAATCGTGAAATCATGTTCTGCCATTTTTATAACCTGTATGCATTTGTATATCACGAGTTCCAAAAGATTATGTATACAAAAGCCACATATACGGGCAAATCTAAGTTTAAATGATTAAATATAAAGACGATGATAATACAATTTCCACCAAAATGCTATTTGCAACTAATTATCGTCTCAAAAGAGTTATCGCACGGTGTATCGTCCACTAATATCATGTACTAGATTTCCTTACCACTAGCACTACTACACACACCCGGTTCTGATCCTGGGATACACGTCGACAAACAAAAATAAATCGGATGAGATGAAATAAAGGGCGTTTTCATGCCGATATTAAGGTTTCAATAAATTTGTGAAATAAATTCGTATCTTTTTGCTAAATTTTTGTGATGTTTTAATGTCTATGTTATATTTTGTCTCTGGTTTTTGTTTGATGTGTTTTTGATTACCTGAAAAATAATTTAAAAATGAAATTAAATTGTTCTATTACGTTTCTTAACATCTCGCAAATTATTACCTAGTTAAATATATTTGATCGAAAGCGATCTTTTGAACGTTTACGCCAGCTTTTTTACGAACAAATATGTTTTTAAGATAATATCAAAGCTTCAAGAAAGAATTTGAAATGAATATTTTTATTTATAATTTTACCAATTTTTACAGGTGTTCCAACCCGTGATATTTTCTTGGTTTATTTTATGTTTGTTATACGTTGTTTTCGGATATCTTGGCTGTAATTCGGAAATGATATCATAATTGTTCAATTACGTTTCTTGCAGTTTTGTATTTTACAACTTGATAAATATTGTGTTCGAAAGCAACCTCTAGTATGTTTACATCAACTCTGTGATGAGACAAGGATGTTTTTCGTGTCGGTATCAAAGCTTAAAGAAAAAAATAAACCAATTTTTTTTTTCGTTTTTTTTTTGTCGAGAGTGTTTTCTGACCGATATTAAAGCTTAGATTAAGATTGTGAAATAAATATTTTATTGTTTTCTCCAAGGCAGATTTAGTAAGCTTTTAGGGGTTATTTACTTACATCTTAGGGGTTGTTTGTTTTTTAAAAAAAAACCTCTTAATGGCTCTTAAGTCTGAATCGTTCAGACCTTTTTATACATCATCTCTTATTAATCATAACTAAAATAAGACTTCAGACTTTAGACCTCTTAAAAAACAAACGACACCTTAGTGAGCTTAATGGTCTAAATGGCTTAATCGCTCACTTTTACCCTTGAGCCACCCTAGACAAATTAATGCTAGAAATGCATAAAAAATGATCTAACCATCTCTTTTTGCCTCCCTCAAACCCATCGGTCCCTCGTCCCTCAATCAGACATACTTATTTAGACAGACAACTTGACCCATGACAACAAATTTTTATTCGGTAACATCCTTGGGTGGGACAGTGGATGGCATCCCTGTCTACCCGGGTTCGATTCCTAGGGGGAACGGGTGGCGATACCCCAGTCCATGGGTGGGCCTTCGGGTCGGGCATGGGCGAGGCTACGGATCGGTAACGGTCCATGGTCGCGAGGATTAGTCGGGTGCCCGTATGGATCCCCGATACCTCGTCGACTTCGGTCGGGGCGGGTGTGTGCGTTTAAGCTGCCGTTCAAAAAAAAAGAAGATATATTTTTACTCTAAAACAAAACTTTGTTTGTATTTACATTTAGATACATATAATTCATGAGTATATTTGTATTTGTTAATTAATTTTGGTGGGACCATCACCCCATAGGATGGATGCTTCCTTCTTTAGGTTAATTGAATGAATATGTATATTATATGATTCTCATTTAAAAATTTAAAAATAAGTTTTAGATACATATGATTACTGGGTTTATTTGTATTTCTTAATTAATTTTGGTGGGATCATCACCTCATAGGATGGATGCTTCCTCTTCAATTCTAGGTAAGTCATATAAAATAATATACTCAATATATATATATATATATATATATATATTTTTTTTAAATAGGTTTAAGTAGATGAATTAGTGTCGTTTGTTTTTTAAGAGGTTTAAAGTCTGAAGTCTTATTTTAGTTATGATTAATAAGAGGTTGTGTGTAAAAAGGTCTGAACGATTCAGACTTAAGAGTCATTAAAAGGTTTTTAAAAAAAAACAAACAACCCTTTAGTTTACATACATGTGATATTGGGTATATTTCTACTTGTTAATTTATTTTGGTGGGGCCTTCACCTCATAGGATGGATATTACCTTCTTTAGGTAAATTATATAAAAAAAACATATATTTATATGCTTTTTTATTTATTTATTAAAATCTATCTAAAATTTGAAATATGTTTAATTTAGTACATGATTCGTTGACATCACATAAGTTTTTTTTTGAACGGCAAGTTAACACACGTACACGTTCTCGGGGTATTCGGGCTCCCACTTAAGGATGCCACCTGACTAATCCCCGTCGATCACGACCCAACCCAATTAAGGGTACCACTATGTGGCAGACCCATGATCAAGAATGTCACAGGATGTTCATCACGGGGTTCGAACCTGGGTAGTCAGGGATACCATCCACTGACCCCCCAAGGATGTTACCTTACTACCGGACTACAACATGAAGTAAAAAAAAAGAGCAAAATTGACATCACATAAGTTTATATTGATTTGTCTTTGAAATTACATTAATCAAACTAAAAAAAAACATATATTTATATGAAATATGTTCATTTTAGTACCTGATTCGTTGACATCGCATAGGTTAATTTGACTTTTAAAAAAAATTATATTCACCAAACTAAATATTTTTCAAGCTATATAATTTTAAGTAAATAGTTTTTAAATTATAAGGTTCTACTAGCCCCTTGGGTGAGCTAGTGTGGATAAGTATGAACCAACTCAATTAAGTGCATTTGTATCCAATTAAGTTGCATCGTAGCTAGGGATGGAATTTAAAGGAGAATCCCAACTTGCACAATTATGAGGTGAACATGACAATTTTATACTTAGATGAAGGCCTGATAAGTGATTGTCACCAATTAATCCAATAGAATATATGAACCATTCTTTATTAAAGCCCCTCCTCCTCCCGAAAGTGATGTAATTATCTATTTTTTTTAAAAGATATATATATAATCAAACCTAGTAGATATTAAACTTTTAGAAATTGGTTTCATATGTTATTTCACATATGAAACATCACATGTGAAACATGCAATGTTCAGTTTCATAAATTAAACATTCAAATTTATTTTGTGTATAGAAAACAACACAAAAATACGTTTATATGAAACACATACATTTACACACTCATACACACACAAGAACAAAATATATGAATCATAACTTAAAAATCAAACTCATCAAATGGTTTTGTATTGATTTTCATGGGTTTGTAACGTTTATTGGGTTTGTATTTGATTATTGAAGTGTGTATACGTAATGCGTATACATTTTTCAAATGTTTCATCAATACCTCTTAGCATGCAATCCTCTCCACAAATTCAACCATATTGTTGAGATGCTCGTATTTTTATCTTTAATTCGTCATGGTTTTCGTCAAAACTTGGCATGGTCAAAATACTACATCATTATGAATTGCAAAACTTTTATCCTTAAATATCCACTATCCGCGTCTCCCCACATCCACCTTCCCAAGATCTTCCCTTTCTCCATTTACCTTTCATTTCTCTGCCCATGTCCACTCTTGGAGACTCGCAATAACAAAAACAACGAACACACATGGTTTTAATATGTCCTCTCTCAATTTGTGATGTTTGGGACATGAAAGCCAACGACTCGGGAATTAGGATGATGAATCACTTGATACATCAACCTGTTGTCAATAAACTTTGTTTTGATTCATACTGAAATCAAAAGTGTCTTGAGTGGTTGGATAATGACATTATGAATTTGACAATCTTTAAAAGATAATGTTTATTTTCTTATAGAAGATTTCATATTTTTTTTATCAAATGTAAATAATGTTCCTTTCAAAAAAAATTTGTAAAATCATAATCATGATGTTATTTACATATTCTATTTCTCATGCAAAGCCCGATGGTATGATGTTGGCCTTGCAAGCAAGCATTTGAATTGGGTTAAGTTAAACTACCTGGGTCCGACCCAACTGAATTAAGTAGGAGTGATTTTTTATGTAGGGAGAATTCGAGAACTATCAAGGCGTTTCTTCTATCTCGGCAAAGCACTCTCCGAGGGCATGGAATGTCTGGAAAAGAAGAAAACGAGCTCGAAAAAGGCTTAGAAATTGGCATCAAAGAAGGAGCAAACAACCCCTACCGGTAGTTACACCGAGACTTAAGTCCCGGTAGAAGTACCGATGATCACTTGATTGATTATTATTATTATTATTATTTTACTTATTTTAACTTAGGATAATTATTGTTAGCTTTAATTATTAATAGGATTATTATTTAGTTTCATTTTTTATTAATTATTTATATAGTTTCTTAGTTGGTTTAGAATTAGGATAGATTTAATTTCCATAGTTATCTCTTAATTAGTTTAGCTATAAATATGATTGATTGTTTTCTTTGGGAAATCAGTTAGAGATTAGATATTATTGATCAATAAAATTGAGTGTTTTAGAGTTTTATCTCTAAGTTTTAGAGTTTTCTCTTATTTTCTGGGTTCTACGTTGGTGGACTCGTTTATCCTTTGGATTTGACGCTTGTCGATCCTTTCCGCGCTATCCCCGCTGCGTCAGTTGGTATCAGAGCACATACTTTCCTGTCTCTTCACCTTCAAGATGGCAGGCCAACCACCACCCCTCACCCGGGCAGATCTTGATGGGGTCACAGTGGCTTTCACTGCAACCCTCAACACGCTGACAACCAACTTCGCCAATCAAATCAATGACAATCGTTGGAGAAAAGACAGGCATGAAAAACCGGTCAAAGTTCCACGCGACAACAACTTTAACTATATTATGGATTCGTTTATTTTTCGAGTCAAACAACTGCCTGTTCCTGAGGAACCGCAAGAAAAAGACAAAGACTTTCCCAACAATGTCAAAGGTAAGGCCTTCCTCATTATGACGGAATCACAACAAGGAATCTTTACCGAGACTAAAGTGTCCGAACCAGATCTAGGACCATCCATCAAAGAAATAAAAAAACGAGCCAATAGAAGACACTCCCGAAACGCCGCCATTGGAGAGCCCAAATCAAGTCAAACCAGTGGTGCAAGAATTTGAAAAGGATGATTCCAAAGACACTCTCAAAACACTACCGTTGGAGAGCTCAATTCAAGTCAAACCACTCTTGCAAAAGTTCGAAGGGGTGCTTGGAAAGGATACTTTTAATATGTTGCCAGCCCTACAACACAACCGACGACTAATTGATTTTGTGGTTCGTACAAACCTCCTAGAGCTACAATCCAAATGTACAAGTCCCAAGGAGTCGGGTGAAGCTATTTTTCAAGTGAACTCGAGGTCGAGTTCTTTTCAAGTGAGGGTGTCTGATGTAGGGAGAATTCGAGAACTATCAAGGCGTTTCTTCTATCTCTGGAAAAAAAGAAAACGAGCTCGAAAAAGACTTAGAAATTGGCATCAAAGAAGGAGCAAACATCCCCTACCGGTAGTTACACCGAGACTTAAGTCCCGATAGAAGTACCGATGACCACTTGATTGATTATTATTATTATTTCACTTATTTTAACCCAGGATAATTATTGTTAGCTTTAATTATTAATAGGATTATTATTTAGTTTCCCTTTTTATTAATAATTTAAATAGTTTCCTAGTTGGTTTAGAGTTAGGATAAATTTAATTTCCATAGTTATCTTTTAATTAGTTTAGCTATAAATAGAATTGATTGTTTTCTTTGGGAAACTAGTTAGAGATTAGATATTATTGGTCAATAAAATTGAGCGTTTTAGAGTTTTATCTCTAAGTTTAAGAGTTTTCTCTTATTTTCTGGGTTCTACGTTGGTAGACTCGTTTATCCTTTGGATTTGACGCTTGTTGATCCGTTCCGCACTTTCCCCGCTGCGTCAATTTTATTTAAGCAGATTCAGTCATTCAGATGTTAATTAGGTGGATTTAGGGGGCGTTTGGTTCATTATAAGGAATGATAATGAAAATGGGAATGCAGAAGAATGGGAATAGGAATGAGCATTGTATTGATGCTGTTTAGTTAAACCAATATAATTAATAAAAAAAATGTTTATATAATGCTTTTAAAACAAATATGTGACATCCAACATGAAAATAAAAAATATTTTATATTCAACATCAATAAATGAAGGAACACACGAGAAAAGATGTCTGAGATGGAATCAAATTTTCATTCCCCCCAATTTGGTCAGGAATAGAAATTAATAGGTTTGGAATAATGTGTCCATTATATTATATCAAACCAAACAACAGTTTTCATTATCATTCTCATTCCTTACTGGTTTTGTATATATATTTATACTAATTGATATCTTATATTATACATTAGAATACAGTTACATGTATTAATTAAATAGATTTTGATAAAAAGGTGCAATGGTTACTTGTTAATAAATAAATAAATTGTTTGTTTACATTTTTATGTAAAGTATATTTTGTGTTAAGATTCCATTGATGCAGTATTTCTTTGATACTAGAATAGAAGTGTATTTGCGCAATACAGTGAGATACATCACGATTTTAATGTTTCTTTTTATTTTTTAAATTTGTTGATTTACAGTACAAAATTGGATGGTTTTGAGAAAGTGATAATGTTTTTTTATTTATAAATTTGTTTAATTTAGGTTTAATAATATAATGTTTTTTATATAAAATAAACATTAAATATTCTGTCAGATTTTTTTAATTATATTTTAGATTTTTTATATTTAAATTTAGATTTTTATTCTGTATTTAATTATGGAGGGAGTGATTTTAGGGAAGTTAAACTTGTTAGAGATAAGGATTTAAATAGGAAAAGATTTTAAGTTTTCATTATTTATTTAAGTTTTAAGTAATTAGCACTAAATAGCGGTACATTAAGTTTTAACAGTTGTTTTTAAGAGTTTTTTATCCGTGCTTTATAATATAGTATAGAAATATCTTTTTAAGATAAAAAAAATGTAAGGAAAAAAACATACTAATACTTTATGTAGGAGAAATATAGGATAACTTGATCACATTGAACATATTTAGGGGGTGTTTGGGATTGCTTATTTGTGTTGCTTATTAACTTATTGCGTTTTTAAACAACAAATAAGTTGTTTTGAGTGTTTGGATTGGAAACTGCTTATGACTTCTCCACTCCGCTAATAAGCAGTTTTTGATAAGTCATTATCAACTGACTTATTTGAAACTACTTATTAACTTATTTAACCAAATTACATGTTTGCCCCTTATTTCTATAAGTTAATAAGCACTTTACAAATAACCATAAGTTAATAAGCACTTTTGCAAATAACCATAAGTTGTTTTAAATAACCAATCCCAAACACCCCCCTTAAACAACTTAATCCAATCCACACAAAACTGTACATGTTGCATTAGGTTGGTCGGGTTGAAACTTTGGTACTTTAAAATATTTTTGTATGTTTGTTGTTGGAAAATAACCCGTTAGTGTGGCCTTTGGACTATTCTTGTAATAATTATTACATGTTGGGTACAATTATATATTGTACCATAAGGTTTGCCATAATGACATTCCAGGCCCCTAAACTTAAATATAAGTAGGGATATGACATTTGTCTATAACTCAAGGGACTAAATTTGTTTGGTTCCTTAATTTACCCATAAGGTGCAATCATGATGAATAAATACACATCAAGCTTAGGGAGAAACAACTTGAAAGGGTCACCCTTTCAATTTCCTAATACCCTTTATAAACACTATTCTATGTGAAATTATCCATCCTTTGGATACTCATCAAAGACAACATTACGGAAAGAGAAGGAAATAAAAAACGGCATCATCCTCAACAAAATTATCAATCTCAAGTAAGTATTTCTGTTTCTACTTCACTAAGAGATGAAGTTTATGCGAAACTGATCTTGTTTTATACCTATTATTTTAACATGTGGTATCAAAGTATGGTTTAGTTCTTGTCTTAAGTTTCATTATTTGGTTCGTTTGATCTTCGATGATCACTCTATTCCAAAAAATTGAAACCCGAATTATGCTTTCTTATTGATTTATATATTTAATGAAGAAATGTGTATGAAGAAAAATTAAACTATTTATAGAATTACTATTCATATATCTCGAATAATATTCTCTGGTTATTATTACTTTCGTATGTATAAAATATGAGTTGATCCTTCATGAGTTATTTATTTTTCTAATAATTCTTGATAAATTTTAAAATAAAAAATAAACTAGGATCCCCATAATATGTTAAGTTTTGATTATTAAATGGATTATCATACATTTGGATAAATGATTCTTTAAAAAACTTAAAAGAACAAGTTATCTTATTATTCTAATTGGTCTAAAATTTGCATTTGTAATTCATCTCTATTGTGGTTATGTATTAATATAAAATATCAATTTGTAATTTTCCACTATAATACAACTAGATAATTTAATCGCCTCTAGTTTTCTATTTTTTCTCGATTATGTAACACCCATAAAATTTATGGTACGTTAGGGTTCTTTCTTATGAGTCTAACTGTTAACTTTAGGGGTTTTGCTAGTATAGATTCATTAGGAACTTTGAAGAATAGAATCGTGCCTTGGTCTTGGAATAGAGTTTTGGGTATTGGCTGAAAAACAACAAGTTACGCGGGCTAGGGCGCGACCTTAAAGTCGCGGCCAAAGCCGCGCAACTCGCTGAGCGTTTGGGTCACTGAAGCACGCGCGGGTTAGGATGCGGCCCCAAGTTGCGACCAAAGCCGCGGGAAGCCCCTGCAGATCCAAAAGACGGGATTTCACCCTTTTCCCCATTTACTCCTCACCAACACCCACTCTCTTCATAAATTCGATTTTAAGGAAACCCTAGGTGGTTACCTTCAAGTTTGGAAGAGCATTAATATCATCTAGAGCCTCAAGATTTAAGGAGCTAGCTTGGATAGTCGGAATCTTCATCCTCTTCTCACCATACTTGGTTTTCTAGGTTTTCACCAAAAAACCTAACTTGTGAGTTCATCCTCTTTTTATAAACTTTATACATGTTAAAATGTAGATTTTAATCTTCTAAGTATCTCCATTTGATTTACTTGATTTGGGTGAACTTTCACCAAAAACCTAACTTTGGGGATTTTAGGGTTTATATGGTTGAGTATGATTTTAGGGACAAGAAGCTTATGACTTGACCCACTTGCGAACTTGCATAGGAGAAACATGTTTTCCCCTAATCTTATGTTTAAACACTTTGGAAACAAAATTAGGGTTTTGAAATATGGAAGCATATTTATTGAATGAGGACTTGGGTAAATTGATTTAGTGGGTGGAAATATTATTTAAAAATTTATATTGGAACCTCTTGGAATTTCGGAAGTAATTATATGAATTTATAGTTTTTGCACATTTGATGACACTTCCAATTGTTTGAATTATTGATTGGTTTGGTTGGCATTGGATTGACTACTTGGTTGCATTTGGGCGTCATGAACCCACAAATAATTGTATCATTTGGTCCGATGATGGAACACTAGTTTTCCACATCGAGGCATGCTTAGGCATCGGATAGGGTATAAGTCCTACGTGCTAGTACACGATATTGGGTGAGGATCTCAACGTAAGGACCCTATGTGGTTGAAGTTGACTTTCCGTGGGTGTACGTAGGGGTGAGCAGCGGAACTGGGTACCTGCTTTTGGAACCAGAATCGCTCCGGAACTGCCGGTTCCAGAACCAGAACCGATGCGAGTGGTTCTGGTTCCGGTTCCAAAAACATGGAACCGATTAAGGCTGGTTTTGGTTTTGGTTCTCATATTTTTGGAACCGATGCCCGCTGGGTATCCGCCGGGACCGGGTACCCGGTCCCGCTGGGTACCCAGAATCGGAACCAGCGGGTACCCACTGTTTTTTATAACTATTTAATATTTTATATATTTAAAAAATATATTACATTATTAGTTTATTACCATTTAGGGTTGTACTTCAGTAACTTCACTTCAGATTAAAACTTTTGCCAAACCCAAAACTTTTGCCGCCTCCCACCTCCTCCCGCTTGCTTAGAATCAGATCATCTCCTTCGATTTCAAATCTATCCATCTCCATCGATTATCTCCTTCGATTTCTGCAAAGGGATTAGGTTATAATCTCTTCGATTTCAAATCTATCCATTTTCAAATCGATTGCAAATGGATTTCTTCATATATCTATATCTAATCGATCTGTCTTCTTTCTACTTGCAGGTTCCATCTCCATTGATTTCTGCAAGTTGATTTCTGCAGCCAGATTCCATCTCCATCGATTTCTTCAAATCGATTGCAAATTGGTCTCTCTAATATTTAATATCCATATCTAATCGATCCGTCTTCTTTCTACTTGCAGGTTCCATCTCCATCAATTTCTGCAAGTTGATTTCTACAGCCAGGTTCCATATCCATCCATCTTCAAATCGATTGCAAAGGGATTTCTTCATATATTGTAACCGGGTACTCGGAACCGGAACCGGTTCCTAGCGGTTCTGGGACCAGTTCCAAAAAAATGAGAACCGATGCATCCGGTTCCGGTTTCGGCATCCCAGGAACCGCCGGTTCCGGTTCCGGGAGAAATAGGTGGGCACCCGGTTATGCTCACCCATAGGTGTACGTTTAAAGCTACTGAGCCTAACATCCATTGCGTGTACTTTATTATGTTCTTGGTATTACTAACATGTCAAGTGGCTTACTTTTGTGTTTCGTCACTTATGTTAGTAAGCGGGTCTCCCCCATCAACCCAAAAGGTATTTGTATTTAAGTGAAGATTTGTCTTTATTTATTCCACCAGTTTTCCTTAATTATCTTTTTAGAATTTACTGATTTCTCAATACAAATGTTTGATCTTACTAGGCTTTAGCCTAACACTTTTCCTAAAATGACATGTATAACAGGTCATTCTAGCGGTGAGATTCCTCGGGCTTGAGTGGAGAGTCGATGAAGGATAGTAGCTTTTTGAAGGTTATAGAGGTGTACATTGATATAGTGATGGTATACTTTTGGGAGTGAGATGTCGACACCCGTTCGTAATCTAGAATTAATTGATCTAGATTAGTAGGTTGTTGAGTTCAATTTCACTTGATTTCCGTATTGTAAACGCCATACAATTATTCCCCCTTTTGGGTGATTCAGTTATGTTAGACTTGTTGATTCCGCACTTATTTCAGGTTTAAATTTACCCCAATATTTAGGGTGTTACAGATTAGTTGTTTATCAAAATAGAGTGATAAGTGGTAGCTTTGATGTTATGCTTAAGCAATTGGACCAAAGAAAGGTTGTTTAAGTTTGACATTATATTTGAACAAAAGACCATTGTTTGATTTATCATTCAAGGAACCCAAAGGCTAATTGGATGACAACTTATACAATGAACTTTAAGCATACTATACATAAGTGTTGTATTTCTGCCCAAAGGTGATTGCAATATTGATGTAGCGTTATATAATATTTAGGACACCTTAATATTCAATTGTTGGTCTAGCTAAAGCGAAGCTGATAACTGGGTAAGGTGTCTATAAGACCTATTATTTTGGTGTTAATGATAGGTATACTGATATTCTTTATTTTGTTGTCCCATTTAATCACTTCATTATCTTATTTGCATAATTTAATCATAATACTTCTTCAACATTTGCTATCTCCCCTAACTATGTGATCAAAACGTTAACTTGGACTAACTTCGCAACATGGAGAGATTCTTTGAAACTGGATCTAGGAGTAATGGATCTAGATCATGCATTGCGTTATGAATAGGGGTGAGCATCGGACGGGTCGGGACGGGTCGGGGCCCAAATCCCATAACCCGATCGGATATCGGGTGGTGAAATCGAGCCCCGAAATCCGACCGAATCTCTTCGGGTGGATCGGGTATCGGGTATTTTCGGGTCGGGTATTCGGGTCGATGTTGTGTATATATTATATATATATAGATGTTGTGTGTGTATATATATATATGTATGTAGATGTTGTGAATATATATGCATGCCATGAATATATATATATATATATATATAGAGAGAGAGAGAGAGAGAGAGAGATGTTGTGTATATATTATATGTGGGTAAATATGTTACTGTGTGTATATATATACATATATATGTAGATGTTGTGTATATATTATATATGGCTAAATATGTTACTGTGTGTATATATATACATATATATGTAGATGTTGTGTATATATTATATATGGGTAAATATGTTACTGTGTGTATATATGTATACATATATATATGTATTGTTTGTGTGTAATCTTCATATGGGAAAGAAAGGAAGTGTAATATATATTTATAAAATAGTTTTTTTAATTTTTTTTATTAAATTCGGGTTTTCGGGTCGGGTCGGGTGGGGATTTGGATACCCAACCCGATCCGTTTTATCCGGTAAAAAGTTTGGGTTCGGATTTTCGGGGTTTCGGGTTATTCGGGTATCGGGTCGGTCGGGTTAATCGGGTCGGTCGGGTTTTGCTCACCCCTAGTTATGATCTCCCGAAGCTCTTAATGAAAAGAGCACCAATGAACAGAAACACTTCTATGAGCAATGGGAAAGGTCAAACTATATGTCACTCATGATTATAAATAATTACATTTCAGTGGCTATTCGTGGGGCCATTCCTGACACTAAAAATGTGAAGACCTACTTTGAATATCTAGAGGAAGAATTTAGAGGTATATCAAAAGCACATGCTAGTGCTCTCATCCTGAAAATGTTGACAATGAAGTATGACAGATCAAGTGGTGTACGTGAAGACATAATGATGATGAGTGACATGGAAAACAAACTCAATGGTATGGACATGGAAATAAGGGAAGGTTTTCTCATTCATTCCATCATGATATTTATTCCAGCTCAGTTTGGTCCATTCAAGGTCAACTACAATACACAACGTGAAAAATGGAATATGAGCGAGTTAATTGCTATGTGTGTCCAAGAGAAAGAGCGTCTCAAAATTGAGAAGCCTGATGTTGCATGCGTCACTATAACCAATCATCATGATAAGGGGAAGATTAAGCCACATGTTGGTGAGAAGAGAGGTCCAAGTAAGGTCCAAAAATCAAGTGAAGGTGCAGGTGAAAGCAAGCCTAATAATAAGCCCCATTGCAAGTTCTGTCATAAGAAGGGCCATACTCAGTGGGATTACCCCAAGTTTAAATAATGGCTAGCTAAGAAAGGTGTTAGGTCCCAAGGCTTGAGCTTCCCAGGAGGTCACCCATCCTAGGATTTCTCTCGCCCGAGCACGCTTAACTTGTTAGGATCAAGCGCTTACCACTACACCAAAAGCAATTGCTTATGGTGAAGGCGCTACTTTATTTCCTTATACCATGGTAGCGCAAAGCCCTGTACTAAGCGACAGACGGACATGAGGGGCTGCACCACTTTCGTGGAGCCAGCGGGTCGGGCTGTTAGTCCCGGCCAGTTACGTACTCCCGAGTCGAAGGTGAGGGCGCTGGATGCTTGCGGCATTCCCAGCAAATGTTGGGATTTCTCCTCAACAATCCCCCCCCAGCATTTGCACACTGGGAGACTCGAACCCGCGATCTCGCTCTGATACCAATTGTTAGGTCCCAAGGCTTGAGCTTCCCAGGAGGTCACCCATCCTAGGATTGCTCTCGCCCGAGCACGCTTAACTTGTTAGGATCAAGCGCTTACCACTACACCAAAAGCAATTGCTTATGGTGAAGGCGCTACTTTATTTCCTTATACCATGGTAGCGCAAAGCCCTGTACTAAGCGACAGACGAACATGAGGGGCTGAACCACTTTCGTGGAGCCAGCGGGTCGGGCTGTTAGTCCCGGCCAGTTACGTACTCCCGAGTCGAAGGTGAGGGCGCTGGATGCTTGCGGCATTCCCAGCAAATGTTGGAATTTCTCCTCAACAAAAGGCAACATCAATACTTTCATGATTTATGAGTCCTTAAACATAAATGTCCCTGTATTCCTGGTGGATTGACTCTGGTTCCAAGGTACACATAACCAATTCATTATAGGGATTCCATACAATCCAGGAGCTGGAAAGAAGCCAAAGAACAAATAAAGCGGGGAATGGAGAAGTGCGAAGGTGGGATAGACTTCCTTCTTTTTCAATATTCAGATTTTCCAAATGAAAATCAGATAGAGTATATGTTGTGTCCCCAGAAAAATATGAAACATTTTCTTTTTAAGAAGAAAATGAGTAGCTGGTGGGGTTTTTATCAAGAGTTGGCATGGGCTAGTTGACTGTTTCAATAATGTTCACCAAAGAATTGTGAAACATTAGTAATGTGGCTGCCCGACTCAGAAAGTAGTGGTGCAGAGTTTTATATTCTTTTACTCTGTTCTCACACCCTCTTTCTTTTAATCATTAAGCTCACATCTAACCAAACTCTCTTTTCCATTTTATCTCAACACACAACCCACACTCATTTCTTTACAACTCCTCACACTCAATCACTATGGAGTAACTTCTTGGGTAGGAGACACTGGTAATCGTGAATCCATAGAAGTTCATTGAAATCCTAGCACAAAGAACCCATATTTTCCTATAAAAGCATAATGTTGCTCAGTATGGTTTTACTTTATCAGTTAAAGCTCAAATACAAGTCATATATTTGTATGTTCAGAGTATAATCATGAAGACATGAGCATTTTTAAAACATTGAAGATATTTTCAAACAAGTAAATTGAATGAATAGACATGAATGCAAGAGACTTGTTTGAAAAATCTGACATTGTATGAAAATGATCAGAAACAAATGATATAACAATTAAAGCTTATGGTCAAGAATAATGGATAATGTCTATATGAAACAAAATATAGACATTCTTGAAAGAACGTTTAGAAATGAAATTACGCTCAATATTCTTTGAAATACAAGCGTGTGTGAATACTTGAAAGTATATAGAAAAGATAATACACAAGTATTTATCTTTGGAAACACACGGTTTATTAATCTTTGAAGCACATGTAAAAATGAAAACATTTAAAAATCACACTTCCAATCCATGAAATCTGTTTAAGAATCGGGAAGTGGTTTGAACATTTAAGAACATGTTTTCTATGATTGAAAGTTGTCCTTCTTTCAACCATATATGAGATTAAGATAATAAATTTAACCTTTATCGTGCAGTCTTAAATCTCATGAAGTCAATCTTAAAGTCATAATGATATGATCTTGAAAGCATCCCCTCAATCTGCAAAAAACTCAAAGTCATGTCAAAGCAACTTTATTCACAAATTTATTGAAAAGAAAAATGACATAAAGCAGTAAAACATTGAATGTACGAGTTCTGATCTGAAGTAATCAGAAATCATAATTCTTTTACTCCCCCTGAAATTATGCATCTAAAATATGTCAGTGAAAAAGCACATGATAGAGATCTACAATTCCCTTTTGAATTGTAGTTCGTCATATCTATCGGATGCAAAATATTTCAGAAAATTATGTACTCCCCCTTTAAGGTTGATTTCCTCATTTGAGTCTAGGAGTACAATCTCTTATCAGCTCGGGAGCATTATTTCTTTCATCGTTGAAGTACGAGTCCTAAACTGTTGTGTTTAGAAGTCAAACTCCATTGAAGTACGGGTCCTGAACTGATCTATTCAGAAGCCTTAGTTCTCTTACTCCCCCTTGACAATAGGTGCCTTCAACACAAAATCAATCGTTGGCTTTGGTACCCACTGGTATTTGGGTCCATATTTGTTAGTTGCAGTTTGAATAGGAGTAACAGAGTAAGAACCATACCAAAAATGATCACTAGTTTTGTGAACATGATCATGTGTACGACAATAAGAACAATAATATTTCTTACTTGACAACCTGATTAACTGATCTCTCGAGTAGACATGATCAGGTTTACCTTTTCGCACATTGTTCTTCTTAGCTTTAGTCTCATGTACACATGTCTTCTTTCCTTTCTTCTCAGCTTTCTTCTCATATTTCTTTTCTCCATCCTTCTCATCATCAACTGGTTTTACCTTCCAGACCAGCTTTTCTTCTTGATATCTTCTTCTTCTTCTTCTGTATGTATTTGAACCATCTACATTTTCATCAAAGAAAATGTTAGTAGTACGAATCTGATCAAATGAGTAGACTGACTTTTTTGAAGAAACAATTTTCTGATGTGAGCTTGAGGTTGGCTTATTAGAACCAACTGAACTATTTCTAGGTGTGTGGATTTTTGACTCTGGAGTCGTTTGCTCAGTCACCACCACCTTGGAAACAATCTTTTCAAGCTCTTTTAACTTTGAAGAATAAGTGTCTCTTTCTTTGACAAGTAGATTAATCTTCTTCTCGAATTCAGACTTCGTTCTCTTCTCTTTCAGCACACTTTCAGAAGTTCAGATAACTTTGCAGTAAGCTTCTGGATCTCTGCTTCAAACAAGCTTCTTTCTTCCTCAAAACCCTTTTCAGCATTTGTTCTCTGACCAAATATCTCTTTGAATATTCCGACACTCTTCTGCTCAATTGCCTTTTTCTCCTTGGCAAACTTTTCCCTTTCCAAAATTATTACTTTCTCAAAGTCAGACACTTGTTGAGAAAGCTTGATGCATTTAAGCTCAACCATTTTCTTTTCTTCAGCACATTTTCTGGAAAAGTCTGAAAACGTTTTAGCAAACTCTTTCTTCTCAGTCTCAAAATCATATCTTTCTTTGACCATCTTTTTCTCCAAATCAGATATTTTCTTTATAAGCTCAGCATTAGCATCTTCCAGATTCTTAATCTTCTCTTCATAGCTGTCAACAGAAACTACTTGCTGAATCTGGGCAATTTGATCTTCAAAGTTAGAAATCTTTTGCAGTAATTCAGAATTCTCAGTCTTTAATTTCTCAGCTTCCAACCATTTATCATCTTTCAAGACTTGAAGAACTTCTTTTTCAAGTTGTTGGATATGTTCTTTGTATTTGTCAAAAAATTCTGAATATTTACCCGAACCTGTTGCCTTCTTCAGGAAACCTATATGTGCATGCATCCATTCTTTAAGACCAATGTAAATGGTAACTTGGTCATCATGTTTCTGCTTATAGTATTCCATATGGTCTTTAGATACAGCAACTTCCATATGTAACTTTTCCAACTTTTTACATCTCCGTGCAAATCGTTCTTCAAGAGAAAGAAGCTTTGCTTTAAGTTTAGCAATTTCTTCTTTTGATGTCATTTTTTGCTTGAGAAGTCATCCTGTTTTTGCTACAATTAAGAACTTGAATTTGATCGTTAGTCCAAACGAAATCAAACAAAATTCAGAAATGGAATTTCCAAAAATTACAAGTCTGGAATTCGCAAACAACAAAGAAGTAGTAAAGAATTCGCAAACAACACAAAACAAACACAAAGAATTCATAAGATGAAATATACGAATTCTGAGGAATTCGTAACACACTCACTTGCGAATTCTGTTCTTTTCGCAAGTCTCACATATATGAATTCTGTGAAATTCGCAAGAAACCCTTCTGTGAATTCTATACTTAAAGAATTTGAAAAACACTCTTGCGAATCCTATGAAATCCGCAACACACTGGTCTGCGAAATCTATGCAATTCGCATATCAGACATCTGCGAATTCTGTCCTTGTGTTTTTCAGAAATGAAATTATACGAAATCTGATATCTGCGAATTCTTCAAGCTTTTTACGAAATCTTTGAACTCTGCGAGTTCTTGATGAATCTTGCGAGTTCTTCAAGATTCTTGCGAGTTCTTCAGATCTTGTTCAAGAAACGTCTCTGATTAGCTCAAAACCCAACTTATACTTTGATTTTCGATCCGAGACTTCAACAAATTAACCACTAACACACCTAGAACCAAAAACTAGCAACGAACTTCAATCTAAATCACAAACTATTACAGTTTGATTCCAATTACAGTGCGAAGAACTCGTAAAACTCGAACTCAACAAATCTCAAAATTAGAGATCAAATACAGTGCATAACTCTAATTATCCTATACAAAATCATTCTAAAACATAATTCGAACAAATTGAACCAATTACAACTCAAAACTATGCTCAGAATCTCAAAATCAAATCTAGACTTCGATGAAACAGTGTCGAACTTTCTTTTCAATCGATTTTCTTGATTTCAATTGGATTTGCTCTGATACCAATTGTTATTCCCAGATTCAAATTCTAAATGTACAAACAATCAAGATGAATAAATATGTATATCACATGTCATAGATTTAAGAACAAAGATTACAAATCTCTCTTTCTCTCTTTACATTCATTATCTCTCTAGAAATATGTTCTAATCTATTCTTCACTCATCTGCTCACATATCTCAAATTAATGTATTACACCTCTACAATGACTTCCTTCCTTACTAACTGATTACAAAGACCTCAAGGTATTTATACCCTCTACCAATTACAAAGAAACAAAACACAACAACATAAACTTTGACTTTTATTACAAACTGACTTTGACTTTCACTGAGAGTTGACTTTCAGCTTTTGACTTCTTGAACTTTGACCTCTGTCTTCTATGATCTTGTATACAACATATTTCTGCTCCAACAAAAATGATAAGACTTGTAAAAGATGGAGTATTACCGAATCTTAACTTCTCAAAATTTGACAAGCGTGTTAAAAGTATGAAAGGGGAAATGACAAGAGGGAAATGACAAAGGGGAATAAGAAACGATCCACAAGAAGTTCGATATTACTTGAATTGATTCATACTGACATTTATGGGCCTTTCATCGTAGGCATAAGTGGTCATAAATCATTTATAACTTTTATTGATAATTACTCCTATTACTTGTATCTGTACTTGATAAAAGAAAAAAAATCCAAATCCTTAGAAATCTTTAAAAAATTTAAGCCAAAGTTGAAATCAACTTGACCAAAAAATAAAAGTTGTGAGATCGGATAGGGGTGGTGAATATTACGGCAGGCATACGGACATTAGTCAAACACGCGGATCTTTCTTTGAATTTTGTAGAGATCATGGGATAATTAACCAATACACCATGCCAAGTACCCCTCAACAAAACGGTGTAGCCAAGAGGAGAAACAAAACCTTAATGGACATGGTGTGCAATATGCTTGCAAACACTAACTTCCATGAGCGACACCACAAGGCCCGGTACATCCGAGGGTACAACAAGGCAAATGCCCCAAATGGCGGAGGTCTAGGTACATACCAACACGGTGGCACCCAAGACTATGTCCTCCTAGTGTCTCTTTGACTTGGTTCATCCATTCAACTCTTTTGTGACCATTAAAGCATAATAACTCACACAAATATATACGATACCAATTTAAATCACATAGCCCAAATATGTATGCTCATTAACCAAAGAGGTACTCAAGACATAATATGATATGTACCATATTTGTTTATGCACATGCCCATAAAGAAGAATTTATTCATATCCCCAATCATACTTGTATTTCTACCTTTCAAGAAATTCCATTCAAAATCCCAAAACATCATTTATGTCAAATAAACTGGTATGGATGAAACCCTTGTTTTCTCATAGCAAAGAAAAGCAATAATAAAGCAAGTATGAACATGTATCTCAGTTATAAAAGAGTTTAGAACACTCACAATCTAGGTTTTTGATTAAAACCTAGAAAAGAGTAAAACCCTAGAAAAGTGAGGAAGATGAGACTTGAAGCTTGGATCCTTAGAACACTTCCCCTAAATGCTCACTTTGGTGCTATTAATGCTCAATTAATGGAAGAACAAACCCCAGGTAACACTTAATGGAGATGGGGGTTGTATAGACCCAAAATCACCTTCAATGCTCCAATAAATCGGGTAGGTGACCTCCTTCAACGAGCTGAACTCGATTGAAGGGTTTTTATATCAGGCTGCACGCGCGGGCGATTGTGCCAGGGGCACTCTCGCCGAAAATGTACCGAGAGGCTGAAGGGTCCCCGGCGATTGTGACTCGACAATTGTGACATATGTCACTCTCGCGGGTCACTTTTGCCCAATATGTATCGCGAGCTCTTTGGCCCGGGAGATTGTGCCCAAGGGCACTCTCGCCATCACTATCGCCAAGAGGGTACCGAGCCCTAAACTTAGGCCGCGAAGTGTTGATGGCACCTGGGTTAGTACAATAGGTCTAAGCATTCACGTACAATAATAAGGCATGCACCGACGAAGGAAATTATACGATAACCTAAATCAAATACATGCACTATGGGACATTGGATTTTACGGGCATTACAATCCTCCCCACCTTAGAAGAGATTTCGTCCCCGAAATCTAACCTTGCGTAAATAGGTGATGGTATCTCCTTCTCATGCCCTCCTCGTCTTCCCACGTCACGTTAGCACAGGGATGGTGTTTCCATTGAACTTTAAACATGGTTATGTCCGTATGTCACAATTTCTTCGCCTTTGACTCCAAGATTACTTCCGGCTCTTCTACTCAACGATTCCCGTTGTCTACTCGGATTTTCGTCAAAAGGATAACATTCTCTTCTTCGTCTAGACACTTACAAAGGTAAAACACATGGGAAGTAGGATGTATTCCATCCATATCCGGTGGTAAGTCCAACCTGTAAGCTTGGAGTCAAACTTTCTCCAATATGCCAAAGGGCCCAAGGAACCGGGGACTAAGCTTCCCACATTTCCTAAATTGGATTATCTCTTTCCATGGAGACACTTTCAACATCACTCGGTCTCCTACCTGGAATTCGAACGATCTTCTCTTTTTGTCCGCATAACTCTTTTGTCGGTCTTGAGCCACTTTTAAACGCTCTCAAATTTCTTTCACTTTATTTGCGGTTTCTTGAACGATCTCCAGCCCGACAAATTGTTTTCTCCCCGCTTCAAGCCAACAAGTCAGGGTCCTACATTTTCGGCCATAAAGGTCTTCAAATGGGGTCATCCCGATGCTCGAATGGTAGCTATTGTTGTAGGCAAACTCCACCAATGGTAGATGTAAGTCCCAATTTCCCCCGAAATTGATAACGCACGATATCAACATGTCTTCGAGAGTCTGGATGGTCCTCTCACTTTGTACGTCCGTCTAGGGATGGTAGGTCGTGCACAATTTAACCTTTGTGCCTAACTCTTTTTGTAGACCGTCCTAAAACTTTGAAGTAAACCAACTATCTCGATCTGACACGGAAAATAACGGAACACCATGCCTCGATACTATTTCATCAATGCATAGCTTAGCCAATTTGTTCATTGGCAACGTCTCTTGCATCGCCACAAAGTGTGCGATTTTGGTGAGTCGGTCCACCACTACCCAAATCGTGTCATGACCCTTCAAAGTATTCGGTAGTTTGGTGACGAAATCCATTGTGATATGATCCCATTTCCATTATGGAATCGACAAGGGTTGCAGGTTCCCATACGGTCTTTGATGCTCCACCTTTACTTGCAGGCAAGTGGCACATCTCTCCACATAGTTTGTCACGTCAAGCTTCATTACCGGCCACCAATAATTTAACTTGAGATCCCTGTACATCTTCGTGCTACAGTGGTGTATGGAATACTTGGATTTGTAGGATTCTTCAAGAAGAAGTTCACGGGTTCCACACAACTTTGGTACCCATACTCTACCTTGGAATAACTTTAGGCCACTACCGTCTTCCGTCAACATATCCCGTTGCTTCACCACAACTTCAGCCTTGAGATTCCATTCTTGAAGTGCTTCCCTTTGAAATGTCTTGAGATTCTCAAGTAGGCTTGACACCACGTCAATTCTAGTGAGTGACAAAACGGCACCGCTTCCGTGACTTCTTCGGCTTAAGGCATCCGCTACCATGTTAGCCTTACCGGGATGGTAAAGTAATTCACAATCGTAATCCTTCAACAATTCTAGCCACCTCCTTTGTCGCATGTTGAGTTCCTTTTGATCAAAATTGTATTTCAAACTCTTGTGATCGGTAAAAAGTGAACATTTCGTCCCATAGACGTAGTGACGCCACAACTTTAAGGCAAACACCACCGTCACTAGCTCCAAGTCGTAGGTCGGGTAATTCTTCCCATGATCTTTTAGTTGACGAGACGCGTAAGCTATTACTTTTCCCCTCTGCATAAGTACACACCCGAAACCCATCTTGGAAGCGTCGCTATAGACTACAAAGTCGTCTGATCCCTCGGGTAGGGACAAGATAGGTTCTTCACACAATTTCTTCTTGAGAGTACGGAAGGCCTGCTCTTGAGTGTTTGTCCATAGAAACTTGACATTCTTCCTTGTCATTGACGTAAGCGGCGAAGCGATTTTTGAGCAATCTTGGATAAATCTTCTATAGTACCTGACCAAGCCCAAGAAACTATGAATCTCTGTCAGTGTAACACCCCGAAATTTTCGTTTGGTTTTGCGAGGTTGTTAAAGAAGAAAAGAGGATGATGTTTCTGTCTACAGGGCGTACGGGTCATGCGCCATCCTCCAGGAAATGCGCACGGGTCGTGCGCATGAAACAGTGCGCAAGTTAGTGGAAAACGCACGGGCCGTGCGCCCTCCCCTTTGGAAAACGCACGGGCCGTGCGCTGTGTTGGGAGTTGTGCAAATCCTTGGCTAAATATCTCTTTTGTGAGATTTCTTTTAGAAATCTCAGATATTTCTCTCTCTCTCTCTTCTTTTCTCTCTGTTTCTTCTCCGATCTTCAAGGCTCGTTTGGTTGCTAGTTTTCGGTGTTTCTAGCGAGGGGTCGGTGTTTTAAGCTTTACCTCTACGTCGTAGTCATTATCTGGTTTTCCGGGTTTTATTTTGAAAACCTACCGGTGAGTTCCTACTATCATTTTACAAACTTTATACATGTCAAAACTCTTATTTGCGAAATCTAAAGTATTTCTATGGTATGATTTTATGTTCTCTACATTTTGTTGTAAATGAAGTTTTTGGTGATTCTCGGGGTTCCCGGTCAGTTCTGACCAAAATGACGGGTTCCGCCTTATTGAAGTAAAATGATGTTTTACTTGCACATTATATAGTCGTTTGAAAAGGATGATTATGAACTCATTTTAATGGTTTTCGTTCTTACCAGAAGTTGAACTGGAAGTAGCATTTTGTTTATAAAATGTACTTATTACCATATATTTATTTATGGTAGGTCACATATGTTGTTGTGACGAGTCCTTACCATTACTAGTGGATCCCTAGGTTTTGGAGTAGACTGTTTTGTTGGGAGTCCCCAAATATGTAGCTATAGATCACATGTTCCGTGATGAGTTTATGGTACGGTTATGTGAGGCCGGTTACTAGCCATGGTTCATGGTGATCCTAGTGAAGGAGTATACATTGGTTTCCCTGGGAGCGCGATCTCACCTCGTAGCACGGACTCTGGGTTCATTGCTGAGGACTCCAAGTGTTTAGCTCATAACTCGGATTTGTGGTCTACTTTGTGTTACACCACTCTCCTTGGTAAAATGGTCCTTTTATCACCGTTTAAGAGTTTTGGACCGAAGAGGCCCGATTGTGGCGAAATGTTATCTTTACGAACTAAACCTTTATGAAAAGATTTCTTTATGATATTGATGTTTATATCTTACGAGCTTTATAAACTGTATGTTCTCACCAGGCTTTATAGTCTGACACTTTTTCTCAAATGACGTGTATAACAGGTTTCCATTAGCGATGGGTGCCGGGGTTTTTGGAGAGACGAGTTTTGAGTCTCGAGGTTTTTTGGAGATGTTTTAGTATTGGTGCTGGGCATTGTTAAGTCCCATTCTTTTGATGAAATCCTTGTATAGAATTGTATAGTCTTAAGGACTGACCCCATTTATGGGAAGTTAATGGATTTACCTTTGTCATTTGTCAGGTTTTAAATGTTTTAATTTACTCTGAAATTTAGTTTAAGCGAACTAGGCATGAATGTAAGATGTCTAGACTTAGACTGAGTATGCTAAGAATTGATCTGCGAGATTTGGGTAGAACTTCTAAGATGGGTTAGTCTTAGAGTCAACGGAAAGTACGTGTATCAGGAGTTGTGGTGATCGTGACGAGAACTTTTATGTGCTATTTGTTCATAATCTCACTTAGCTAATGTTATTATGAAGATATCGTACGTAAGTGTGCTTGAATTTCTATTGCTATGACAATTGGTAATGTGGTAGTACGTTTCCTTCGTGTTTATTCAAATCTCTCTCTTATCTCTGTCTCTGTTCTGTGAAGCAGTTCAGGATGGTGAATACGCGTGGTAGACCGCGTACTCGTGTAGATGGTTTGGAAGCGACAGTCTCCACCGCCGACCAACCGGAAGGTGTTGAGGTTGTGGTGCGTCCACCTATTCCACAAATACTAGGTGGGGGGCCAGAGGTCATTCCGCGTGTGGACCCGGCTTCGTCCCACCCAGTAATCAGGGATGCTAGTTCCCCTTCTGAGATGATGGCCAGCATGATGTTTGCAATGAGGGAAGAGATGGCAAAGCAGCAAGAGTTTCTGCTAAAAGTGATTGAGGACCGTGATGTGAACAATCGTAGAAGTGAGACGGTTGTGGAAAACATCGTAGCAGGTTCTGGAGGCGCTGGGACGGGGGTCAGGGCTGAGGAGAATAGGATTGTTGGTGCTCCGAGAGATAGGAAAAGTTGTTCCTACAAATCCTTTTTGGGTTGCGGACCGCCAGAGTTATCTGGTTCTGACGACCCGGTCTTGTGTGTGAAGTGGATCCGAGCGGTTGAGCAAGCTTTTGGCTCTTCCGAATGTGGTAATTATCAGAGGGTGCGGTTCAGTACCCAATTGCTGAGGGACACTGCACTCATCTGGTGGAATATTATCCAATCCACTCTATCTCCTGAAGTGTTGGCTCAGTTGTCTTGGGCCGAGTTCAAAAAGAAGTTGCTAGAAGAGTTCTGCAACGAGAGAACGATGGACCGAATTGAGAAAGAGTTCTGGTCCTTGGTGAAGGGAAGCCTGACGGTGAGGGAGTACACCCGTCAGTTTATGGAGAAGCTTGGTCTGGTGGGGCATGCTGCCCCAACAGAGAAAGATAAGATGAAGGCCTATCTGAATGGCCTACCTGCAGACATGCAATCGATGGTCCATAATTCCAAAGCTTCTAACCTCCGAGAGATGGTGGAGGAAGCTCAATTCATGGAAGAGATGTTCGCGAATAGCAAGTCTGAGAATTCTGTGATAGTGTCTGATAAGAGAAAGTGGGAGAGCAGTTCAGTACCTCCCAAGCGGACCCGACCTTTTGTCGGAAACCGCAACTTTAGCAGCCATCAGGAAGCTAAGTGGTGCCCGAGGTGTCGAACCAAGCATCACGGTAACTGTTACAACAATTCTCAAACCGGTCAGGGGGATCATCTGTTTTGAGTGCAAGACACCGGGACACTCGAGAAAGGATTGCCCGAAGCTTGTGTCGGGTAGCGCGCCAGTAAGGAAGGAGAACCCTCCGAAGGTTCAGAGTCGAGCATTTCAGATGACGGCCGAAGAGGCTAGAGCATCCGCTGATGTGGTATCGGGTACTTTTCTTATAAACTCTGTACCTGCTCGTATTTTGTTCGATACGGGTGCTAGTTTCTCTTTCGTATCTGAATTGTTCCGTCAGAAAATTTCTATGCCCACTACTAGTCTTGAGGATGCATTAGTAGTAGAAATAGCCGATGGTAGTCAAGTTCTGATCCGCGAAGTTCTGAGGCAGTGTACTCTTAGTATCGAAGGGAAAGAATTCTCGATCGATCTATTACCGATGTTAATCGGGGGTTTTGATGTTGTAATCGGTATGGATTGGTTGTCAAACAATCAAGCCGAGTTCGTGTGTTCCAAGAAGATGATTCGACTTCCCAACCTCTCTGGAGAGGTCGTGGTCATCTATGGTGAAAAGAGGAAGGGTGAAGTGGCAATAATCACAATGGCAAGAGCACGCAAGTGTTTAATAAAAGGATGTTCGTCTTTCCTAGCCTATGTGATCGATGCTAAGCTGAAGAAATCAAAGCTGAAAGATGTGAAGATCGTGCGTGAGTTTCCAGATATCTTTCCGGACGACTTGCCCGGGTTGCCACCCGATCGGCAGGTAGAGTTTCGGATTGATCTTGTGCCTGGTGCTGCACCGATCGCTAAATCACCTTATCGTTTAGCGCCATCGGAGATGCAAGAGATGGTAGCACAACTCCAGGAGCTATTTGAGAAAGGATTCATAAGACCGAGTTCGTCACCTTGGGGAGCTCCGGTCTTATTTGTCAAGAAGAAGGATGGCACAATGAGAATGTGCATTGACTATCGTGAGTTGAACAAAGCTACAGTGAAGAACAGGTATCTGCTTCCGAGGATAGACGACTTGTTCGATCAACTTCAAGGAGCGGGTTGTTTCTCCAAAATCGACTTACGATCAGGTTATCACCAAGTGAAGGTAAGAGAAGAAGATGTTCCGAAGACGGCTTTCAGAACGCGTTACGGCCATTATGAGTTCCTTGTAATGCCTTTTGGCCTGACGAACGCACCAGCAGTGTTTATGGACTTGATGAATAGAGTGTGCCGACCTTTCCTCGACAAGTCGGTCATTGTATTCATCGATGACATACTAGTGTACTCCAAGAGTGAGTCGGAACACGAACAACATCTACGTGAGGTTCTGGTAGTATTGAGAAGAGAAAGATTGTACGCCAAGTTTTCCAAGTGCGACTTTTGGCTTAAAGAAGTACAATTTCTGGGGCACGTAGTCACTCGAGAAGGAGTGAAAGTAGATCCCTCCAAGATTGAAGCTATGATGAATTGGGAGCCTCCTAAGAGTCCGTCAGAGATCAGAAGTTTCTTGGGTCTGGTAGGATACTACAGGAGATTCATTCAAGACTTTTCCAAGATCGCTTCTTCCTTGACAGTTCTGACTCGGAAGAATGTGAAGTCCGAATGGACCGAAACCCAAGAGAAGGCGTTCCGGATCCTTCAAAAGAAGTTGTGTGAAGCTCCGATCTTGACACTACCTGAAGGGTCGGAAGATTTCGTGGTTTACAGCGACGCTTCAAAGATGGGATTGGGTTGTGTGTTGATGCAACGAGGTAAGGTAATCGCTTATGCCTCGAGGCAGCTCAAAATACACGAGCAAAATTATCCAACCCATGATCTGGAGTTAGCAGCGGTGGTGTTCGCTTTGAAGCTTTGGCGACATTACCTCTACGGCACGAAATGTACTCTGTACACGGATCACAAGAGCCTGAAGTATGTCTTTGATCAGAAATAGCTGAATATGAGGCAAAGGAGGTGGCTCGAGTTACTAAAAGATTACGACTGTCAATTGCTTTACCATCCCGGTAAGGCGAACGTGGTGGCCGATGCGCTAAGTCGGAAGGACTATAGCGGAAGCATTCGAGCTACCCATTCAAGAATCGAACTTGTGTCTAGTCTTGTTGAGAAGATCAAGGCATCACAGGTGGAAGCACTGTTAGAGGAGAATCTCAAAGAAGAAGTCATGACAAAACAGCGTTTACTCTTGACGGAAGATAGCCGTAGAGTGAAACTGTTCAGCGGTCGTGTGTGGGTGCCCAAGATAGGGGGTAACCGTGAGCTGTTACTAGAAGATGCACACAAGTCCAGGTATTCCATACATCCGGGAAGCACAAAGATGTACAAGGACTTGAAGTTGCATTATTGGTGGCCGGTAATGAAGCTTGATGTGGCACGTTACGTTGAGCGTTGTGTGACGTGTTCGCAAGTTAAGGCCGAACATCAGAGACCGTACGGGAGTCTTCAGTCTTTAGAGATTCCCGAATGGAAATGGGAGCATATCACCATGGACTTCGTGACGAAGTTGCCTAAAACTCTTCGAGGTCACGATACCATTTGGGTGATAGTTGACAAATTAACGAAGAGCGCTCATTTCTTGGCCATGCGCGAGACTCTACCGATGGATAAGTTAGCAAAGCTTTATATCGATGAGGTGGTCTCGAGACACGGCATACCATTGTCGATCGTGTCGGATCGCGACAGTCGGTTCACTTCGAACTTTTGGGATGGATTTCAGAAAGAGCTAGGTACTCGAGTGAAGTTGAGTACGGCTTACCATCCGCAAAACCGACGGGCAAAGCGAACGAACGATCCAAACTTTGGAAGACATGTTGAGGTCTTGTGTCATCGATTTCGGGGGTAGCTGGGACACTCACCTGCCTTTGGTGGAGTTTGCCTATAACAATAGCTACCACTCAAGTATCGGAATGGCACCCTTTGAGGCTTTGTATGGGCGAAAGTGTCGGACTCTCGTATGCTGGCTTGAAGCGGGAGAAAAGCAGTTCGCTGGACCTGAGATCGTGCAAGAGACTGCCGATAAGGTCAAGTGCATTCGTGAAAGAATGAAAGCGGCTCAAGATCGTCAGAAGAGTTATGCCGATAAGAAGAGGCGACCGATGGAATTCCAAGTAGGCGACCGTGTTATGCTTAAAGTGTCGCCGTGGAAAGGCATTATACGGTTCGGAAAACGTGGGAAGTTGAGTCCCCGTTTCCTCGGACCTTTCAAAGTGCTTAAACGGGTGGGTTTGCAAGCCTACCAGTTGGAACTGCCACCGGAGTTGAGCAGAATACACAACACGTTTCATGTTTGCTACCTCCGGAAATGTTTGGCGGTAGAAGACAGCGTCATTCCCCTTTCAGAGTTAAGGGTTGACGAAGGCAACCGTTGTGTGGAAGAACCCGACGCCATCTTAGAGAGAAAGTCTAAGAAATTGCGTCATAAAGAAGTCACCTTGGTCAAAGTGCAGTGGAAGCATCACCGAGGAGCAAATGTGACGTGGGAAGCCGAGGAGGATATGAAGCGAAGATATCCTCACCTTTTTGAGTAGTTGGGATTTCGGGGACGAAATCATTCCCAAGTTGGGGAGGATTGTAACACCCCGAAATTTTCGTTTGGTTTTGCGAGGTTGTTAAAGAAGAAAAGAGGATGATGTTTCTGTCTACAGGGCGCACGGGTCGTGCGCCATCCTTCAGGAAATGCGCACGTGTCGTGCGCATGAAACAGTGCGCAAGTCAGTGGAAAACGCATGGGCCGTGCGCTGTGTTGGGAGTTGTGCAAATCCTTGGCTAAATATATCTTTTGTGAGATTTCTTTTAGAAATCTCAGATATTTCTCTCTCTCTCTCTCTCTTCTTTTCTCTCTGTTTCTTCTCCGATCTTCAAGGCTCGTTTGGTTGCTAGTTTTCGGTGTTTCTAGCGAGGGGTCGGTGTTTTAAGCTTTACCTCTACGTCGTAGTCATTATCTGGTTTTCCGGGTTTTATTCTGAAAACCTACCGGTGAGTTCCTACTATCATTTTACAAACTTTATACATGTCAAAACTCTTATTTGCGAAATCTAAAGTATTTCTACGGTATGATTTTATGTTCTCTACATTTTGTTGTAAATGAAGTTTTTGGTGATTCTCGGGGTTCCCGGTCAGTTCTGACCAAAATGACGGGTTCCGCCTTATTGAAGTAAAATGATGTTTTACTTGCACATTATATAGTCGTTTGAAAAGGATGATTATGAACTCATTTTAATGGTTTTCGTTCTTACCAGAAGTTGAACTGGAAGTAGCAGTTTGTTTATAAAATGTACTTATTACCATATATTTATTTATGGTAGGTCACATATGTTGTTGTGACGAGTCCTTACCATTACTAGTGGATCCCTAGGTTTTGGAGTAGACTGTTTTGTTGGGAGTCCCCAAATATGTAGCTATAGATCACATGTTCCGTGATGAGTTTATGGTTCATGGTGATCCTAGTGAAGGAGTATACATTGGTTTCCCTTGGGAGCGCGATCTCACCTCGTAGCACGGACTCTGGGTTCATTGCTGAGGACTCCAAGTGTTTAGCTCATAACTCGGATTTGTGGTCTACTTTGTGTTACACCACTCTCCTTGGTAAAATGGTCCTTTTATCACCGTTTAAGAGTTTTGGACCGAAGAGGCCCGATTGTGGCGAAATGTTATCTTTACGAACTAAACCTTTATGAAAAGATTTCTTTATGATATTGATGTTTATATCTTACGAGCTTTATACACTGTATGTTCTCACCAGGCTTTATAGTCTGACACTTTTTCTCAAATGACGTGTATAACAGGTTTCCATTAGCGATGGGTGCCGGGGTTTTTGGAGAGACGAGTTTTGAGTCTCGAGGTTTTTTGGAGATGTTTTAGTATTGGTGCTGGGCATTGTTAAGTCCCATTCTTTTGATGAAATCCTTGTATAGAATTGTATAGTCTTAAGGACTGACCCCATTTATGGGAAGTTAATGGATTTACCTTTGTCATTTGTCAGGTTTTAAATGTTTTAATTTACTCTGAAATTTAGAGTGTTACAGGCTCGTCGGCGGTTCCCATCCCATCATTGCTTCGATCTTGGCCGGATCTACCTTTACTCCGTCTTTGAACACTACGTGGCCCAAGAATTGGACCTCTTGTAACCAAAATTCGCATTTTGAGAAATTGGCGAATAATTTCTCCTTCCGAAGGACTTCCAAAACTTCTTTCAGATGCTTCCCATGCTCCACCTCGTCTCGCGAGTATATTAGGATGTCGTCGCTGAAGACTACCACCTACTTGTCCAAGAAAGGTCGGCACACTCGATTCATCAAATCCATGAATACGGCGAGTGCATTCGTCAACCCGAATGGCATCACCAGGAACTCGTAATGTCCATACCTTTTTTGAAAGGCCGTCTTCGAAATGTCGTCCTTCTTTACTCTTACTTGATGGTATCCCGACCACAAGTCAATCTTTGAAAACCATCCCGCTCCTTGTAATTGGTCGAAGAGATCGTCGATTCGAGGAAGGGGGTACTTGTTCCTCACCGTGACCTTGTTCAACTCTCGGTAGTCAATGCACATCCGCATTGACCCATCTTTCTTCTTCACGAACAGAACCGGAGCTCCCCAAGGTGACGAACTCGGTCGGATGAAACCTTTCTCTTGAAGTTCTTGAAGTTGAGACATCATTTCTTGCATTTCCGTCGACGCTAACATGTTGGAAGCACGGGCTATTGAGGCCGCTCCTGGAGTGAGATCGATGTGAAACTCCACTTGGTGCTCCGGTGTTAACCCAGGTAGGTCCTCCGGAAAAACGTCTGGGTAGTCTCGAACAATCTTCACGTCTTCTACCGACTTCTTCTCCAACCTTGCATCCATAATGTAGGATAGGTACAAAGAACATCCCTTTGCTAGGTGTTTACGAGCCTTCAAGTACGAAATCACGGGGGTAGATCCTTTCCTTTTCTCTTCATAAATGGTAATCGCACCGCCATTTGCCGCCGACACCCTAATCATCCTCTTGGAGCAGATAATGTCGACGCAATTCTCGGTCAACCAATCCATGTCTATCACTTCGTTAAAACCCCTAATTGACATCGGTAGAGGATTACCTTAAAACAATTCCCATCTATCTCTAAGACACAATCACGGTAGTGTTCCTGAATCAACACTTGTTCCCCGTTGGCTACTTCTACCACTAATGCATCGGGAATGGTACTATCGGGAGTGGAAAACATCGAGCAAAAAGAATTCGATACAAATGATCAATTTGCACCCGAGTCCAACAAAACATGAGTAGGCAAGTAGTTTACAAGGAACGTGCCCGATACTACATCAGCGGTCTCCCTCGCCTCGTCGGCAGTCATCTGAACGGCTCGACTCGGTATTCTTGGTGGATTCTCTTTCTTTGGAGTTGGCCCGCTCGGGAATCTGCGGTTACTCCCAACCAACTTTGGGCACTCTCTCTTCACGTATCCTGGCTCACAACACTTATAGCAGATGGGTCCTCGGATGGGACAATCACGAGTCGTGTGGTCCTTCTTTCCACATTTGGCACACTCGGGAGGGCCCGACTAGGATCTTTGATTACATGGACCACTATTCTTGCTTTTACACCGATGACACCATCTCACTTCTCGTAGGGGGTCGACTCCCCTTCCCTCGAAAACTGGTTTGAACTGGCGAGTAGGTCCAGGTGACCTTTCCCATTTCCTCTTCTCTTCCACGAGTCCCCGCTCTTTTCTCCTCACGGATAGATCATCCTCCACCAGAAAAGACTCTTCTATTACTCCTTGTAGTGTCATTCCCCTTCCCCTTGCGTTCCTCATTGTCGTCCTCACCTCGGCTGATAACCTATATTGATAAACTTTGATTTTGATCGCTCATCGGGGCTATACGCCCCACAAGGTTCAGCTTTTCCATGAAAATCTTTGAATAGTCCATAACAGACAACGTCTCCTTCTTCTCGCTGCAGTATTTGTCCAAAATCTTTTGCTTGAAAACCGGCCAAGTCAACTTGGACAAACTTTGTGTGTGAGAACGGATCGGGTGAGATTCCACCAAATCAAAGCCTCACCACTAATAAGTTGAGAGGAGAATTTGACTCTTTGTCAATCATCGCACTTGCTCGACTCAAAGGACATTTCTACCTCCTTGATCCAGTACATGCATGTGACTGGATTAGCTGAACCCGCAAATTCCAGCGGTTTACTCCCCAAAAAGGTCTTGTATGAGCATCCTTTGTTTTTCCTCTTCTCTCCGGTCACCATAAGTTCTTCCATGCTGACCCCATTTCCAACACCTCTCGACCCAACCACAACATTCTCCACCACCGTTTCGGGTCGTCGGTGGCTGGCGTCACGATCTTCCAAAAGCTTCATGAAAAATTCTTGTTGTGTTCCATAACCGAGTTCATGGCTTGCATCATGTTGTCTCTGATCCTGGTTTCGAGGGTCACTTCCTCGATGATTGGGTTGGTAGTGGCAATGTTTACTTGTGGGATTTGATCGACTCCCCCTCCCAAAACAGTGGGTATGGGAGGACCTACGGTGGTCATGACCAAAGGAGGTTGGTCGGCGGTAGATTCGTCCTTCATGTTACCCTCTCGTGGGGTTGGTAACCTGCTTCGGGTATTCACCATGGTTATCTGCCATACCTGCACGAGAATGAGATTGAGAGAAAGACTAGGTGAGTTAAACTCATGGTACGTACTAATACACGCATCAATCATCACAATAATAGCAATTCAAGCATGCTTACGTAACAATACATTCATAATAGAAGTAGCTAAGTGAAATTATGAACGGATGCTTTGAAGTTAAGGATGCTTTGAAGGATTCTTCAAGACTTAGGGGGAGAATGTTAGAACATATTTTATGTTCTTATTAGAAGTTTTATAAAGTAATCTACAATGTGTATTGGGCCTTGTATTGGGTTTGGGATTACATTGTGTACAAGGGTTATGGGAGTATAAATAGGAATCATGTGGAATAGTTTTAGGTTTAAACCTTTTCATTGGTAATTTCTCAATCCAATACAATGTAGCCGCATTGTGTTCTTTGCTCTCTTAGTGTAGATTTACTTTTCTGCATAATAATCTACTGATTTCTACCCTTAAATCCTTGTTCTTCATCTAATCAAATCAATCATGATCTCAATTGGACACTAACAATTGGTATCAGAGCAAAGAGACGAAGATTTGATTCGAAAAAAGGTAAAAAAAAATTTCTCTCTATTCTCTGTGTTGATCGATTCCTAAATTGTGTTTTTGGGTTTCTTGATTTTTGCTAAATCTTCGAGTCTAGTTGTTTCCAATATACTTATTTGTGTTCGATTAAAGGTTTGGTAAAGTTTCATCTTCCAATTCGTAAGATTGAAGTCGAATTTTGTGTTTTTCATAGATCTAAATATATAGTTTGTGTTCTTGAGAATTTTTGAAAAATCATTGTTTTTGGTTGAAAATCGTTGAAAAAGAGTGTTAGATTTCTGAATCTAATCGATAATCGTTGCTAAAGTTGATTGGTTTTCGATTAAAAGTTTTAATTTTTTTTTGGTGCTTGGGTCGATTGAAGTCTGTGCGCCGCCAAACCCGTCTAAACCTTACCCAGGTCTCGTGAACCCTGGTTGTCCCCAACCCTAGTTGTCTCCCCAAGCCAGGTTGTCTCCCCAAGCCCAACCCTGGTTCTGCGAAGCCTGGTTCTGCGAAGCCTGGTTCTGCGAAGCCTGGTTCTGCGAAGCCTGGTTCTGCGCCCGGTTCCCCCCAAACCCGGCTCCCACCCAGATTGTTTTTCTGTTTTTTTGAAAAAAAAATTCTTCAATAGAGGTTATTTGTCCTTATATTGAAGTGTCGTCTTAGAGTGTTATTCGTTCCTCTACACCTTTCTTGGATCAAATCGTGATCGTCTCACGATCATTTTGTTCAAGTACCAATGTCTTATTCTGCTTATCAACAAGAAAAATTTCTAATCTAAAATCCAAGATTGTAGTTCTTGAAGACAAATTGGAAAACAATTACAACGTGCTTGTGCAAGTTAATGGTGAAAATGCTGATAATCTAAGTTAGGCACAAAGCTTAAAAAGAGAAAAAGAAAAACTTGTTGAAGAAAAAGCTGTTTTGAAGAAGCAATTTTCAGAACTCTCTAAATAGTTTGAAAAATCAGAAAATTTTGAAGCCCAAGAAGAGAAGACTCTGGAACTTGAAGAGAAACTGAAAGTTGTGGAGAGTGAAAATCTTGATCTCAAGAATAGGCTCTCTATTTTTGAACAAGAAAAAGTAGACTTTTCAAAGGAAAAGAAAATTTTTGAGAGAAAGATTCTCGAGCTTTCAAGGAAAGTTTTCGATGAAAGAAGGGTTTTTGAGCTTCAAAATGCAAAACTTTCAAAACAGATTTCTGATTTTGGAAAGATTTTGATAATTGAGAGAGATAATTTTGCAAAAGAGCGAAAAGGGTTTGAAACGGAAAAGGAACTGCTTGAAAAGAAAAATGGTGCGGTTTTCAAAGAAATATCTGATAAAAGCAACAGCCTTGAAAAAGACTTTGAAATTGAGAGGAATATTTTCGAAACAGAGATTCGTAAGCTTTCACAGAAATTGTCTGGATTAACGATAGAGATTTTGAAAGAACAGAAGGTAAAATCCGATTTTCAAAACCAATTTGATTCAATTCTCGAAGAAAGAAATATTTTAGCCGTAAAAGTCAAGAAACTTGAAGAACTAAATTTGAAAGTCGATTTAACTGAACAAGTCAGTCCCGATACTGTTGTTCAGTCTCCTTATTCTTCAAGTTCAACTTCCACAACTAGTTCTTCGAAGAGTTGTGTCAAATCAAATGAGTTTTCAAAAGATCGGATTCGCCCTTCAAATCTTTTCTATAATTCTATTGTTGGTAATACAGATAATCAAGTGTTTCGAAAAGTGAAAAATGATTTGGAAAAAGAAATCAACTACAGAAGACAGTGGTGGAAAAAATTCATACAAATCTCCTGTAGTTGATTCAAAGTCACCGACTCATGTCTATTCCACAACTAAGTTGATCAGTCTAAACCGATCAAATATATGTTGCACTTATTGTGGAAATAGTGACTTTGTGGATTTCAGGTATGTCAATATCTGGTATGGTACTTATAGTATCCCAACCCCCATTTTCATAGCTTCAAAGCTAAGGCATCTAACCGTCAAGGATCCATCAAAGCATGGATACTAAAACCAAAATCTGTCTAATCTGTTTTGCAGGAATGTCATGTGTGATTTAATTCAGATTACTCACGTTACATGACTACAATCAAGGGTTATGCCATATTTTGAGAGGGAGTACCAGGTTTTTCCTAACTTTCATATCGATTTCTGAATAAGAATGGCAACGGGGCGGGTTTGCCGTCCCCCGTCCCCGTCCCCGTCCCCGAAATTGAAACCCATCCCCGTCCCCGTCCCCGAAACTGAAACCCATCCCCGTCCCCGCCCCGTTCCCCGTCGGGTTTTTATTTGGGGCACCCCGTCGGGGATTTTTTATGCCCCGTCCCCGAACCCGACCCGATGGGGAATCCCGGATCCCCGAACCCGACCCGATAATTTAATATTTTATTTATATAATTATATATATAATTTCATAATATATAATTTTATATAATATATATAAAAATAATTTTATATATAATATATATAAATAATTTTATGTATAATATATATAAATTTTATATAATATATATATAATTTTATTATAATATATATATATATAATATTTTTTAATAATATAAATATATATATATATATCGGGGCGGGGCGGGGATACCTTGCCCCGTCCCCGAACCCGATAAAATTCCCGAAAAATTTCCCGTTATCCGACCCGACCAGAACTTGTTTAACCCGACCCGACCCGAACTTAGTCGGGTTTCGGGTTTCCCCGTCGGGTTCGGGGTTTTCTGCCATCCCTACTTCTGAACACTTCAGTTCAGGACTTGTTCTTAAATGTTTTGACTTCTGATTATCTCTAATAAGATATTTTACTTCAATGTTCTATCCTGGTGAGTTAAAGGAGTGTTAGGGCTTATAAAGTTTCTATGGTCAATCCAGAACCGGAAGGACCTACCCAAGAAACACATCCCATTCTTAGATATCAGTGAGGGGTCTAGATTGATAGATGAGTTCAGAGTGAAAAGAATATGGTTAGAGTGTGACAGGATTTAAAAGAATTATTGGTCCTTACCAAACTGAGTCAGTTATCTGGGTTACCACATAATCTATTCATTCTCGTTCTTTGGAGATGAATATTGAAATAGCCATGGACCCAGTGTCAATAACTTGTGTCACCCCACCTAGCCACTCAAGTATCTCACAAAAGATACTTGTTTCATATATGCACGGAGATTTAGCACAAAATCTATCTATTTCTCACTCGGAGGTATTAGATATTGAAAAAGGAAGACATCAGCTTCGGTCTCCGAACTTCATATTCATCTCACTGTGTCTATTGATTTCTAACCTGCGTCCCATGTTGAATCAATATTTGAGCCAAAAAGATACATATTTATATTTCTTTCACACACGCACGAATCTTTGTGTTTCCAATCGCATATCTTTGTGATATTTCTGGAACAGTTTGAGAAGTAGATTCTTAAAATCTTACTTCAATGATAACTGGAAGTCCTATCAGAGATACCCCTTGCCAACTCTGAAAATAGGCCACACAATTATTCTTAATTGTTGTGATAACAATTACTAATATGTTTCTGTGTTAGTTGATTACCCCATCTTGGTTACTAAATGTTTTATATTATCTTTTGCTACTCATCCTGTTAGTCTTTGAACATACATGATGCTCAGGATTCTCCTAATCATCATGAGGGGGAGAATGCAATAACAACGACACAAGTTTCAAAGACAGATTATCTTGCTGAGGGGGAGTTAGCAAAACTAGAAGGGGAGCAACATATCCTATTTTTCTTAAATCCGAGGTTGAAAAGCCATGGATTTCAAGATTGCATTGGTTCTTCTATCCTTTATCAAGTGGTGTTTGCTACAAGTTGATTCCTCCTCGAGCATATTGGTTCTACAAGTTCTTAAGATGAAAGCATATTCAACTTGCGGTTCAAAGACAGATTCTTCTTTTTTAAACTGAAGATGCACTGTGGAATGTCATGTAACTCGCACAATATCTTTCTTGTGTGCTGATCCGATGTGTTGAGTTTCTACAGTTAAAAGCTGCTCAGTTTGTGCATTCAGTCGAGGCTATTGTTCATTGAATCTGGTTACAAAGTTGAATCTATGAAGATCAAGAGCTTTATTCAAGGGGGAGCTTGGAATGACATGAAGACAAGCAACACCAAAGTGTTTCAGAGATTCAAGAGGGAAAGAAGATCAACAAGTGAAGATTTCAAGAAAATAAATCATTTATACAACTTTAGGGGGAGATTGTTAGGAATGAAAGTCCAAGTGCGTGAAAAGTTATATAAAGTATTTATAGTGTTTAATTTGTTTATTATTTATCGGTTTGTAAAAGCCTTTTATTAAGCATTGGGCTTGTTTGTTTTGTAATGGGCTTGGGCCTTTAGGTTTAAGCCCTTGGTATTTAATGTTTGTTTTCTAATCATTAGGGTTAGAAGTTGAGAGAAAATAATATTGTGTGTTTATCAGGTTTAGAGAGAGAGTTTGTTTTTCAATCCTATGTTTGTAACTTTCTCAATCATTCAATACGATTAATCTTTCAATTATCATTGTTACTTCAGCAATCTGGGATTCACAGACCCATTTGAACCAAACTCAACCTGTTACCTCCTTTATATGTTAGCATCTTCTGCTAGACAAGTTGTTAGTGTTGCCCATTTGCTTTTGCACTCTCATGGCAGACAACTAGTTAGCTATTTTTATAAGTGTATCACAATTCGACTCGTGATTTTAATTCCTAGTTTCAAGAATCCTTAATTTTTTTCTTGGTGTTGGTGTGCCTTTCTTTATCCTCCATATGGCATAATATATCAACTAATCGATACTAGTTAGGGGTGTAAACGAGTCTACCGAGTCAATTAGTAGGTTATTCGAGCTCGGATCGAAAAACAATACCAGGCTCGAGCTCAAATAACTTTTACAAAGTAGGGTTCGAGATCAAATAGTTTTTTGAATTATCGAACTTGAGCTTGACTCTAGTTTATGGGTGTTGGTCCTAGACCACAATAACTCACACAGAAAGTGTTTGTAGAAGGGAGGAGGGGTTGAATACAAACACTGTAAATTTGTTCTTTTTAATTTTAGTTTTTTTCAAACATCATGTTACGGAAGCTAGGAGGCAAGACCTTTATCCTAAACTATTTGAGGGAAAAAATTTACCCACTGAAAGAGAGGAGAAGAACGATCTCTTTTAGATCTAAGAGACTAAGATAACTCTCATATATTGACGCCAAATTTACTTTCAAGCTATCACAGAGATATATTCTTTCAAAATGGGTGATTTGCAAGTTAACACAATGAAGTCATTTTATAGCCTTCATTGAATTAAATTCTCTCCTTCAACTTTAACACGTGTTTCCATCGGATATGTTGATCCATTCATGTTTGTACTTTTTATTTCAACCTTTTGTGTCGATGTCAACATGTGTTAACCCTTCCCATCCTTTTGTGTGTATAGGGAACAGTAAAGTATGACAAGTATTTATATAATACTTTAGAACATACTTATACTAACATGCTTTTGCATGTTCCCATACATTGGGATGAGAGTCAGGAAGAGTTGGTGAACCAAACTTGTTGACCATATTTGCACTTCAAATTCGGCTTACCAGTAGTAGTATTTTAAATGTCAAACTACATACTAACTGTATCTTTTATTGATCTTCTTTTGGTTAGAAGACAAACCAATCCGCTTTCGTGACATTCTGATCACTCTTCAACTAATCTTCGATTTTGCTGAAATCTTTTTACTTATAGAACAGTAGAGATAGTGAAAAGACTTTTACAAGTAAAAATCTTGTTTTGTCTATTATAAAGTACAAGTTATACAACAGTTTCCAGTTATAGACATTTATGAAGAACAATCATCTCGGATATTAAATGCTTGGAATAATTCAAAAGATTATAGAAATCCAATGTGGTTGGGAATCCGATGGTTGCATAAAGGATTCCATAGGATTTCAACTTTATTCTAAACCAATGTTCTAAAAAACGCGCCTTGGCACGCCATGGCGCTGAGGCGTGACCTTGCTGCCACATTTCCCCCTTGTGTCGATATAAGGCCTGGAGCTCGCCATGGTGCGTTATGACGTTACGAATTTGTGTAATTTTAATTTTTTGAATCTGTGCATTTCGAAATTTGAATAGAATTTGCCCATTAGAATCGATTATAATTTTGAAATTCTTTTGTTTATTGTTTTATATGAATTTAAATTGTTAGTAACTTAATCATTATTGTTCAAGACACTGAGATAAACACACACACACACACACACATATATATATATACACACATATATTATATACAGATTTTCCGCCTTAAGCAACGCCTTGGAAAACGCCATGGCCTCGTCATAACTCGTAAGGCTTGAGGTTTCACCTCACCCTCACGCCACACCTCACACCATTAGAACATTGTTCTAAACAAGTAAATCCGATGGTTATAAATCTGATGGTAGAGATTGATACATCAGATTTCTAACCTTATTACACGATAAACACTTATGTTATATCCGATGACTAATGTATATCGAATATAAACACTTGTCTTATATATGATGGACAATTTAATGTTATATCTGATGGACAATGTATATCAGATAAACACTTGTGTCATATTCGGTAGATAATGCATATCGGATATGACCATTACAAGGCAAGAGTTAAGAATTTATTTCTAAGTGTTTGTTTGAATACTATGAGTATTATATACAAATCCAATGGTTGAGACCAACAACATCCCTCGATAATAATACAAATAGACATCCATGATAAAAAAAAAAACTTAGAAAAAAATGGTACTGAAACTCACAAGCGAAAAATAAAGTTCGAACTCATAAATACAATGATCCATTTTGGATTCTTTTTGCCTATTCTCTTTTTCTTTCTTTTTGATTTTCTCTCCTTTTTTTGAAGACTTTTATTTTCTTTTCTCCCTTTTTTTGTTATTTTCTTTTTCTTTTGGATAGTGTTACATTGTAATAAAATAATGAAAGCTGAAAAGTTGTTATCTAGGCAGTATTTAAAATTACAAGAAAATAAGATATATTTTCATCGTCTGAAAACTTCATTTTATGGTGTCTCATTTGATCATTCTGAGAGTTGAACAAGAAGAGGTTTCAGAGGATTTGGACTTATGGGATCAGAGAGAGTAGCACTTAGATGACTTGTTCTTTTGGATGTAAAAGGTGGTTACAGTCGAAGAGAATTCAAATTGGTTAATCTGGACTTTCTGAGTGTTTCATCCTTTGGCATTTCTAATTCTTCTTATGGAGTGTAACACCCCGAAATTCTCAAGTCACTCCATAGCCATATTTGAACAATCGCTTTATATATATATATATATATATATATATATATATATATATATGTGTGTGTGTGTGTGTGTGTGTGTGTATTTATGTCTCGTTGAGTCGCACTCCGTTTAAGCTCATGTTTCATTTTAAGACCGTCACACCGTATGAATAGATGTGTCTAGTGTAATAATTCGGGCGTGCGCGTGGTTATATCGATTATAAAAGAGTTTATGTGTATTTGTGTATGAAGTGTATGTGTGTGAAGTTGCCAAGCATAAGTGTTTAAGGCTTAGAGTTGGATGGCAAACAGAGGCTTGCGCGGGCTACATCATGGTTTGGAAGCCGCAGGATTCACTGGAGTCTTCGAGCCAAGGACGCATGTGGCTTATGGCGCGACTCCATAGCCGCGGCCAAAACCACGGGAAGGCCTCTGCGGGTTAAATACATGATTTCCCCCTTTTTCCATGTTTTTTGCATTTTGGAACTCTAGAGCTGCGATTTTTGGAGGATTCAAAGGTAGGGTTCCATCTCTCCTCATTCATTGCTATTTAGAGAGATCCTTACATTGTATTTATGATGTTAACTTAGGGTTGTTGGTCATCAATTTTGGCCTCTAGGGGTTGAGCATTCAAGTCTCCATTCTCTTCTCTCAAGTCTCATCATCTAGGGTTTGTGTATAACTCTACAAGGTGAGTTTTCTTCTACAAACCCTATTCCTTGTAATTGTATGCTTATTTAACAACTTCTTGGCTAAATCTATACAATCACATGAGTAATACATGAGGAGACTCTCTTTTATGGCTGTGACCTAGGTAGCTATGGTTCCTTGAAAATGTGGATGAGAAACCCAATCCATTATTCTAGTAATGCTTGCTAAACATGATTTATGAACTATTTGAAATATGAAGATGAATGGTCATTATGGAACAACAAGACATCATAACATTATGAAAACCTTGTATGAAGAATGTGGTGTAAATGAGTTGTTAAATGAAGTATGTATATATATATATATATATATATATATATATATTGGGTATATTTTATTGGTATGTGATCACCTGATAAGAATGTGGATTTCTATTTCCTTGTGCACGATGATCTAGTTTTATGCTAACTTGGACCATTGTTGTTGGCTATTGTGGTTTACTAGCGAGTAGGCAATAGGGGGATGTGGGCCCTTGAGGTGTAACTCGTCTAGATATGGATATACAATAATGTCCCGTAAGACCTTGAGGTGTAACTCGACGGAGTAGGCAATAAAGGCAATGAATATGGTTTGAGGTTGTGATGTCTTGATGACATGAGAACTAGGACCGAGACATGAGGTGTAATCCAATAACATCATGGGTGACTCCACTCCCGTGTATATGTCACGCGGATGGAAATAGGTCTCCCCCGTATTTTCAAGGGATATCTCTTGTGTGTTATGTTCAGGTTTGGAACATTGTTACAAGTGGGTATAACAAATGAGGCAACGAAGTTCGGTAACACAAGTCTTGCATTATGATATTCGTGTTTATGATTTGTACAATTTGTGAGATCTCACTAGACTTTGTCCTAACATTTGTTATGGTTGTTGTTTTCTCACAGATGTCACTAGCGATGGAATCTAGGATGTTGGGCTTGTCAACTGGGCACGTAGGAGATCTTGAAGTGCCGGTCTCTCGGGGATTTTTGTGAAGAGAGATTATAGTGGAATAGCAACACCCATTTTAATCTAGTTTGAATGATTTCTAGATTAAGTAGGTTGTTGTAATCTTTATGTCTCGTTCTTTTACAAACTTTGTGGTGCAAACTAACCAGAGTTATTGTGAGTCTCTAATCACCCTTTTTGGGATTTGTTTACAAGTTGAGGTTTCTATTTCCAGGGTATAATGGACCCTCGTAATCTAGAGATTATATTGCCGAATTTTCGAAAAAAAAATTATTCGCCTATTTTAGGGTGTTACAAGTTGGTATCAGAGCTCTAGTTTAAGCGAACTAGGTATGTAATCTCGATGCCTAGACTTAAGTTGAGACTATTAGGCAATAAAGTGTGAGAATTGGGTAGAACTTCTAAGATGGGGCAGTCTTAGAGTCAACAGAAACTACACTGTTGAGAATTGTAAGAAATGGTAGCGAGAATCCTTATATAAAATATGTTCATAATCACACTTAGCTACGGTTATTATGAATGTATTTCTATGTGAGTATACTTGAATTACTATGATTATGATGATCGATAAACTGTATTAGTATGTTTCTTGTGTGTAATCTTGTGTAGCCCGTCTCTCACCCTCTTTTGATTTGATGACAGACGAAAATAGTAAATACTCGGAGTCATATTCAATCATCGCCAGAGGGTCAAGCTATGAACGAATCCACAACCGATAGGTCAAATGCAACTATAACAGTTGAACCTCCAATCCCACCCATGCTTGTAGGAAGGGTGGAACAAGTTCCGAGAACCAACATTACCAACTTTAATAGTCCCTGACCAAATTACTATTTATAACTCTTTGGGTAGAAGAGAATTTCATTAGAGCATCTCTTTTATCTAATGATACAAGTCTCCATTAGTTTTGATTTTGACAGTTGGGAAACCGGGGTAGGTGTCAAAAGTTCAATTGGAACCATTATTTCCAAAATTGGAACGGAGAAGTCTGAACAAGAGAAAAGACCTTCAACGGAGAGGACTTTGGAGTGAGGTTCATAATCTTTGATCTGATGAAATTTCAGTGTAGACAGTGTTGCTCAAGGAATGATTGTTGTCCTTAAGCCCTTCATGAAGAGACTTGTTGGCCTGTTTCTACGACTTTTCAAAAGCTTCAAACTTCTTAAGGATCTCGGATAGAGATCGTTGATGATCGTCACTTTGTTTCTGCAATGCTTCATCTAAACTTTTGCAACGTTCTTCGAATTGTTGATTTTGGGTGATCAGGTCCTTAGCAATGGAAGAAAGCGCAGAGAGTGTATGTTTATGTTTTCTATGGGAAGCACATAATTGATCTACCACATGTGAAGGTAGTGCATAGATGATCTTTACTTGTTGAGGATGATCAAATCCTACAACATTGGAATCTGATGGTCGAGGTCGATCAAGATATCAGATTTGAGTGATTGTATCTTAAGGGGTGAAAATAGGTGATGGTCTCATCATAGATGATTGTGGTAGGGATAATCCGATCATGGCTTGAGTTCCTGCAGAGGTGAGTGTAATGTTGGAAGGGGATCTAAATATGTTCCGATCCTCTTTCTCTAATGATCGAAGATAAAAGTATTGGTGAAGGAACGTCTAATGATCGAGTCTTTGTGCCAATGTTGACTTTGAATTCAGGGCCATGCAAGGCCTCCAAGAGTGCATCAAGATAAGTGTTTCGAACATCTGATGAGTTAAATATGTCGGATGGTTCTTAAGTTTGTGTTTAAGGTTCAGAAGGTATGTGTAACACCCGAAAAATCAGGTAATTAAAATATCAATTATGTCCTTTGCTTGCTCTCATGTACCATAATTAAGTATATTATTTTGTGATAGATTGAGCGTAAGCATTGGGGTTTGATTCGGTTGCGAAAAAGTGGAACTTCGGAGCCCGAGAGGTCTGGGTAATAGTGCCATGCGACAATGACATGGTCACTGTCGCCGAGTGTCGTAGTCGTGGCCAGGGGTTAAGGCTCGATATACATATGGCGCGACAGTGCCCAACGACTATGCTTGGGTCACTGTCGCATGTCACTCTCGCAAGGTTGGTACCGCGGGCACCCACAAGCGGGCGACTGTGCCTGGCGACTTTGCCAATGGCACAATCGCAGGGGCACTGTCGTCGATGGGTGTTGGAGCTTTTAAGTTTCATCCTTTTCACTCTCTTCATTCATTATCTCATCTACCTCCCTCCCAAAACTCTCTCTTCTCTAAATACTCTTTGGAATCGGTCCTAGGAGCATTCAAGTCACCATCTTCCTCATTTATTTCAAGATTCTTGGTGTTATTATGAAGTTGGAAGCTAGGGTCAACCACTCATCATCTCCCATTGTTATCTTCCCCAAGAAGTTTTAGGGTCTTTGGGTTTTCATCAAAACCCATATTTGTGAGTTCATCCTTACTCTTTTAGTACTATATACACACATAAAAACCTTTCATTTATGACTCTTGAAACTTTTACATCATCTTACTATATTTGGGTATTTAACTTATTAGGTCAAAATTAGGGTTTGGACATATTTGTGAAACTTTGTGAAATAATGTCATATAATGATTGGATACTTGCAAACAATGTATTCTTTAAACTATATGGAGTTTTGGAACCCAAATGGGCGTTGTGATAAAAATGGGTTTACAAAAAGTGTAATGAGTTTGAATGTTTATGGTCTTCTTGGTGTTAAATGCACTTCTTGCATGTTGAGTAGCATTATAATATGTTTTACATTATGGTCAAGTTAAGTTAATGTGGAATGAGTCGATATGCATTATAGTTGGGTACACTTTATAAGGGGAAATGTAATTTATGTGACTTTCTTGCTTGGGTTGTTGCTAAGTGCAAGCTAAGGAAATGATGAATCATGAAACATCAAGAATGGTGAGGTTTCAAGGGAAAGACCTGGATAGGGTTGAACTTGGAATTTTTTGGGCTAAAGACTTAGATAGAGTTGAACCCATGTTTACACTAAACTAAAGACTTGGATAGAGTTGATGCCGGTAAATATCCATCCTTGTTAAGTGTACCATAGGTGTTGTGGCCTACTTTTGTGTTCCACCACAACCTATGGTGGGACAGGTCTCCCCCATCTTACTTAAGGGAAATAAGCTTTGAAAACTCTAATAAATGTTCTCATTGGTATTGGCTATTTTAAGTGTTACTTATGCATTGTCTCTTATATTTTAATACTAACCGGTTGTTCTCACTAAGTTCCAAGCCTAACATTTTTTTTCTAAATTGGTGTGTATATCAGGTTCCTTTAACGATGGGATGGCGATACCTTGAGGGGAGAGTTGGGTCCCGTCGTGGACGATCTTTTGGGATATATAAATCTTTGGGATATATAGTGTGCATAATACTTCATGATACCTTTTGGGAAGCGATGTTGACACCCAAATTGTAATCTAAGCTAGAATGGTTTAGATTAGTAGGTTGTTGAACATTGTCTCCATTTCCTTTCAAATTGCAAACGCTTATACACTTTCCTTTTTGAGGTGATTTCATGTTATGAATGTTAGTCTTACGTCATTCTTCCAGGTTTATTTTCCTTCAAATTATAAACATCATATTGCATAAATTTTAAAAGTTTTAAACTAACTTTAATTTTTAATGTGTTACGGTATGACAGGTGATTGGATTTGGGATGAATCCATTAGAGTGGCTTCTATAGAAGGAGAAGCTGAGATTGAGGATTCAGGTTGACCCATTTGTACAACAGTGTCCTGTTGCAAAGATATTGAGGGACTAGGTGGGATATCAGATGCCATGGACCTTGAGTGGTTGATTTCAATATCCGAAGATTTTTTAGAATCCTTGGATAGGTTATAAGGCTTGGTCCTTTGGATTAAAAGGTTCTTACTTGAAGTTCCTAGTTTGGCTAAAGATAATAACTTCCGTTTTTGGGTAGAAGGTTTAGAGACCTGGGTAGATTCCGAAGGTTCTTTCAAATTCGTAATCTTTGCAGTAGACGGTGCAGAAGTAGTTATTAAGAGAGGTCCAGAGAGATCCAATCTTCTTTTAAGAGAAGGTTCGGGTTTCTTGGATTTATTGGATGACCGAGAGGAGCCAACAAGGATCTTTTCTCTTTCAGAGAGGCAATTTTGGCCAGTAGGAATTTCCTGGTTGCCTTTATGTCATAGGGTGAGTTCCATGATGGTCTGACAACTTTAGCAAAGAAAATCATACCTGGGGGCATTGCTAGTTCTGATGGGATGTACTTTTTCTTGAAGACAGAATTAGACATTATGTTAATATCAAGATTCTTCTTTTCTCTAGAAGCAGTGCGGTCTTCGACATTTGTTAGAATGTTGACATTCTAATGAAGATGTCCATGTTGGATACTCTTTCTTCTCAACCCCAATTGGTGATCAACAAGCAAACTCGAGCTCATGGTATGACACTCTTTCTACTCTTCCTTTGGAATAATATCTTCTCCATGGTAAGATTGACAATACCCTCTTTTTTAGGAAACATAAATGTGACGTCATTTTTGTACAAACTTGTGTGGATAATATCATATTTGGTGCCACTAAAGAAACTATGTGTAAAAAGTTTTGATAAGTGTCAACCATCGAATTTGTACATAATACACATAGACATTCAAAGTTTAACAAAAAAAAGCAAGTCCAATCCGATGTATACTTCAAAACCATCGAATTAGACATATAATAAGGTTTAAATCCAATGAAGGATTCAAATCCTATTAAACCATCGGATTAAGTGCTTTTTTTTTTATTAAAATATCATAATTCGATGAAAGCCTCTAAAAGCAACCATCGGATTATTATCTTCATTGGATTTCTCATACTCCTCTGAATTATTCCTAACACTTAATATCCGATAGGACTATCTTCGTAAATGTCTGTAACTGGTAAGTTGTTGTATAGCTCATACTTCAGAATAGACAAATACATTTTTACTTGTAAAAGTCTTATTACTATTTGTATTGTTCCAAGAGTAAAGATCCTTCAGCAAAATCGAAGATTAGTTGAAGAGTGGTTAGATTGTCACCAAAGCGGATTGGTTTGTCATCTAGCCAAAAGAAGATCAATACAAGATTCAGTCAGTATGCAGTCGGACAAATACTACTACTGGCAATCCAAATTCGAAGTGCAAACTTGACGAACAAGTTTGGTTCACCAACTCTTCCCTACTCTAATCCTAAAGTATGGGAATACAAAGACATGTAAGTTTAAGGATGTTCTAAAATATTATTTAATTAGTATTTATCATACATTACTATTCCCTCTACATACAAAAGGATGGGAAGGGTTAACAAGTGTCTACATCAACACAAAAGGTTAAAATGAGAAGTACAAGCATGCGTGGGATCAACAAATCAGATGAAGACACTTGTTAAATTTGAAGGTAAGCATTTAATGCAATGGAGGCTATAAAATGACTTCATTGGGTTAACTTGCAAATCACCCATTTTGAAAGAATATATCTATGTGATAGCTTCAAAGTAAATTCGGCGTCAATATCTGAGATCTATCTTAGTCTCTCATATCTTAAAGAGAATCTACTTCTCCTCTCTTTCAGTATGTAAAATTGTCCCCTCAGATAGTTTAGGATACAGGTCTTGCTTCCTAGTTTCCGCAATATATTTGTAATTTTATGTTTGAAGTAAACTAAAATTGAAAACCCCCTTCTACAAACACTTTTTGTGTGAGTCCTTGTGGTCCAGGACCAACAAGTGGTATCAGAGCGATTTGTTTACTTCATAAACAAGATCCAAGATGACTTCGATAACTTATGATAGTGGTTCTTTAACCAAAACCCCTCGGTTTCAGAAAGACAATTTTTCTCTCTGGAAAAATTGGATGTTTCTCTTCTTGGTAGGAGTTGATGTTCAAATTCCTTTTATTCTTATAAACATATCTCATATTCCTACCACCTTTGCCCCCGGCGATAGAGATGCTAATGATAATATCATTGAACCAGGTAGGGTAATCATAAAGGAACAATGTCATTGGACAAATGAGGACAAGAAGCAGGTGGCACATGACATCAAGGCAAGAAAAATCATCGTGATGTCTCTTCCTGATGATGTCTACCACTCCATCATGAATCTTTCCACGAGCAAGGAGATGTGGAACACTCTTACAATTTTGTATGAAGGAACATCTAAGGTAAAACAAAGTCGTTGGATTAGCCTTATCCGACAGTATGAGCTTTTTGTCTCTAACAAAGATGAGAGTCTCACGGAATCTTACAACAAGTTTAATTCTCTTTTAAATGATCTCAAAGTTCACAACAAAGTTTTAGATAATCCAAAAGTACTGTGCAAATTTATGGATTGTCTTCCAGATTCTTGGGAAAATATAATAGTAAGTATCAAAACTTCCAACGATTTGCACAATATGCCTCTCACTGCATTATATGGAACTCTATACAACTTTGAGCAAACAAAAACCTTGAATAAAAACCTTTTTCAAGAAACCAAAAGCAACATCATTGCCTTTGTTTCATCGGATCACAAAAGAATGGGTCTTTCAAATAAATCCATTCATAAAAATGAATCCGATAATTCTGAAAATCTCTCCAAAAACTTTTCTATTGATTTAAACGATGAATTCGATGATGAGATGGAAACTGTTTCCATGAAGAACTAAGTGATTCCATCTCTCTTGTTGCTTCCAACTTTAACAAAGTTGCTAGACAAAACAATTTTCGAAAAGGGTCCAAAAGATTCTATAGGAGACCATCTTTTGACAACCAATCCATGTCATATCATGAAAAGACTAATGATGAATGTTTCAACTGTGTAAGGAGAGGTCATTTTTTGTTAACTGCAGAATTAAAAGGTCAACATCATCTTTCCCCAAACCCACTCAAGGATTTCAATCTTCCTATAAAGGGAGGAAGAGAATATCGAAGTGATGATAGAAAAACCTTCAAAGATAGAAAATATATGGAAATAATGGCGGAAGAACGTGTTTAGGAAGAAAACTCTTCTTCATCCAACAATGAATCTAAAGAAAAGGCAAACTTATGCTTCATGGCTCACCTTTCTGAAATGCAAGAAACTGAAAAGATCAAACTAAGAGTTTCTTCTTCAGAAGGAAAATTCTCTTCTTCCATCTCGAACCAAGTATGTTCTTCCGTTCTCTCTTATGATAATCTTCACGTTAAGATTTGTAATGCTCTTGAAGCAAAGGAAAAGACTGAGAGTACTGTTTGGAAAACTAACTGTCAAACAATCTGAAAATTCTGGAAAACTCAAAAATCTCAACAAACTTGAGAATTATTTAGCAGATATGAATATTGTTTGCAAATATCTCAACAATGAAAGACATGTTTTAGCCAAAAGCCTAGAGAAAAAAAATGTCATCTTAAAAAGTTGGAATCAATCGTCGTCTAATCAAAGAAAAATCATAGAATCTCAAATCACCAATCTTGGTCATGGTTTGGATATCTTTCCTCCTCTGAAAATCTATTAAGTCTGTCTTCTCAGATTTCACATACACTGGAAGAGCTTCTATCTACTCAAATCTAGAAATTTGTAAGCCCTCATCCTCCTCTCAAAACAAAAAGAAAACGAAAAATGGAGTGATTACAAATTTGAAGAAGAATATGTCTGCTCCTCATTTATTCCTCATCTCATGAAAAACAAAGGTAACAAAGTGTCCAAGAACTTTAGTATTCCCAAAAGAAAAATTGATAAAGGCATTTCTAGACCAAAACTGTCTGTCATACATCCTTTTTTCCACACAAAAGAACCATCGTAGATTTCAAAAATCTCTTTCTTCTAAAAATTGTTGTAATTCTGGGAATCTTGACACTATGCTAAAGTCTGTCCTCGTGACAAAATGATCAGATTTTCTGACAAAATCCACTGCTCTAAAGAACCCATCATAAGATGGGTACCTAAGAACTAAACGTTTTTAGATTATACCACTTGTTGTACCTCAAAAGATCTATTCATTAACAATTGGTTATCTTATTGACTTTGTGTCATTTTTTTGTCATTTTCTAAAAGTGTCCAAATCCGGCCTTTTTTGTTGTTTCGGATTCTTAGAATCTCAAACCAATCCTTAAAAGAATCCGATTGATTTTGGTTATCATGGATTCTCTCTCTAAATACATTTTGTCAAATTTACCAAACGGATTTCAGTAATCCGATATTTTACCAATCACCGGATTTTTCCTCTCTCTGTCTTCCAGATTTCTTTCTGTCGAATTCATCTAGTATAGGATTGTTTACTAAATCCAATCTCAATAAATGTAACACCCCGATTTCGAAAAGGTATCGTTTCAAGTTAATACATAAATCAGTATTTTAAGGGAAAAATAATATATGGGATTTTGGACTTGAATCCTAGATTTTATAGTCGTAATGGATGAAGGATTCAATTACGAGTCAAACGGTTCTTTCAGGAGCGAAATCGAAGTTATAACGAAAAAGTTACGACCAAAACAGTGAATTCGAAGAAAACCATGGGAAGCGGGCGACTTATGCCGCGACTTAAGGTCGCGAGGTAAGTCGCGAAACCCCCTGGTCGAGCTTAAAACCCGATTTTCAGCCCTAGAACTTCATTTCTTCATAACTTTTGATCCACAACTCCAATTTGGGTGATTCAAGTTGCCATGATTTCGTTTCTGAGAGCTCTACAAGGATTTAACAAGAGATTGAAGTATATTGGAAGATCCAAGGGTATTTTGTGGTGGTAAGTTCCTTATCTCTCACAATGTTAAGCTAGGGTTTGATGGTTTCACCCTTTTTTCCTTTCATCCTTCATCTTGGGTCTAATTTTGATGATTTGTGTGGTGAAGGTGATCTTGTAGATGTGTTGGATCTTAGATCTAGGGAGATTGCTTGTAGATTTCAAGCCTTCATCAATGGTGGTTCAAGTTTTGGGGGTAAAACCTAGATTTAGCCTAAATCTAGCAAGGTGAGTTCAAGTTGATTTGTGAAAACGTTGTACATGCCAAAATGTCCATTTTAAAGTATTTATGTGTTTTACATGAAATTGTCAACTGTGGAGTTATGTGGTAACTTTTGATTATTTGAAGTGTTTAGTTTATGAAACTTTGTAAAACACCCATATTTGGGATTTTTGGGCATTTTGTTAAATGTGTCTTAATAAATGTGTTTCAACGACTTATTGCATAAATAGATATTTGGTCAAAAACGCACTTTTAAGTGTTTGTAGGGTTTTATGCATCATTCATGAAATGTGATGTTTTGAAAAGTACGAATGTGTGAGTCCTTTGGTTTTGGGTCGATCCCGACTTTGGGAACACTTTAGAAAATGATAATCCTTTTTGGGTTTTGGGCCGAAGGCCAATTGTGATTTGAGAAACAAAGTTTTGGGGAAGGATGTATTTTGGTTTATGTAACCACATTGGCTCTCGTATTTTTAGCCAAACGTTCATTATGCCTTTTGAGGCTTGGTTTATACCCAAATGAGTCTTTGGAACATTTGTTCAGTTTTGGTAGCTCGTTAAGGAGCCTTGGACGTACGGTGTACTTAGTTGCATCTTAATTGAGAGTTACATGTTTTGAATGTGTTAGTTCATTCGTTTGAGTCATGTAACGTTTTAAACTGTAATGCATTGGATCCATAGGCATATAATCTATTTTACAATCATCACTTGAGACACCTCAAAAGAATATTGGATTTAACTTTAACAACTAAAAGGTCAAGTCTCGCAGAAAGACAAATCAAAGTCGGGTGTTACTAAAACCCCAAAGAAACAGTTGCTCTTATCAACGACTAACGCGGAAGACTTCATCAAGCTACTCACCCTTGCACAAACTCTTAGCACTCAACGCTTCACCAAAAAGCTAAAACCTCTTCCCCCATCCGGAACCTGATGCACATGCCGACAAATAAAAAGGTTAGGCTAACGCCTAGTGAGTTCAAGAGTTTACTACATGAAATAAATATATTTGTAAAAGGGAGATAAAGTAGTTTAAATCACAGACTCTCTGACAGATTTACTTTAAATAACAAACGACACCATTTTTCAAAAGTACATCTTTAGAACAAAGAACCCAACATGAACCTTCTCTCGTAAAGACCACTTTAATCCCAAACTCAACCAAAACGTGAATAATAAGCAAAGATCTTAATTTATAAAAATATGAAATAAAACTTTACTTCTCGAAATCCTTCAAACGTGGATGTCATAAAACGCAACCCATAAATCTTGAGTAAACAATTCCCCATAAGTAAAACGTCACCGAAAACATAGATAATAAAATGACACAATAAAATACCCAAATAGCACCTTCCGGTGACGGGGGATACCCGATTCCATTGTACGTGGCGGAACACAAAGTTAAACCACATAACTATGTTGTCGAACTACACCTCAGATCGTGACCGTATTGCCTGCTCTGCGGAGCTACACCTCCAGTCATGACTATATTTCAAGTCTCCACCACACCGTATCCCTTATTGCCTGCTCTGCGAGCTACACCTCAAGGATACGCGATCTTATTGCCTGTTCGGTCTCTAGGGAGTTTCATCCTCGGGGTCCCCACTGACCCTTAGTGCCTACTCCTTATCAATCAAGATAGGAGCCTCAACTCCTTACTTGATAACACTCGATGTCTAACCCTCGTGCACAAGAATTAGAACATCAAACTCCAAACCCAAGGTCCCGGAGTACAACCCATAAAGGTTCCTCTCCGCAAAACGACCGGGACAACACCAATGCCAACACGACATTATTTCCCAAGGTGAGAATCCCAAGAGTCCTCACCAATACATACAACTGACTCACGTGCCTATGGATCCAATGCGACACTGTCTAAAATACATGACTCCAAATGAATGCAATAAATGCAACTCACACCCCAAAGCTCCACTTAGGTTATTAAACCGGACAAAAGTCCCAAAGTCCTGACAAAGCCGAAATCCGACATAAAGACCCAACAATTACGTAAATCTCCAATGGGCTCCAATATAAACATCAAAACACGCTTGACCAACATTTATGAAAATACTAAGACTCAAGAGTAAATAACCCAAAGCTCGTCGTTGGTTAAAACAAACGTTTTCCAAATGAACTCATTCTCTTTGCGATACACAAAATGACTCATAGTACCATGATATGCATTTTTCAACGGTTTATAAAATTGTATGCACCAAATGGACAAATATAAAAAATGACCTCCATTTATCTCTTACATCATCAAAGAAACATGTTAACATGATTTATTTATCAAAACGTCCAAAAACCTCAAAGATGCGCGTTACATAAGTTTATAAAGTTAAATATACCCAAATAACTAAAACTTATCAGTAGTTAACAATTTATTGTAAAACAAAAACACTTTTAAAATAAGCATTTTGGCATGTACACCGTTTTCACAAATCAACTTGAACTCACCTTGCTAGATTTAGGCTAAATCTAGATTTTTGCCTCAACTAGAGCTCCTTTGAAGAACACTTGGATTCTCAAGACAAAACTTCCAAAAACCTAAATCCATACATATTCAACCATAAATAAACATAATTAACCACAAAGAATCGTTTCCCAAACCATATACATGAATACCTCAACTAATACCGAAACCCTAACTTCCATAACTAAAGAGAATAGAAGACTACCTTAACCCAAGCTTGAATCCACCAACCAAAACACTTCTAGTTCACCAAAATGGTTACAAACCTCCAATCTATGAAAAGAAGCACAAAGGGTGGATGAAACCCTAGAAAACTTTGGTGAAGAAGATGAAGAGGGAGAGATGAAAAGATTACCACCAAAAAATACTCTTGTATACTCCAATAGACTTCCAATCTCTTGCTAGATCCTTGAAGATTTCTCAAAAACGAAACCGTAGCAATTTGAATCACCCAAATCGGAGTTGGGATGAAGGAGATATGAAGAAATGAAGTTTGGTGGCTGAAAATCGGTTTTAAGCTCGTCCAGGGGGTTTCGCGACTTGTGCCGCGACCTTAAGTCGCGGCATAAGTCGCCCGCTTCCCCTGGTTTTCTTCTCGATACTGTTTTGGCCATAACTTCTTCGTTATAGCTCCGATTTTGCTCCAGAAAGAACCGTTGGACTCGTAATTGAATCTTTCATCTATCTAGACTATAAAATCTAGGATTCAAGTCCAAAATATTTTATCTTATTTTTCCCTAATATATCGGTTTCGGTATTAACTCGAAATGATACCTTTCGAAAATCGGGGTGTTACAGAGTCAGTCATTTGGTTAGTTGGGGACCTTATCCCCGTTTTGGGACTGGATATTGTATATGGCTAGTGGGAGCTCGAGGTACAGATCGTGGGTGGTTGAACTCGATAACCGCGTAACCTTTGTTGAAGGGCTCGAGGTAGATATTGTTGGTGGTTGAACTCGATGCCTGTTTGTAATCCAGTCTGGTTACTCATCGTGGAATTTAGTGTCCGCGTTTGAAGTCTATTGAGTGGTCTCCAAGTCATGTTTTTTTCTAAGCTTGCGGTGGTAGCTCGGTTTGGGAGTCATATACGGAGCTAAGTCTTGCGGTGGTGCTCTTGGAAAGCCGTATACGGAGACTTGTGGCTTTGGTAGTGACACTCATTTAGAGTCGAGTAGACACTAGAAGCATTTGGGTATCTTGCAGTGTAGCTCGGTTTAGGAGCCGTATACGGGGATCCATAGCTCTATGTGAAGCTCGGGAACATTGGTAAATGGCTTAACTTTGTGTGCCCGCCACCTTCGATGGAATTCGGGTATCCCCCGTCACCGAAAGGTGTTGTTTTTGGGTATTGAGTTTTATTATCCAAGTTTCGGTGACGTTTTGTTTAAATGGATCTTATCCTTGATTTATGGGTTGAGTATTATGCCCCACCCGTGTTTTGGGCATTTCGGGATATTAAGTATTAACCGCATTTTCATAAATGTAGAGGTCGATTTATATTCACATTTTGAGTGAGTTTTGGGTTGGAGTTTATTTACGAAAGAACGTTTTATATTGGGATCATATCCCCGCAGTAGTTTGGATTTGAAAACGTTTATCTGGATGTTTTACCCAAAATGCATATTATTGGAAAACGAGTTGTTTTCATATTCAAAGCATATCCTTTGAAATATTATGATTTAAACTGCATTACCTCTTTTTTAAAGATATCTTTATTCATGTGGAAAACTCTTGAACTCACTAGGCTTTAGCCTAACCTTTTTATTTGTCGGCATGTGCAACAGGTTCCGGTTTGGAATAACTCTAGTGACATTGTGCTGAGAGGAGTGCTAGTACTGTGCTCGAGAAGTGGTTACCTTAGTAAAGTCTTCCGCAATTGTTTCAGGAAGCGCAACTTGTAGTTGGGATTAAGTAACACCCAACTTGGTCTAGTCCTTGTATAAGACTAGAGTTTATATTTGTTGAGGTCAATAGAGAATTTTATTTTGAAAAATTATCTTTTACTTGATGTAATGTCGAAATTTTAATTAGTTGCTCTTACCAAATTTGAGGGTGTTACAATAAAGTTTTTTTAAAAATAAAATAAAGAACACGAATAGTTGTCATATCCTTTGAAAATTGTCACATCAATCGTGGGAAGACGGTTTTTCATGAATTGTCCCCTCAACCGCCACGATCAATCAAATCGTGTAGGAATCATCATTATCACTTCCCTCTTTCTCTCCATCCTCCTATATATCTTCCAAAACCCTATACCCTCATTCACAACTCTTATCCTCTCTCTTGAAGATTTCACAAACCTCTAAAACCTTCGATTTTCTCTCAGGACTCATCATCTACAATCGTTGATAATTTCGAAGAAGCAACTCTCAACGTTGTCAAGTTCACTGCCTGCAACTATGTTGGCTTACTTGAGGAACACGATGGAAATCAAGATTATGACAACATGATAGACTTTATGGTAAAAAAAACCTGTAAGCCATGCTCTTAGAGTTTCTCCTCCATCCACCCAGATGAGTACATTATTATTGGGAAATTTATCGTGTTCTTGTGTACACTCGAAGGTGGCGTTTGGTTCGCAAATTTTGGAGGAATCTGGTGGAATTGGAATGTTGAATTCCATTGACCAAATTTCATTCCTTCGTTAGATTCGTTCTTTTTCACGGAAGGAATCTCTAAATTCCATTAAATTCCACAAATGATGAAATTTAACATTCCTTAGCAACTATGAGGTATTTTGATGGAATGGAATGGTGTAATTTCATAATCCCAGATATACCCTTTAACCTAAACATAACCTAATTAGTTTAATTTAATACTTTAGTTCTTTATTTTATTTTATTTTACTTTTTTATTTAATATAATTTAATATATTTGTTTTTATTTTATTTTCTTGCAATATATTTTATTTTTTTCGAAATATAATTTTGTTCATGTGACAATATATTTTACTTGGGTTGTTTACACATTAAAGTGTTTAATAGTTATTTTATTAAAGTATTTTTAGTTAAAAAAAATAAAGTATTTAATTATTATTTTATTAAAGCATTTTTTGTTTAAAAAATTAAAATTATCAAAAAGAGTATTTTAGTCATTTACCATAAATTCATTCCAATTCCAAAGCTATATAAACATTCTATGAACCAAACAGACAAATTCAAATTTTTTTAACAAATTTCATTCCAATTATGTCAACCAAACAGGTGGTCAAGTCTGACAACATTTCATTCCAATTCCTTCCAAGTCAAATTCCTTTAACAGATTTCATTACATAGAAAAACATTCTACGAACCAAACGCCACCTAAGACTGATAATACCATTGTCGCATCTGTTCTAAGCGATAAAGACGTTGTCGTTAATTATTGCCGATGATATTGCAAAGGTCTTGCATCTACCTTCTTCTTGATCCTCTGAATATGAAGAACTCTGCCAAGATGAAGAACTTGAGGATGTTCTACATATTATGGAATACCGTCTATCAAAGGAAGCAGAGAATGCAAAAGCATCTAAGACCCTTCTCATGAAGCATATATCTAGGGTATGACATTACTTTTTCACTCATCTGGTTCAATATCTAAGAACGAAGACTGGAGGATTTGATCAATCTCCCAGCAACATCACCAAACCAGCACATGCTCTTATATTCCAGAGAAATATAAACTTTGGAAAATATTTCTTTGATGAACTAGTCATAAAGATAACCATGAAATCTGAAAGCAAAAATCAGGTTCCTTGTGTTCGCTTTCTTGCTCTTCTAATTGATGACAAACTTGGAGAGAGATTTTGAAAACGAACATTCCCAACAGATCTTGATCATTGAGAGTATAGCATGTACATCTAAACACATGAAGAAATCCGATATTTGGTTTTCTACCATAGACATGAAACTTCACATAGTGTCTGATTACTCCATGTTAATCACATAGACATTATCAATTGCTAGAATAAGCAAGAATAATGCACTGGCCTCTTCCAAGATTTACTGTGAAACCTTGGTCACAAAGTTGACTAACACACAACATATCATGCATCAGTTATAGGACACTCAGTTAAAGGTAATTGAGCCATTAAAGAGTACACCATATCCTTTGGTAAGACTTTGGAAATATCTCCAAAGGTTACAGAAGGACCACATTAAGACACATAAACGATCAGCAGGGTTAGAGTCCGGTCATATGCCTTGAACACCGATTGTCCAAGTACCAGAGTTATTTATGACCTCGTTCCTACAATTAAAAAAAATCTTTGGTACCTATCTTGAAAAGGATCCTTTTAGGTTAGAGATGATAGAAACTTTCCACGATATAATTTTTTAAATAGAATCCGTTCAAGAGAACAATCTTTGGCTAAGTGAAAGATGTCATTACAAATTTTACACATATGAGAATTAAAGGGAGATAAGAAATGTGCGTGAATGAAGAGAGTAAAATTTGTGGTATCTTCTGAAGAAACAAACTTAAAGCAAAGATTCCCTTTTCGGAAGACCAAATAGTTTTTTTAAAAAGAACAGGACAAGAACTTGAAAATGTACAAAATCTGAGGATATAGAATAGGAAACTTTTGTTCGGATTAAAAAATAAATCTGATTTGTTCAAGAAATATTCAACAATTTTTTTTAAACAATAGAAACTTTTAGGACTAGATCAAGTTCCCATAGGATTTTGAAGAAATTCCTATATTCTCAACAATATACAATTCTAAGTCTAAGTCTTGTCACGTTCTTCTTTTTGAGATTTTCTTCGAATAATCTTATAAATTCTTTATAAAATTACTTTTTTTATTGTATAGGATGCATTGGGAGGAAGAGTAAAAGAGAGAAGAAAAAATCATATGGATATATTTTGAGAAAAAGATTGTTGGTCGAAGAGGTAAAAAGATTTGGCATGACAAATAAGATTTTGGACTTTCTAGAAAAGAGAGAATGTCCAAAAAAAAAAGTTAGTCTTTTTGAAAAACCAAATAATGAACCAACTTTAATAGGAAACAAATTCCATTCTTTTTACACTCAAAATTATATTTAATAATTAAAGGAAAATACATTCATATGAAGATACTCATGAGATTTATCATCATATGATTTAAAAGGAAGAGAGAGGAATGTGTACCTTACTGTATAGATTATAACCTTTTGGAAGAAGATGAGGGTACATAAGTATGCACAACAATAGTAGCGTCGGAATGGCTTTATCAAAATTCAATGTACATGTGTGCATTTTCATCTTCTTCATACTGGAGGATGAGATAGAAGAGTTTGTCCAATAAAGTTCGGTAGTTTTTTTAAGATAGTTTTGACTCTCAGATATAAAATCTAGAGTGTCCAGAGGATTAAAAGAAAGAAAGATAGAGAGTCATTAAATATATATATCGAATCCGACAAGGTCTTCGGATTTAGTGTGGTATTTTTCATCTATCAAGACAAAGATAAGAAAGGATAGAGTTTTAATGTTGAAAACTGTTGAAGACATTTTGGATATTGTTTATGAGATTAAACAAACTGCTCTGATACCACTTGGTCCTAGATCATAATGACTCACACAGAAAGTGTTTGTAAAAAGGGGGTTGAATACAAACACAGAAAATTTTCCCTTTTTTTAATTTTAGTTTATTTCAAACATAAATTACAAATATGTTGCGGAAGCTAGAAGGTAAGACCTTTATCCTAAACTATCCGAGGGGACAAATTTATACATTGAAAGATAGAATAAGAAGGTTCTCTTTTAAATCTGAGAGTCTAAGATAGCTCTCAGATATTGATGTCAAATTTACTTTGAAGCTATCCAAGAGATATGTTCTTTCAAAATGGGTGATTTGCAAGTTAACACAATGAAGTCATTTTATATCATTCATTGCATTAAATGCTCTCCTTCAACTTTAACACGTATTTTCGTCTGATTTATTGATCCATGCAAGCTTATACTTTTCATTACAGCCTTTGGTGTCGATGTAGACAAATGTTAACTCTTCCCATCCTTTTGTGTGCAGAGGAAACAGTAAAGTATGGAAAGTATTTAAATAATACTTTAGAACATACTAATACTGACATGCCTTTGCATGTTCCCATACTTTACGATGAGAGTTGTTTGGGTAAAAAATAACCAAGGTCCTTTGTCGTTCGTCTTTAGATTACAAACAGTCCATTAGCCCATAGTCGCACGACCAGAGAAATAACTGACGTCCTTCCTTTAAGCGACTTTGACCAGACTATCAAAACTCGTCCACAATGGCTGTCGTACGACAGGATTTCAGTTACTAATTTACAACATACTTTATATTACATTTAATGCAGGATTTCAAGGACGTTTATGATGAGAGAATCATAACGGAAGACGTTACCAATAACAACGGATATAACAGATGTTATCATCAATATCGAACGGTTACTTTATTAAAGATATGTATTCAAGACTTGCTAATGGATAATTGAAGTATAAATATGAAGATTGAACTTCACATTCGAACATCTGATTTGGAGACCTTACAAGCTCACTCATTCCCTCTCGAAGTTCATAAAGCCTACTGCATTTTGTCGCACGACGCACGACCGAAGTATAATTACACACGACGCACGATCAACTTTACTTTATTGTATTGTTTTACATTATATATCACTTGAAACATTTGTTATCAAGGACGACGTCCCTGATTGACGTCCATAGTGCACGACAACTCATACTCGTCCGCGGTTTTTACCCATTTTAGGGGTTTTCCGCATCACCAGTTCTCTTGTCTCGTTTATTTCATTTTTATTATTGTCGTACGATTTTTAAGGCTACTTTCTTTGGTTGGATCAAGCTCCACATTTACCTTAAATTTTCCTTGGGAGATTTTTGGCATAAACAGTTTGGCGCCCACCGTGGGGCCCCATCCAAAGAAAATCTTTGATAATCTTACGACGTGCTAACGTTTTCCTTCGAGTGTTCCCTTTTTTCAGTTATTCAGCCCAAGATCATGTTATGGCCCAAATGAACATGGAGTTGACTGCTGGTCGTGCCCGTATTGACGCCCTAACAGCTCAGGCTCGTCAGGCGGCAGAAACCATCGAGCATCTCAGAAGCCAAAGTGGAAACAATGTGACTGGGACTACGAATGCTTATATTGGTGCTTGGAATGTACCTCCTCCATTACCTAATTATCCTCGTCCACCACCAGTTAATCCTGCGACCTTCGTAATCCCAACCATGCCTATGCCTTCTATGTCGTTCAATGGATATGCCTCTGATTCTTCGCAGCAGACTAACTTCAACGGATCAGGTTATGTTCCATTGGGTGTTCTCGGGGGTATACCAATGGATCCCGTTGCACAACGATTGAAGTTTCTAGAAGAGCAGAATGAGTGTGTCTTGTCGATGCTGGCCAAATTGCCGGGGGCAGCAGTCCCAGTTGATGTCGAGCCACGAACAGGATTTCAAGCGTCTCCGTTCGTCGATGAAATTGCTTTGGTGGACATCCCAAAGAAATATAGCATCCCGACCTTCTCCCCAAAATATTCAGGTGTCACTGATCCGACAGAACACGTCACCCAATACAAACAGCTCATGTGGACTATTTCAATACCGCATCAATTCCAAGAAGTCTGCATGTGCAAGAGTTTTGGAGCAACTTTGACTGGAGCAGCGTTACAATGGTTGATCAATCTCAAACCTAAAACTATCGGGTCTTTTGCAGAATTAGTGAATCAATTTTCTCAACAATTCGCTAGTAGTCGAAAAATGGAAAAACAAACGAGCGACCTTTACTATGTCGTACAGAAGAATGGAGAGTCCATCCGGGACTATTTTAACCGGTTCAATGCAGAAATGATTAGTATCCGAAATTGCGACGTGAAAACAGCAATTGAAGCGTACAAACGAGGTTTGGATGATAGTTCAGGGTTGTATTTCGACCTTACGAATTATCCTCCGGAAACCTTTGAAGACGTACGAGCAAGGACGCTTGCTCATATGAGGGTCGAGGATGACCTCGTTTTCAGAAATAAACATTCAAACGACAGGAAAGGTCTAGGTGTTAAAAATCCAGACTTCAAACCGAAACCAACCGTTCGATCAGAGCCTGCCTGACAGATTTCAAACGTCAGATTCGAAAAGAAAGGGCCGACGACTTCTAAATCTGTCCAGTATCCTAAGGTGTCATCTTATGGTTTCCCTGGGTCAGCCAAAGACGTCGTCGCGTCCCTGAAACAACTCCAACAAAACGTTCGATGGCCAAAGAAAAGCGATAAGGATAGTGATAAGAAAGACAAAACAAAATGGTGCGATTTCCATAATGACTTCGGTCATCTAACGGATGATTGCATCGCCCTGAAGAAAGAACTGTCCTGGCTTAATTCGAAAGGTTATTTACAAGAATTGACGGAAAAGAAGGACGCGCGTCCCACATCCCCAGAGCATGCCAAGGTTATTAATTGTATCACTGGAGGCTCTGATGTTTGTGGGACCACATATTCAGCTGCTAAGAGACATGCTAGTCGCGGTCCCGACGACCGATCAATTCCAAAGGACGCAAGACCCAAGGAGGGCGCAGAATTAGAAGCTATTCCCTTGACATTCGACCAAGCAGACCTCGACGACGTACATCAGAAACATCATGACGGACTAATTATCCAATTGAGCATTGGAAACTGTTTGACAAAGAGGATACTCGTCGACGGAGGTAGTTCAGCTAACATTATCTTTTTTGATGCAGTGAAAGCAATGGGAATCGACAAATCCGAGATTACACGACGTTCGACTACACTCGTTGGATTTAACGGAGGAGCGACAAGTACCATGGGGGAAATCACACTACCAGTATATGCTAAAGGAATCAACAGACAGACGAAGTTCAACGTCGTCGACTGTTCATCAGCTTATAACGTCATCCTTGGGCGACCATGGATCCACGATATGAAAGTTGTACCTTCGGCATACCATCAAATCTTGAAATTTCCCACGCAATGGGGGTACAAGAGATCAAAGGCGAAAGAAAAGTTGCTAGGGAATGTTACAAAGTCTCTTTCAAGCCCCCGAAGCAGACATTATAGCAATTACAGAACCAGGACGTTCCTGGGACTGACGACGACTATCGCTTGGAAGTTGTCGTCCTAAACCAGGATAAGCCTGATCAGATGGTTTACATAGGTTCGACGCTCGACCCTTCTTTTAAAAAAAGACTAATATCTTTTTTGCAGGATCACAATGATTGTTTCGCATGGACGCACGAAGATATGGTGGGTATCGATCCAAGTATCATTTCTCATAAACTCAACGTTGATCCATCGTTCAAGCCTGTTCAGCAGAAAAGAAGAAAATTCTCTCCTGAAAGAAATAAAGTTATCAACGACGAAGTTGATAATTTGCTTAAAATAGGAAAAATACGATAAGTCAAGTATCCAGACTGGCTCGCCAACGTTGTTGTCGTTCAAAAGAAAAATGGCAAATGGAGAGTCTGCATTGATTTCACAGACCTTAATAAGGCTTGTCCAAAAGATCCATTTCCATTGCCACACATCGATTCTATGGTCGACGCTACAGATGGACATGAATTACTCACTTTCATGGATGCATATTCTGGATATAACCAGATATTGATGCATTCTGACGACCAGGAAAAAACAGCCTTCATGACAGATAAAGGTATTTATTGTTATAAAGTAATGCCTTTTGGTCTTAAGAATGCAGGTTCGACGTATCAACGATTGGTGAATATGATGTTCAAAGAACATTTGGGCGAGACTATGGAGGTATACATCGACGACATGCTCGTCAAATCAAAGCATACGAACGATCATATAGGACATTTGAAGCAATCGTTCGACATTTTACGTGAATACAAAATGAAGTTGAATCCGACAAAATGTTCTTTTGGAGTTCGAGCTGGCAAATTTCTCGGTTATATGGTCACACGACGAGGAATCGAAGCTAACCCAGACCAAATTAAAGCAATTATCGAGCTCAAATCACCCAGAAATTTTAAAGAAGTCCAACGTCTAACAGGACATGTAGCAGCGTTGAACAGGTTCATCTCTCGGTCGTCCGACAGATGTCACCTATTCTACAACGTCCAACGAAAAAATAAAGGATTCGAGTGGACTGATAAGCACGAGGAGGCATTGCAACAATTCAAGAAATACATGACCTCACCTCCCTTTCTCTCTAAACCTGAGAAAGGTGAAGCTCTTCAACTCTACCTGGCCGTCAGCATTAATTCGGTAAGTGCAGTCCTTATACGAGAAACTGACGGACAACAACTGCCAATCTACTATGTAAGTAAAACTCTACTAGACGCTGAAACCAGGTACTCGTCTATAGAAAAACTTTTGCTTTCGTTAGTCATGGTCGCTAAGAAGTTTCGGCATTATTTTGAATCGCATCCTATAACTTTGGTAACTAACTTTCCATTGAAGTTTGTGTTAAGAAAACCTGAATTAACAGGACGACTAGCTAAATGGAGCATCTACCTCAGCAATTATGATATGGATTTCAAGCCTAAGACGGCGATCAAATCACAGGTCTTGGCAGATTTTGTTACAGATTTCAGTCCGGAACTAGAAGAAGCGACGACGTCCAACGAGTTAATTGTGGCGACTTTGCACGACATTACTTGGACGCTCGACGTCGATAGTTCATCGAACATACGAGGAACAGGCCTGGGTGTCGTCCTACAGTCCCCACAAGGGGGCAAAATAGTGTATTCCATACGGTGCGACTTCAAGGCAACAAATAATGAGGCGGAATATGAAGCACTGATTGTAGGAATGAAAATTGCTTATCACTTGGGGGCAACATGTCTACATGTCCGGAGCGATTCGTCCCTAGTTGTTAACCAAGTTAATGGAGAATTTGCAGCAAAAAACTCAAGGATGATTGCTTATTATAAAATAGTAAAGGAAGAGGCAAAGAAGTTCAGTCGCTTCATAGTCGAACAGGTACCAAGAGATCAGAACACTCAAGCTGACGCATTAGCCAACTTGGGATCAACACTTAGTCGAACGACATTCAGCAATATCCCAATAGTCCATCTTGCAACACCAACAATCAAAGACGACGGCAATACTCTGGTCGCACCAATTAAGGAAGAAAGATCCTGGTCGGATGATATTAAAAATTATTTGGAAAACGATCAACTGCCTGATGACAAAATGGAAGCAAGAAATGTTAGATTTAAAGCATCAAGGTATGTTATGATCAGAGGACAATTATATCGAAGATCATCGACTGGTCTGAATTTGCGACGTATCACCAACAAGACGCAAGTCCAGAAAATCCTACAAGATATGCACGACGGTGAATGTGGAAATCACTTAGGAAGTCGCAATCTAGCCAACCGGATATCACGACAAGGTTACTATTGGCCGACATTAAGGCAAGATGCGATCAGGTATGTACAGTCGTGCGACGCATGTCAAAAACACGCAGGTATGTCTCATAAACCCTCTGAACCCTTACACTCGACTTTGATCCCATGGCCCTTTATGAAATGGGGAATGGACATTGTTGGGAAACTACCACCTGCCTCTGGGCAAAAAGTATTTCTTTTAGTTTTAACAGATTATTTCTCTAAGTGGGTCGAAACAGCGGCTTTTTCCCAAGTTCGGGACAAAGAAGTCGTTTCTTTTATCCAAACTAACATCATTTGTAGGTTTGGAATTTCATCTGAAATAACGTGCGACAACGGGACACAATTCATCAGTGATCGAACGCGAAGATTTTGGGAAGAAAGAAACATCAAGTTGGTAACATCGACGCCTCGAAATCCACAGTCGAATGGTTTAGCCGAGTCGAGTAATAAAACTATTATCAATTCAATCAAGAAAAGACTCAAAGCTGCCAAGGGGAAATGGGTGGAAGAATTGCCTTCCGTTCTATGGGCTAATCGTATGACACCTCGTACGTCCACAGGACAAACTCCTTTTTCCTTAGTCTATGGATGTGAAGTTGTGTTACCTATTGAGGTACGATTACCGAATTCAAGACATACGTCCGTTGAGCATAATTTGGTCGACCTAAGTTATGACCTCGACACATTAGAAGAGCTTAGAGAAGCTGCGCACATTCGCATGGCAGCACAGAAACAAATGGTCGAGCGACATTTCAATAAAAATGTCCAAATCAAAGTTTTTCAAGAAGGTGATTACGTTCTACGTCGAGTATTTCAAAATACTCAAGAGGTCAATGCAGGTAAGCTTTCCACTAAGTGGGAAGGTCCTTATCAAATCTCTAGCATCGTGGGTAAGGGAGCTTCTAAAATCCAAACCCTCGACGGTCGAGATATTCCACGAAGCTGGAATGTAGTTCATTTAAAGAGGTATTTCTTTTAAATTTCATATTTATTTCCTTCGATTATTTCTTAAGAAAGATTACTGACTTAAGCATCGGAGGGTCGTTGGTCAAACCAACGACCACCCCACTAATGTTGTTTTTCGTAGGGACGCACGACTTATTTAAAATCTTTATGTCGAGTAAAACTCATGTTATCACACGTATATGTTCGATTTTAATGGATGACAAAGGTTAAATTCTGTACTTGATGTTCAATACTTAGAATCAAGAACCATTGTTATAAATTGCCCAAGGTCGATCGAAAGTTTCAGTTGATTTTGATGATGTGGTTGAATGTCTGATATAATGTAGTTGTCCATCTACTTAAATTTCTCGACGTACGATTAGTTATAAAAACAAGTAATAAGCATGGACGAACAAAAGAGACGTCTTTCATTAGATATCAAATTACAAGTATAAAGGACGACCACATACGACCGACCTTTAAATGATAGGTTCAAAAGAAATTAAGTAGGTGGAACGTCAGGCTGTCTGGACAATAACGGTCTCCTCTGCCGCCACTTCTTCTACAACATCACCCTCCTCCAATTTGTCGTCCTCGTCCAGGTCCCTCTCCGTCCCGACAGTGTCGAGATAAGTTTGGAGTTCTTCGGAGGCCGACGCCATAGGATCCTTCCCCTTCAAGTGACGCCTCATTAAAGCAGCTCGGGCCATGAAGCGGGAGAAAGCCTCAATTTGCTTATTCTCCATTTCCAAGTCCTTGACGTCGTTCTCCAGATCTTCGACCCTCTTCTTCAGAGTCGCGATCTCGTCAGCAGAAGCAGCAGTGGTAGTAGCCTTAATCTTTTCGACCTCCAACTTAGTCGACAACGCCTCCAGCTCAAGAAGTCGGTCCCTGAACTTGACCTTCTCACGATTCGAAATCTCTAGTAGACTTCGAGCATCGGTGAGTTCAGTCTTAAGGCCCTCGACCTTCGTCTTTTCAGCCTGGCCGACTCCAAGGCGACCTTCTCTCTTTCAAGAGCCTCGTCAGCCCTTTTCTTGACATCAGGAAAGGACGACCTAAGACCTTCTGTCTGAGCATAGAAGCTCAGACAAGCTTGGAAAGCCTGCACGACAAAAGGAAAAGAATTAGTAACAAAAACACGAGCAATGAAAAAGATTCAAAAGAAAAACTTACCATGAAAGAGAGGCCAGTAGCATGTGCCCCCGTATCCTCAACCCGAGATTCTTTGTACCGATCGTAGAAAGTCGGGAGGAGAAATTTTGCTAAGTGTGGAAAAATGACGTCTCTTTCGAGAACGTCATTAGCCATAAAGTCAGCTGGGAGAGTGGCTTTGAATATCATCTCTCCCACTTTTTCTTTATTCTTCTCCTCACTCCTAGAGGAAGAAGAAGGTGCGGCAAAAGGCTTGTCAACGCCTGACACCCCCATTGTTGGGGCATCCTTCGTCGCCTTAGGCTCGACCCCAGCAACGGTTTCCTTCGCTGGTGTCGCCCCTGAAAGGGACGACAGAGTGGCATTGCCCGTCTTCTTGGGCAAAGACCGAGGCTTGCCTCGAACACGTCTTGGATCTACCCCCATGGAAGGGGAAGATCTTTTCCTCGCTTTCTCCCTCCCTTGACGAGCGAGCTCCAGTTGCTCGGCTCGCTTAACGGCAGCCGACTTTATAGCTGCGTCCTCTGAAAAAAGAAAACAAGTTAAAAAATGAAATGACGTACGATATACAAGTTAAAGGTATTGTCGAACGACTTACCGGTCATTTCTTCTTCTCTTTCTTCTTCTTCTTCCCTCTCTCCTTCTCTATGAGAGCCCTCGATAGGCGTCACCTCAGCTACAAAAACAGCCTCGTCTTCCTCGTCGTTCGACCGAGGGGAAAATGAACGATCAGTAATACTTCTCCTCAAGATCCTCTGAATCTTGTCGAGAGAATCTCTCCTTGGCTTCACTTTAGTGAAGTTGATCACTGTCAAACAAAGAAACACATCAGAATATACATCAGAAAAAACGCACGACGAAAACGCACGACAAAAACGCACGACAAAAATGCACGACAAAAACATTAAACCTACCCGATTCGTTCCAGTCGGACGACAACCATTGGTTGTCTTCGTCATTTACAGACGCCACTTGGAGGAAAACGTACTGATGTTTCCAACCACGTCGTTCACCGCGGTGTTATGTATCAGTACATTGTCTCCATTCGAACGAGGAAATAGACTATACCGGTGATAATTATCCGGTCGAACACTATAGGCAGTTAAGAGGTCGTTCACATTGAACGGTACCTCCCAATCGGCCGTAAGACGATCGATCACCTAGACAATCCGCTAGAATTGAGGCATTAACTGTCCAGGCATCAGGTCAAATGCATCTAAAAATGCCTTGACCAAAGGGCTAAAAGGCCAAGAAAAACCTATCTTAAAGGGATATTCATACAGAACACAATATCCCTTAGGAACTTCATCCGACCTTAAATCTTCAGGCGACACCAGATTTATTTCATCTGGAAGCTTAGCCAAACCCTGAAAGTAATCTAAATGTTCTTCCTCCCTAAACATGCTCACAGGTTCACTCGATATCTGGAAATCAGGGATGTTAAGAGTCGCACACCAATAGCTAAGAATATCCCAAGCTTTCCTAGGCTTCTTGGCTATGGACTTCTTATGCATAAATCGACACAGAGGGAAGAACGGAGAATCGTACCTTAAATAGTGATCTAAACCTCGAATTTAGAATGGAAAGGATTCTGGTCGATCGGAAAGTGAATCTCGCCGAAGATATATTTTTTTAGAAAGGTAAGCGTAAAAAAGGTAAGGATTGAAGGTAATCCTTATTTATACTGAAAATCGGAAACCAAATCGTCAGAAAATTGAATCGCCAGAAAATGAGATTGACACGTGTTGTTCGTGTCAGGCAACCACTCGAGTACACTCAACAAGAGTGTGACACCTGTCCTTCAATAGCTGTCAAATTGCTTATTCTAATTAACATGACGTCATCATTCAGTTGAAAACGAACCTATTCGGTTCTATGCACGTTACTCGCTTTTTTCTTTTATAACACGTGTCTTAGTCTTAAATTTAAATTTCAAAAAGTTGCCGCTTGAATTTTAAATTTGGGGGCAAACTGTTTGGGTAAAAAAATAACCAAGGTCCTTTGTCGTTCGTCTTTAGATTACAAACAGTCCATTAGCCCATAGTCGCACGACCAGAAAAATAACTGACGTCCTTCCTTTAAGCGACTTTGACCAGACTATCAAAACTCGTCCACAATGGCTGTCGTACGACAGGATTTCAGTTACTAATTTACAACATACTTTATATTACATTTAATGCAGGATTTCAAGGACGTTTATGATGAGAGAATCATAACGAAAGACGTTACCAATAACAACGAATATAACAGATGTTATCATCAATATCGAACGGTTACTTTATTAAAGATATGCATTCAAGACTTGCTAACGGATAATTGGAGTATAAATATGAAGATTGAACTTCACATTCGGACATCTGATTTGGAGACCTTACAAGCTCACTCATTCCCTCTCGAGGTTCATAAAGCCTACTGCTATTTGTCGCGCGACGCACGACCGAAGTATAATTACACACGACGCACGATCAACTTTACTTTATTGTATTGTTTTACATTATATTTCACTTGTAACATTTGTTATCAAGGACGACGTCCCTGATTGACGTCCATAGTGCACGAAGACTCATACTCGTCCGCGGTTTGTACCCATTTTAGGGGTTTTCCGCGTCACCAATTCCCTTGTCTCGTTTATTTCATTTTTATTATTGTCGTACGATTTTTAAGGCTACTTTCTTTGGTTGGATCAAGCTCCACATTTACCTTAAAGTTTCCTTGGGAGATTTTTGGCATAAACAAGAGTCATGAGGAGTTGGTGAACCAAACTTGTTGGCCAAGTTTGCACTTCAAATTCAGCTTGCCAATAGTAGTATTTGTCAGACTACATACTGATTGTATCTTGTATTGAGCTTCTTTTGGTTATATGAGAAACCAATCCACTTTGGTGACATTCTAACCACTCTTAAACTAATCTTCGATTTTGCTTAAGGATTTTTACTCTTGGAACAATACAGATAGTAACAAAGACTTTTACAAGTAAAAATCATATTTTGTCAATTCTGAAGTATAAGTTATACAACAGTTTTCAGTTAAAGACATTTATAACGAACAGTCCTCTCGGATATTAAATGTTTGGAATAATTTAAAAGAGTGTAGAAATCCAATGTGGTTGAAAATCTGATGGTTGCATAAAGGCTTCCTTAGGATTTCAATCTTATTCTAAACAGGTAAATCTGATGGTTATAAATCCGATGGTAGCGATTGATACATCGGATTTATAACCTTATTACATGATAAACACATGTTATATCCGATGGCTAATGTATATCGGATATAAACACTTGTCTTACATCCTATGGACAATGTATATCGGATATAAACACTTGAGCTCGAGTAGCTCGTTAGAAGCTCGAATTGTTTACACCCCTAATGCTAGTGACTAATGGTTGTTTAAATATGTTGTTGCTGTGTTGCTATTATGTCACATCTCCCCCAACTGAACCCGTAGGAGTTCGGTTGCACTATTCTTTAAATATCTAATGGGTTGAAAATTTTCAAACAACAATAGTTGTGTTGGTTGATTAAACACTTTCCATCGGCCAACCCAACAAATGTACAACACTAGCTACTTTTTCAGTTTTCTAGTGACAATATCCGGGTAACGGTATAAAACATGACACTATATGCCCCTCTTTTATGTCAAAATAAGGTTAACTCATACATTAATAATATAAAAAGTAAGCTTTGATGTTGATGTATGTAAGAAAGAAATTAATAAATAACAGTGTATTTAACAATATACAAGGATACATTTAGTCCATTCCATAAAACAAATCACAATCATATAGGCCGATAACATCATTAATGATTGTGAACAATTATATAAATGTTTGTCGTACATAAAAATATCATATACTTGAAAAATACCGGACAAACTTAATTCTAAAAGGACGTATTATTCTGAATTTGGTAATCGTAAGTCCATAAAAAAACAAAATCCATTAAAATGATTTTGACATAGGATAGGACAATGGATGAGCTTTAATTCAAGGTTTATCCATATATCTATCCATCCACGTAGAATGGACCCAAACTTTTGTACCATAATATATTTTGTCCTTCGTTTGTTTAAAAATATTAAATATATTTATAAGTTTATTTAAAATGTATTTGTTATCAATCATCTCATATGAATAAAACAAATAAATTTATGAGTTCTTGTATGTTTAATGTTGCAGACAACTAATAATATTTAACTTAAGGATGTAAATGAATTGGATTGGAGAGTTTTAGGCTATCTAGGTCGTGTTTTGTATGGGTGTTCAACGGTTGAAATTTAATGGATTTAAGTGGATCTGATCCAATCATCCACTGAATATTGGATTTTGTCATCCGATATAGGTGTTTGTTGTCCGATTTGGATAGTTTAACCCCCGCAAACCACAAACCAAACCGTAAAAACGGTTTATGAAATTTTTCAAACCAGCGGTTTAGCATCAAGTGACCAAACCGGTCAATCCAAACCACAAAAGGCGGTCTGGTATGACCAGTTTACACAATTTGAGCCTATTATGGACTTTAAACTAAAAAAATTCAACATATATCTCCAAAATAAATTTTCTACCAATATAACATTATTATAAAAAATTATAACGAATTATAGAAGAAAGATATATCTCAAAATTTGAAAAAAAAACATTAAGCAAGTTGAATAAAATATACAAGTTCACCTGCAATATTTAAATTTTGGACAAACATTGAGCAAGTAGATGGACAATTTGAAACTTTGGATATTGATTTTTGACGAATTTCGGATATTTGTTGATTTAGATAATCGACAATTGAGAAATGAAAACCAAAAACTTAATGTCTTGGATGGATATTTTTTCAATTGAACCATAAAAAGTTGAGTTTACAACATGAAAATTAAATATAACTAGAAGTGTATTCGTGCAATGCAGCTAGATACATCATGATTTTAATGTTTTATTTTATTTTCTGTTTTTTTGTCGATTTACATTACGATTTTGGATGGTTGTGAGAGAATGATAATGTTTTTTTATATAAATTTGTTTAATTTAGACTTAATAATATAATGTAATTTATTTTGGTTTAATAATATAATTTTTTTTATAAAATATTTTGTAAGATTTTTTAATTATATTTTAGATTTTTTATATCTAAAATATGTTGAGAGTTATTTTAGGGGAGTTAAAGTGGGAAATGATTTTAGGGAAGTTAAAATGATTAGAGATAATGATTGAAAATTAATGAATAACATTAAATGTAGTACATACAGCTTTTATGGTTGTTTTTTAAGTAATTAACATTAAATAGCGGTACATTAAGCTTTAAGACTTGTTTTTAAGAGTTTTTTATGTCATCTTTATAATATAGTATAGATATAGATAATATAATTTATTTTGGTTTAATAATATAATTTTTTTTATAAAATATTCTGTTAGATTTTTTTAATTATATTTTATATTTTTATATTTAAAATTTGATTTTTATTCTATATTTAATTATGCTGAGAGTTATTTTAGGGGAGTTAAAGTGGGAAATGATTTTAGGAGAGTTAAAATGGTTAGAGATAATGATTGAAGATTAATAAATAACATTAAGTGTAGTACATACAGCTTTAATGGTTGTTTTTTAAGTAATTAACATTAAATAGCTGTACATTAAGCTTTAAAACTTGTTTTTAAGAGTTTTTTATGTCATCTTTATAAGAGTAAACTCCAATTTTAGTCCCTGACGTTTAGTGATTTCTTTGAAAGAGATCCCTATGGTTTCATAATTCAAGTTTACGTCCTCAGGGTATGAATTTTGCTTTGAAAGAGGTCCCTAGACACTAATGACGTTAAAAAGCTCTGTTAGGGTCAGGGGCAAAATCGTCCAACCATGTTTTTGTCCTATTTTTGCACTTTTTTTGTTTCTTTTTTTTAATTGTATAAAATCATAAAACTCCAAGGACCTTAAAGAACATTACCCATCTTCTTCCTTTGAATATTCACCACCACTACCATTCATACCCTTATACTAAATCAGATTCTAACCAAAATCTTTAAACAATCACACAAAAAATAACATTTCAACCAAACTTCGTATTTGTAAATAGTAGGGACAAATTATATAAGACCTCCAAATAAAATATCTAATTTTGTTAATGAAAGCTGTAGACTAAGAAAGTTGAGGAGGAAGAAAAAAGATATACAAGTAAACATAAATGGGTAGGAGTTAGATGATTCCAACAAGTAACATCAGCAGAAACATAAACGATTAAATGAAAAAAAAAAAAAACAGAAATGATTCCAAGAAGAACAAATTACATAAAAACATCAACAAATTCTCTAAATATGTTATTATTAGAACCATTCAAACAGACTAAAACAACAACTTGAAAATAACATTCATCATCATCAGTTCCTTTAAAGGAATTTGCAGATAAATAACCCAGGTTCATCAAATCATTATGGATCGAGAAATCTATGCTTTCAATTCTCAAAACAGGGAAAAATAAAAAAGAAGAGAAGATCAAAAAGAGTATCACAAAGACACATATATAATGCCGCCATCAAAATCGTGAGAAGCAGGTTCCAAAAACCCCAGCCATAGCTACCGAAACCATAGAAATCAAGGTTAACGAAATCAGAACCAGGCCATCGCCGATTTCGAAATCGAAAACGACCAACGACTCGTCTCTCTCGATTTTGAAACCCAGAAGCATAAGAGGTTTGTGAAAATCAAAACCCATAAACCCAACCGAGAAGCATCCGATAATATCAAAATCCCAACCAAAAAAGCTTTCTTCTTCTCGTTCTCTTACTCACCGGAGTTCAATGGTGGTATTGGTGGTGATTTCTTTATGCCTTCTTGGTCGAATAAGTCGGTTCTGGTCTAGCTTTGAGAAAGGAATCATCGATCGAAAAGGGGATGGGGTTTTACCGTCACTAGTCGAGAAGATGTTGTTTGGTGCGATAGCTTCAAAAGATAGAGAAGATGATCGACGTTTTCTACAAAAGCCATGGAAGTTTCTGATGAATTCTTGAAAAGCCATGGAAGTTTTATGGGTAAAGCATGGTGGCGTAAACATGAAGCAAGGAAGTGTTGCTTTTTGAATTTCCATTTAATTTTAGATTTAGATTTAGATTTTGTTTTGTATTTTATTTTATTTTTCTAATTACATTGGTGGTCTTTCTGTTTTGATAGTTCTTACAAAAATAAGAAAAATAATACAAAATTGCAAAAAGAGGACAAAAACATCATTGGACGATTTTGCCCCTGACCCTAACGAAGCTTTTTAACGTCGTTAGTGTCTAGGGACCTCTTTCAAAGCAAAATCCATACCCTGAGGACGTAAACTTGAATTATGAAAACATAGGGACCTCTTTCAAAGAAATCACTAAACGTCAGGGACTAAAATTGGAGTTTACTCTCTTTATAATATAGTATAGATTAATACATATTTATTTTTGCAGCTGATTCGGTCCGACCCACTCAAAAAAATGTTTAAACCGGACCGGACTGAGCGGTTTGACTATTTTACAGACCTAACCAAACCAGACTGGCAGACCGCTCAAACAGCAAAAAACGGTCTGATTTGACTAGTTTGAGCAGTCCAACGGTTTTTTGAACAACCATAATTCGATCCAATCCAATTAACATTGGACATCCGATCCAATCAAATCCAATGGTTAATTGGATCATATTGGTTTCATCCATTGGATATTATTATTGGTTATCCATTGGATCATATTAGTTTATCCAATATTTTGAGTCAATTCTCAACCAATTAATCTACCATTTCAACCAAATATTATTCTTATATCTTCTTAATTTATTAAAAAAAACACTACATATAATATCAACTAAAAAACAATATCGTATAATATTAATAATTATGTATAGTTATTAATTGGATGACCATTGGATTACATCGGTTCGGTTTTCTTGGTTTCTGGACTGCCATCCAAGAACCGCTCAATCCAAATTGGATGTTGAAATTTTGGATTTAATCCCATCCAATTACAATTGGATATCCGATTATGGTTGATCGGTTGTAATTTAATTGGTCGGTTGTAATTGGAGCAAAGGATTTTCTACACACCCCTAGGGTGTGTTTGGTAGAGAGAATTGAAGACAGATTTCCATTTCTCTTGTTTGGTAACACAGAGAAAAGAAAATTGAGAAATAAGGCAATTCCATTTCCCTATTTTCATTTCTCCACAAAGTGAAGGGAAATGGTGAGAATTGAAATCAGAGAATTGAGGGTAAAAAAACACATCGTCTCTTCCCTCACCTCTCACTCTCGGCGCTCTCTCTCTCTCTCACTCTCGGCGCTCCCTCTCTAACCGGCGAGCTCTCCATCTCGGCTTCCCTCACCTCGTCGCGCTCTCCCTCACTCTCGGGGCTCTCCCTCTCCGGCGAGCTCTCCATCTCCGGCGCTCTCCCTCTCCGGCGAGCCCTCACGGCGGCGCTCTCTATCTCCCTCTCGGCGATCTCCATCTCCGGCGCTCTCCCTCCCGGAGATCTCCATCTCCAGGTTGAATCCACCTCCACCTCCACCCCTTACCACCACCAAACCCACCTGATCGTTGCAGCTCCGGCCACCACCAGCGAAAGAAACGAGCCGAGACTTGGGTCAAAGAAGAAACTCGATCATAAATTATAATTTTTGTTGTGATTCAGTGATGTGATTTGAAAGGGGTTTTTTAGGGTTCTTATTTTCAGTTCTAAATAGCATCTAATTCGATCATAAATGATTTCCTGGTACATTTCTCTGCTGAATTCTCTGTGCTACCAAACAGGAGAGTCAATTCCTATTCTCCAGACCAATTCTCTTTCTCTGCAATTCCATTCTCTACAATCATTTCTCTGCAATTCCATTCTCTGTACCAAACGCACCCCTAGCGTTTATGGTACAAGATAAAACTGGATAGGACTTGACAAGACAAGAGGGCGGGCTGGATAGGACAAAACAAGTTGTCTGTGTGGTGTTTGGTATAACCAGGGTCATATAGGACGTGACTAGACAAGTTGGTATAACAAGTTGTCAGATAGGACAAAATTATTTGATGATTTTATATATCATATAATAGCTATAAATGACACAAATCAAGTAATATTTAAATAATTTAATTTTTGTACATTTTTATACAATTTTTATACACATAAATATATACATATATAATAGTACCAAATCTAAATGAAGAATTTGATATAATTGACGGTAGTTCGAAAATACCTGGTCCGTATAAAGTAAAAAACTATGTTTTATTAGGTTTAGAAGATCCTTTGAATTGGCGAAGGCACGGTGTAGGTTGTTGCAACAATAGTGGTTGGAGTAGAGACAGTGGTGATTGGTGGACAACGGTGACTGTGGTGGATGTCAAGATGGTGGACAGCAATGGTGGTGGCGGTCGACAGCAATGGAGGAGGTAGTTGTGATGATGTGGTGGAGGTAGAGGTGGCGGCGGGGTGGTGGTAGTGGTAGCCGATGGTAGTGGACAATGAAGACCATGAAAGATGTACAGATGGTGGACATGAGGTGTGATGGAGGTTATTACAGCGACAATGTTGGTGGAGGTAGAGGCGGTGGTGGCTAGTGGACGACGATGATTGTGGAGAATGTAAAGATGGTGAATAGTGGTGATGGTGGCGGCCGCTAAAGGTAAAGGAGGTAGTTGGTCAACGTGTTGAAGGTAGATGAGGTTGTAGTAGTGGAGGTGGTCGATGGTGGCTGACAGTGGTGGTGCCAACGATGGGCGGTGGTGATCATTAAAACAAATACTTTATTAGGCTATATCAAATGAGGTCATATTAGTAAATTTTAGTTTTCTGACTCATTTTTTCCTCATCTAATTCCACTTATTTTGGCGGAACAAAAAAAGCTTTTTTTGTCCCATCTAGTCCTCAGTCCTTGTCTCTGTCCCATGTCCCGCCAAACGTGGGACGGTGAGTTTTTTGTCATGTCATATGTCGCGCCAAACATTGGACAATGAGTTTTCTCTTGTCATGTCCCTTCTTATCCCATGTACCAAATGTAACCTTAAAGAACCCAATCCAACTACTTTAATTTGGGAAACCACAACCTATTCAACCCTCTATCCCGACCCAACTCATTACATGTCGGTTTGGGTTGGTACAATTTAGGTTTGGCGGTCTGAATGTATGTTTAAAAATATCATTATATTACAATCTTAAACCAAAAATTCAAATATTTGTGGTTAATACTTTTTTGGAAAGGGTATCCTGGACCTATGGCCCAGACTAATCCCTGACAATTAGGGCCTTTGGTCCAGCTGCTAAAGCGTGCAGCCCTGAGATTATCCTCAGTGGCCACAAGTGCTGCTAGTGGGGCTCGAACCCAAAAATATTAGAGTCATCCAAGTCTATGTCTAATTGTCTAAACTTAACTGTCACGAATCATGATACATATTACAATAAGAACGTTGAATTAAAATGACACTATAGATCAACAATGATAGTTTTCAACTTTTGTTTCTCTGATGTTGCTTTAACCTTAGCCTTGAGTTTGTTCATGTTGTATACGGTTAAAAAAAATATAAGTTAGACTCATTTGAGTATCGGATTAGCATGAGTCTATTAAATTGTTAATGGACTTTCTTTCAATGAACTACCTAGACATTTAATAACTAATAATATAAATTTTTTAATTTATTATAATTTTGTCCGGTTTGAAAGTTGGTTTGGTGTGACATGAACCTAATCTATAACCAATCACATTCTCATCGGTTTGTGTATCTTATAAACCAATTAAACCTCGGATTACATTGGGTTAGTTTCGTTGGTCTAATTTTTTAATTTTTTTTGGGTAGGTTGGTAGTTTCTTCCATTCTTTATGCACCATGATTTTAAGTTGAATTAAGAATTATTTGGTCAACGGGTTGTTTTGGCAATGGAATTTTACAATTTGTTTAAGTATTTCCGGTTTACAAATTATCTATTAACTTTTTTGTGCATGTTTATTATCGATAACAATTTTTGGTATGTGAAATATGGCCTGAACACTCATTGTTAAAAAAAAATCATAATTTTCTGATTTTCTGCTTTATTTATATCAACTTGAATAAAATATAAATGTCTTTTCAAATATAAAACTTAAAAGACCAAAAAAAACTTAAAAAGTACATATCAATATCTAAATATTTATATTATTTTTTGGGTGATTCTAACTACATCCTAGTCTAGGTGTCATTTACACCCTAGTCTAGAGAGGTTGTGAGGAGGAAAGGGATAATAAGGGTACAGTTTTCCGATCCAATTACACCATATGCACCCTAGACTAGGGTGCATATAGCAACACCCTTTTTTTTTTTACTTTAAAGTGTTTCTTAATTATTTTTTAAAAAAAATAATAATAATTTATTAGTACTCTCGGAAATAATATGAGGTGGCCCAAATTGAGTGACACTACTTATTCTACTTTTCTCTTTGTCACAATAATATCCACTTGCTTTTGACACAAATTTAATTTGATTTGCTTTGCTTTATTTATATAAATTTATAGATTCTATAACAAACTGATACATTTAAACGAAATAAATCTTAGATGGATCAATGATTTGCTTGAATTTATTCCATTTAAAATATTAAACATAAATTTATATTATTATTTATAGAGTAAATTACAAATTTTGTCTTTGTGGTTTGTTAGGTATAACACTTTTGGTTCATGTAGTTTTGGTATTCGAATCATGTTAGGAGCCTCGATTTGGCCCTCACGTAATATAGAAAGTACATCTTAAACTAAGACCTCCGTTTGACAGTCGTAGTATTTTTTTTTTTTGTGTGTGTGTGGGGGGGGGGGGGGGGGGGGGGGGGGCTCACCGGAGGGAGTGGCAATGTCAAGAGAAGGCGGTAGATGGGATTTACATCAATGGGGTGGGGTTTAGATGAAGTGGTTGTTGTGGTTTAGATTGACAGGAATAGAATGATTTTGATGTGTTATTATCTTAATGAACAAAACCCAGGTGGTCGTTATGGTGAAGAAAAGGAAAGGAACTTGGTCAGGATGGAGTTGGTGGTGGTTGAGATGGATAAGAGTGTTGGAAATGGATTTGGGGTTGTTCGTAGGAGATGAGTTGTTAGTTTGGACAATATAAATTGGGGAAAGGAGTCGGAGACAGTAAGGTGGTCTTGGCAGGCAGAGTCGGTTGGTTGTGTGCGTTTCCTTGGGTTGCTAACAACCGGTGTTTATTTGATGTTGCAATTCTGGGAACGGGAAGAGTAAGAGGGTAGGATCACTAAAAGACAGAAATATTTAATAAAGTAAATTGAATAACAAAAATATAAGAGTTTTAACTTTTTAAATAGAAAAATAAAATAAAATTCGATAAAGACCTAAGTACCCTTCATTTAACGGGTTTTTTAATAATCGTTTCAGGGAGGGACCAAATCAAGCCATTTTACAAACCACAATGGCCATCTTATATTTTCGAAACTAAAGGAATGAAAAGTGTTATGTTCGACAAACCATCGATAATTTACTCTTTTGTAATATTAAAGCATGTTGGTTGAGCTTGGAAATTCAAGTGTAAAAAACAAATGTGCCTACTCCTTCCATGCATTATAGTTGAGTTGTTGTCACTCTATATTGTGATTCCGTTGATGTGTAAAACCTACATAGTTTCTGAGTGACTCTTCAACCAAATTATTTGACTTGCACAACATGCAACTAGGGCTACAAAAAAAAACCCGATAGGCCAACAACCAAACCCAATCCAACTTATATCGAAATTCAATCGGGTTCTAAGTTTTACAGGCTGACATAGTTGGGTTGAGGTCAACAACCTTACCTAACCCGAATTAAATCGAAATTCAATCGGGTTCTAAATTTTATAGGCCAACATGATTGGGTTAGGTTGATGAGACCGATAAAAACTAAACAATTTAGAATTTAATATACTATATATCAATTAATAAGAAACAATTAGTATTTGTGAGTTCTCGCCTCTACGTCCAAGACTACAAAAGTTAGTTTGCCTAATTTCTCTATGTTATTGACTTGGTTGTTTGATCTTTATGAGTTTTCGCTTCTTTTTCTTTTGTAAATTAATTTATCATTTATGTATTAATCTTATATTAACCCGTCAACCCAACCCGCATGGGTGGATTGGTTTTGGCTAAGTTTTAACTAGTTGGGTTGGATTATTCAGATGTTGCAGCTTGCCCAATGTACACCCCTATATGCAGCTAAGGGTGCACCAAAAACCCAACTAACACAGCCAACCCAACCAAAAATAAATCAACTCGAAACCACTCAATACCTAATCGAGTTGTAAAATCTTCAAACCGTAGGTATTGTGTTAGCATTGGTTAGGGCCACTTGAACCCAACCCAACCAAACCAAACCAAATGAACCATATGCCTTTCTATATCATGTGTTTAATATGATTGTTAAGTCCTTAATTAATATATGTACATTAGACATTAGACTAACTCGTAATTAGCTCTATTCATATTATATCACAATTTCAACCATAATTTTACTTTCTTATTTGCATAAACCTTCAACTTCTTTTTTGAGTTTGTTGCATGTTTTGGGTTTATAAATGCACAATTACATGTTCGTTCTTTTTCTTATTCTTTGAATGCCAAGTTCATTGCAACTTGTTCTAGCAGCCTGAGTAACAACACCTATACACTATTACCACATAGGAAATGGAGTACGCAGTTGCCTATAATTGTTAGCCTTGATAGAAAGCCTTATCCAGATATCTCTTAATATCTATTATGTAATTGGTAGTCTTATTAGTATGTTCTCATTTTGATTTTACTCCATTTAAACATAATAGTTTAACTAGATTGTAAAATGATGTACCAAAATTTCAACTCGGCCAACCCGACTAACCCAATTGAACTCGCGGGTTTAGATTCGGTTGGGTTATACTTTTGTTTGTGTTGGATTGAGATTTTTGAAACCACGAACATTGAGGTTTGTTATATTTTTGTTTGGGTTGGGTTGAGATTTTTGAAACTGCAAACATTTGGTTAGGTTGCTCAACTGCTTTCAACGTGACCAACACAACTCATGTGCACCCCTACATGCAGTTGCACCAAAATCTGCTTTTGTCATAGACAATGTGACAACTGATTGCTTTTTGGATAACCAAGGCACATCACCATCACTTAGCATGAAGACATAGTCAGAAATATTATCACAACATCTACCTTCAAACTAGTCGTTACCATTTTTATTTTTGAAATGAATGTCTTTGCATGACTCTACTCCCGCGTTTACTTCCCCATCATATCTTTTTTTTTTCTTTCCATAATAGCTTCGATTCTAGTCATCAATTTGTTTTTTATTACCAGAAGCATCTGTGATGTGTGTGGGTAAAAGAGTAAAGGCAAAAGCTAGGTCGTTAGGCCTCATCCAACCGTTGATCTCTTGGTTCACAAATCACACCCCCTAAAGAGTCCCGTCAAGGCCATAGGCGATTTTTGTGTCAGTTCTCCAGGTCCATGAAATTAGTCTAGTTGTATGGAAGTTGATCCGAAAACCCACGGTTAGTAAAGAAAAAAGTGACTAGTTGACAAGTTTGGTTCTATAAAGCTTAAAAAATATATTTTTATACTTGAGGTTGGTTAACTTGTAGGCCTAGATATACGACTCATAAGTCATAGGATTGAAGATTTGCACCACAATACCTACAACTTTGAGCAACTTGTTGGTCACACACATCCATGAAACTCTAAGGTCTTGTTTGATTTGCGGGATTTATTAAGATTTTGAGGGACTTGGAATTGAATTTCATTCTGATCCTATTTTTGGTTTAAAGAAATGCTTGGATTTGAAACCCGTGTTTTCGAAATCCCACAAACATGGATTTAGAAATCTCATAGGGTAGTCGGTATTTTGCGTGATTTCATAAAATTTATTTGTAATGATGTTTTAAAATATGTTAAAAACACTAGTTTTGTAATAATCAATTAATAAAAAGTTAATTTAATTTGATTTTATAATTTGTTTTTATAAATTATATATTAAGAATGAAATTCAATTCCACTCCAAATCTTACAAACCAAACACATCAAAGATTTTAAATCCCCCCAACTCCAAATCCCTCGAAAACATTCTATCAAACTATATGGGCCCTAAGAACTAACTTATGACATGTTTGGTTCGCGGGATTTGGTAGGATTTTGAGGGGCTTGGAATTTAATTCAATTCTAATCATGTGTTTAGTTTGACGAAGAGTTTGAATTAATTCCCACAACCGATGGATTTAGAAATCCCCTAGAGATGATTGTCATTTCAAATCTAAATACCATGGATTTCAATTGTTTCGGTCAAATCTCTACCCTACCTCTTTTATCAAATCTGTCATAATTTTTCATCGTATCTACATCTTACTAACACAAACAAATTATTTACAAAACAAACAAATATTTACAAAAAGTTTAAATTTCATTCCACATCTACACATCAAACAAGATTTGTAAAAGAAAGGAATTCAACTCAATTTAAAATACTACAAACCAAATTGACCAAATATTTTAATACTTCCAATTCCAAATTCTTCCAGTAAATTTAGATTAAAAACACACTATGTTAAACCAAACAAACCTTAGGATTGTGATAATAATTTAACACATGATATTTTATGCTCAACTATTCTAAGCAAAAAGGACTCCTAAATTTAATATTGATGACCATTTTATTATTTTTGCATAATTTAAATAAGAGTAAACTACAAATTTTGTCCTTGTGGTTTTGTAACACCCACTATTTCGAGGCATCCGTTTATGATTAAGTGTCCAACCAAGTGACATTTAAAATGATAAAGTATGAAGGTTTATAGTATTAATCATAGTGGAAAAGTTGGTAAACGAATCGGACGCGAGAAACAAAGGAAAATGGGAAACAGTGCGTGCACGACTTGGGTCACGGGGTAAGTCACGTGACCTACTATTTGGCACACTGGAGTTCTCGGGCGACTTGCCACATGACTTAGGTCGCAGACAAAGTTGCATAGACCCCTGATTTGCACAAAAACCCGATTTTTTTAGGGTTTTCTTCATTTCTCTCTATATCCTTCATTTTTCTTCGTTTGGGGTGATTTTGGAGGCTATGGCTTCGGGTTTTGAATCTCTTCAAGTTTAGATCAAGAGGATTAAATTTTATTGGGATATTCTAGAGTATTTGTGAAAGGTAACCTCTTCATATTCTTCCTCTATAAGCTAGTGTTTTGTGTGATCTTCATCTCCTCTCTTTTTCGCCCATCCTTATCTTAGGTTGTGGGTTCCTTTGGGTGGAGATGACCTTTTGGGAGCATTGGGATCTAAGGTTGAAAGTTTTGCTTGTAGATCTCAAGATTTTATCTAGGGAAGCTCAAGATTTGAGTTTGGAACCTAGGTTCAACATAACCTAGAAAGGTGAGTTCAGTCTGCTTTGTAAAAACTATGTACATGCAAAAAAATGTCTATCTTATGTATTGTAATGTTTTTCTTGATAGTTATCAAATGTGGTGATTATTTGATGATATTTACATCTGTGAATTGGTTTTATAAACTAGGGAAATGCCCAAATTTGGAGATTTGGACATTTTGATGAATAAATAATAAAAGTGTGTTATTTTGTAGATTTGTTTTACAAATAGAGATTTATTTGACAATAATGCATGTTTGGTGTATTTGGTTAGGAAAATACATATTATTGCATTGTGGGACGTTTTAGAAATATAAAGGGTATGATTTCAATTGGAAAATAGATTGTAACAACTAATGATGATTTTTTTTAAGTTAGTTATACTCTTGGAACATGAATATACCTATATATTAAAATTTTGCACTTTATTGCTTATATTGACTTTTATTAATTAGTCAATTGAGTGGTGAGCTTTTGGCTCTATTTTAACTCAGATGAGTCTTGTGGGACATTTGTACGGTTTAACTTGTTCTATGTTGGCCTTTTGGAGTTATATGCGGTTATAGCAAATTTATTTGTAAGTTACATGCTTTGAGTGCATTGGTCATTCAATTAGTCATAAAAATATAGATTGTAATGTAATGAATCCATAGACATAGGAGTCAGTCTTTATTGGTTTAAAATGGGACGGTTGTTACCCTCTTATGGATAGGAATAGGCATTGGGTCGTCGGAGGCCTCATGGTACGGGCTCTTGAAGTCGAACATATGTCATTGACCATGTGATGTAATTTATGAGTCAGTTTTAATGGGATGGTTATTCCCATATTGTAGCTAGAAATAGGCATTGGGCCATCGGGGGCATCGTGTTATGGACTTATAAAGTCGGATCATGACCATTGACCATATGGTGTAATTTATAGTGAACAAGTATATCTCAGGTCATCGAGGGTCCTAATGCGTGGTATAGATCATGGGTGGTTGAACTTGATGATCATTGATCAGTAATGGGCTCATTGACGTTGACATGTGGCTTACTTTTGTGTTCGTCACATTCTATGGTTACGGGTCTCCCCCGTCAACACAAGGTGTTATTTTGGATAGTGTATTATCCATGTTTTCGGTGTTGTTTTGGGTATGGAGTGTATCCATAATTTATTATTTTGATATCTTGGAACTTATTCATGTTTTAGTGTTTTGGATTATAGAGTTTTTATGCACGTTTTCAGTATTTAAATATTTAGTCTCATTCATGTTTTGGGTGAGTATGAGACTTTGGTTTCATAATAAAGGGGTGTTTTGATAAATGAGTTTGCATCACGAAAATTGTGGTTTTTTGGAAAAGATTTTGCTTTTATACTAAATACATTTTATTTTGAAAATTGTGATTTAAATAACATCATATCTTTTCAGTTTTACCGTTTTTATTTAAGATGAAAACTGCTCGAACTTACTAGGCATTAATCTTAAGTCTTTTTATTTGTCGGCAGGTGCATCAGGTCCTTGTTGGGGTTTGGTACTAGCAACATTGTGATGAAATGAGTGCTAGACAGAGACACGATAATGATCTAGCTATTCGGTGATGTCTTCCGCATTTGGAGATAGCAATTGTTATTGAGTTTTAGTAATACCTTATCTTAACCTAGTCTTTATGTAAGGTTTGGTTTATCAGTTGATGTTAAATCTAGAATTTTATTTGAGGTAATTCAAGTATTGATTTATAGAAAAAGATTTATCATCTATTTGATGTATTATTGAAAATTTTAAATCAATTGCTCTTTCTAGATTTGAGGGTGTTACATGTTTGTTCTTTGTAACACTTTTGGTTCCTATAGTTTCGGAATTACAAGATGGATATTGTGGTATGAAAAAAAGACCTGATTTGGTCCCTGCTTCTAACGGTTGTTAAAAGAACCTGTTAAGTCAAGGGTATTTCAGTCTTTCTACACTTTATCTCACTTTTCTTTAATAGATAAATAAATATGTAAACTATATGGATCAAAAATATAACTTACTCTAATATAAACACTAAGACACGATGTTTTTTCACCGACCTCTCTTCTCCGATGTCGATCACTCCCTCTTGTGACTCTGGTGCTTACACCTCTCACCCACGACACCTTCATATCCAACGAGCACCCCTCCCTCTTCATCCTCTTATCTGACAAGCACTGTAATCCTCTCTACCCCTGTTTTGCTTCTCCATCTACAACACAAACACCATCCAGCCACATTGAAACCCTAGAAATCTAAATTGAACGAATAATGGGTGTTTCAACCAAAATGTGACCTGGAAAGAAATTTGTTTATTAAAGATGGATTTTATTGAAATTTTACTGATTCATGGAGAATTTTATGGGATTTAGGTTTTGTCCCTGCCGATAAAGAAATATGGGTTTAAAGAAATTTGAGTGAATGTAATAGGTATCGGATCAAGAATGGTGTCGACGGGAGGGAAGGGTGGAGTAGGGTTGTGTTAGCCATCGGGTGGCCAACGAAATTGTTCTAGGGGAATTTGTGTTCAATGGTGATAGAAATGGGTCATCGAAGTGACAGGGGAGGGGGAGGCGGTGGTTGGTGGGTTCACCAGAGTGTAGGTTGGAAGGTTCACCGGAAGCATTGGCTTGAGAATTCATCGGAGGCGTCAAAGGCATTGGGAGGCCTTGTGTCAGTATTTTGGTTTACAATTTTAGTTTATTTTATTTATACATATAAAACCATATATTTGACTAAATTACATTTTTGGTCACTATAACTTACTTTTATTTTTTTAATAAAAAGTGAGAATAAAATGTAAAAAGCCTAAAGTATCCTGCATTTAATGGGATTTTTTAACGGTCGTTAGAAGGAGGGACCAAATCCGGACGTCTTTACAAACCACAATGGTGATATTGTAATTTCAAAACTATAGTGACCCAAAGTGTTACAGACAACAAATCACAAGGACCAGATTTGTAGTTTACTAAACTACTCTTACTTATTAATATATTTGTTTTCCGACCTAAAATAAATCATTAATGAACGTGCGTGCTTATCATACATAAGATTGACTTGTGTATGTATATAGAATATTAAAATAAGTTCTAAAAGTTTGAGAAAACTAATATAATATCATTTTAAAGAGTACTAATTTTAAGTTCTTAGAACATCTCCGATAAATGTTATACAATTTTTCCAAAGTCATGAGTTGATTTCCAGTAAGAATAATGGTTACGGTGAGAAAGGTAAGAAAAGATTTCCAATATTTGATCAATCTTAATTGAAAATCAATTGAAATTTCCCTTTTAAACTAATCCATAGGTGATTTTGTAACTTAATCTGAACCATTAAATCGACACTAATTAAAATTGATCAAGGGTCCAAATCATTTATTAAACTTCTCACTTTAAATCATACTATCACACATCCTTTGTTTGAAAATCAAATCTCTATTCAATTCCAACAACTACTTTATTTTAGAGATTCCAACATTAATTTGGAGATTTTCAACATCAATTTTTTTCTAAAATATAGTAAGTAAGTTTTAATGTGTTTGAGAAAGATTTTAGTAGGTAGGCAAACGATCGTGTGAGAAGTTGAGTTAACGTGAGAAGCGTGAGAAGTGGATCTAAACTCTTGATCACTTATAATCTCAAACTCACCCATGAATCGCGCTTCATAAGAGAATTGATGTGGTGCATCTCGGTGCATCTCATCCTAATGTGCATCTAATGGTTGATAATTTTTGCTCATGCTTCTCATGTTAACTCAACTTCTTACCTGAACCCAACCCTTAGTAGATAAAAGTGCATTTAGCCCACCCCTTTAAAATTTTCTACAAATTTAAAGATTTTCACCCTCTTAATTTTTTCCCACTACTTTAACATAAATTATAATATAGTTGTTAAAGTAAAAATATGTTTTAAATCTTCGGGTTTTTTTGGGTAATGCTATATACACTCTATTTATGTCAGTATCAGATCATATTATACATTAGAAATATAAAAAATAAGTCTTGATATTAACGTATATAAGAAGGAAATTAGTAGGTAATCTACATTTAGCTCAGTATAGGTGTTTGGGATCTTACTAGAGGCGACCAAGTGGTTTACGGTTTACCTAGAGGACAAATAGGTGAGGTCGATGTGGAATAATATTCACGTCTATTCACCCTATCTCTTCATTCATGTAGACCTACCCTTAGGGGTGTAAACGAGTCGAGCTTTTAACAAGCTACTCGAGCTCGAGCTCGTTGATCTCGAGCTTTAGTTTAATAATTCTCGAGCTCGAGTCGATCTCAAACACAAAATAGAACTTGTTTAACTTTACGAACTGAGCTTTATGACACCAATGTTTGACTCGGCTCCTTCGAAAACTCGATTCAATATTTTGAGTCGAGTCGAGCCATTCAAGCATACCCTTTTTCGAGCCAAACATGCTCATATATTTATTAATCATACAATAAAAATATAAAATTATCAAACTCAAGCCGATAAACGAGTTAATCGGTTGCGAGTTCGAACCCATAAACAAGCATCGAGCTCGATAACTCAAAGAATATTCGAACTCGAGCTCGAGCCCTACGTTGAAAAAGTTAATCAAGCTCGAGTCGAGCTCGAGCCTAATATTAATTTTTTGAGTCCGACTCCATTAACCTACTACTCAACTTGACTCGACTCATTTACACCGCTACCTACCCCACATAAATGATTAAATGAAATTGAATATTTACCATTACGGTTGGCAATAATAATGGCAATAATAAGTTACATGAATATTATTTTATTTATTTAAAATAACAAGTGATGAATATGATAATTATCCATAAATGAAACTCTTATCTACATTTTTTTTTGAAAGGCAAATATTTTATTAAAAACTTACAAAAAACGAAACAGGCTTCTACAAGCTACAGAACCAAATCGAAACAAACTAACACGAAATAAGGCTAACCCAAACTAGTTTAGGCAAAAAGATTAGAAACAACAACTGTAACCAATATCACCCAAGACCAAAAACCATGATACCAGCAACCGAAAAGATTTCACAAGGGGATGTCAAATATGGCAGTAAGCCATAGGCCCTACGATATACAGCCTTTTCGCATTCTTCTTGACATCCGGTCATAATATCTAACTTTACCTGCAAATAAAAGATCGCAAATGAAGATTTATTCCAAAAAACCACTTGGTTATGATGTTCCTATGACATATATGCCGCAGACCCAAGTGTAGTTTACCAAACAGATTTCAACTAAGTCGAAGCCAGACATCCAATCAGATGATTTAAAATCTCACTTATTGAATAGGATCCTAATCAATATTTAAAAGTCATTAACTAAAAGAGTCATTTAAATATTTGAGATGTCAATCTTAGACACAAAAGTTAATATTTTAAAACTACATGACCCAAAATAAATATATATAAAAGGAAAATACAATACATTTTCATATAATCTATGCTTCAAAAAATGGATGTAAGAATCATGAAGAAAAAAGTTTTATCTAAAATATGCATGTATTGGCCATGGAATATCAAAAGTTTGGGTGTGGCATAAGTTCTTCATTAGCCTCTTCTAGATAAACAAGATTTTAAACATTTCACATAAAACTATAGATCCGTTATATCGTGCTTTCGCTTAGAGAAAAAAAAATGTTGGGGAATTTTTCAAAATAAGTTAAGAGTCTTAGTTATTTTGGGTTCAGCCTTAGGAAGAAGAGAAAAGACAATTTTAGTGGGTTTCACCTTGTCCTACGTAGGTGAAAAAGTGAAACAAAAGTGGATATATAAGTGAAACTATTTTCCATATATTAATTTTCCATATATTAATTGATTATATATTGGAAATGATGGAGGCTTCATAAGGGTGCAACGCACCCTTACGCACGCCCGACCGTGGGCACAATGTGGCTCACTTTGCACTTCGCACACATGCATCACTGTGAGCCGCAAATTTTATTTTCGACATGTCCATTAGTGACAGCCCTGGACAGATGCGATGGTTTGGAAGGCTTGCTATTGGACAAACGCGACGGTTCACTTAAAGTCACACCTGTTCGTGAACAATTACGACGGTTCACACCAAGGGCTTCGTGGAACAGATGTGGCGGTCCAGAGTCATCGCCTATGGTGACTGCTGTCACAAAAAACATGCAGTCATGAATGTTCAAAGGGTTGTGACATTCTCATATATATATCTACCTTTAGACACCAAAATAGATAACTTTTTCTCTATATACCAGATTGCTATGATGTTATGTTGTTATAGAAACACAACTTCTAGTTCCTAGAAATCCTTGCAAGCTCAATAGTTCACCGGGATTATCACCACTAAGCGCGATGTTGATAATCGTTTTTACATGCGTTGCTTCATTGTATCTTGGGAAGCAATTCACCATAAACCCGTAGCATTGTGTTCAATCGAACGGTGGGTGCGAAATTGCTTTAAGAAGAGAGAGACCTCGCCTTAAAAGCAATAAGTAGTAGATTATTTTAATTTTTTATACCTCTAGTTTAGAACCCCAAAAATCAACAAAAAATATGTAACTAAAATATGTAGGTTGGGAGTTGGATGAACTTTGGTTTGTAAGCATATGAACACGAAATCTTGTGACTTTTATCAGTTTTTCTAATTAATGAAACATATGAATTTGGGTTTAATGCTTTTGTGAATTTGATCAGCTTCCAACTAATTTAATTGTTATGAACTAGATTTGAGAGAACTATTTTTTTTAACTTGAATTGAATTTGTATGCCTAAGGTGAAAAGTTGGATAGAGATATACCAAGTAAACCTTAGTACTAATTTTACAATCTTGTTCTTCATGAATTTCTAAACTCGTATCTTCAGATCGAGAGATAAAACTTACGTTTTCTAGAGATAACTCTGTTGTTGCTCGAACAACAGTTAATTTAGTGATTGTGTATTCAATTAATTGGATTACTCTGATAAATGTCATAAGTGAAGTGTTCCTTGTGAAACCATCGGGATTCCAACCCTCAACTGCTTCCTCCCGAAAAAGTTCCCAACTTTGTTCTTTGTTTTTACTCAAGAGTTTATTTTATTGATTTAGTTATTAATTAATTATCAACAATTCATCAATTGGATCGTCCAACTAATAGTGGTTATAGTCATTATGATACTCAGTTCCTAGTTCCCTTGGTTCGATACTCGTACTTCTAGTACATGTTACTTGATTTGACCTGTAAACTTGCCGTTAGATTTAGGGGGAGGGGGGGGGGGAGTAAACCCACCTATCATATTTTTAATCTCAAAGGTTTGAATACACAACAATACATTTGAATCAGAAAAATCTTTTTCTTTTAAAGCCATACATGGTCCAACACAAGAAGGAAGACCTTGTTGGTTTCAAATCTCGGGTCTTCCTAGCACAAGATGTTAGATTACCAGAATATTAGTAATTTAGCTATTCCTAGAATTTGTTGTTTTTGTAGATTTTGTTGAATTAGTCAAATAAGTTATGGACTCTGTTGATTTGAATTTGATTTAATTGATTGTTTTGAGATTTTTCCCAATTAAAATTGTTCAATGTGGATATTTGAACGTGAATCATGATTATTGCATATTGAATTGATATATTACATGGGTTTGGGTGTGTTTGATCATTCAAATTCGAAATCATGTAATTTAAAATGTAATGCATTAGATCAATAGGAATAAGAGTCTCTTGTTAATAGAAGTGGAGTTTTGTTCACTTTAATTCTAGAGTCTTCACCAAGTCGATATTTGGGGCTTTGAGTAGAACTCTGTAGAGTCATATGCGGAGGCCATTGGATTTTATGGTGGAACTCTTATAGGGTACAAGTATGCACTAGGATCATTTTAGGGTCTTGTGGTTCTACTAGAAAGGGTCGTGTACCGAGACCTATCATTTGAGGTGAAACTCGATAATATTGATACATGTCTTACTTTTGTGTTCCCGCCACATTCGATGGAAACAAGTCTCTTTGTCACCGCAAAATGAAATGATTGTTTTAAATCACCATGCTATGGTACTTTTGGATAGAGTATTTTTAATGTAATCATATTTTCTGAAGAGGAAATAATTGTTTGAAAAATTACTCTCACTATTACTGTTGCGATAAAAAATGTTTGAACTCATTAGATTTTAAGCCTATCATCTTTTTTCGTATCGACACGTATATCACGTCCTAATGAGATATGGGTTGAGTTGGGAGATATGTAGATGCGCTTGAAAGGATGACATTTAGAGACGTCATCTAATTTTGAAGATAACAAATTTGATGGTTTTAGTAACCTCCGTATATATTCTAATTCTATTTAAAATTAGATAGACTGTTATGTAACTCTGATACTTACTTCGTTCTCATTCATGTTTGTAAACAATAGGTACTTTTGAATTAAAATTTGGTTATTTGGTGAAAACTGACACTTTCATATTATCTGCTATTTTCAACTTTTAGGGGTGTTACAACGTTCACCCCCCTTCTCTATAAGACTATATGGCATGCCTAATAGTCTCCTCTTCCATAAGCGTACATGGCCCAATACTACGTGTTAAGCACCAAGTCGTTGAAAAATTGGTCCCTTGCTTAGGTAAGGACTAGTCATATTCATCAATTCTTTGATCTTATTTGCACCTTTTATTGGATATAACTGAATACCATATATGTATTTTTTTTAAAGATAGAAACGTGTAATTCTTTCTTTATCCGTCGTTAAATGCAAAAACGCAATGTGACAACTTTTATAGCACCCAAATTTTGATTTGTTTTTTGTTATCACTTGTGTTTAATCTATCGTATTCACATAATATATATATATATATATATATATATATATATATATATATACATATATATATATATATATATATATATATTTCAAAACTGAAAGGTGGTCATACACCATCTAGAATCGTTGATCTAATAAAAGTCGAATGAATTTATCTCTTCCTTTTTTATGAAAAGTGTTATGCGTGGTATCAACATCTTTGATTTTCTTAATCACAAGGGATTGAATCCACAACTTCATACATTTGAATCAGACAAAAAAAAATTTATCTTTTAAAGACGAACATGAATCAACACAAGAAGGAAGACTTTGTTGGTCCGGAATATTGGGTCGTCCTAGCACAAAAATGTGTTAGATTAGATACCTGAATGTTATCAATATGGCTCTTCCTTCATGGTTAGTCATACTTTTACCAAACATCTAAAGATTAGTTCATGTTGGGGGTGTTAAAATACAAAGCAAAAAAAAAAGGAAACTCAAACTAAACATCGGTCTCTTGAACAATATATCTAGAATTAAAAAACTCCCTTTTAAATCGCAATACCCACGAACAAAACATTAATCTTCTTCAATCTCTCGTTCCCCGATGATTCCTTCCCGTTAATTATCTTTAATCTCCTAGGAAAAACCGCTTCAAGTTGCCCAAAATCGCCCCTAGCCACTGCTTAAGTCAATAGAATGCTGACTCCCCAAACCCTAGGTGAAAAAGGCCTAAAAATGATTCTGCAGGTTGGCACTAGTTATGGCACTAGTTAACTGGCGCTATAACTCTCGCAAAAAACCGCAACTCACTAGAAGCCTAACTAGCTTGACAAGTCTTGGTGGGCACTGTTTTGAGCTTTTTTGGTGCATTTTTTCGAGCCTTGACCCATTGTTTTGTAACACCTCGAATTTTCAATGTATAATTTCTATTATTAAGACTTCTAGTCTTCCTCATTTTGAATCGTATCTATTGTGTTTACCGTTAAAAGTATGTATCGCGCGAAATAGCCAAGCTTGAGTGTTAAGACTTGATTTTGGAAGTGAAACTCAGTGACTTGCGCGGGTTCCTTCGCGGTTTGGAAAGCCGCGGCCTAAGCCGTGTAACTCACTGTATGTTGTCAATATCAGGGACACGCGCGGGCTACGCCGCGGCCTCATGTCGCGGCCAAAGCCGCGAGAAAACACCTGCAGGTTTATAGACGGGTTTTTCCCCTTTTTCCTCATTTACTTCTCATCTACCTCTTTTCTACTCTCTCAAAACCACTCCCTCATCAAGAACCGAAATTAGGGTTTCACCAAGCTCTATCAACCTCATTTATTGCTAAGAGTTAGGTGCATCATCCAAGGAGTCAAGCTTGAAGCATAAAACCATCATCTCCACTGTCATCTTCTTCAAGAAATCAAACTAGGGTTTTGGGTTTTCATCAAAAACCCACTTGGTAAGTTCATACCCTTTTCTTAAACTTTATATATGTCAAAACATAACATTTTGGAACTCCTAAACTTCTCCTTATTTATATTTATGTTTGAATAACTTTAACTTTGTATTTTGGAGATTTAGGGATTTCTATCCTTTTTCAACTAAAATGAGGGGTTTCACCTTATGAAGTGTAAAATAATTTTATGAGCATATTTACGAATGAGAATGCTTGGATTCTACTTGATATGGTTTATTCAAATAAATGCCTTTGAAAAATAATTATTACTAAGAACTATATGTTTGATTATAGTTGGTCACAAATGAAATTGTGACAAGTCTAGACTATTATTAATGGATCCATAGGTATTGAGTCGGCTTTGTTTGGGATATTTTTCCCCTTTGTAGCTAGTTGAGACATTGGGTCCTTGGAGGCATTTTGGTACGGTTATGTAGGGCCGGTTACTAGCCATGGGTCGTAAATGTAATCCTAGTGAATGAGTATGACTTGGTTCCTCGGGTGCCCTCCCCCACATCTGAGTACAGACCGACGTTGTTCGTGGCCATGGTTCCAAGTATTGAGCTCACAACTCGAAAAGTGGCTTACTTTTTTGTTCTGCCACGATCCTTGGAATTCGGGTCTCCCCCATCATCGCAAGATGTATCCATTTGACCGAAAGGTCACTATGTGTTGTTATTTCATATGCAACTCATCTATATGAAAATGATTTATTATCCTTGCAAACTAAAATTATTTCCAAATCTTTATATACAAACTGTACGTTCTCACTAAGTTTTAAGCCTAACACTTTGTCTCAAATGATGTGTATAACAGGTTCCCTTAGCGGTGGGTTGCCGAATGTTTGAGTGACGAGTGTGGGCTTTTGAGTCACTTTTGAGATGATAGATATTTTGGGAATATTGACATTATAAGCAACTTTATTATTTTGGGATTTGGGTTGACAACCATTGTAATCTAGATATAAGTTATTTAGAGTAGTTCGTTGTCAATTACTATATTCATTTGCATGTTTTTTAAACGTTGTATTGTATTATCCCCTTTTGGGTGGTTTACTTCATTTATGATCGTCATATTGCCAAATTTTCAATTTTTAAATTTACTCTAAACTTTAGGGTGTTACATGTTTGACTTGGGAAAACTTCGCTTTGCCATTAGACTTATCGGGCGCTTCATTTTCGTCTATAATTAGCTTCTTTTGAACCCAATTTTTAGTTTTTTTCTCGAAAGATAGCTTCGTGAAAAACTCATGAATAAATTGTGAAAAGATGTTTCGTTTGTTAGGAATCCAATCAATTTTACCCATAAAGTGGAGCTAAAATAACGCCTAATGGTGTTATCAAAATATCACATATGTTGATACCATGCATAGCACTTTTCATAATTACCGAACAATTAAATTCATTTGCCTTTTATTGGATCAACAATTCTAGACAGTGTATGACCACCTTTTCAATTTTGAAATATAGATATATCATGTGAATATGATAGGTTAAAAAACAAATGGTGCCAAGAAAATAAATCAAAATTGGGGTGCCATAGAAGCTTCCAACATTGTCTTTTTGCATTTAATGATGGATAAAGAAAGAATTACACGTCTCCTTCGTAAAACAATACATATCTGGTACCTAGTTGTATCCTATAAAAGGTACGATTAAGATCAGTAAATTGTTGAATATGACTAGTTGATACCTAAACGAGGGAGCCATATTGTCAACGACTTCCTAACACATAATATTAGGCCATGTACGCGTCTGGAAGGGGGAGACTATTAGGTATAGCGTGTAGAGTAGCGAACATAGACTCCGTGGACTAGGTATCCTTATATGTCCCCATCATGGTACTAAAAAGTAAAAATTGATTACTTCTTGTTCTAGAATTAAGGACCAATAAGTCTGTTAGACTTAACACTTCGACAATTCTAGACCACATATGAGCAACTTTTTGCAATCTTTGAAAAACGAATACATCATGTGAGAACATTGAACTAAAAACCAAAAGATCGATGAGACCAACAAATATAGACACAAATCAAAATTGGGATACAACAGAACCTTCTGCATTTGCTTTTTGATATTTAATCATCGTTGACAAAAGATTATGAGTTTTCCCAAAAAACTATGTATGGAATTTATTGGATTCGTTTGATTTGTTTTACGATGCTTAGTTCCTTGTCTTGAGGAAAAAAAAGATTCAAAATAAAGGCGACACTCCCTTCTTGTTAAATCATGCATACACATAAAAGAGGGAAATTTGTCTGATCTAAATGTATGGTGTGGTGGCTCAGATTCCATTGGCTAGGAAAGTAAACGTTATCGATACCAATGATATTAAAAGAAGAATATAACAAGTCGTCGTTTTAGAATCAAGGACAAATCTAGCTCGTTAGAGTTTATCGGGTCGCTAATTTTAGGCCAAGTGGGATCGATCTTTTTTTGTTTTAATTCTTGAAATATGGATACTTTATGATAGACCAAAAATTGGAAAAAAAAATGGAGGAGGGGGAATAAATCAAACTTAGGTGCCGTTTGTTTTTTAAGAGATCTAAAGTCTGAAGTCTTATTTTAGTTATGATTAATAAGAGGTGGTGTGTAAAAATGTCTGAACGATTCAGACTTAAAAGTCATTAAGAGGTTTAAAAAAAACCCTTAGGGTGCAGACAAGCCTCCACCTTTGTTTTTTTCATTCCTAAACTACCTACCTTGTGATTCCAAGGCCCATTTGGAAATGACGTTTTTAACTTAACTCGTCTTTTATATAAAACACTACAAAAAAAACAAAAAAATATTTATTTTTCAAAAATAATCACTCATTTCTTCTATAGAAATGAGAAATTACCAACGTTGACTGGCGTTGATGTAACAAAATTTGAGACGTGTACCTTGGGTTTGCGCCTAGTATGGCGATGGACAATGACATGTAGCTATTTACATTTAATAATTAAATTTTGCACCCTTATAATTGTTATTTAATTTACTTTATATCTCTTGTTTTTTCATTTTTCATTTTTAATTTTACACATTTATTAAATTAACATACATAATCGTATATTAACTAAAATATATCAAAGAAAATACGTTAATTCTTTTTTTACATATTACACCATTATAATCGTCTCCTCAATAACTTTAAAATGAGTCTAATATTGATTTTTTTTTATTTAATCTTATATTATAAATAGTTACAGATTAATTTTAATATTTCCATATTATACTCTTATAGTTACAAATTAAATAAATAACCGTAAGGCTAAAAAGTGTAAAGTGAATTAATTTTAGTACTTACATTTTAGGGAATTTAATTAAAATGCCCTAAGTTGAAAAATCAGTACCCAATATGCCCCAAATCTTGTAATTTTTGCCAAAATACCCCCTAGGTCCGCGTTTTTCACTGTTACACGCGGACCTGGTCCGCGTTTTGGCCGCGTTTCCCCCTACACGCGGACCTGGTACGCGTTTGGCATTCGATGCGCGTTGGTCCGCGTTTGGTCCGCGTTTGGGCCGCGTTTTTTGTTAAAAACGAGGGTTAGGTCCGCGTTTCATAGTGTAAACCGTATTAGGGTTTTAAAAATTAGGGTTTCAGGCCTATGATTTCATGTGTGGTCAACTGTTTGTGACGTATTTTTTGAATGATTTTACTGTTTTTTTCCACATTTTAGTCTGATTCTCATACAATAAGTGTACCATTGTCATTGAATATGTGGTTCACATTCATTTTCTCCATTCAATTTTTCCTATAAAGATTAGTAAGATTAGATGCAAAATCGTTCATCACATCCACTTGAATTGCTTCATTTTTCATACTACTGAAAAAATGAGTTCATCTGTTCAAAAAACTAGAGTCTTATTATGTTTCGATGGTCAATGGGTGCAAAACAACAATGGGTGGGATTATATTGGCTACACAAAGCGTGGTGTATATATTCCAATAATGGTTGCGTATAAGACGTTTATCGATTACGTCGTGGGAAAGTGTGGAATCGGAGATTCTGCTGCTTGCAAGTTGGTGTTCAGACGTGCAGATGGCTCACTGATGGAGATAACCAACGATGACGAAATCCTTGGTTTTATGCTACTTGCAGCCGATTCAGAAATACCTCCACAACTTTTTGTGTATGTCGCACCATCGATGGGCGATGACGAAGATGATGACGAAGGTGATGACGAAGATGATGACGAAATCCATGTCGGTGGTAGTCAACTGGAGCCTGACTCTCAATTTCAGGCATCCTACGACACCACACTTTATTCTGATCATGCATATCGTCCTAACGAATCTTATCCCGAAGTTGTTCCGGAGACGCAACTAGAAGAAGAAGAAGAAGAAGCAGCAGACCCCAAAAGACGGTTTGTTGGAGTTGCTGATGACGAAACACATGTTTTCACAACTGGTATATCTGATCTGGACAGATCAGATACCGATAATGACGAGGACGAAGAAACATATACCCCTAGCAATAAATCATTTGGTGCGTTAAACGATTATTTTGATATGCCCCCTTCCCTTCCTAACCCGGAGACCCATATACCAGCCTACCAACCCGCACCTTACAATCGTAGTACAACTATACATGAAGGTCAAATATTTCATACGAAGGAGGAAATGACCGTACAGTTGGGAATGAAGTTCTTGCGAGAGGGTTTCGTGTTTAGAGCGAAGAAATCCGACAAACGCAGATACAAGGCTGTATGTGACCAACAAAATTGTGAATGGAGTATGTCCGCGAAGTCCGTGGGCCCTAAAGGAGGGATGTTTGTCGTTAGAAAGCTGAACGACGTACACACATGTTCGAGGACACAACTAAATGCTAGCCACCGGCAGGCCAACAAAAGGACTTTGGGCCACATACTGAAAGACAAGTTTCTTGACGCTAGCAGGTCATTTCGGCCGAAGGACATCGTCAACGATATAAATCAGCAGTACGGGATAAACATTGGTTACCACCAAGGATGGTGTGCGCGATGCAAGGCACTACTAATGGTGAGAGGCACTCCCGAGGAGTCGTACGAACGACTCCCTGCGTATTTATATAACTTGGAGCTGAAGAATCCGGGTACACGCACCAGAATAAGGACGGATTCAAACGGACGTTTCGAATTGTGTTTCGCTGCACTTGGATGTGCGGTAAGTATATTAAATCGCCGTAGCTTTACATATTATGAATTTTAACATTTACAAATAATAACCACATACGTTTATTGCAGATCCGGACGTTTTTGACAAATCTGTGTCCTGTCCTTGTAATAGACGCTGCCCATTTAAAGGGGCATTACCTGGGTATGATGTTCTTGGCGGTTGCCATGGACGGAAATAACAACATTGTGCCCTTGGCTTTCGGAGTAGGAAAGTCCGAGACGGGGGAGGAGTGGGGTTGGTTTCTGAACATGTTGCGGGAATGTATCGGCTCCCCGGAAGGGTTGGTGTTTATGTCCGACAAGGCTCCTTCCATAAGCGCGGCAATTTCTGCCGCGTACCCCTCCACCCCTCACGCCCTATGTTGTCGACATTTGGAGATGAACGTGAAAAGCGCGGACAAACGTATCACAACAAACAAGACCACGTATTGGAAGGCGTGCAAAGCATATACTATTAGGGAGTTCGAGACCTACATGAATGCACTACGATATGAAGTACCTCGTGGAGCACAAGTTATGGACGAGGCTGGTAAAGAGAGGTGGTCAAGGGCCCATTTCCCTGCACAACGGTATAACATAATGACCTCTAATAGTGTAGAGTCGGTGAATGCACTGTCCCGTTTTGCACGCAGGTTACCCATTGTCGGCCTTATAGAGTACTTCCGAGATTTTCAACAAGAGTGGTACCAACTTCGACGACGAAAGGGAGGTTGATAAACTCTAAAATCGTTAACTTATATGTTTGTTGCATTTTTCGTCTTCCGTATAAATCGTAACACAATTAACACATATTTGTAGATGAAATGCGTAATCATCTCACACCAATGGCGGAGGAGATAATTAGCAGAAGGTCGGGAAAGTCTGCGACATGGAGGGTAAGTTAGATTGGACATGGTAAGTTCAACGTTCGGGATATCCGTTATCACGCGACTGTCGATATGGTCAACGGTGTTTGTGAATGTAACCAATGGCAATATTCTGGTTTACCGTGCGGTCATGCCATCGCTGCTGCAAGGTCAATGAATCTTAGAGATTGCAGCGATCTGGCTATATCTTACTACACGTCCAGTACTTACCGGTCAACATATCATGAGTTGATCTATCCTGTTGGACCCCCTCAATCATGGGTTTTGCCACACGTCCCCCTTCCGCCATGCTATCCACCGTTAATAACCAAGAGACGTGCGGGGAGACCAAGAAAGAACGATCGACGTCCATCTCGTGGTGAGGATCCGATACAGAGAACGTGTACTAGGTGTGGAGCAGTAGGACATACTCGTGGTGAATGTCCAACTCCTGCCCCTTCAACCGTGCCCAGGAGAGCTTCTACTAGCCAAAGATTTCGCAAGCAAGGGTCATCGGACCTAGAACCACATGGAACTTTAAGGCGTGATAGCATTGACCTTAACATTGACTTCCCTTGATTGTAACCACCTCATCTTCTATGCTAAGTGATATTGTTATTATGTTAATTGTTGATTTTATCTACCTTATCGTGATTGTGAAATTATATTATGTGTAAATAAAAGATAAACCATAAAAGCATCGTTTTATTGAAATTAAAGAAAACGAAATGGTGCATCCGTACAACATTCAAGCATCGATAAAGTAAAAATTAATGCATAAAATAAAACTTAGGTTAAACGTTAAAGTGCATCCATACAACAACCACCCTTTGAGAAACCTACTACGGGTAGATTTCCCGGCACTTCGTAACCCAGCCAGCCTTTGCCTTCATATGGTCCTCCATGACGGTGTAGTTTTCTTTTATGTCTACCAGTTCATCTTCTAACTTTCTAATCTCCTTTTGTTTCTCCCTGACATCTCGCTTCATATTCTCCAGGAGCTCCTTCTGCTCCGCAATAGTTGCTTCTTTGTCCTTCTGAAGTTCCATGTTTTGTAGCCACGTCCTGCCTGTATTTCGTATCTCTTCATTTGCCTCATCACAGGACCTTTTCAACCTGGTAGGCAGTACCTGAGACATTGTTAGATCTGGCCCCTAGTTGGATTGATACGTAGGAGGGGGCATTCCTCCATGAGCAGCGTAGTATGCGGCTTGGGCATTGTTAAACTGCTCCCACTCCTGAGGCGTTATCGGTTCATCGTAAGCAGTTAACCCAAACTGCGCCCAATCCTCCGGTGTATCTGGTGCATTCCAGTCAATCCTTGAAGCTCCATCATTTAATTGGTCGATGTCCACGGAGCGTGAAGTGCCAGCCCCATTCGCTGACCTTTTCCCCCTACCGCGTGAACCTCCAGCCATCAAGTAATGAAAATGTAGATAATGTATAGAATGTAGATAATATTTGTAAATGAAAGTGAGGGTAGAAAGGATAGATATGAAGTTGTGAAATACTACTTCACCGGAGCATCTACTTATAGTCCATGCGAAGATCGGTTCATGATAGTTTCAAAGGCATGGTCAAACGATTCCTCTGCAAAGCCTGAAATGTTTAGTTTTTTGTGCCATGGTCAAACGATTCCCCTGCAAAGCCTGAAACGCGGACTAACCCCGCGTTTTGTTACTAAAACGCGGACTAACCCCGCGTTTTGTTACTAAAACGCGGACTAACCCCGCGTTTTGGTACTAAAACGCGGACTAACCCCGCGTTTTGTTACTAAAACGCGGACTAACCCCGCGTTTTGTTACTAAAACGCGGACTAACCCCGCGTTTTGGTACTAAAACGCGGGGTTTGTTACTAAAACGCGGACTAACCCCGCGTTTTGTTACTAAAACCGGAGATAGGTTTGTAACCATGGTCAAACGATTCCTCTGCAAAGCCTGAAATGATTCTTCTGCAAAGCCTGATATGATTCCTCTTCAAATACTGAAATGATTCCTCTTCAAATACTGAAATGATTCCTCTGCAAATACTGAAACGATTCATTTTTTTTAACAATTTTTTTATAGAAACTGTGAAATTCACAACACTAAAGAGTATTTTGTGGTTTTCGATGACCGACAATGTTACCTACTCACTTCATTTAATGACGTCGTTTCAATGTTTGTTTAGATGAACTTGTACCGGTTGTTTTCGAACCCTACCAGTTTGTCATTAATTTTGTTTTTTATTTGTGATCTTGGGAGTTAACGAATTCTATATATGCATCTAAGTAAAAAAGGGTTTTAATATTTAAAATGACTTTAAAAAAAAGAATCATATTTGTTATTTCAAGAGGCCCATCACAACTCATAAGTAACATAAAAAGTAAAACAAGCCTAATCGTTTATTTGGACAGCCAACGAGAAAAGGGTCTCCGCCATGTAATTACGCCATTCCCTTGCCACATGCTCAGTTGCATCTGGTGCAACTGTTGGGTGCAGACCTTCAATAAACTTGGATATGTTACGACACACCCACACACCGTAATCCCCAAGGCCCCCTGTCTGTTGAGGTGCATCAGGATCATAAATAACCTCTAATTTTTTGCTGGCCTTGATACGATCCGGCGTGTCGTGTATCTTTTTTAACAACTTCGGCAATTGTTTTTTGAAGATCCCAAGGCGTTCTTCCAAGGGCAAAGTGTACCTTCTTGCTCGTAAACTGTCAAATAAGACCAGCCTCATTTCACGGAGGTACAGAACACCGAGCACCCAATGTTTGTCCACGACGCATATGGGGATGTATACCTGAGATTTTACAATAACACAATAATAGTTAGTAACAAACAAGTTGAACAAAAATTATGTAAATCGATTTCCATACCTCGTCGATGTCCATCCAAGCTGGATGAGTTCTATGGCCCAGTCCATTGCATGTTTCGAACACAGACCTGTATCCTTGGCCCGGCCGTGTAAGCCACTCAAAGAAGTTGGAGTCCATGACCGTCCATCTGGCATGTGGAGAGCGGGATTCTTGGATCATTCTAACCCAAGCGTCGATTTGCTATACACAAAACATAGATTGTTAGACCTGTCATTAGAAATGTAGTTGTTTATATGACTATATTTAAATACTTACCAGATCCTCGAAATCCCCACTACCACCTACACCCAACAGTAGCATGAAAAAACCGGCATTCATTTGAAGGCCGCCGTAAAATGGACACATCAGGTGGGGGAGCTGATCACTGATACATAATTCCCTGATCTGTGCAGCTGAAACAAACATCGACTGACCCGCGTCAGTCATCGTAGTGTCTCCCCCAACCTTTCCCTTGCCCTTTGCCTTCACCCTTGCCTTGGTTTTTTTCTTAGGTACTGTTGTGGTCGAAGCTTGTTGGACATATGGGGAACAAAGGGCTGGCCCCACAACAGCGACCCGTCTCGCCCTCTCATGTGTTGCCTGATCTGGATCATGTATGGCCATGTCATCATCATCGAAGTGGTCATCGATGATATTATCAGCCATCGGAGTACTCACCCGCGCCTGGGTGGTGTCAACCCCCGACTCCGACCCCATCGAATAAGGGATGGAAGTTCCCAAAAAATCTTCCACCAACCCGCTTAGGACGGACAGCCCCGTCCCCGACTCCATCATCTGGGGTCTGTAATAGTCCCCCGCCTGCATCCCAAACTCGTGACGTAGGTCATTATAAGAATCTTCAAACGTAATAACAAAAAAAGAACAACAATGAGGACTCGTCGTAACTTACATTTTGCTGGAATGATGGGGTCGAGAAAGGGTAGTTTCCTCCGGTTGCCGCCTGTGTGTACCCCGGCGTCGTGTAGGCTGGCGTCGTACTTGTCATCCCAAACTGTTGACATGGATTATAATGAGCACTCTTAATAAGAATCTTCAAACGTAATAACAAAAAAAAACAACAATGAGCACTCGTCGTAACTTACATATTGTTGGGATGATGGGGCAGAAAAAGGGTACTGTCCTTCTGCTGCCGCCTGTGTGTACCCCGGTGACGTGTAAGTGGGCGCCATGTTCGTTGACACCTAATACAATCATGGAACGTAATATCAATACACAAACCAATATTAAAGTATTGGGTGTAATATCCCCAAATTAAGTTAAATACTAACGTGAGTGTGGCGAAGGTGTGCGGTGAGGGCCTCGAAGTCTCTTACGCGCCTGTCCACGGAGGTCATGTACTCCCACTTATCTTGGTATGGGTCTATATCAGGCATCCTATGATGGGGGGGGGGGCTAGGGGGAGCTTGATGGGTGGGGATAGGAGGAGCCTGATAGCTAGAGCTAGGGGGAGCCTGACGTCGCGTGTCATCATCGTCATCTTCATCATCATCGTCATCATCGTCATCATTGTCATCGGGATCAGGAGCTCTACGTCGGGACCTCTTTGTCGGTCGCCTGCCCGCCGAACTTTCAAAAAAGGCGACGCTCCGTCGAAACCAACTCGACTGCTGCTCATCCTGAGTAGGCCTCAGTTCAGCATATGGCGCATCAACAACCTAAAAAATTATAAGACATATAAATCACAAATAGTTTTTTAATTACTACAATTAAAAATATAGTAAGAGGGCGTACGCTCAAAGCTGAGTTGAAGATCCCAATGCATGCAGACTTATTAAGGACAGCATCTCGATCCCATTTGGTTCCCCTAATCAACCTGTCGGACCGCTTGGTGAAATTTTGCCGGCAGGCAGGAAACATCTCCAAGATCCATATCTGGAATTACATAAATTGAACAAGTACGTTAGAATAAATCCAAAATTAGCAAAATTAGTTAATGAATTGATATTTATGTTATTGTACTTATCTAACCTTTAGGGCGTGTGCAAACCCGTTCAACATCATCTTGTTGTTTTGTTGGTTCTTCTGCCTGCGTCTGGCGATGGCACCGTGGAGTCCTTTGTATGTGTGACTCCAGATGTAGCTACCCCACGGATAGCGGTTAAACCTCTCCAAGTCATCGACAACGATAAGTACAGTAGAGGAAACCGGCAGCCTTGGATCACGACCCATGAACATCAAATCTGCCATCACCACCAAGCAAACACGCACAGCATCCTCATCGGATATCGCACCAAGACCAGTTCTCATCGTCTCGAGGACGGTTCTCAGCGTCAAGATACCTGGTGCAAGGCCGGGCCAAACCCTACTAACAAAGGACTCGTCTGTCAAGGTAGGAAGGTCGGGTATTTGTCCGAAAGGGAGTCCTGTTACAATACAGAACTCACGACGACCAAAGTGCATGCGAGTCCCACACACGTGAAAATACAATTCCTCCGGTTGTGGTCTCGCAACCTCGACCTCCATCTGTAAAAACATGTGTACTAGAAGGGGGTCCTGTTGGACATTGGTAAGCTCGAGCCATGGCCCGAAAGATGTGCGGCTTAACATTTGGTGTAAACGTTGTGCCCGTTCAGGTGGACACGCTTCAAAAGCATCTCTAATTTCCTTAGCCATGGCGATGCGACATTTGAACGAAAGATCGACGTTATCAAAATCGTCCTACATAGTAATGCAAGGATGTTGTTAACGCAATCTCTACAATTATTTTATGAAATTAGCGCAATCCCAAAAACATGCCCAATCTCTACAGTTTTTTTATACAAAAAAAATTATAAAACGCAATCTCTACAATTATTTTATGAAAGTAGCGCAATCCAAAAAACAAGCCCAATCTCTACAATTATTTTATACTAAAAAAAACGCAATCTCTAAAATTAACGCAATCTCTACAATTTTTTTATTAAAGTAGCGCAATCCCAAAAACAAGCCCAATCTCTACAGTTTTTTATACAAAAAAAAAACGCAATCTCTAAAATTAACGCAATCTCTACAATTTTTTAATAAAATTAGCGCAATCCCAAAAACATGCCCAATCTCTACAGTTTTTTTATACAAAAAAAATTATAAAACGCAATCTCTACAATTATTTTATGAAAGTAGCGCAATCCAAAAAACAAGCCCAATCTCTACAATTATTTTATACTAAAAAAAAACGCAATCTCTAAGATTAACGCAATCTCTACAATTTTTTTATTAAAGTAGCGCAATCCCAAAAACAAGCCCAATCTCTACAGTTTTTTTATACAAAAAAAAACGCAATCTCTAAAATTAACGCAATCTCTACAATTTTTTAATAAAACTAGCGCAATCCCAAAAACAAGCCCAATCTCTACAGTTTTTTATACAAAAAAACGCAATCTCTAAGATTAACGCAATCTCTAAGATTAACGCAATCTCTACAATTATTTTATAAAATTAGCGCAATCCCAAAAACAAGCCCAATCTCTACAGTTTTTTTATACAAAAAAACGCAATCTCTAAAATTAACGCAATCTGTACAATTATTTTATAAAATGAGCGCAATCCCTAAAACAAACCCAATCTCTACACTTTTTTATACAAAAAAAAACGCAATCTCTAAGATTAACGCAATCTCAACAATTATTTTATAAAATGAGCGCAATCCCTAAAACAAGCCCAATCTCTACACTTTTTTTATACAAAAAAAAAACGCAATCTCTAAAATAAAACGCAATCTCTACAATTTTTTAATAAAATTAGCGCAATCCATAAAACAAGCCCAATCTCTACAATTATTTTATACTAAAAAAACGCAATCTCTAAAATTAACGCAATCTCTACAATTTTTTTATTAAAGTAGCGCAATCCCAAAAACAAGCCCAATCTCTACAGTTTTTTTATACAAAAAAAACGCAATCTCTAAAATTAACGCAATCTCTACAATTTTTTAATAAAATTAGCGCAATCCCAAAAACAAGCCCAATCTCTACAGTTTTTTTATACAAAAAAAACGCAATCTCTAAGATTAACGCAATCTCTACAATTATTTTATAAAATTAGCGCAATCCCAAAAACAAGCCCAATCTCTACAATTTTTTATACAAAAAAAAACGCAATCTCTAAAATTAACGCAATCTCTACAATTTTTTAATAAAATTAGCGCAATCCCAAAAACATGCCCAATCTCTACAGTTTTTTTATACAAAAAAAATTATAAAACGCAATCTCTACAATTATTTTATGAAAGTAGCGCAATCCAAAAAACAAGCCCAATCTCTACAATTATTTTATACTAAAAAAAACGCAATCTCTAAGATTAACGCAATCTCTACAATCAACGTAATATGTAAAACTTTTTATGAAAGTAGCGCAATCCTAAAATTAACGCAATCTCTAAAATCAACGTAATATGTAAAACTAAAATTAACGCAACCTCTAACATATTATCAAAATAAACGCAACACTCTAAAATTAGCACATAATCACTAAAATAAATATAATATTAAAACGCGGTTAAAGGAAACTTACCGAAGAAAGTGGTCGACCCATATCCGACTTTTATAAATGTTATCCAACCGAGCCGAGATCCGAGCGTGTGTAATACACGATATATTTGAGAGAGTGAAATAGATGGGATACCTTTGAGAGTGATGGTGGTGGGGTTATGGGTGGGGGACCTCACTTATTTATAGGAGCCAAACCCTAACAAATAAAACAATCCACACCGTCGATCTCTAAACCCTAAATAAACAATGCTATGGGCCGGCCCCCAAGTACGCGTTTTATAGTGGAAAACGCGGAGAAAACGCGGCCCAAACGCGGCCTAAACGCTGACCAAACGCGGACCAAACGCGGATCAAACGTGCATCGAAGCCAAACGCGTACCAGGTCCGCGTGTAGGAGGAAACGCGGCCAAAACGCGTACCAGGTCCGCGTGTAGGGGGAAACGCGGCCAAAACGCGGACCAGGTCCGCGTGTAACAGTGAAAAACGCGGACCTAGGGGGTATTTTGGCAAAAATTACAAGATTTGGGGCATATTGGGTACTGATTTTTCAACTTAGGGCATTTTAATTAAATTCCCTACATTTTACACTCTTATAATTACTTATTTAATTACTTTATATTTTTCACTTTTTCATTTTTCATTTTATACCTTTACTAGATTCGCCCCCGTGTATTACACGGGTATTTTAAAAAAATTAAATCATGTCAAAAAACTTATCTTACAGATATTAATGATCATCGAAAGTACGATGCTATTTTTTTCAAGTTTTTTTTCTTTCAGAGTTTTTTTTTTTTTTTTTTGCAGCTGATTACAAAATGTTCTTGTTTTAGGTAGTTTTCACAAAAAATGTTTTGCAAAAATTAATAAAAAATATGAATAAACATTAAGAATTTCTAATATAACGTAAAGGAAATTATGGAAATGTGCATAGTTAAAATATTAATAAAATAAGAATCACGATTATAAATTACCAAATACTTCTTTATATACAACATTTTTTGTTCTGTTGCTAATTATACTTTCATCATCTATAATTAGTATTTTTAAAATTAAAATATCATAATGTCAAGAAAATAAAATAAAAAATTAAAAATGTTATTTTATAAAAGTTCATGATAAAAATCAAAATTCTTATATAAAAATTTAAAGAGGATGAGGTTTTATAAAAAAAAACTTTTGAAGTAAAAGTTGTTATGAAATAGGCAAAAGAAAATTAAGCCAATTTAGTGATTATTTGTATCAAATCTCATACTAATCAGTACACATTAATTCGTATATATTTATGATATTTAATAATATAATTAAATCTAAAAATATTCAATATTAGACTCATTTCGAAGGTATTGACGAAACAATTACAATGTTATAATTTGTAAAAAATAAAAAAAAATAATGCATTTTAGTTCATATACATTATTTATGTTTATATGATAAAAGTCTAAAATGAAAAATAAAAAAGTAAGAGATTAAAAGTAAACTACATATCTAATTATAAGGATAGTAAATGTAAGGTATAAATTAAAAAAATTGAATTAAGGAAAGATTTAAGGAGGAATGAATGTGGATATATTAAATGAACTTATAATGTGAAATGCGTCCAGATACATGTTTAGGCGGGAAATGAAAAAATGAGCTCACCAGAAGGCGGCATGTGTTCTTCTAGTTACTTATTTATTATATGTATAGATTATATTAACATATATAATTGTATATTAACTAAAATACATCAAAAAAATATGTTTTTTTTACAAATTACACCATTATAATCGTTTTGTTAATACCTTTAAAATGAGCCAAATATTGAATCTTTTTTTGGTTTAATCTTATATATTAATTATTATAAATAGTTACGAATTAATTTTAATACTTTCACTTTATATTCTTATAGTTACAAATTAAATAAATAACCACAAGGGTAGATTGTATAAAATGATTTAATTTTAATATTTATGTTTTACACCCTTGTAATTATTTATTTAATTTACTTTATATCCCTTAATTTTTCATTTTCATCTTTCACTTTTATTATTTTAACATTTATAATAATATATTAACTAAAATATATCAATTTTTTTTACATGTTACACCATTATAATCGTCTAGTCAATACCTTTAAAATGAACTCAATATTAAATATTTTTGAGATTTAATTTTATATTTATAAATATTAATTTGTAACGGAAGCCAAAAAAAATTTGAGAAACCAAACTACAGGAGAGTATTTGAATGTTCAGGAAATTTCATGAGACCGAAATGATGTATATATCGTACATATATATTAGTTCCATATTCAAAATATGGATGAGAATAACTGAATTGACAGTTTTGACAAGTTACCAACAATTACAGACGATTATAACCGTAAATGGATTAGATCAAAAGTTGGCTACTAAATGGATAAAATCAAAGGTTGATTACAATTGAATCATAATTCTGAACGTGCATGTCCAAAGCTCTCTGGACATACAAATCCAATGATAGGACTTAGACATTTCAGAAGCACGTCCAGAGATGGGTCTATCCAGAGAGAGATAGGATCAAGACCAACTAGAGATAGGGCCATGACCAACCAAAGATAGGGCCTATCTCTGGTCTTAGTTTTCCAGAACTTAAGTCTCAAAACATACTACTTGATCGAAGCCCAAAACTTATCAGAATTGAAGTATCTCTTCATTCTGATCACGTTTTCTACCGCATTGCAAGTCTAAAATTCTGTAGAGGTTTTGCGGCACTGCCCCAAACCCCACGGGGGCGTTGCCCCTAGTACTCCGTAAGAGGCGCTGCCTCTTGACCCCCGCCATTTCGGCGTGTCCGGGATCAAACTCGCCTTATTTACAAATGTGCACCTCGCACCGCCTAACTTGTTGGATCACAGTTTGAAAACCCCATTGCCACCCGTGTTAATTCCAGTCGTTTACCATATGCTTAGAGCATCCACAGTGGTGGAACCTTTAAGAACCTCAATTGCCGTATTTTTTTACCACATTGTCACCTCAACAAAGTAAGAATCTCAATAAAACTCCACAATGGAGATTCTTACAAAAACCTCACTTTTCAATTTTTTTAATTAAATTTAATATATATTATAAAATTATTAAAAAAAATCCAAATATAATTTATTAATTTTCACTTTTCTATGTTATTTTTAATTTATTAATTTATATATGTTATTAAAATTATTTTTAAAAAAAGTAAAACATAAACAAAACTTTATACTACAATTAAAAAAAATGCAAAATTACACAAATATTAATCTTTTTAAAAAGTAACATTAAATAATAATTAGTACTATAGATCACTTGTAATCTCGCGAAGTTGATGTTGAACTTCATTTGAGCGTATTTTAGAATTTCGTTGGAGATATTCTTGGAATTCATGAATAGAACCTTGAAATATTTGAGACTCTTCTTGATTCTCAATATCTTTTCCATTTCTTTGAAGGAGAGGTGTGAGAAATAACTATGAAAAATAATCTAAACTTAATAATATAATGAGATAATTAAAAATTAAACTTACTAATACAAAAACTTGTATAAAAATTTACAAGAAACAAAAAAAATTAAAAAAAATAATTTATAATAAATAATTTATAGTTTTTTGTATCAATTTTAACTTATTTGTTTGATAGATTTATTAAAATAAAATAAGATAAGATAAAATGGTTAAGAAATAATAAAAATAATAACATAAAAGGGATGTATATCAGAACCACGGTTCTTGTTCAATGCAAGCACCTGGGTTGTAGTAAGAACCCATGACTGGACACTTGAGTTTCTTGTAAAAACTCCAACAGGAACCTCCATTGTGGGTGTTATCGGCAAGAGAAATCACATTCACTTACCTTATCATGTAATATTCTTAGCCATCAAAATGGATTGTTGGTAAGTGTCTTAAACCCGATAAGCGCTTACCGAGTAAGGGTATTTTTTTCTCACTTGTCAGGTAAGACTCTCAGTCCTTGTTATGAATCTTATCGGGTAAGAATCTTAGTCCATGTCATGCTCAATGTGTAAGGTAAGTGTTTTAGGTAAACGTTTACGCGGTTAACATTTAGTAAAACAACCCCTTAGTCAACATTTTAAGTCATTAAGTAAAAGAGTTAAGTAAATGTTTGAAATATCACATCTTAGACATTAAAATAAAGGCTTTAAAAATATGTTACTAGAAATAAAAATCAGAACAACATAGCGTTTTATTTTCATAAAATTTATGCTTATGAAACTTGAGGTAAAAACCATGAAAACAAAGTTAAAATTTTAGATGGAATAGTCATGAAATATCAAAATTTTGAGGTGTTGCATAAAACATATGCATTTGTTTCATATTTAATGATGGATAAACAAGATATTATGTGTTTTCACCTAAACCTATACATATATTGTACTTAAATTGTCTCCTAGAGACAAAAAAAAAAATACACAATTACAATATGTAGGTTGGTAAATATGACTAACCACTAGGGGTGAGCACCGGAACTGGGTATCCGCCTTTGGAACCGGAATCGCTTCGAAACTGTCGGAACCGGAACCGATGTGATTGGTTTTGGTTCCGATTCCTAAAATATGGAACCGATTAAGACTGGTTCTGGTTCTCATTTTTTTGAAACTGTTACCCACTGGGTACCCACTGTTTTTTTTAAACAAATTTATATATTTAAAAAAACTATTACCAATTTACCATTTAGGGTTATTTTCACAATTAACAATTTAACATTACACTTTACACGACTGCTTTCTAGTTATGGAAATCGTTATGTTGTTGTCAAGAGTCGAGAGTGTCTAATTTGTTTATGTAATAATTAGTTTTTATCGGATTAGTTTTCACCATTTGTTGTATTTATTACTTTAAGTGTAATTTGTTGTTTGCACTAGACTTAAAAAGTTAAAATTACCTTTTTATTATATGAAATGTTAAAAATTAAAAAAAAAATTGGAAGCGGTTCCAGCGGTTCCGGAACTGGTTCCAAAATATAGAGAACCGATATAAGCGGTTCCGGTTCTGGTTCAAGAACCACCGGTTCCGGTTCTATGAAATTTAGGCGGATACCAGATTATGCTCACCCCTAATAACCACGAAGAAGCACCAAATTCACATCATTCAGGTATCTAATCTGACACCTTGTGCTAGAAAGACCCGAGATTAAGAACCAACAATGTCTTCCTTCTTGTGTTGGACCATGTCTGCCTTTATACGATAAATGTTTGTCAGATTCAAATGTATGAAGGTGTGGATTTAAACCCTTGAGATTAAGAAAAATAAAGATGTTGATGCCTCAAATAAAACTTTTCATAATTAATGAACAATTAAATTCATCATATTGGATCAACGATTCTAGACATCCTATGACCTTTTCAATTCGATATATTGATATATCATATGTAGCTGGTATCCAATTGTATACTATAAAAGTTATAATTAAGATCGGTAAATTGTTGAATATGAATAGTCGTTACCAAAACAAGAAAGCCAAATTTTCAACGACTTGGTGCCTAACACCTAGTGTTGGGCCATGTACGTCTCTAGAAGGGGGAGACTATTAGGTTTACGAATAAAGCAGTGGACATGGACTCTCTAGACTAGGAAACCATATTTGTCCCTATCAAGGTACTAAGAAAAGAAAATTTTGACTACTTCTTGTTTTAGAATCAAGAACCAATAAGTCAGTTAGAGTTTATGAGTTCGACAAATTTAGACCACGCATGAGCATCTTTTTGTAATATTCGAAAAACAAATACATCATGTGAAAACAATAGACTAAAAATCGAAAGATGAGACCAGGAAATATAGAGACAAATAAAATATGGAATAGAATAGAGTCTTTACATTTGCTTTTTCATATTTAATCATGAGTAGACAAAAGATTATGAGGTTCCATATAAAAACTCTAAGTGAGATTTACTAGATACTGGATTCGTTTGATTTTGTTTATGATGCTTGCCGCCCTCTCATATGGAAGAAAGAGGTACAAAACGGAGACACTCCCTTCTTGTTACAACATGCATTCACATAAAAGAGGGAGATATGTCCGGTTTAAATGTATGGTGTAGTGGGCTCGGGCTCCATTGGCTAGAAAAACAAACGTTATCGATACCATGATATTAAAAAGCAAACATAGTAAATTGTGTTTTTAGAATTAAGAACAAGTTCGTAGAATTAAGAATCAATCAAGTTCATGATTACATCATGATAAGGGGGCCGCAAAATCAACTCAATAAATGGTATGGAAAAAAAAATCAAAGAGTTAAATGTAAATTCGGTTCATGTGGTTTACATAAATTAACAAGTAAGGTTATTGAAAAGAATTTTTAACGGGGGATATCCCTATAGATTCATTTTTATAACAGTTATGATTTTTCCTACTAATAGCATCAATTAAATTTCCCTTAGTGAGGGGCAATTTTGTATATTACCCTTCTCTCCTTCAACTTTTTTTAATAGATTTGGTCTCTCCAACTACTTTTTATTTTTATAACAGATTTGGTCCTTCCATCGACTTTGATTTTTAGAATATGGTATCTCCCTTTAATCAATAAAATTTGATGGCACAAACATACATTTTCTAAATATAATGATAAAAAAATAATTAAATAAAATTTGAAGCTTACATTTTTGCCATGAAATATTTTATTTTTTTCAGAAACTATACGTCCAGTTTAGCTCAAATTAAATATAATTTCAACAAATGTTTTGTTTTAATTAATTGAAAATTAAAATAAACTAAAATTAAATACCCGACAATATATTAGATAAGATATAAAAATATAAGTTTAAGTAATTTACTAAAACTAATTAATATACACAAAAATATTATTGTGAAATTTGATATAAAAATATAAATTTACTTAAATTAATTAATATACACTAAATGGTTATAATTAAATTATGATTATTAATATATGTCCAATATATAAAAACGCTATAAGTTAACACTAACCGCTTAAAGATTATAGTGTTATTATGATGAACAGTGTTAAAATTTAACACTATTCAAATTTTCATTATTTATCATAATAACACTAATTATTTTCAACTGGTTAATGCTAAATTATAATATTTTATACATTTGACATGTATTTATTACTTTATCATTTAATTAAAACCATTTTGTTAGTGTATATTAACTATTTTAAGTAAATTAGTTAAATTTATATTTTAAAATCTTATTTAACTATAAAATTTCTTTATATATTAATTAGTTTTGATAAATTATTTAAACTTATACTTTTATATTTTATTATTTGTTGTTGGATATTTAGTTTTTTTTCTTTTTTTGGAATTTCAACTAATTAAAACAAAATATTTATTAAAATTATATTTTATTCGAGTTAAACATTTTATGGATTTAAAGTTTCTGAAAAGATAAAATATTTCATGGCAAAATCTAAGGTTCAAGATTTATTTAATTATTTTGGTCATTATATTTAGAAGATATATGTTTTGTCACTAATTTTTGTTGATTAAATGGAGAGACCAATTCTAAAAATAAAAATTAATGGAGGGACTAAATCTTATATAAAAAAGTAGTTGGAAGACCAAATTTGTTAAAAAAGTGAAAGTTGAAGGAGAGGAGGGTTAATGGACAAAATTGCCCCTCACTAAAGAAAATTTAATTTGACGAAGTTAATAAGAAGAATCATATTCATTATAAAAATGAATCTATACAGATGATTAATACACAAAATTGCCCCTCATACAGGGTCGTCCTTGGGGGTGTGCCGGTGGTGCCGCCGCACGGGGACCTCCAATCATCGGGGTCCTCAAAATATTTTTAAAATTTTTTATTTGTTATAAAAATTACTATATATATTATATAATACAATACATAAAACCCTGTTTCAAGACCTATAACATCCACTTTTTAATTTATTTTTTTGGTTTGATTTTTCAATTTCCTATACATGCGTTTTTTATTTTTATTTTTTTTTTAATTTATAATTTTCAATTTCATTTTTTTATTTCTCAATTTTCATAGGAATGATTAATTTTTCTTAAGATTTTTATTAATTTGATAATTCAGTTATTTAACTTTTTTTAATAAGTTTATTTTAAAATTTTATTTTTAAGTCCACTCAAAATCTTTAATCATTAATTTATTTTTTTTATTTTGTTTTTCAATCTTTATTCGACATGTCACCAACAAATAAGGTATCTTTTGGTTTTTCAACTTTTAAAGTTCTAGGCATAAAATTGAATTGATAAATTAGATATTTAGTGTTTTTTATATTTTATGTTTTTAATATAATTTCTTTTAAAAATTTCTTCGATTATTTTATAGAATTTAGAATCTTTTTTAATCTTTATTGAATTTTTCTATTTGTTTTTTTTTTTGGAACTTTTTAATTTTTAATGTTGGTGTTTTTAATGACAATAAATTAATAAAATATTTTCGTTGATATGTACTTTTGTAATTATCGATGATTATTCGATTGATTCTATATAAAATATGATAACTCCAACTAAAAATATTTGAATCAAATGTTTTAAATATCAAAAAAGAAGAAAAGATGGTCATTTTGTTCAAAATCAAAAGGTAGTTATTAATTTATTTATTATCAAACAAACATTGAAATATAATAAAAAAAATTAATTTAATAAATAGTATAGTTAAAAAAATCAAGGGTCACATCTAGTTTTCGCACAAGGACTTTAAAATGTCAGGACCAACCCTACCCTCATATGGACCAAATTTGCATTTAACTGTAAATCAAAATTTGGGGTGCACACAAAGTCGCAAACCATTGTTTTTCCGATTTCTAGACTATCCGCCCATTTAGAAAGCACAATAAGATTGGTTTTTAAATTGTTTTCTTATATCAAATTAAAGTTCGTTTATTAAACGCTTACTTGATAAGTGTTTATCAGGCCATTTACTTTATTAGATAACATAGCAAGGGTCGATAATCTTACCCGGTAAGAGCGATAACAAAGATTGAAATTCTTACTCAGTAAGTGATGTGACGACTCTTACTTAGTAAACGTTTACCGGGTAAATTGTTACATAGGATACCGTTTTGATGAACTACAATCTTACTCGGTAAAGTAAGTTAGAGTGTTGACTCTTACTAGTAAGTGCTTACAGTATAAGCGTTTGGGTAAACGACCCTTTAATGGCTTTGATGGTATTTTGCTCCGTGGTTGATGGAGCATGAGTCAGACTGTCAAAGGACTCGAGCTGATTTCACAACTTCATTGATTCAGTAGTATTATGAAGATGAGGGAATTCGCCATATTTAATACTAGAAGTCCTAAATAGATAAGAAAATAAAGTTAAAATCCTAGGGGAAATTGTTGAATAATAAATTAAATATTTAATTTATAGTTTAAGAAAACCTGTTTACTAATGATTAAATATTTATAATACTTCTTTAATATATAGAAATGAAAATACTTGTAGACCATAACCCATCTCACCACTAATTTACTAACCCATCTCACCACTAATTTACTATGGACAAGAAGTTAAATTTATATCAAAATCTCTTTTTAAAAAAGCAAAACATAGTATTTTTTGTAGATTAACTCCAAATAAAAATATTACATATTTTTAGATTAAAAAAAAAAGGTACATCGGATTATTTTTCTAGATACTTGCTTTTTTTTTGGTTAAAAAAGTTGATTATGGACAACTTCAACCGGTCTCATACGAAACCCGCCTTTAAGAATACCAATGTTAAGTAGGGGTGCTCAAAAACCCGATCAACCCCAACCCAACCCAACGCGAAATAACTCAAACCGAAGCAACTAGATGTCTAATCGAGTTGTAAAATCTTCAAACCGTAGGTATTGGGTTGATATCGGGTTACTTTTATTTGAACTCAACCCAACCCGATGAACCCGATCCTTTTATTTTGTGGATTTAATATGATTATTAAGTCTCTATTAATATGTAAATTAGACAATTACATTATTGCGTACCCTCTTCATTTACATATATTTTCAATCTATTATTCATCTCTATATAACTCCTTTCTATATATGTTTAATAAATGTAAACACACACACACACACACACACACACACACATATATATATAGGGTCCCCTTCATTTGCTAACCAAACTATTGGTGTTAACCGTGCTAACCAAATTTCGACCAATCAGAAGCTTTCTAGAGTTTATGTAATTTGATTAATGCTATTAAAACGTCAAGGGTATTATGGGAATTTTCTAATTTTCGGCCATTTAATCTCATTCCATATTTTGAGGAGTTTGTTATGGTAATTATCTATTATTTGGCCATTTAATCTCATTCCATATTTTGAGGAGTTTGTTATGGTAATTATCTATTATTTGGCCATTTAATCTCATTCCATATTTTGAGGAGTTTTGTTATGGTAATTATCTATTCTTTAAATGTAATATTTTTAAATTAAAATTTGATGTCTATCAAGTTAATATGGAAATTATCTTCTACCTAATTTTAAGCATCCAATAACTTTCAAACTGCATGAACATATGCTCATATGCACAACTCCTAATGATAACTTCTTACCATATTTCCATATGCACAATTACCAAACAATGCACATATGCATATACAAAAATATAAAAGTAGTTATCTATGTGCAAAAATCCACAACAACGCATACATGGACTTTCAAAATTCCATAAAATGTATTTCCATATTTCGAGTGTGCATATATGCATGTCTAGATGTCAATGTGTATCTCAGCCAATGCAGAATAGATCAGTTGATATGCACATATACAACATGTACATATTCACAATACTCAATGTGCACATATTCATATTAGATATTAGTGTGTAGATATGCATATGCTCAATATGCACATATGCATATACTCAATATGCACATGTGCATATTAGATACCAATGTACACATATGCATATAATATTTCAACAAACATATGCACATATGCACTATCAAAGAAATCATTAGTTCATTGCAAATTAATGACATGAATTCCATGAATAAGCACAAAGGTGTTCGTATTTTATTGATTAGCAGGGTTTGATAATCTGAATCGATTTTTTGTTTTCTTGGATCTCATCCGTGGATGCCCTCCATCATCATCTTCACACTGGATGCCGCCATGAATGAGGTGAGTAGAACAATTTCTTGAAATCGAAAACAACAGATTTCCTGAAATCGTTTTCTCCAAATCGAAAACAACAATAGTTTTTTTTAATATTGATTGATTTCTCAAAAAATAGAAAATGGAGCATAATAAAAATAATCTCATATAATTTCATCCCAAAATAATCAATATGAAACGAAAATATAGAACAACAAGACCAAAAACACAACTTAATTTTCAAAAAAAAAATTATCTTTAATTTGTTCAACCTAGTGCAATCAATCATATATATACAAAATTACTAATATGCGCTTTGAAGCAAACAAAACATTCATTCATTCGCATTACTTGAAACGAACCGGCTCCTCCATTATGGTATCCAGAAATGGCTTCCGTGAACGGAAAACCGCTAACTAAACTCCGCCACCTCCACCACCAACCTCGCCTGCTCCGTCCCATCACCACCACCACCACCACCCTGCACCGGATATATCTTCCCCGAAATCCTCTTCGGTGCGCTATTCGCCGACATCCAAAAAACCGCCATATCCGCCGGCGTGATCATCGAATTCACCCTCCTCATCAGAAACATAATATATACGATTCCAGATCTTCATCGGCCGAGAGAGGCAAAAAACAACTGTTGATATTCAACGACTGTGAGTTTGACGGAATCCTGAAATTGGTGGATTTCTCCGGTGGGGAAAATAACTCTAGCTTCTTTGTTGCTCTTCATTCTAGAATGAAATCCCTAATTAAATAGGATTTTAATATGGTAGGGCGTGTGTTTCCCTAAAATAATGGGATTGTATTTTTACTATAATACCCTTGTGCATATATACAATGTATTTTTATAAACCGTTTTGAATATTTTATTTTAATTAAAAATCAATTAATTATGCACCATTGATCTCCTCAATCTACGGTTGAGATTGGTTAGCACGGTTAGTACAAATATCGTGGTTAGCAAATGAATGGGCCTCTCTCTCTCTCTCTCTCTCTCTCTCTATATATATATATATATATATATATATATATATATATATGTGCAAACAAAAAAATTAACTAAATATGATATATTTAAGATTTAAGAAGTATGGATAAGTTGTACCAAATGGTTGATGATGACACGACCAACCTCAAGGCCAAGAAAGCGAAAGCATCGGGGTTGGAGACGTCTAAAACGATTGTTGTTGATTGACATATTATCATTTGGTTTAGACATTTTTATATGTAATATCGTAATATTTTTTATGAACTTACATACTCATGAATTATCGGTCATTCGGTTGTATTTCAAAGAAATGTTTCCTTTATGTTTATATTTCTAAATTTGATTTCATCTTGTTTAAACACAACCCGACCAACCCGAACGGTTTGGTTTGGGTTGGGTTGGGTTGGGTTGGGTTGTACTTTTGATTGGGTTGGGTTGAATTGTAAAATTTTCAAACCGTCTATATTGGGTTGAGTTGTTAAAAAACCTTCAACCCGATCAACCCAACCTGTGAGCACCCCTAATGTTAAGGGGCATTTTTTTTTTGCTTTTATTAGTACGAATTTGTTTCATCCACGATTGATTTAAAGTTACATTTCTGAAAAAATAAAATTCCACTGCAAAAGAATGTATTTTGTTACGGTTTTTATTTTGGGTGACATAATTTTAAAAACATTATTTAATTCATAAGATGTAAGATTTTAAACATTTAAGTATATTTTTTTATCTAATGACTTGTAAATACCAGCTATGATCCGATTTCATTGACATAACAGTCAATATTTAAATTCTCCAAATGACAATTAAAAAATCCACAAGATTGAAAAGGATAATTAAATTTGTACTATTTTCTTGATGTGTTGCTTATATTATTACAAATTTTACAATAATTTAAAAAAGTTAATGACAGTAAAGAGAAAATTATTTAGGGCATTTTCAACCCAACCATTATTAAAATTAAAAAAAAATACTAAAAATTGTGGGACCTTTAAACATTAAAAAAAATCAACTTCAACAACATACTAAAAAAACACTAAAAACATATTTAATATTATAATAATAATAATAATAAAATAATATTATCTAATGTATTGAATTATTAATCTATATATAAAATGTATAAAAGTTGAATAAAATATCATTATTTAGTTTTAGATGTCTACTTTATTGACCTTCAAATATAGAGGCTAACTTTATGGACTTCCATTTTTTAATGGTTTAGGTGTCGTTTGTTTTTTAAGAGGTCTAAAGTCTCAAGTCTTAATTTAGTTATAATTAATAAGAGGTGGTGTGTAAAAATGTCTGAACGATTCAGATTTAAGAGAAATTAAGAGATTTTTTTATAAAAACAAACAACCCCTTAGTGTTAGGTTGGAAAGGAAAACACCTCCGTTTTTATGTTTTTAATGTTGGATTGGAGATGGTTAATTGGCATTTAAAAAATAAAGGTGTCGATCTCATGTCCAAGAAATTGGATCAGAGTCAACATTTACAAATCAGTAAATAAAAGAGTTAATTAAATATTTAAAATATCACATGTTAAACATCAAAATAATTTAAAAGGTTTTTACTTTTTTGAATGAACCACAATAAAGGTTTTTTTCTTTAATGAACCAAAATAAAGATTTTAAGAATATGTTACCCAAAATAAATATCAAAATAAAATATGTTCCATTTTCATGCAATTTAGGGTCTATTTACTAAACACTTGCCTTGGTAAACGTTTACTGGTTCAATTACCTTTTCGGATGAATATAACAAGGACCAAGAAGCTTAACCAATAAGAGAAAAGATAAGGACCGAGAGTCTTACCCGGTAAGCGAGAGTGATGACTCTTACCCGGTAAGCGCTTACCAGGTTATTAAAGTTTACCATCAATCCATTTTGATGTCCGAAAATGTCATCGTATAAGGTAAATAAGAGTGGTTACTCTTACCAGTAAGCATGTACCCGATAAACGTTTATTAAAAACGGACCCATACTCTTTTAAATCTTTGATGTAAAGACCATGACAACACATTTCGGAAAATGGATTTAATGGCCATGAAATACCAAATTTTTGGCATGTGGAGTAAACTTCTTCATTTGCCTTTTCATATTTAATGATGGATAAACAAGATATTACGTATCTTTATGTAAAACCATGGGCTTCTTGTATTTAGGTGTCTTCTAGAGAAGAAGAAAAAAAGTTGCAATTAAGATTTTTTATGTTGGTGAATGAATGTGGTTAAATAAACCATCTTTTGGATCAAATCGAGGTCATTTACGAGTTAGAAATGTAAAGACGGAAGGTTGATGTTGATGTGTATCAGTATAAAAATTAGGGTGTTGTTATCCCTACCTTCTCCTCACTCACAAAAACCCCCATACCCCATACCTCACTCACATACCCCCTCCTACATCACTCACGTACCCCCTATAGGAAGTTGTATGGATAGAATCCACCAAAAATTATAGAAGGGTTATTTAAAATCACCCTTGGTAAATATGATTATTGTAAACTACTATTTTCGTCCCTGTGGTTTGTTGTTTATTACTATTTTCGTCCCTAATCTTTAAAATTTGCTTTTTTGGTCCTTATGGTTTGCAATTCCTTTCCATTTTAGTCCCTGAGAATATTAGTTTTAGGGACGAAAATGGAAAAGAATTGCAAACAACAATGACCAAAAAAAACAATTTTTAAAGGCAGGGACGAAAATAGTTATAAACCGCAAACCACAAGGACGAAAATCGTAGTTTACTCATATGATTAACTTTGAACTAAAAGTTAAATCGACTGGCAATATTATGGTATCTAATAGATTCTATAAAGTTCAGGAAATGAAAAGTTTAGGGACTTTTTGTTGATTTTGGGGTCTAACTTATTCTACAAAACGGAAAAAGTAAGAGACAGATGGTAAATTTCTCCAAATTTTGATAACTTCTTAAAAATGATTGTTAGTGAGAGAGAATATATAGTTTTTTTTTTATTATTACAACCGATAAGAGTGAAATTAAATGTTTATAAGAGAAAATAATATTTTATTAAATGAATTGAATTTTTTAATAATATAATTAATGTTGTAATCTCTAAAATGACTCTGTTACAATTGATGTAACTTTTTTTTTTTTTGAGATTTTGATTTTTGATACCCATTTTATAAAAATTTTGAAGAATTTGTTGGAGATGCTCTTAAGAAGACGTCATATATGAAACCAACAATGTCTTCCTTTACAAGGGAGAGATATGCCTTATTCGAGTGTATGATATTTTGGATTCAAACCCCTAGGCTTTAAGAAAATCAAAGATGTTGATACAGCGAGTAACAACAATTAAATCATTAGACTTTTATTTGATCGACAATCCTAGACAACAATCATGTGAACAATATAGGTTAAAAACAAGTGATAACAAGAAAACTGATCAAAATTGGAGTGCTATAGATGCTTCCACCATAGCCTTTTTGCATTTAATGATGGATAAAGAAAGAATTAAACACTCGTAGAACAATATATATCTTATCTGCCATCAAGTTATATCCTATTACATGCTCGTAAAACAATACATATCTAATATCTTATCTCCCATCAAGTTGTATGCAATAAAGGATGCAATTAAGATTAGTGAATTGTTGAATATGACTAGTCGTTAACCTAGAAAGAGCTAATTTGTCAACAATTTAGGGTGTTTACCAAACACGTACTAGATAAATGTTTATCTGATGTCACTTATCTTACCAGGTGAGCATGAAAAGGATCTCAAATTTTACCCCATAAGAGACATTGTAACACCCCTGATTTCGAAAGGTATCGTTTCAAGTGAAAACAAAAATCGGTAATGTTAAGGGAAAATAAGATATAATATTTTGGACTTGAATCCTAGATTTTATGGTCTTTATGGATGAAGGATTCAATTACGAGTCCAACGGTTCTTTCCGGAGCAAAATCGGAGCTATAACGAAGAAGTTACGGCCAAAACAGTGAACGGGTGAAAACCAGGCGGACAGTGCATTACGCGACTTGTGTCGCGGCTTAGAGTCAACCGCACGACTTATGGGAAAGCGGGCGACTTATGCCGCGACTTAAAGTCGCATCATAACCCGCGACATGCACTGTCGAGATAAAACTCGATTTTCAGTCATCAAGCCTCATTCCTCACAACCCAAACCCTAAATCTTCTCCCCTTTTCTCTCCCAAACCGACCCCAAACCCCAAAATAGAACCCTAACCCATTTTGAGGGTTTTTCCTCCTTAAACCACATGATTCTTCATCATCTAGCTAGTTGAGATCGTGAACCACCTTCATCTTCCTCACCAAGCTCTTGGGGGTTTCATCTAACCTTTTCATCATTTGAAGATTTGGAGCTTATGGTTCGTTTTGGTGACCTACATGTGTTTTGACTGGTGGATTCAAGCTAGTAGTTGAGGTAATCTTCTCCTTCTTCAAGTATGGAAAATTAGGGTTTGGGGGGTATAAGATGAATGTTCATGTAAATACTTGGGGAACAATTCTAAGGGTTGAATATGATTATTTATGGTCGGAAATGTGTAGATCTAGGTCTTGGAAGCTTGAGTTGAAGAGTTGGAATAGATGCCTTCGGAAAGCTTTGGGTGGGATCTATGCGTTTGGAGGCCAATGGTTGGGGATTGAAACCTAGGTTTAACTTAACCTAGCAAGGTGAGTTCAAGTTGATTTGTGAAAACGTTGTACATGCCAAAATGTTTACTTCAAAAGCAATTATGTGTTTTACATGAAACTATCAACTATTGAGTTATTTGGTAACTTTTGATTATTTGAAGTGTTTAGCTTATTAAACCTTGTAAAACACCACATTTGGGATTTTTGGAATATGTTGATAAATGTGTCACAAAGGAACATGTTTTGGTGATGTATTGCATAAATAGATATTTGGTCAAAAACGCACTTTTAAGTGTTTGTCGGGTTGTATGCATCATTCATGAAATGGGATGGTTTGAAAAGTACTAATGTGTGAGTCCTTTGGTTTTGGGTCGATCCCGACTTTGGAAACACTTTAGAAAATGATAATCCTTTTTGGGTTTTGGGTCGAAGGCCAATTGTGATTTGAGAAGCAAAGTTTTGGGGAAAGATGTATTTTGGTTTATGTAACCACATTGGCTCTCGTATTTTAGCCAAACGTTCATTATGCCTTTTGGGGCTTGGATTACACTCAAAGGAGTCTTTGGAACATTTGTTCAGTTTTGGTAGCTCGTTAAGGAGCCTTGGACTTACGGGTGTACTTAGTTGCATCTTATTTGAGAGTTACATGTTTTGAATGTGTTAGTTCATTCGTTTGAGTCATGTAACGGTTTAGACTGTAATACGTTGGATCCATAGGCATATGAGTCAGTCAGTTGGTTTAGTGGGGACTTTATCCCCGTGTTGGGACTGGATATTGTTTAGTGGGGACCTTATCCCCGTGGTTAGTGGTTGGACTCGATAACCGCGTAACCTTTATTGAGGGCTCGAGGTAGATATCGTGGGTGGTTGAACTCAATGCCCGTTTGTAATCCAGTCTGGTTACTCATCGTGGAATTTAGTGTCCGCGTTTGAATTCTAGTGAGTGGTCCCCAAGTCATGTTGTTGATTATGTAAGCTTGTGGTGGTGCTCTGGAGGAGCCGTATACGGAGCTAAGTCTTGCGGTGGTGCCAGAGTGAGCCGGATACGGGGACTTGTGACTTTGTGGTGAGACTCATCTAGAGGTCGAGTAGACACTAGGATCAGTGGTGTCTTGCGGTGGTAGCTCAAATGAGTCGGATACGGGGAACCATGGTCTTATGTGAAGCTCGAGAACATTGATAAGTGGCTTAACTTTGTGTGCCCGCCACTTTCGATGGAATTCGGGTATCCCCCGTCACCGAAAGGTGTTGTTTTTGGGTATTGAGTTTTATTATCCAAGTTTTCGGTGACGTTTTGTATACATGGATTTTATCCTTGATTTATGGGTTGAGTATTATGTCTCACCCGTGTTTTGGGTGTTTCGGGATACAAAGTTTTAACCGTATTTTCATAAGTGGAGAGTTCGATTTCTATTCATGTTTTGAGTAAGTGTTGGATTGCATTATTTAATGAAATAACGTTTGACGTTGAGGCGTCCATTTATAAATTGCATAGTATTGGAAACGGGTCGTTCTCATATTTAAAGTAATTCATTTTAAAAGATCATGATTTAAGTTGCATTATTTCCGTTTAATGGTTTTTATAATCATGATGAAAACTCTTGAACTTACTAGGCGTTAGCCTAACCCTTTTTATTTGTCGGCATGTGCAACAGGTTTCGGTTGGAAATTAGTGTTAGTGACACTGTGAAGTGATGAGTGCTAGTTGTGTGCTTGAAGAGGTGTTAGCTTGAAGAAGTCTTCCGCATTTATATTTGGAGACAGCGATTGTTTTGGGTTATAGTAACACTCGACTTTAGTTAGTCTTTATGTAAGACTTTAAATTTTGTTGATTATTCAATTTAGAAATTGTATATCAATTATCTATACTATATTATAAAAGAGACATAAAAAACTCTTAAAAATAACCCATTAAGCATTATGTACTATTATTTAATGCTAATCTACTTAAAATCTCTTAAAAAACAACTAATGAAGCAATATGTACTACTTTTAAATGTTTTTAACCATAATTAATAAATTACATCCTTATCCCCCAAAATTCTTATCTCTAATCCCCAAACCCTAAAATTATAAAATTTGAATTCTGATAAACATAATCAAAACAGGATAAACATCTCAATTTAAATATAAAAAATTTAAAATATATAAGATAATAATTAATTTTAACAAACTACTTAATTTTTTTATATAAAAAACATTATATTATTAAGTCTAAATTAAACAAATTTATAAAAAAAAATTATCACTCTCTAAAAATCATCCAAAATCGTACTGTAAATCGATAAAAAACAAAAAATAAAAAAAAACATTAAAATCATGATGTATCTCGCTGCATTGCGCGAGTACGCTTCTAGTGGAATATTAGTATGAGATTTTATTACCCTTTAAGGTATTTTTGAAAGTTTTTATTTAGTCGTTCTTTCCAAAATTTGAGGGTGTTACAGACATGACAAAGACTGAGAATATTACCTAGTAAGTGAAGAAAAAAAAACTCTTACACGGTAAGCGGTTATCAGGTAAAAGATGTTTGACCAACAACCCATTTTGATGATCAAGAATGCTACCCGATAAGGTAAGTATATATGAGTGATAACTCTTGTCGATAAGCATTTGGTAAACGGCCAATTGGTGTCTAACTATTTGTGTTTGGCCATGTACGCTTCTAGAAGTGGACGATTATTATGTTTTACGTATAAAATAGTGAACTAGGAAAACTTAAAAACTAAACTATAACCGCTTCATGTTTTAAAATTAAGTACCAACATGTTCATTAGACGTTATCAATTCGACAATCCTAGACCACAATGACCAACATTTACTGATCTCTAAAAATATTTAAATCATGTGAGAACGATAAACTAAAAACCAAAAAAATGAGACCAAAAAACAAGGAGTCCAGATATCCATCCTCCTTTGCCTTTTCACAATTAATGATCGATGGACAAAGGATTATGAGTTCTAATAAAAACTCTGAGATTTACTTTGTTCGTTTGATTTGATTTATGAAGCTTCAAAAACCAACGAACACTCCCTCCTTGTTAGGTCATTCTTTCGCATAAAAGAGAAAGATCTATCTGATTTAAATGTAAGGTGTTGTAAGCTCAAATTCATATCGATTCCATGGTATTAGAAGACAAAATATAGCACGTCGACATTTTAGAATTAAGGTCCAATTAACCGATAGACTTTATCGCATCGATCGTTCTAGCCCATGTAGGACCCACTTTTTTAATTGTTGAAATATGGATACATCAAGATAGACCAATAATTGAAATGTGAGGAACAAGAATTATTTCACTTGTGTGGTCTAAAAGAAAATAAATCAAATTTGTGGTGGACACAAACTCCCCCCTTTGCCCTTTTGCGCTAAAACTAGTAGATCACCAAATATGACTAAATATAACTAGTTAGTTGGGTTTGGTCAACGATCGGATTTCGCCTCATTTATCGTAACCCGATTTATGATCCAACTAATCTCGATAAATGAATGATGACGTAGATCGATTCGTTTGGTTCGGATTGAAAGATGTGCACAAATCGGGTGTTAGAAAGGAAAGATGGATGAACCCTAAGAGGTAAGTTGGCTAAGACAGCCACGGTTTAACAAGAAAGGATGGATTTTCGGAGCTCTTTGAAAGATTTGTATATGCAGTTGTGAAACTTTTTTCAGTTATGATGGAGTATTCATGCCATAATGAAATGATTTTTCCTACGAGTATTGATGCTAACAGATGTCGTCGTGGTGTCTTTCTGCACGGGAGATGGAGCGACCCATACGAAGCCTTCGAGCCGTAAGTGATGCCAACAACACATCTACGCTATTCTCAACTGCTTCGGCTTGTTTATCCAACCCCAATGAGCTAAATTGTGAAACAAGATGTAGCTCATCTAGTAGCCCAATGGCTGCTGCCGCTGTACACGTTCGGTCCCATGATGGTTGCGGCCTGCATTCCAAGTAGAAATTTGTCATTGGCCCGGCAGTACCCAGGTTACGAAAAGAGCCATGGAGCCCAGCCTCTCAGGGTTCAAACCTCACCAAAGGTGAGGGGTGTGTGCGAGTATTTGTTGTATATAAATATTATATACTTGAAAAATTAAAAGTGTCCGAATCAGGGTGTACTGGGTGCGCCAATCGCCTCGGCTGTGTGAAGGTTTGGGAGGGATGAAAATCTTGACGGAAAAAGTTTGAAGAGTGTGAAACGTCTGTCGACCACAAATCTTACCGAAGCCTATGCATCGGAGATGCACCTGTGGTGAGCGATATGCATGGAAGATCATCTCCCCATGCTAAATCCGCACGTTCCTGCGATCATATCTAACCCATGAAAATTGCAATCGTGTGACCAGAATTAGTATAATAAAGATGTTATATTGATTACAAGCGCCGAAACCACTCCTCTAACATCATCCTCATTCTCATCAACAAACATCTAATACTAGTTTAAAAAGGGTATTCGTCATCCTCTAAAACGCCCACGCCACAACGGTCCCACGTTCATTATGAGGGAGGTAAATCGCACATGCATCCCATTGGCAGAGGGGCGGTGGCATGGTGATTAGGCTTGAATAGAAGACCTCACACAAATGAATTACACCCATACCTATACCGCTAGGATAGTTCGGTAGGGACAATACTAGTTTAGCTTGGGTAAATTCATTTAGATCCCGTTAAGTTTGCGGGATTTGGTGGGATTTAAAATTGGATTTCATTCCAACCGTGTTTGGTATAAAGGAAAGTCCAGAATTGAAATCCAAGGATTTCAATGAAATCCCAAAACATTGAATTTAGAAATCCAACAAGGATGGTTGATATTTCATAGGATTTATTTGTAATAATGTTTTACAATATGTTAAAAACATTCGTTTTGTAATAATCAATTAATAAAAGATAATTTAATTATTCTTATAATTATATATAATTATCTATAAAGAATGGAACTCAATTCCATTCCAAATCCTACAAACGAAACACGCCAAAAATTCTTCCTGTTCCAAATCCTTCCACGAAATCCAAATCCCTCAAAAATCTTCCGTCAAACCAAACGCTCCCTTGGATCATTCACCATTTTTGTTATCAAACAATTGTCATACAGGGATGTGCACCAAACGACAATTGTTTGTGATAATGGAAGTGAATTATAAAACCCAAATAACAAACATGCATATGATATACCAATGTTGTTTTTTTGTTCTATAGACTGCGATTGTCGATGGACCTGAAGTAATCGTCCCTAACGTAGTAGGTAGACGTAGGCATGGTTTGTCTTCAAGCAAAACTATTACTAATGATGACTATTATGTTGGAGAGTGAGCATTAAGGAGACAACCTGCCTTAACCATGAATTATCCTATCCAACGTAAAGTTATCGTAGACTTTGAAGCTATGATAAAGGTTTGGAAACACATTTTCTAACAGAGGTTTCGAATGATCCCGTCGAATGTGCTTTGATCATAACGGAGGCTACTATAGACAACCGAGTGCAAAGAGAAATAATGGTTCAAGAAATGTTTGTGAGGTTTGGATTTAGATCAATACTAGTGGCGGTTGCACCTGTGCATTCGATGTTTGGCAATACTCATAATGTGGTTAGTTACTGTTGCATTTTCTATTTTTTTAATTAATTCAAAACTATTGAGTTAACAATTTTTGTTTCAAGCAGGTATTACGGTTGAAATCGGAGACGGTTTGACTCAAGTTGTCCCGTAGGATCAACGGAGGAAGTCGTGTGGATTTTGGCATTAGGATTAGTAATGTTGTTGGTCGTGATGTCACAGACAAGCTTGACAGCTTGCGGAATTGCTGCCACATAGCCGAACTCCTCTTTTATATCATTGACGGTTTGTCTTAGAAGACCCCCGGTGAACTCATGATCTCTTTTATATCATTGACAGTTTGTCTTAGAAGACCCCCGGTGAACTCATGATTTTGTCTGCCTAGCAATTCCGCAGGCTTGTCTGTGATATCACGACCTGCAACATTACTAATCCTAACGCCAAAATCCACACGACTTCCTTCGTAGATCGGGACAACTTGAGTCAAACCATCTCTGATTTCAACCGCAATACCTGTGCAGCCTGAAACAAAAATTGTTAACTCAATAGTTTTGAATTAAATTAAAAAATAGAAAATGCAACAGTGACTAACCATCATTATGAGTATTGCCAAACATCGATAGTACAAGTGCAACCGCCACAAGTATTGATCTAAATAAATCCAAACCTCACAAACATTTCTCGAACCATTATTTCTCTTTGCACTCGGTTGTCTATAGTAGCCTCCGTTATGATCAAAGCACATTCGGGGAGATCAATTCGAAGCCTCTGGTAGAAAATGTGTTCCCAAACCTTTATCATAGCTTCAAAGTCTACGATAACTCCACGTTGGATAGGATAACTCATGGTTAAGGCAGGTTGTCTCCTTAATGCCCACTCTCCAACATAATAGTCATCATCAATAATAGTTCTGCTTGAAGACAAACCATGCCTACGTCTACCTACTGCGTTGGGGACGATTACTTCAGGTGCATCGACAATCGCTGCCTATAGAACAAAAAAACAACATTGGTATACCATATGCATGTTGGTTATTTGAGTTTTACGGTTTCAAAAACATGAAACTAATTAACCTTTACAAATTCACTTCCATTATCACAAACAATTGTCGTTTGGTGCGCATCCTTGTATGACAAAAATTGTCGTTTAGATCATTTCAAAAACAATTGTATGACAAATGGAAAAACAATAAGGTAAGAATGGGATTCGTTCAACAGCATTGGCCTAACGGGTAAGATTTAAGAAGGTGCACATCCTTGTTGAATGGGTGGTAAGCCTAGGTTTGACTCCAGACACCACCCACCAACCTCTGTAACACACAATTTACCTCCCTCGTGATGGTCGTGGGACGAGTACCGTGGGGGCACTCGAGAAGGTGATGCCATACCTTTTTTTATAAAACGGGTCCCATTTATTTGATGTGAAGTATTTAGGATGGATCCAACAAAATGAACAATGAAGATAAATGTGGTAAGCAAATAGCATGAATTTTACCTTCAAACGCCTAAACATTGCAGCCGAATTGCTCCACGTACCATCAATCAAGATAAAGTTCATTGTTTCACCCGCATCTGTCTGTACAAATATTCAGCAAGTTATCACCTTATAGAATAGCGCGCTTATTTGCTTGTGAATAGTCAAAACCGTATACAATTTAGGCTTTAGATGAAATTAAGGAAGGACTAAGGAGTGTGTGTGAGTTTTTCCGTATATAAATAAAACAATATAATTTAAAAAAAAAAGATTAAAGCAAAAGTACCTGGTCTGATTCAGATGACGTATATCCAACAAAACTCTCCTCTACGGACTTCGTAGGTGCATTCTTATTTGGATAAAGGCACCAAACATTGTTCCTCCCTAAAAATGTTTCATAACATGTTAGAATTTTATTTTAAGGAAAATATACGATGATTAATCAAATACCTTAAATACCTTTAATAAAAACAAAAAAAGGAATGTTGTGGATCAAATCGATGGTCACCTATTTAATTGTACGATGATAAGGTGCAAATAGATAATTCAACACGAAGGAATTATTGCAATTTTCAAGAGAAATCTCGGACCCAATTCAAGGAAAACGTGTTAAATATTTGTCAAATATCTAAAGACCTTGCAATAAAGATGAAACGAAGTAATCATGTGACCAAATCAATAAAATCAATGTATCTATAAGAGAAACCGTCGCAATCTTTCAAGGGACATGCCAAAACGGAAATTGTTGCAATTTTCATACATCAAATAGTACGAACCTGAATGCATGAATGTCTTCCACATAATTTCTTCATGTTCAGCTATGCCAAATATGCATAATGTGGCTGCATTGATGCCAAATACTTGCCATAATAACTTCCCCGTGTTGTTTTGCCTCAAAAAATCCTAGAAAATAACGAGTTCCCATCAAATGACTACAACAAAAAGCCGTTGACAATTGAGATTAGTCAATAATGATTATACCTTTGGATGCATATATAACCAAAACCGTATGCGATGCCAAAGAGAACAAGGTACAACCCTCGAACACATGCAATCTTCAAGAGGAAGCCAGCACTGTAAAATTTGGATCAATATCCCAAGACGATAATTGTCTGAATCTATATACCATAAGCAATACAAACTTATTTTTCTAAGCACCTAGCTTAATAAACCCTCCATCCCAAAATAAGTGCTTACGTTACAATTCTACACTTAATTATGAGATGGAGAAATTCATTACTTCATCTATTATTATGGGTAAAATTGTCATTTGGTTAATTAAAAAGTGTAATGATTACACATTTCTGTAATTATGTGCCTTTTTCATTATGAACATTTATTTTTGGGACAAAGGGAGTAATAAAGAAAATAGAAGATTCCATAAAACCATTGAGGGATAACTACAGTTATGGAAGTAAATGGTACCTTTTGGCAAAGGTAACCTCTGCTTCCAAGTATGCGGCATGCTATTTGTCTAGCGGAAAAGAAGTGAAGCTTTTGTTCGGAATCATCTAAAGCCCTATATTTTGCCCTGTGCTTTTTATCTTCTTGCGTCTTGAAGTCTCCCTAAATATTAGTGTAGTTATTGATATAGATTTGCAATAGTATTGTACAACAATTTGAGTTAAACTATGTTGTTATACAAGAAACCATGGAAAAAAGAAAGTCGATAACCATATCAGAATTGAAAGATGTAATAAAATATAAGCAGAGAAGAAAATGAAACAGTAACTTACATAACAGAAAGTGAGAACAACTAAAAGCGATAAAATCTAACAAAATTCAGCATAAGGATGCATTTGGTACGCGGACAGGACTCGACGGGCGAGAGTGAGGTAGGTGGGTGAACGAATTGTGGAAGGTTTTATGGTTTTAACTTGACATGGGCAGTTTTATAATTTACCAAGATTGGACCATCTCCCTCATTTTTGTTCTACCTATTTTGATGGGATAAAAAAACATTTTTGTCCCACTCAGTCTCATCTTGTCACATATAACATGGGATAACAAGTTTTTTTTTCTGTCATGTCTCATCCTGTTCTACATACCAAACGCACTTTATTATGTCGTGCCTCATCCTGTTTTGCACACCAAATGCACCCTAAGGTAGCGTTTGGTACGCAGACATGATTGGACTGGACTGAACATGATAGAATTGGACAAAATAAGAGGCTAGTACTGGATTGGACAAGACTGAATGATACAAATTGTGTGTCTGGTGTTTGGTACAACTAGGGTTGGATAGGACAGGACTAAACAAGTTGTCCCTAAAAATTGTTTGATGATTTTATACATCATGTAATAGTTATAAATGACACAAATCAATTAAATATTTAAATAATTTAATTTATAAACATTTTTACATAATTTTAATATACATAAATACATACTCATATGACAGTACCACATTTCAATGAAGAATTGATATAATTGATGGTAGTTTGAAAAAACCCGGTTCTTACACAAGAAAAACTATGTTTTATTCGCTTTTTTGGAAGATCCTTATGAGCTGGCGAAGGGGTGGTGGAGGTAGAGGTGACCGTGACGTGTAGGCAATAGTGGATGTGAAGTATGTGAATATGGTGGACAATGGTAGTGGTGGTGGTGGCGATCAGCAGTGGTGGAGGAAGTAGTTGTGGCTGATGTGGTGGAGGTAGAGGCGGTGGCGGGCGGTGGTAGTTGTAGTCGATGGTGGTGGTGGACAATGGTGACTGTGGAGGATGTGAAGAAGGTGGACAGTGGTGGTGGTGACTGGTGACCAACAATGGTGGAGGAGGTAATTGTGGAAGACGTGTTGAAAGTAGAGGTGGTGGCAGGCAGTGGTAGTGGTGACTGATGGTGGTGGTGGTGGTTATGGTGGAGGTGACCGATGGTGGTTGTGGAGGTGATGGTGGTTGTGGAGGTGGTGGAGGATGTTGTAGTAGTGGAGGTGGCTGCTGGTGGTGGCAGCTGCGATGATGATAGGCGGTGGTGACCATTAAAACAAATACCATATTAGAGTTATATCAAATTAGGGTAGATTGGTAATTTTTTTATTTTATGTCTCATTCTTGTCCCATCTTGTTCCACCTATTTTGTTCGTCCCTTGTTAGAAATTTGTCTTTCTCGATTACACAAATTTATGTTTCAGACATCGCACACGATATACAACTCTTTGGTGTCATCTTAGAGCATCTTCTTTGTCACAAGGACATATAGGTTAGTAGTGTCCTATGATAGCTAGATAGAGGGCTCTTTGCACAGTAGCTACGACTACGAGTGCACCATCTCAAACTAAGGTGTCGTTTACTAAATGCTTATTGGGTAAGCGCTTACTAACATCACTTACCTTACCGATTGAGTTTGACAAGACCGATAATCTTAGCCGGTAAGAGGGATAACAAGGAGCGAGAGTCTTACTCGGTAAGTGAGGGAAAATAAGCGCTTACCAGATTTAAGATACTTACCAACATCCTATTTTGATGGTCGAGGATATTATACAATAAGGTAAGTGATGGTGATGTCACTTGCCGATAACCGCTTATTGGGTAAGCGTTTGGTAAATGACCCCTAACTCCTCAAAATCTTTTCAAAATATTCAAAGCTTTTAAAAATATAACTTTACCCAAAACTTTGTCACAAGACGGGGGGTCTTTACAGAAACAGTCTCTCTACCCCTAGGAATAGAGGAAAGGTTTGCATACATCCCAAGACCCTACTTTAGAGTGAGATTATACCGAACATGTTTGGTCTGATTTGATTTCTAGAGCATCTTCTTTCACATTAAAATGTTATTTCTTTGCAATGCACACGTAAATAGTTTTTTAAGTTAAAATTAAGCCCAAATGAACCCTTCAACGTGAAATCAGCATGCAAAGGTTCCGTTAACACACCACTACATCTCAAAAGGTACTATAAAACAACAATTACACATTGCTAAATCTTGATCGAACCCACATTGGTCAACATGTTCAAATGTTCAACGAACTATGACACTCCTTCCATCCAAAAAAAATACCAAGACAAAACCGACATACCACGATCAATCTCACCAATATCTTCTAAGTTACAACTTACAACGATCGCTAGCAAGCAAACAAGAAAACTTGAAAACATATATTTCTAGAAAAGGGAAAAAATCAAACTTTATTTGGGAACCCTAAACTACAGAAAATGTTGAAACAGAGAGAGTAAAAAGAAAATAGACCACTTACAACAACACAAAACACAATCCATTTTCATACAAAAGTGCACCATTTTTGTACAATTGAGTGCATTGCTAATTTTGAAAGCTATCTCAAATCTCAATCAACTACAGACACCTGTAATTGATTGAGATAGCTTTCAGAATTTTTGTACAATCAGCTAGTTTATCAGCTACGAGTAGCTTACCGGCTAGCTTCTCGGTTAGTTTGTCAAACATAGCCCTAGGCCCTCCATCAATATTTTGGACATTACATTCTAATGGATAGGATAAGACAATCAAATAAAAAAATACCCATCATTATTTAAGAACTGAATAACACTTGATTTAATCAAAATGTAAAGCATACATGAATCTATAAAAACAGAAATAGGGTTTGAATTCGTGATACCTTGAGTTTACCACCAAGCCCTCCAAATTTCATCTGGGCATCGCTTTCTCTCTCTGAAACAATCATTTCATCAACAATTTCCGCCACTTGTGTGGGTAATGGGGAATGGGTACCCCACGCCTGCCATTCTTGTAGGCTAATAACAATGGATGGTCCTGCTTCTTGTGTTGAAGGAGAGGCGTCGATGGAAGAATGAGCAGAGAGGGTGTCACGGGAACAGAAGGTGGTTGTGGGTGGCGCAGCCATGGAAGTGGTGGTGGTGCGAAGAAAGGTGTGTTTTGAGCATTTGATGACTATGGTGGTGAAGGCCCTAAAGCTAGTAGCTGAGGCGAACATGGTTTTTTTTATTATTGAATGGGTTTAAAGATTTGGTTTGTTGGCTATTATCAAATTTGTTAATCCAAGCCCATTTAGAAATGCCCAGATGGCTAAAAATGGGTCACGGGTCGGACCGGTCTTAAATCGATTCCTTCAAAATCATGGTCGCTGGTCCAAATCTGTTTCCGGGCCTGGGGATTAAAAAGGATATTTTTTACATAAATATATGTTGTTATGAATTTTGAAATTTAGTATTGAAATACATTTTAAATGATACATTTATTTTTTTAAAAATGAAATTCTTACAAAAAATTCTTGAAAAACTTGTATTATCATTTATAAAAGCTTTTAAAAATTGAAATATCGGTCCTTTATATAACCGGTCTAGTCTCAAAACAACTCTTGAAATTGATAAAACTTATAACAGGTCCAAAACTTTTGGACCATACCAGTCCCATTGGTCAAAGGTCAGGTTGGTCCCAATTTTGCCATCTTTGCCCAGTATTATATTGGTTTGGTTTTTCAATATCAGGTTAACGGATTTCACGGTCTATTTGTTTAACAGAGTTTTTTTTTAAGTTTTAACTAATGATTTAAAATCATTCTGAATCGGATAAGTCATTATATATTTGTTGTCATATTAAGACCATGTTTTGAGCTAGTTGTTGGCATTTAATATAAGTACTCCAACAGCTATGCTAAAATAGAGAAAAATGAGATTTTAACAAGTTTTGTACTCCAACAACTATACTATATCATATGCTAAAATAGAGAAAAGAAGATAGTGGAGGTAAAAATCTCTAAATTTAAAAAAATCTCTAAGGGGCTGTTTGTTTACCTCTTAATGGTTCCATTAAGAGGCAACCTCTGAATCGTTAAGAGGTGAATCTTGTTTGGAAAAAAAAATTTGTCTCTTAATGGTTCTAAAACCCTTGGAATGATTTTGTATCCTAAACCTCCCTTAACCATTAAGAGCCTAATTTCATTCTGAACAATTACAAAACAACTATATTTCACTTTGAACTATATCATAAGTGTCTCTTAATCATTCTGACCACTTAATCATTCTGTATGCACCAAACTATTCAGTAACTGCCAAACAACCCCTAAAACTCCATATTTAAGAGAGAGAAATAATATTTGATTATTTATCACCAATAGGAGACATTGAAGTTATGTGTTTAGGAGAGATAAATAATATTTTATTAAAAGGAAAATTACATTAAAATGTAACAAACTTTAAGTTAATTCCTATTTTAGGGAACAAACTTAAAAAACTATCATTTTAGGGTCTGAATCAAACTTTTCATTTATTTAAGAGTCTATGTTACCTAATGACCTGTTAGTGATGACATGGCATATCATATTTAAAATTAAAAAAATAACTCTTAAATGATGACATGTATATAACTCTTTATTATTTAACAACTAAAATTTAATATTTTAAAATAAAATATACAATTTGTCCTTAACTTTTGATTTCCATAATAAGTTGTCCCTCACAGATGGAAGATCATGATAAGTAAAAACTTCACCCATTTATTATAAACTAAAAATAAAAATAAAGCAAAAACCATTTTAACAAGAAATAATTCTGCAGATTATCATCGACCCAAGAACATTATCATCCATCCAAGAACATTAAGAACCCTAAATCTATTAATAAAATTAAAATCCTAAAAGTCAAACACAAATCCAATATCTCAAGAACACTTGAACACAAACAACAATTTTGTATAAATTAATTTAAAAAAAATTATAATTCAGATCTGAATCAAAATCCCTAAAATCAAATCCTTAACAAACTAAATCAAACCCTAATCCCTCATATGCAGAAGGAAAAAGTCTAAAACCCTAAAACTTCAATATTTTCTAAATTGATGGACAGATTTTTATTCGTCGATCTCATCCCTCTCTTTTCGCTTCTTATGGGAAACCCAACTTTCATCTTCGCATTGACGTAATCTTCGTCAACGCCGTCATCCCTCGCCGGAACCACCCTAAACCGCCGTAAAACACCCGCTGCCACCCTCTTCATCTGCAAAAACGCCGTCACGAACCTGGAAAGTATGTCAACGGACTTCCTGAATGATTTTTGCTCGAGTTCTACTTTCTAGATCCACTGCCTTGATAGATAAAATTGCAGAAAAAGAAAATCCAGAAAAGGTTACGATTGAAGTTTGGAAGGTTTCGCATAATCGAAGTTGGGGAGAAATTGATTTTTTCCTCACCCCTGTTATCATCACTTGGTGATGCAATTCCAGATTAGTATTGAGAGAGAGAGAGTGACGATAGGGAAAGAATGAGGTTAGGTTTTTTTATTTATTCATTAATTATATAATTTATGATTTAAGCTTTTTATTTATGTTTTGATTTCAAGATTTTTGCTTTAAGTCAATAGATATTCTTATGGTGTTTTAATTTGTGGCTGGGACCAACTCGATAATAAAACCTATAAAACAGGGACCAAATCTGTAATATTTTCTTTAAAAAATAAGTGACGTGGCTTTTTTCATATCCACATCAGCATTTTTTAATGTCAAATAACCGGTTACCTGTTGAATAGGTAATCAAGACCCTTAAATAAATGAAAAGTGTGTTTCAGACCCTAAAATGATGGTTTTTTAAGTTTGTTCCCCAAAATAGGAGTTAGCTTAAAGTTGGTTCCATTTTGATGCAATTTTCCCTTTATTAAATTAACGGAATGTTTTAATAATATAGTTAATGATAGAACTGCTAAAATAGAGTAGTTGGTGGAGTTTAATGTAATTTTTTTTTCTAAATTTTAACTTTTCATACTCTACTATAGAAAAATTATAGCATACCTGTTGAAGATGCTCTTCTTGTGATACACTAAAATGCTTTAAAATGAAATGTTCAAATTTTACTCGCTTTAGTATAAGAGACATGATTGGAGAAAGGTAAAGCAATTGGAGCTTATTGAAAATCTATTCGAGATAGTTTTTCAAATGTCTATCTTATGATTAACAAGCTGGGTTTTTTTAATAAGCTTAAGAAATAAGTTATGGGTCGTTTATTAAACGTTTACCCAGTAAGTTTTTATCGGGTCACTTTATCTTATCGGATAAACATGACAATTATTAAAAATCTTACCTGATAATAGCAATGACAAGGAACGAGAGTTTTACCCGATAAGTGAAAGTGACGACTCTAACCCAATAAACGCTTACTGGATAAATTATTGCATACAATGTTGTTTTAATAGACTAAAATCTTATCGGGTAAGTTAAGTGAAAGTGTTGACTCTTACCGGTAAGTGTTGGGTAAACGACCCCTTGGTTTATAGTTGTTAAACATGACTTGAACCATTTTATTCCGTACATGTATTAATAGAATAAAAGAACAACAATTCCTAAAACTTTTATGTAATCCATTCAAACTTGTACACTTTATGTATTTCAAAAAATATACTTATGATTCATGTAATTGATTTACTACTGTTTTACTTGATAGTTACATTTTTATGTCCAATTATGCCATTTCACAAATAAAACATGCATTTGAACGTACAGTAAAACTTTTGTCTTATGTCTACTCCTTGAACGATGATGAGAGTTTGAAACCACTAAAGTATTGTTTTACCAGACAATATACATTAAGGCATTGTTTGGCAAAAAAAAAAAATAGTTTTTTTTGTACATGTTTGGATGACCATAAGCCAACTTATTGAAAAACTACTCATAGTAGCATTTTGAAAAGCTAGTTTGCCAAACATAGCCTAAAACTATTAAATGATAAAACATGCTTGTAGGTTTTAGAAATTTGAATTCTAATGTTGGAGTGTGAAGTGTATTCTAAAAAACATTTTTATACATGACTTGCACAAATACGATGTATTATGAGGGTTGGGTCCCGGTGAGATGTTGAGTTAACGTGAGAAGCGTGAGAAGTGGTTATCAACCGTTGGATGCACATTAGGATGAGATGCACCGATATGCACCAGATCAATTCACTTATGAAGCACGATTCATAGGCGGGTTTGAGATTATAAGTGATCAAGAGTTTAAATCCACTTCTCACGCTTCTCACGTTAACTCAACTTCTCACACGATCCTTCATATAACTTTTACGGCTTTTAAGAATTATAATAGTTATTTTACAACTAAACAACAGTCATGGTGGTTTAAAAACTTATCAATCACATATTTATACTTTCAGATATATTGTTTTTATTTAATTTTAATTAAATTATCCTACTTAATTTATAAATAATAGCCGACATATAATCTTTTGGCCATCAATATTCCTTTGTCTCAAATTAACGATTCATTTTAGTAAATATAGTAGTCACATGAAACAATGCAATCGACATATTTTTAAACACGTAAACTAAATAATTGGTGTATAATCTAAATAATCGATATATAGAGAGAAGGGTCGGGTGATTTTTCAGTGGCTTCAGTTAGGCGTTTAATTGATTCTATCATTTGGAGGTGGATTCTCGTCCTACTAGATGGAATAGACTTGTTCCCATCAAAGTTAATGTGTTCGCGTGGCGGTTGCTTCTCAATCGGCTCCCTACTCGGATAAATTTGGATAAAAGAGGTATTGATGTTTCGTCTCTTTTATGTCCTAATTGTGATATAGGAGTGGAGGATTGCAGTCATTTTTTCTTTTCATGTTCTGTCGCTAAAGACTTGTGGGTTCTCATTGGTCGTTGGTGGCGTATGGATATTCCGAATCTCCATTCTTATTCGGATTGGATCTCTTGGATTGACTCAATTCAGTTGAAGATGGAGGTTTTTTTTGTGTTTTGAGGCTGTTATGCTTACCACTTTATGGTCTATATGGATGTTTCGGAATGGTACTCTCTTTGACAACCCGAAGCCAAGGAAGGCGTTGCTTTTAGAGAACATCATAACCCGTGCTTATTTTTGGGTAACTTATAGAAGTAGCAATTTGTCTATTAATTGGGTTGGTTGGCTTACTAATCCTCCCATTGCCATTACTCCTATGTAATTGTTTCTTTTTCTAGCTTCTTGCTAGTTTTATAAAATTCCGCCGTTCAAAAAAAATGAGAATGGTCTATATTTAAGAAAACACGAGAACGGTAAATCACGTGCAAAATCACATGCGATTTTACATTAGTGGTCAAAAAATATATGCGGACGACTTTTGCCGCGACTTCAGGTCGCAAGAAAGTCGCAGGAATCACATGTGATTTTGCACATAATTTGTCGTTCTCGTGTTTTCTTAAATAGTTAGTGTTCTCGTTTGAACCTTTCTCTCTCTCTCTCTCTCTCTATATATATATATATATATTTGTAAATATGAAATATATAAAGTTGTCTTTACCCAAATGTACATTTCAAAGGACTCTCACGGTTCCCTTCCTTCTTATTGTTCTCGTCGATGGCGGTATCGTCGTCGTCCTTCAATTCGAGATTATCTCAATGAAATCTGACATGTTCGTACCCGATTTTGAGGCAATGATCATTGATGATTTCATCGATGGTGATTCTCGTTTGAGGATTCATGTCAAAGAGACATGATAGAAGGCGTTTGAGATACTTTTCCGGCAAATAAGGTTTTGGCGAAAGAGATGCTTTTCCGGCAAAGAGGGTTTTGGCGGAGGAGAGGGTAGTGTCTTCTGGAAGTTTTCTCAATTATAATCCAACAGATCATATTTTTAATACCCAATATGTACATTGATTTTTAATTTCAATCCATAATAAATCATAAACTTCTAATTTATTTCAAAATTGTCATTGCCTTTAATGTCCATACATTAAAATCAATTAATGGCTTAGATTGGTTTTCACGGTTATCAGCCTATTTTTTGTTCTCATTTAATTACCGACCAAAATATATATATATATATAGTGTTTGGTTCATTTGAGAAATGGTAAATATATGAGAAATAGAGAAGTAATCCTAGTAATTCATATGGTCAAGATCGGATTTGACTAGTCAAATATTGCGGCTTTGATCGGTCAAAAGTTGCGGCTATCCCAAAAATAGAAGAACAATTTCGTAAATTTTACAAAACACACGGGCTGTGTTCATATATGAACATGTATAATTCACATATGAACTATATGTTCATATATGAACCAGTGCAATTCATAACTGAACTCTTTTAACTGATTCATATATGAACATTTGTGATTCATATATGAATCAGTTGAACTAATTAACAGATTCATATATGAATCTTTGTGATTCATACAAATTCATATATAAACTCATCCCGTGTATTTTACGAAATTACCCCTCTACCTTCTTTAGACCACACAAGGAATTATCTGGTGCTTCGCGGTCAAAGCCGCAAATGTTGACCAAATGAATGACTAAAATTACTTCTCTATTTCTCATATGTTATTACCTTTACAAACTCGGATTAGCCAATCACATTTCTTGAAACCTTCATATTAACTCATCCGATTTTTACCAAAAAAAAAAAAACAGCCCACTGCAAGGTGCAACCCTTTTTTTATTTGTAATTTTGTTGGTTTTTTCTTAATAAATATTGTTGTCTTTCTAATAAAAAAATCATTAGATTTTTATGGTAAGAGGGGATAATTTTATATTTTAAAATTGTTTTCAATTTTTGGTATTTATTTTTATTTATTTTTTAGGTGGTTACAAATGGTTATCGTTTATGCAATCTAATTATGAATTATATTTGAATTTTATATGTTGAACTGATGAGTGGATATTTCTTTTTTTAAATCGTATTAACAAACGAATAGTGAATCGACTCTTGTTCATCAATGAAACATCTATTGTTCGATATGTGTTCAAACTATTGTTCACCAATAAATTAGTTATTGTTCATCAGTGAAAGAGGAGGTTCCATAATGGAAACAATATATGTTCATAATTATCGTAGAAAGTGTACGTAAGTGAACCACAAAGGTTGTGGCGTACTGGTTAAGGTCGTGGGGGATGTGGTGGAATATCTCATCTTCTTAGGGTTTGAATCCAGACGTACACAACAATTGTGGCCACTGAGATTTAATGATGTCTTACAGTCATAATTTGCCAAGGGATTAGTCTAGGCATACCCTAAGACACCCTTCACAAAAAAAAGTGTACGTAAGTGTCTATGATATGTTCATAAATGAAGATTACGATTCAACAAATCGATAGTGGCAAGAAAATCGGGATCTATCTTCTTCTTTAACGATTTGGAGAAATTTAAGGGAAGTAAAATTGTTTCCTAAATCTGAGGGGAGTATGACTTTACAATTTCTTATATGTGTGTATGTATATACATATAATATCCTCGTCTATTTTATTTTTCAAAATACCAAATGAACAAAAACCATAGACACAAGATAAATACTATTTATTGCTTGGGACCAAAAAATGGATTTTGTCACGAACCAAGTACATACACATGCATTGTCATGTAACATAGTTTTCAACTTTTCATGGCTAAAAGAACAAAAATTGTCTCTGTATTATCTATTAATTTGTACTTGTGCATATCAGATGTCTAACTTCTAAAATCAATTTTTAACAAATTTTGTCGTTCATAAAAGCTTCCAAGTTTGCGTTATCATTGGTTAAAAAACGTCAAGTGAGTCATGTACTAGCACACCTTCTATTGAAAGGGCAATTTAGTCTTTTTGTCATCATCTTCTTAGTTTTTTCTTAAATAAATATCAAAAGAAATCACAAAAGAAAACCATTTGGGTAAAGAAAACCATTTGGGTTGTGACGCACTAGTTAAGCCTTAGGGGAATGTAGTGGAAAATTTGATCTACCCCAGGTTCAAATCCAGGCATTGTCAACCCCTTGTGGCCATGGAGGTTCACCTGCGATAACTCTAGGCCATTCGTAGTTGCCTGGGGGATTAGTCGTTGCGTGTAAGTTGGTCCGGAAATCAATGGTTACAAAAAAAAAGGCAAAACAATTTAAGTGCAAATAATATTTGTAAATTAAGAAGAAACAAAAGTTGAGTTCATCGCTTTAAAACAAAAGATTCGATTTCATTGATTCAAATCTATATTGATCTTCACTTGAAACAAAAGTAATTGGTAATTATTCCCCAAATTGATTTGTGTTTGATTTTGTGTTGATTCTCCCTCAAGATGAAACCAGTTCTTCCTCAAAATAGTTGATGTCAAATAGTTTTCGGTTATCATGGTGTTCAATATTTGGTCGACTAAATCCATGGGGTTTTCATATCCATTGTCACATGCATTTAAACCCGATAAAACTATCTTTTATAAGAAATTGATATGATATATAACAAGAGATGATAACAGTAAGAGGTTCAATCGTAGGTCTCCCACTCATTCAATGTCATAGCATGCTAGCATGAGGTAAACATCTTTCATCTTCTAAAACATGAAACAAAAACAAGAGAATAAATATAGTATACAATCCATGTGTAAGATTGTTCTGGATTGTTATTTAATAATAATTTTGTTTTCGGTTTTAAATAGGGGTGTTAACAAGTCGAGTCGAATAATATGTTATTTGGACTTGACTAGTGAAAAGTTTCAGGCTCGAGCTCTATAACACCCTAAAAATAGAGGTAAATTTAAACCTGGATAAGGCTACAAATAACATCTTAAATAGAAACTAATCCCCCAAAGAGGGGAAACTGTGATAGCGTATACAAATGCTATGAATGGACAATAGGTTAACAACAAACTAATCTAAATCATTGAATCTAGATTATGGTGGTTGTCGACCCAATTCTCCCAAAATCTCTATCATTTTTCTATACGCAGTTGCCCAAAAGGTATGTCTCCAAAAGATGTCATAATGGCCAACACTCGTCCCACAAACTTTGGACGCCCCACCGCTAAGGGAACCTGTTATACACGTCATTTGAGAAAAAGTGTTAGGCTTAACGCCTAGTGAGAACAAACAGTTTATAACAATAATTTGGAAATGATTTGAATATAAATAGATAACCTTTCAATGAGATAATTTAATAAATTATAACAACATCCACATAAGAACCTTTCGGTCAAAAAATATCTTACGATGGCGGGGGAGACCCGATTACTAAGGATCGTGGCAGAACACAAAAGTAAGTCACTCACCTAGTTGTGAGCTCAATACTTGGACCCATGACCACGAACAACGTCGGCTCGTACTCAAATGTGGGGGAGGGCACCCGAGGATCCAAGTCATACTCATTCGCTAGGATTACATTTACGGCCCATGGCTAGTAACCGGTCCCATATAACCGTACCAAATTGCCTCCGAGGGCCCAATGTCTCAACTAGTTACAAACGAGAATTATTCCCAAAATTTAAGCCGACTCTATACCTATGGATCCACTAGTAATAGTCTAAAGCTTGTCACCATTTCATTGGTGACCCAAACCATGAACACACACATGGTCTACATCAAAATTTCCAAAATCATTTATTTAGCTTCACAAAGGAAAACTGTAACACCCGGAAAATTAAGGTAAGTGTTTGTAAACTCTAATGTGTTCTGGTTACTTTTAAATGTTGGGACTCTTGCCAGGAATTAGAGATCATTGGTATGTTATTGTATGTATTGTTACCTTAATTTCCTTACGTGTTTAAATTTATCGAAAACGTCGAATTTCAGAAAGTTGGGGTATGGGGCGATAGTGACTCGCGACTATGACATTGGTCATAGTCGCGTGGCAATGTCGCGGGCCGGGGGGTGGTCTCGGTACACCCCCGGCAAGAGTGCCCCGCGAGAGTGACAAGGGCACAATCGCCCTGTCACAATCGCGGAAGGTGTACCGAGGGTCGTTTGAGGGCTGAGATTATGCCCCGCGACAGTGCCATGGGCAATGTCGTCAGGCACTGTTGTCGTCGGGCTGTGAGAGTTTAAAAATCATACTTTTGCCATTTTCACCTCACTTTCTCACTTCACACATTTTGGTCCGATTTTTGGAGAAGTTCAAGGGCGATTTTCTTCCCTCAAAACCCTAATCTCATTTACTCCACATCTTTGGGGTTGGTACAACTTGTGAAGAGCATTCAAGTCTTCATTAAAAGCTTGTTGGTGTGCTAGCTACCTCAACTCCTCACTTTCTCATCTTCTTGAGCCACTTAAGTTTCTAGGGTTTTCTATAAAACCTAGTTTGTGAGTTTCTACTACTATTTTCAAATGAGATACATATCTTGTGTGTTTACTTGCTTAACATTCCATGTTTATGAAGAAACCTGATCACCTGATAAGTTTGACCTAACTGTTACATTTGGGATTGTTGAGAATCTAGTTATGGCACTTCATGTGGACTTTGATGATGAATATCAATGATGTTATTTAACTTGGTTGTGTAGTTTTGGTGAGCCATGAGTATTATATTTGGACTTGCATATTTTAGAGTTTTGTACCTAAAACATGCTTGGGATTATATGTGATCTTATACATGTATCTTGTGGATGTGGAATTATGTATACAGATGAGTATCGTACGTATGTAGTATGAACCATGAGTAAGTGCTAGGAGGATGTAGTCTTAGGTGCCACCATGACGGTATGCACCTAGACCTCCGCCATTCGGAGTAATGCCTGGGAGGTAGTCTTCAAGTGTGTCGGGCCTTCGGGATGTTGCTCAGGCGAGTGAACATCAAGGTACATTGACTTGAGGTAAAACTCATTGGTGTGATGGGTCTCCCCCATTGGTCCCCTAATGGTCTTTAGTGACTAAATTGATAAAATGTTCATACCATACTTATAAATGTTATGCCATGTTCTTGTACAACTCACTAGGCTCGTTTGGCCGAACACTTGATTATTTTGATGTGTATCTCAGGTTCTAGTGGTGCGAGCGCCAAGAAAGTTTAGTTGGCGTTTAGAGGTGAGCTTGGGAGTATTTTTGTGATGCCATTCTAGAAGGCGATTCTTTTGGGAATAGTTGACAACTGATTGTAATCTTATTTCTAGTTAGATTCTAGATTAAGAAATTGTCATCTATTATTGCTTCTTATTACAAACATGTAATTAACAGGCATTTATTGTTCCTTTTGAATGAGCTCATGCTTTGGCATTTAGGTGATTACCACATTTCCATTTTTCGGAAATTTTTTGTTTATCCCATTTTTGGGGTGTTACAAAAACTTGCAATTTGATATAGAGTTGCCAATAATTACCATTTAAATCAATAACTAACCACATTTTCCATCTTCCCAAAATCACTTTTATTAAGAAACTCTCATCATATTATGAAAGTATAATTTTAGATATAATGCACTTGTTACCATAGTTACCCACAAATGTACAAGACTAATCTCACTTTATATCTCAAAACATTTAATACTTCATCATATCCCAAAATGGTATAAAACCACAAAATCTCCAAAAATGCTAGGTTAGGTCAAAATAATTTTAAACATGAATAGTTGAACAAGGAGATGATTAGGAGTCTAAAATCATAGCTTTGACATGTATAAGGTTTTTAAAAGTTGAGAATTGTAACACCCTAAAACCAGGGTAAATTTAAAGCTGCGAAAACTGTACAAATAAGCATCAACCAAAGGTTTAAACCTCCCATAAAGGGGAACTATACTTAACCTTTACAAAAATCTTAATACGGATAAGGATCTCAACAACAAACTAATCTAAACATATACTATCTAGATTTCATTAATTGTTGATCCACAACCATCCAAAAATATGGGACTTAACAAATGCCCAACAATCCAGTACTAATTATCTCAAAAACCCTCGAGGTCAAACCCCGGCACTCAAGCCCTTGACAACCCGCCGCTAACGAGAACCTGATATACATATCATTTGAGAAAAAGTGTCAGACTTAAATCCTGGTGAGAACATACAGTTTATAATTTCAAAGTATAAAACTTTAGCATCCAAAAAGAAAACCTTTCCAACAAGCAATTTCAAGTTAGCTAATGTTAGGAATAAGATCCATTAAAATAAGGTCATAAACCTTCTTTCCAGAACCTCACAATTTAATGCACATGTAGTTCTTCATTTTGATTACCTTATAGAACCTTACAATTTAATGCACATGTAGTTCTATAATTTATTAACGGCCAGAACCTCACAATTTAATGCACATATAGTTCTATAGTTGTTAACGGTCAGAGCCTCACAATTTAATGCACATGTAGCTCTATATTGTTAACGGCCAGAGCCTCACAATTTAATGTAGATGTAGCTCTATATTTACTTCACTTGGTAATCTCCAATTAATAACAGTCGACTCAAAACCTAGGGATCCACTAGTAATGGTACAGACTCGTCACAACAACATATGTGACCAACCATAAATAAACATATGGTATTAACACATTTTATAAACAAAATGCCATTTCCAGTTCAACTTCTGGTAAGAATGAAAATCATTAAAATGAGTCTTTAAACATTCTTTTACATATCCACATAACGTGTAAGTAAAACATCATTTTACTTCAATAAGGCGGAACCCGTCATTTTGGTCAAAACTGATCGGGAACCCCGAGAATCACCAAAAACTTCATTTATATCAAAATGTAGAGAACATAAAATCATACCGTAGAAATACTTCAGATTTCGCAAATAAGAGTTTTGACATGTATAAAGTTTGTAAAATGGTAGTAGGAACTCACCCAATAGGTTTATACGAAAACCCGAAGAATCAGATAATGATCACGACGTAGAGGTTAAGCTTAAAACACCGAAACCTCGGATCGAACACCAACTATAACTTCCAAACTCTTTAGAGAGAGAGAGTTTAGAGAGAGAGAGAGAGTTTAGAGAGATTGAGACAAATGAGATATTTTGGGAAAACTCAGTATATGTCGGCCAGGCAACTACGCGGGTTATGCCGCGACTTCAACTCGCGGCATAACTCGCCTGTGTCCCAAAAACCCTAAAAATCCAGTGGGTTTCGCGGGTTATGCCGCAACCTCTAGTCGCGGTGTAACTCGCGTAGTTCCCAAAATCTCATATTAAACAGAGGGTTACGCGGGTTGTGCCGCGACCTCTAGTCGCGGTGTAACTCGCGTAGTTCACTGTTTGATCCCCAAACTTCACAAAATCCAAAACAACCTCAAACCAAACACGGAGCTAACGACAAAAGCTTAACACAAGAATAACAAGATTACACAACGGAAAAATTCGGGGTGTTACACTTACAATCCTCCCCAACTTGGGAATGATTTCGTCCCCGAAATCCTAACTATTCGAAAAGATGAGGATATCTTCGCTTCATATCCTCTTCAGCTTCCCACGTCACATTGGCTCCCCGATGATGCTTCCACTACACCTTGACCATGGTGACCTCCTTGTGACGCAACTTTTTAGACTTTCTCTCTAAAATGGCGTCGGGCTCTTCCACACAACGGTTACCCTCGTCTACTGTTAACTCGGAGAGAGGAATGACGCTTTCCTCTTTCGCTAAACACTTCTGAAGATAACATATATGAAACGTGTTGTGTATTCTATTCAACTCTGGCGGCAGTTCCAATTGGTAGGCTTGCAAGCCCACCCGTTTGAGCACTTTGAAAGGTCCGAGGAAACGGGGACTCAGCTTCCCACGCTTTCCGAACCGTATAATACCTTTCCACGGCGATATCTTAAGCAACACATGATCGCCCACTTGGAATTCCATCGGCCGCTTCTTCTTATCGGCATAACTTTTCTGCCGATCCTGAGCTGCTTTCAATCTTTCACGAATACATTTGACCTTATCGGCCATCTCTTGCACGATTTCAGGTCCGACGAACTATTTTTCTCCCGCTTCAAGCCAACATACAGGAGTTCGACACTTTCGCCCGTACAATGCTTCAAAATGTGCCATTCCAATACTCGAGTGGTAGCTATTGTTGTAAGCAAACTCCACCAAAGGCATGTGAGAGTCCCAGCTACCCCCGAAATCGATGACACAAGACCTCAACATGTCTTCCAAAGTTTGGATTGTTCGCTCGCTCTGCCCGTCGGTTTGCGGATGGTAAGCCGTACTCAACTTCACTCAAGTACCAAGTTCTTTCTGAAACCCATCCTAGAAGTTCGAAGTGAACCGACTGTCGCGATCCGACACGATCGACAATGGTATGTCGTGCCTCGAGACTACCTCATCAATGTACAGTTTCGCTAGCTTATCCATCGGTAATGTCTCGCGCATGGCCAAGAAGTGAGCGCTCTTTGTTAATCTATCAACTATCACCCAAATGGTATCGTGACCTCGAAGAGTTTTAGGTAACTTTGTCACGAAGTCCATAGTGATATGTTCCCACTTCCACTCGGGAATCTCTAGAGACTGAAGGCTCCCATACGGTCGCTGATTGTAACATCTCGCCTACCTCGACAACAATATTGTCCGCTTTGCCCCTGAATTTAACCAACGTGTAGCGCACGGATTTGTTTCTAGCGACCTGGTGAGAAACTTCCCAGGGGGTCACCCATCCTGGGACTACTCCCACCCAAGCACGCTTAACCTCAGAGTTCCCAGAACCTAACGTGCTTGTGGCCCCAAAACGCGTTGTTGTTAGGAAGGCCAAGATATTACTTATAACACCCAGCATCACTCCTGTCCACGACCGATATGGGATATGCCTAAGGTGTTACAAACACCCCCCCTTGGGACTCATCGTCCTCGATGAGGTTTGCCCCATATCCCGAACGGCACAGGAGTGACTATGATACCATCTGTAACATCCCGCCTACCTCGACAACAATATTGTCCGCTTTGCCCCTGGATTTAACCAACATGTAGTGCACGGATTTGTTTCTGGCGACCTGGTGAGAAACTTCCCAGGGGGTCACCCATCCTGGGACTACTCCCACCCAAGCACGCTTAACCTCAGAGTTCCCAGAACCTGACGTGCTTGTGGCCCCAAAACGCGTTGTTGTTAGGAAGGCCAAGATATTACTTATAACACCCAGCATCACTCCTGTCCACGGCCGATATGGGATATGCCTAAGGTGTTACACTGATGTTCGGCCTTGACTTGCGAACATGTCACACAATGTTCAACGTAATGCGCCACGTTAAGTTTCATTACCGGCCACCAATAGTGCAACTTCAAGTCCCTGTACATCTTTGTACTACCCGGATGAATGGAATACTTGGACTTGTGAGCATCCTCTAGCAACAGATTACGGTTACCTCCAATCTTGGGTACCCACACACGACCGCTGAACAATTTTACTCCACGGCTATCTTCCGTCAAGAGTAAACGTTGCTTCATCATGACTTCATCTTTTAGGTTTTCCTCTAATAGTGCTTCCACCTGTGATGCCTTGATCTTCTCTACAAGACTAGACACCAGCTCGATTCTCGAATGGGTAGCTCGAATACTTCCACTATAGTCCTTCCGACTTAACGCATCGGCCACCACGTTCGCCTTACCAGGATGGTAAAGCAATTCACAGTCGTAATCTTTGAGCAACTCGAGCCACCGCCTTTGCCTCATATTCAACTCTTTCTGATCAAAGACATATTTCAGGCTCTTGTGATCCGTGTAAAGAGTGCATTTCGTGTCGTAAAGGTAATGTCGCCAAAGTTTTAAAGCGAACACCACCGCCGCTAACTCCAGATCATGGGTTGGATAATTCTGCTCGTGTATCTTAAGCTGCCATTAGGCATAAGCGATCACCGTGCCTCGTTGCATCAACACACATCCCAGTCCCATCTTTGAAGCGTCGCTGTATACTACGAAGTCTTCCGACCCTTCAGGTAACGTCAAGATCGGAGCTTCACACAACTTCTTTTGAAGGATCCGAAATGCCTTCTCTTGGGCTTCAGTCCATTCAAACTTCACATTCTTCTGAGTCAAAACTGTCAAGGAAGAAACGATCTTTGAAAAGTCTTGGATAAATCTCCTGTAGTATCCCGCCAGACCCAAGAAACTTCGGATCTCGGACGGACTCTTAGGAGGCTCCCAATTCATCATAGCTTCAATCTTGGAGGGGTCAACCTTCACTCCGACCCGAGTGACTACGTGACCCAGAAACTGTACTTCTTTAAGCCAAAATTCGCACTTGGAAAACTTGGCGTACAACCTTTCTTTTCTCAACACCTCCAGAACTTCACGCAAATGTTGCTCGTGCTCTGACTCACTCTTGGAGTACACGAGTATGTCATCAATGAATACAATGACCGACTTGTCGAGTAATGGTCGGCACACTCTATTCATTAAGTCCATAAACACAACTGGTGCGTTTGTTAGACCAAAAGGCATTACAAGAAACTCGTAATGGCCGTAACTCGTTCTGAAAGTTGTCTTCGGAACATCGTCTTCTCTTACCTTCACTTGGTGATAACCAGAACGTAAGTCGATTTTGGAAAAACAACCCGCTCCTTGAAGTTGATCGAACAAGTCGTCAATTATAGGAAGCGGATATCTGTTCTTTACTGTAGCTTTATTCAACTCACGATAGTCGATGCACATTCTCATTGTGCCATCCTTCTTTTTGACAAATAAGACCGGAGCTCCCCAAGGTGACGAACTCGGTCTTATAAAGCCTTTTTCCAATAGCTCTTGGAGTTGTGCCATCATCTTTTGCATCTCCGATGGTGCTAAACGGTAAGGTGCTTTAGCAATTGGTACTGCTCCAGGCACAAGATCAATCCGAAACTCTACCTGGCGATCGGGTGGTAACCCGGGCAAGTCGTCCGAAAAGACGTCTGGAAACTCTCGCACGATCTTCACATCTTCTAGCTTTGGTTTCTTTAACTTGGCATCGATCACATAGGCTAGGAAAGATGAACATCTTTTTACTAAGCACTTGTGTGCCTTTGCCATTGTGATTATTGCTACTTCACCCTTTCTCTTTTCACCATAGATGACAACGACTTCGCCAGAGGGGTTGGGAAGTCGAATCAATTTCTTGGAATATACGATCTCGGTATGATTGTTTGACAACCAATCCATGCCGAACACCACATCAAAACCCCCGATTAACATCGGCAGTAAATCGATCGAGAATTCTCTCCCTTCGATACTAAGAGTACACTGCTTCAGAACCTCGTGGATCAGAACTTGACTACCATCGGCTATTTCTACCACTAATGCATCCTCAAGACTAGTAGTGGGCATATAAATTTTCTGACGGAACAATTCAGATACGAAAGAGAAACTAGCACCCGTATCGAACAAAATACGAGCAGGTACAGAGTTTATAAGGAAAGTACCCGATACCACGTCAGCGGATGCCCTGGCCTCTTCGGCCGTCATCTGAAATGCTCGACCCGGAACTCTAGGTGGGTTCTCCTTCTTCGCTGGCACGCTGCTCGATACAAGCTTCGGGAAATCTCTCTTCAAGTGCCCCGGTGCCTTGCACTCGTAACATACAAGTCCTCTGACCGGACAGTCACGGGTGATGTGGTCAGACTTACCACATTTGTAAAAAGATTAAGGTGCGGTATTACAGTTACCGTGGTGCTTGGTTCGACACTTGGGACACCACCTAGCTTCCTTCTGGCTGCTGAAGTTTCGGTTCTCGACAAAAGGTCGGGATCTCTTGGGAGGTACAGAACTGTTCTCCCATTTTCTCTTGTCAGACACCACCACCGCTTTCTCAGATTTGCTTCTAAAAAACAACTCCTCCATAAACTGAGTTTCTTCAATCATCTCTCGGAGATTTGAAGCTTTAGAATTGTGGACCATAGACAACAGGTCCGCTGGCAGGCCATTGAGATAGGCCTTCATTTTATCTTTCTCCGTTGGGGCCATGTGCCCTACCAGATCCAGCTTTTCCATGAACTGACGGGTGTACTCTCTCACCGTCAGGTTTCCTTTCACCAGAGACCGAAACTCCTTCTCAATTCGGACCATAGTTCTTTCACTGCAGAACTCTTCCAACAACTTCTTTTTAAACTCGACCCAAGACAGCTAAGCCAACACAGTAGGAGACAGGGTGGATTGAACGATATTCCACCAAGTGAGGGTTGTATCTCTAAGCAATTGGGTGCCAAACCGCACCCTCTGATCATCCCCACACTCGGAAGAGCCAAAGGCTTGCTCAACCGCTCGTACCCACTTCACACACAAGATCGGGTCATCAGAACCGGAGAACTCCGGCGGCCCGCATCCTAGGAAAGATTTATATGAGCATTTCCTCCCATCATTCTGGCCAACTACAATCCTGGGTTCTTCAGTCCTGACTCCGCTACCAGAGCCAGTCAACACATTTTCTTCCACTGCCCCATGCCTTCTAAGACTCGCACTTTGGTCTTCCAACATCTTCTGAAAAACCTCTTGTTGTTTCTCTAGGGCCGTCGTCACTAATTGCATGACGCTGGCCATCATATCAGCTTGAGGGCTAGCTAACTGAACAACGGGACTAGTGGACGCCAGAACCACTCTTGGCCCTAGCTCCACTTCCCCAGAAAGAAATGGTGGCACGCACGAAGGAATGACGATCGCCGTCCCGGCCACGGGATCTCGCTCAGGCGAACTATCGTCACGCAGATCTTCATCGACTAACGGTCGACTGCGCGTATTCACCATCCTAAAAATGGTTGCCACACAAATACGAGAAGAGTAAAAGACAGATCGAGAGAAAACACGGAAGAACGTACTATTATAGTACCAAATGTCATAATAACGGTGATTCAGGCACAATCACGTATAAATATTCTCATAATAACATTAGCTAAGTAAGATTATGAACATACAATACATAATGGTTCTTGATACCATTGCCACAACGTTTGATAACTACAATTTCCGTCAACTCTAAGACCAACCCATCTTAGTAATTCTACCCAATACTCACGAATCGATGCTTAATCTACTCAGTCTAAGTCAAGACATCTTACTTTCATGCCTAGATCACTTAAACTAGAGCTCTGATACCAACTTGTAACACCCTAAAACCAGGGTAAATTTAAAGTTGCGGAAACTGTACAAATAAGCATCAACCAAAGGTTTAAACCTCCCATAAAGGGGAACTGTACTTAACCTTTACAAAAATCTTAATACGGATAAGGATCTCAACAACAAACTAATCTAAACATATACTATCTAGATTTCATTAATTGTTGATCCACAACCATCCAAAAATATGGGACTTAACAAATGCCCAACAATCCAGTACTAATCATCTCAAAAACCCTCGAGGTCAAACCCCGACACTCAAGCCCTTGGCAACCCGCCGCTAACGAGAACCTGATATACATATCATTTGAGAAAAAGTGTCAGACTTAAAGCCTTGTGAGAACATACAGTTTATAATTTCAAAGTATAAAACTTTAGCATCCAAAAAGAAAACCTTTCCAACAAGCAATTTCAAGTTAGCTAATGTTAGGAATAAGATCCATTAAAATAAGGTCATAAACCTTCTTTCCAGAACCTCACAATTTAATGCACATGTAGTTCTTCGTTTTGATTACCTTATAGAACCTCACAGTTTAATGCACATGTAGTTCTATAATTTATTAACGGCCAGAACCTCACAATTTAATGCACATGTAGTTCTATAGTTGTTAACGGTCAGATCCTCACAATTTAATACACATGTAGCTCTATATTGTTAACGGCCAGAGCCTCACAATTTAATGCACATGTAACTCTATATTTACTTCACTTGGTAATATCCAATTAATAACAGTCGACTCAAAACCTAGGGATCCACTAGTAATGGTACAGACTCGTCACAACAACATATGTGACCAACCATAAATAAACATATGGTATTAACACATTTTATAAACAAAATGCCATTTCCAGTTCAACTTCTGGTAAATATGAAAATCATTAAAATGAGTCTTTAAACATTCTTTTTACATATCCACATAATGTGCAAATAAAACATCATTTTACTTCAATAAGGCGGAACCCGTTATTTTGGTCAAAACTGATCGGGAACCCCGAGAATCACCAAAAACTTCATTTATATCAAAATGTAAAGAACATAAAATCATATCGTAGAAATACTTCAGATTTCGCAAATAAGAGTTTTGACATGTGTAACACTCTATAATTCAGAGTAAATTAAAACCTGGAAATAAGGCAACGAGACATCCATGATGATATTAACTTCCCATAAAGGGTGTCAGTCCTTAAGACTATACAAAACTCATACGGATATAGAATTTATCAACAATACTAATCTAAACATAACCGTCTAGACTACAACACTTGATGAACCAGAATTCACTAAAAGATGGGACTTAAACAATGCCCAACACCAAAATACTAGACATCTCAAAATATGCCTCGAGTCCACGCTCGACTCTCAAAGACCTTGTGCAACCCACCGCTAAGGGAAACCTGTTATACATATCATTTGAGAAAAAGTGTTAGGCTTAAAGCCTAGTGAGAACATACAGTTTATTCGAAATCAGAGATATAAACATCAGTATCATAAAGAAATCTTTTCATAAAGGTTTAGTTTATAAAAGATAACATTTCGCCACAACCGGGCCTCTTCGGTCCAAAACTCTTAAATGGTGATAAAAGGACCATTTTACCAAGGATAGTGGTGTAACACAAAGTAGACCACAAATCCGAGTTATGAGCTAAGCACTTGGAGTCCTCAGCAATGAACCCAGAGTCCGTGCTACGAGGTGAGATCGCGCTCCCAAGGGAAACCAATGTATACTCCTTCACTAGGATCACCATGAACCATGGCTAGTATCCGGCCTCACATAACCGTACCAAGTTGCCCCCGAGAAAACATGTGATCCGTAGTTACAAAATGGGGAATATTACCTCTCAACAAAACAGTCTACTCCAAAACCTAGGGATCCACTAGTAATGGTAAGGACTCGTCACAACAACATATGTGACCAACCATAAATAAATATTTGGTATAAACACATTTTATAACCAAAATGTCATTTCCAGTTCAACTTCTGGTAAGAACGAAAACCATTAAAATGAGTTCATAATCATCCTTTTCAAACGACCACATAATGTGCAAGTAAAACATCATTTTACTTCAATAAGGCGGAACCCGTCATTTTGGTCAAATCTGACCGGGAACCCCGAGATTCACCAAAAACTTCATTTATATCAAAATGTTTAGAACATAAAATCATACCGTAGAAATACTTCAGATTTCGCAAATAAGAGTTTTGACATGTATAGAGTTTGTAAAATGGTAGTAGGAACTCACCGGTAGGTTTTCAGAATAAAACCCGGAAAATCAGATAACGATCACGACGTAGAGGTGAAGCTTAAAACACCGACCCCTTGCTAGAAACACCGAAAACTAGCAACCAAACAAGACCTTGAAGATCGAAAGAGAAAAGAGAGAAAAAGGAGAGAGAGAGAACTGAGATTTGAGATATTATGAAAATATCTCAAATCTTAGATATTTAAGAGAAACCACAAAAGCATTCTGACAGTCGTGCGCCCTCAAAGAAGGAAATGCGCACGACCCGTGCGCTGGCACTATGCCTCGGCCCTGGGTCATACGCACGACCCGTGCGTTTTCTCTGAAGGAGGACGCACGACCCGTGCGTCCTGTAGACAGCCCCAAAAACCTCTATTTTCTCAATACAACTTCACAAAACGGCTAAACGAAATTTCGGGGTGTTACAATATTCCCAACCTTAGAATGATTTCGTCCTCGAAATCTAATCTTCTCAATGGAACACTGATCGCAGAGAATATCGTCTCAAACCTAAATACCAGAATCATTAACGATATCCTAATACCGACATCCACATTAGCTACCCTTCTTGGGCACTATTTACTCCCAACCGAGCGAACACTCAACACTTCAAGGTAACCTTTACTCCCAAGGTTACGGTTGCCTCCCAACCTTAGGTGACAATTACTACCTCCAGGAAATTAGCGACCTCAACTTCCCATCTACCAGTTCTTTCGAACTGCACGGTTCCGAACTCAAAGCTAACGGTCGACGCTAATCTTCCCCAAAACTCTCAGATTTCACTGATCCATTCCTAATAGTGATAAAGATATTCTTACAAGGCGCATTAATGCGTCTTTCCGGCAATCAGTTAACACAGATTCTGCTATCACTCAACTCCGATCCGACCCCAAATCTGGAAATAGCCCTTATTCGAATTTTTTAATACTTCCATAAATACTCCGTCTACAACCACATTATAAAGATTAACTTCTAAACATACCACCAATCTATACATTCAGACTTATAAAGGACTGGCGCTACAGAAACCCATGCGTAGACTAACTCCAACCTGTGGAAGACTTTACCAACAACTTACTCTAGCTCAAGGCTAAGGCCCAACTCCTCAAAGCACTGCTAGAACCGAACCCCCGACAGGAAATGATGCACATGTAGATAAATAAATAAATAAAAGTTTAAGCTTAACGCCTAGAGAGCTCAAGAGTTTTACATAAGTAAAAGCATTTAAATTGATGAACTTCTCTTTAAATCAGAACTTTTCAAAATAATGAACCTTAAAACATAGAAACAACTCCTTTTCAAAGTCATGCACTTTCAAAGACGGATACTTCATTGCAAATACGTTTTATAAATTGACACAATTTGTATAACTCGAAGTATGAAATATTAGTAACACTATCCATATCGTACGTCCGAAAACATGGACACTAGGCCCAATACTCGCACGGCCAAAAACAAAAGAAAACTAAATATCAACATGCACGAATAACACATTTCATTCAAACCTTAATATACGTGGGGTAAACCCAATATTAAAGTCATCATTTACCGTTGACTCCACATAACCAAAATTGGTAAAAATATGACATTAGTGTTTAAAATACCCCGGGTCTACGACGGATAGACCCGTACACAAAAGAATAGAAGGACACGCAAGTAGGCCGCCCATACAACTTCCTCACATGACCTCTAAACGTTCCATCTTGGGTGGCGAGAACAAATGAATGGGGCCACCCATGATGTTATTGGATTTCACCACGTATCCCGATCTTAGTTCCCATGTCATATCAGACATCACAACTTCAAACCGTTTATTGCCTCTAGCCATACTCCGTCGAGTTCCACTCCAAAGGCTTACGGACACGGGTGCCTATCCAATCCAGACAAGTTCCAACTCAGCAGCTCGTGCCACCTATTGTCTACTCGCTAGCCAACCCGAGCGGTCACTAAGTGCAACCCAAAACCTCAGGCTTTACAAAACAGACAGACTGTCTAACATTACATGACTCCAACTGAAAAACCAAAGTTCCCAAAACATGTGACTCCGAATGGCATAGAATAATCTCCATCATACTCCAAAATTCCACAACTGTTTTTAAACCGTACAAATGCCCTCAAGACTCCATTTAGTCAAAATTGAGCCAACGACCCAACGGTTTACGTAAACACCCAAATGAAAGCCGAAATAAATATTGAAACACATTTGACCAACTATTATGCAAACACGACCAAAAGTATGATTTACTCAATTCTCATCGTTGGTGGAAACAAACCGTTTTCCAAATGAACTCATACCCTTATGTTTTCAAAAGGCCTCATAACACAATAATATGCATTTTCTGGAAAAGGTTTATAAGATCAAATACACCAAACGACACTTACGTCAATTGGACTCCAAATATATATATGTAAAATCATCAAAGAAACACCCCAACATGATTTATTTACCAAAATAACCAAAGATCCCAAAATGGGTGTCTCACATGTTCATAAAACTAAACATTTTGGCATGTACACTGTTTTCACAAATCAGTTTTGACTTACCAAAACACGAATAAACTCCATCATGCTAAAATCCTTCATTGCGGTTATAAATCCGGACAAATGTCCATAAGACTCATTCAGTCAAAACCCGAGCCAAAGGCCCGACACTTTACGTAAATTTCCAATGAAAGTCTCGTAAACCTTAAAACATATTTAACCGACATTTAACGTTTCCCCAAATAATGAAATGTCTTTAAACAATGTTTATGAAAACACACACCACTAGGACATGATTTCTCAAAACTCAACACGTATTGAGACAAAAGATTTTCCAAAAGTTTATGAATGCAACTATACTAAGATGCACAAAATCATCAAGGATGCATAGATCATAATGTAGATTTTACATGTACAAAATCACCCAGAATATGTAAATCACACTATCTACTTGTTGAAATATTCAAGTTCGACATGAGCAATTTATGCTGTTAAAACAATCCAAGTTACCGAATACGAAAACTTAACAAAATACTCGCACCTTGAGAAATACCGAGTAAAACATACGCAACAATTTATACTATGAACGTGAAGATAGGTTCTTGTATTTCAATACGTGCAACAATTGTTTGTACAACTCAAAAGGAAAATCACGATTTTATCTTTAAAATTCCCCTCTATATAACCAAGAGACGTTGCAACGAAAGAATTTTCAACTCACCCCATATGCAATAATTCATTCCCCAAAGGGCGGTAAAATAACGGGGATGTAAATAAAATTTCAAATCGAGTTTGAAGCTTCACGTTGAAAAGATAAACACATTTGACAGAATAGAAACTACAACGACAAAAATACCACTAATTCGCTAAATGCTTTGCGGAAATTTTAACAGTAAGAGTTAATGATGGAATACGATCAGAACGAAAGTCCTGTTTTTTTTTAAAATAACATAAATCGTTTATGCAATCATTCACACCAACGTTATACTTAAATCTAATGCACATAGTACACGACATATGATACTTGATAATAAAACCCCGAGATTAACACACATAATGATGCACACGCACATGCCTCTCAAAATTATTTACGCGACGCAAAAGTCGTAAGATGAGACACCATAATCCAACTGGATTTTATAAAACTCATTTACGCTAACAATCAAGTGGTGTCAAAATTTCTATTTTTCAATATAAGGTAAGGTGACCATTCAGACAATATTCTGATGAGACACGATTCCCAAAGAACTCATAAATTGCACACAATTTAAAATTAACTTACGCATCTCAAAATATACGCACGCGTTAAAAGAATTCGTAAAACAATACTCCATGCAATTCAACAAGACTCACACAAACCAAAATTTCCAAGAACTCCGACTCAAAAGTATGGGGATAAATTTTCCTTTAAACCGTTGACATACGTGGAAGAGCTCCAATGTCAAGGTCAAAATTCCACAGCTATTTGCCCATTAACTCAACAAGCGTTAAAACACAATTATTTCATCCAAAAAAAAATATAGCATTTAAACACTAGACTTGAATAAAGAGAGTTTTGATAATAATTTGAAATCAGGTGCAACAAAACAAATGTAAGCAGACTTATGCTTATAGTTTAAAATATGATGAGTGCTAAATGTCTTGCCAGAACGTTATAATGTAATTTACTTCATGGTTGGCGCTCATGAAAAGCAATTTAGGCAACCTTATTTTAGAAATAAATTAAATGCATGAATTCGGTCGGCACTCACATCTTAATATTACGCTTCACAATATTCCGACGTTCTATAATCTACCAGATGCCTCAGGCATCAAAGGGCAACCATCCCATTAAATTAACTTACAATCTCCTCTAAATGGAATCGATCTAACAAGATATAATCCTAACTCCACCAACGAATCTGGTTTAGGATGATTAACTTAATGCGTCCCACGCACTTACTATAATTCCAAAGAGACATTGCTTATAAACAACAATCATTCCTTAGCTTACTCGCTTATAAACTTTCGCTCTACTCCAACGGTCAACATACTAAGGTAGGGCAGATAAACACAAGCACGAGAAAGGGTAAGGAAGAGTTTAACTGAAACACGCACGAAAGAAACGTACCGCTACGTCTACCAATTGTCACAACATTAGCGAATCAATTACACTCGCGTAAAATATCCTCATAATCACATTAGCTAAGTGAGATTATGAACATATAACACATAAGGGTTCTTGTTACCATCATCACAACGCTTGATTAACATAACCTCCGTCGATTCTAAGACTAATCCATCTTAGAAGTTCTACCCAATCTCACAATCAATGCCTATCAAACTCAGTCTAAGTCTAGACATCTTACATTCATGCCTAGTTCGCTTAAACTAGAGCTCTGATACCAACTTGTAACACTCTATAATTCAGAGTAAATTAAAACCTGGAAATAAGGCAACGAGACATCCGTGATGATATTAACTTCCCATAAAGGGGGTCAGTCCTTAAGACTATACAAAACTCATACGGATATAGAATTTATCAACAATACTAATCTAAACATAACCGTCTAGACTACAACACTTGATGAACCAGAATTCACTAAAAGATGGGACTTAAACAATGCCCAACACCAAAATACTAGACATCTCAAAATATGCCTCGAGTCCACGCTCGACTCTCAAAGACCCTGTGCAACCCACCGCTAAGGGAAACCTGTTATACATATCATTTGAGAAAAAAAGTGTTAGGCTTAAAGCCTAGTGAGAACATACAGTTTATTCAAAATCAGAGATATAAACATCAGTATCATAAAGAAATCTTTTCATAAAGGTTTAGTTTATAAAAAATAACATTTCGCCACAACCGGGCCTCTTCGGTCCAAAACTCTTAAACGGTGATAAAAGGACCATTTTACCAAGGATAGTGGTGTAACACAAAGTAGACCACAAATCCGAGTTATGAGCTAAACACTTGGAGTCCTCAGCAATGAACCCAGAGTCCGTGCTACGAGGTGAGATCGCGCTCCCAAGGGAAACCAATGTATACTCCTTCACTAGGATCACCATGAACCATGGCTAGTATCCGGCCTCACATAACCGTACCAAGTTGCCCCCGAGGAAACATGTGATCCATAATTACAAAATGGGGAATATTACCTCCCAACAAAACAGTCTACTCCAAAACCTAGGGATCCACTAGTAATGGTAAGGACTCGTCACAACAACATATGTGACCAACCATAAATAAATATATGGTATAAACACATTTTATAACCAAAATGTCATTTCCAGTTCAACTTCTGGTAAGAACGAAAACCATTAAAATGAGTTCATAATCATCCTTTTCAAACGACCACATAATGTGCAAGTAAAACATCATTTTACTTCAATAAGGCGGAACCCGTCATTTTGGTCAAATCTGACCGGGAACCCCGAGATTCACCAAAAACTTCATTTATATCAAAATGTTTAGAACATAAAATCATACCGTAGAAATACTTCAGATTGCGCAAATAAGAGTTTTGACATGTATAAAGTTTGTAAAATGGTAGTAGGAACTCACCGGTAGGTTTTCAGAATAAAACCCGGAAAACCAGATAACGATCACGACGTAGAGGTGAAGCTTAAAACACCGACCCCTTGCTAGAAACACCGAAAACTAGCAACCAAACAAGACCTTGAAGATCGAAAGAGAAAAGAGAGAAAAAGGAGAGAGAGAGAGAGAACTGAGATTTGAGATATTATGAAAATATCTCAAATCTTAGATATTTAAGAGAAACCACAAAATCATTCTGACAGGGCGCACGACCCGTGCGCCCTCAAAGAAGGAAATGCGCACGACCCGTGCGCTGGCACTATGCCTCGGCCCTGGGTCATACGCACGACCCGTGCGTTTTCTCTGAAGGAGGACGCACGACCCGTGCGTCCTGTAGACAGCCCCAAAAACCTCTATTTCCTCAATACAACTTCACAAAACGGCTAAACGAAATTTCGGGGTGTTACAACATGTATAAAGTTTGTAAAATGGTAGTAGGAACTCACCCAATAGGTCTATACGAAAACCCGAAGAATCAGATAATGATCACGACGTAGAGGTGAAGCTTAAAACACCGAAACCTCGGATCGAACACCAACTATAACTTCCAAACTCTTTAGAGAGATAGAGAGTTTAGAGGGATAGAGAGTTTAGAGAGATTGAGACAAATGAGATATTTTGGGAAAACTCAGTATATGTCGGCCAGGCAACTACGCGGGTTATTCCGCGACTTCAACTCGCGGCATAACTCGCCCGTGTCCCAAAAACCCTAAAAATCCAGTGGGTTTCACGGGTTATGCCGCGACCTCTAGTCGCGGTGTAACTCGCGTAGTTCCCAAAATCTCATATTAAACAGAGGGTTACGCGGGTTGTGCCGCGACCTCTAGTCGCGGTGTAACTCGCGTAGTTCACTGTTTGATCCCCAAACTTCACAAAATCCAAAACAACCTCAAACCAAACACGGAGCTAACGACAAAAGCTTAACACAAGAATAACAAGATTACACAAAGGAAAAATTCGGGGTGTTACAAGAATGTACTCACAATATGGGTTTTGTCAAAAACCCTAGAAAACCCAAGTGTTTTTGGAGAAAAGAGAGTGACTAGGAGCTCTTGAAGATCTAGACTTGCAATCTTAGGTTGATGATGAAAGTCTTGATGAAATGGTGGTAGACTCCCTTAAATGTGGACTAAAATCGACATTTGACCTAGGTTATTGGTTGGGAGCATTTAAGAAGGAGTAGGAGAGAAGAATGAGAGAAATTGGGTTGATTTGGTCCTTTAATGCGTACAGGGGCCGCGCGCGGAGAGCCGCACGGAGTACTGGAGTCGCGCAAGGGTAGGACCCCGTGCGGATGGTGGCGCAGCTCGAATCGCATGGGAATCTGTGCGGAGCACTGTTACCACGCTATCCTCCTTTTTAAGCTAAATTGCTCAGCCTCCAATTTAAGACAGAAAACTAGGAAAAACCCAATAACTAAGACCATACCACTAACAATCGATAGATTTAAGGGAACAAAAGCTTACCAAAAAATTCGGGGTGTTACAATCCTCTCCAACATGGGAATGATTTCGTACCTGAAATCCAAACTACACAAACAAATGAGGATATCTTTGCTTTATATCCTCCTCGGCTTCCCACATCACGTTTGCACCACGGTGAGGTTTCCATTGTACTTTGACCATAGTGACTTCTTTATGGCGGAGTTTCTTGGACTTCTTTTCTAGGATAGTGTCGGGTTTCTCCACACATCGGTTGCCCTCATCCACTCTTATCTCGGAGAGAGGAATGAAACTATCCTCTTCTGCCAAACACTTCTGGTGATAACAAATATGGAATGTGTTGTGAATATCGCTCATCTCCAGTGGTAGTTCCAATTGGTAGGCTAGCAAACCCACACGCTTAAGCACCGTGAATGGTCCAAGAAAACGACGACTCAACTTCTCACGCTTTTCAAACCGGATTATGCCTTTCCAAGGCGACGCCTTAAGCATCACCTGGTCACCTACTTGGAACTCCATCGGATGCCTCTTCTTATCGGCATAACTCTTTTGTCGATCTTGAGCCACTTTCAACCGTTCTCAAATGCTTTTCACTTTATCGGTCGTTTCTTGCACAATTTCGGGTCTGACGAATTCCTTCTCTCACACTTTGAGCCAACACACGGGAGTTCTGCACTTCTGCCCGTACAACGCCTCAAACGGTGTCATTCCAATACTCGAGTGGTAGCTATTATTGTGAGCAAATTCCACCAAAGGTTGGTGAGAGTACCAACTACCCCCGAAGTCGATGACGCAAAACCTTAACATGTCTTCAAGCGTTTGAATTATTCTTTCGCTTTGACCGTCGGTTTGCAGATGATAAACCGTACTCAACTTTACTCGTGTACCAAGCTCTTTTTGTAAACCATCCCAAAAGTTCGAAGTAAACCGACTATCGCGATCCGACACGATAGATAAAGGCACTTCATGCCTCGAAACCACTTCATCGATGTAAATCTTTGCCAATTTGTCCATCGGTAAGGTTTCACGCATAGTCAAGAAGTGGGCGCTCTTGGTCAACCGATCAACTATTACCCAAATGGTATCGTGACCTCAAAGAGTTTTGGGTAACTTAGTCACGAAGTCCATGGTGATGTGTTCCCACTTCCACTCGGGAATATCTAGGGATTGCAGACTCCCATACGGTCGTTGATGTTCGGCCTTTACTTGTAAGCACATCACACAACGCTCCACATAACGCGCCATATCAAGTTTCATTACCAGACACCAATAATGTAGCTTCAAGTCCCGATACATCTTTGTACTCCCCGGATGGATGGAATACTTGGACTTGTGGGCATCTTCAAGGAGGGGTTCCCTATTTCCACCAACCTTGGGCACCCATATATGACCGTTGAACAATTTCACCCCACGGCTATCTTCTGTTAAGAGTAAGCGTTGTTTCATCATGAATTCCTCCTTGAGATTCTCCTCAAGCAAGGCCTCTACTTGAGATGCCTTGATTCTTTCAATAAGGTTCAACACAAGCTCGATTCTTGAAAGGGTAGCCCGAACGCTTCCGCTATAGTCCTTCCGACTTAACGCATCGGCCACCACGTTCGCCTTATTGGGGTGGTAAAGAAACTCGCAATCGTAGTCCTTGAGTAATTCAAGCCACCTCCTTTGCATCATGTTCAATTCTTTTTGATCAAATATGTATTTCAAACTTTTATGATCCGTGTAGAGCGTACACTTCGTGTCGTAGAGGTAATGTCGCCAAAGTTTCAAGGCAAAAACCACCACCGCCAACTCCAAATCGTGGGTAGGGTAATTCTTCTCATGAACTTTGAGTTGTCTTGAGGCGTAGGCGATCACTTTGCCTCTTTGCATCAGCACGCAACCTAAACCCATCTTTGAAGCGTTGCTATAGAACACGAAATCTTTCGATCCTTTGGGTAGCGACAAAATTGGAGCTTCACACAACTTCTTTTGTAAATTTAAGAACGCCTTCTCTTGCGCTTCGGTCCAAACGAACTTCACATTCTTCTGAGTCAAAGTCGTCAAGGAAGAAGCGATTTTGGAGAAGTCTTGAATAAATCTCCGGTAATAGCCCGCCAAACCCAGGAAACTTCGAATTTCGGACGGACTCTTGGGAGGTTCCCAATTCATCATTGCTTCAATTTTGGAGGGGTCAACCTTTACTCCATCTCGAGTGACAACGTGACCCAAGAATTGAACCTCTTCAAGCCAAAAGTCGCACTTAGGGAATTTGGCGTACAACCTTTCCTTTCCCAATACCTCCAGAACTTCTCGAAGGTGTTGCTCATGCTCCGACTCACTCTTGTAATACACAAGTATGTCATCAATAAATACAATGACCGACTTGTCGACGAATGGTCAGCACACTTTATTCATCAAATCCATAAACACCGCCGGTGCTTTCGTTAGAACAAACGACATCACAAGAAATTCGTAATGGCCGTAACGCGTTCTAAAGGTTGTCTTCGGAACGTCTTCTCCTCTCACCTTCACTTGGTGGTATTCCGAACACAAATCAATCTTTGAGAAACACTCGCTCCTTGGAGTTGATCGAACAAGTCATGGATCCTCGGAAGTGGATATTTATTCTTTACTATAGCCTTATTCAGTTCACGGTAATCGATGCACATTCTCATTGTGTCGTCCTTCTTCTTGTCAAACAAGACCGGAGCTCCCCAAGGTGACGAGCTCGGTCTTATAAAACCCTTCTCAAGAAGCTCTTGGAGCTGAGCTATCATCTCTTGCATCTCGGATGACGCCAACCAGTAAGGGGCCCGAGCAATCGGAGCCGCCCCCGGTATAAGATCGATTCGGAACTCCACTTGGCGGTCGGGTGGTAAACCTGGAAAGTCATCCGGAAAGACATCGGGAAACTCTCGCACCACATTCACATCTTCAAGATTCTTCTTCTCGAGCTTAGCGTCTATCACGTATGCCAAGAAGTACGAACATCTTTTCACCAAGCATTTTCGTGCCTTAGCCATGGTGATAATCGCCACATCGCCCTTCCTCCTTTCACCATAAACTATCACCATTTCACCATCAGATATAGGGAGTCAGATCAGTTTCTTGGAGCATAGGATTTCGTCATGATTGTTTGCCAACCAATCCATGCTGACAACCACATCAAAGCCGCCAACGACCATCGTCATCAAGTCAATTGGAAATTCCTTCCCTTCGATTCCAAGAGTACATTCTCTCAAGACATCACAGATTAATACTTGGCTACCATTCGCTATCTCTACCACTAAAGAATTCTCTAGACTATTAGTGGGCATAGCAAGCTTTTGACAATACGATTTACATATGAAAGAGAAACTGGCACCCGAATCGAAAAGTACACGAGCAGGTACGAAGTTTAGGAGAAACGTACCCGATACCACGTCGGTGGATGCCTTGGCCTCATCGTCCATCATCTGGAAAGCTCGACCCGGAACTCTAGGTGGGTTCTCCCTCTTCTCTGGCGCATTACCCGGTTTTAGATTCGGACAATCCCTTTTTACATGCCCCGGCGCCTTGCACTCGAAGCAGATAATCCCTCTCACCGGGCAATCTTTGGTGGGGTGATCAGCTTTCCCACACTTAGCACAGGGGTGAGAAGTGGCGTTACAGTTTCCATGATGCTTGCTTCAATACTTTTGGCACCACCTAGCTTCTTGTCGGTTGTCAAAATTTCGATTCCCAACGAAAGGTTGAGTCCTCTTGGGAGGTCCGGAATTGTTTTCCCATTTCCGTTTCTCTCCCACCACCACAACTTTCTCCACCTTGTCTCTAACATAGACATCCTCCATGATTTGCACCTCCTCTATTGTCTCATGGAGATTAGAGGCATTAGAGTTGCGGACCATCAACATCATATCCGCCGGTAGGCTCTTGAGGTAGGCCTTTATCTTCTCTTTCTCCGTTGGGGCCACATGCCCCACTAGCCCCAACTTCTCCATGAATCGACGGGTGTACTCCCTCACCGTCAAGTCTCTTTTCTTGAGAGACCGAAACTCTTATTCAATGCGATCCAAGGCCCTCTCATTACAGTACTCATCCAGAATTTTCTTCTTGAACCCGACCCAAGTCAGTTGAGCCAAAACAGTAGGGGAGAGGGTAGACTTGGTGACATTCCACCATGTGAGTGTCGTGTCCCATAGCATTTTGGAACCGAACTTCACTCTCTGATCTTCCCCACACTCAGATGAGTCGAAGGCCTGTTCGATCCCTTGAATCCACTTCATACAAGCAATAAGGTCATCAGAACCGGAGAACTCCGATGGCTTGCAACATAGGAAAGACTTATAAATGCAAGCTCTCTTGCCTTGCCTCACATCAACAGTTATTGGTTCTTCAGTTTGATTCACATGACCCGTACCACCGGATCTAATCACCTCAATGTTCTCCGCAACCATCTCATTCCTCCGGTTGCTCACATCACGATCCTCAAACATCTTCAGAAAGGATTCTTGTTGCTTGGCCATTGCTTCATTCACCATCAACATCAGATTGGCCATCATCTCGGATTGGGGAGTCACCTCCCGAATAGCCAGGTTGGACGAAGCCAGGTCCACCTGTGGAATGATCTCAGGCCCTCCGCCCAACAATGGTTGGATAGGTGCGCGTGCAACGGCCTCAACCCTCTCCGGTTGATCAGCCATCGAAGTGGTCACTTCGCCTCCATCGACACGCGTACGCGGTCTACCACGCGTACTACCCATCCTTAATATGCCACCACAATGAGAATGGAGATAAGAAAGAGATTAACAGAGTTAAACACGAAAGAAACGTACTACCATATTTACCAATTGTCATAACAACACTAAACTAAGCACACTCACGTAAAACATCATCATAATAACATTATCTAAGTGAAATTATGAACATATGATACGTAAGAATTCTCGTTACAGTCACCACAATGCTCGATTAACATACTTTCCGTCGACTCTAAGACCAACCCATCTTAGAAGTTCTACCCAATCTCACAAATCCTTACTTAATAATCTCAGCTTAAGTCTAGACATCTTACATTCATGCTTAGTTCACTTAAACTAGGGCTCTGATACCAACTTATAACACCCTAAAAATAGGGGTAAATTTAAACCTGGATAAGGCTACAAATAACATCTTAAATAGAAATTAATCCCCCAAAGATGGGAAATTGTGATAGCGTATACAAATGCTATGAATGGACAATAGGTTAACAACAAACTAATCTAAATCATTGAATCTAGATTATGGTGGTTGTCGACCCAATTCTCCCAAAATCTCTATCCTTTTTCTGTACGCAGTTGCCCAAAAGGTATGTCTCCAAAAGATGCCATAATGGCCAACACTCGTCCCTCAAAGTTTGGACGCCCCACTGCTAAGGGAACCTGTTATACACGTCATTTGAAAAAGTGTTAGGCTTAACGCCTGGTGAGAGCAAACAATTTATAACAATAATTTGGAAATGATTTGAATATAAATAGATAACCTTTCAATGAGATAAGTGAATAAATTATAACAACATCCACATAAGAACCTTTCGGTCCAAAAACATCTTACGATGACAACGGAGACCCGATTACCAAGGATCGTGGCGGAACACAAAAGTAAGCCACTCTCCTAGTTGTGAGCTCAATACTTGGACCCATGGCCACGAACAACGTCGACTTGTACTCAGATGTGGGGGAGGGCACCCGAGGATCCAAGTCATACTCATTCGCTAGGATTACATTTACGTCCCATGGCTAGTAACCAGTCCCACATAACCGTACCAAATTGCCTCTGAGGGCCCAATGTCTCAACTAGTTACAAACGGGAATTATTCCCAAAATTTAAGCCGACTCTATACCTATGGATCCACTAGTAATAGTCTAAAGCTTGTCACCATTTCATTGGTGACCCAAACCATGAACACACACATAGTCTACATCAAAATTCCCAAAATCATTTATTTAGCTTCACAAAGGAAAACTTGCTATTTGATAGAGAGTTGTCGATAAATACCATTTAAATCAATAACTAACCACATTTTCCATCTTCCCAAGATCACTTTTATTAAGAAAGTCTCGTCATATTATGAAAGTATAATTTTAGATATAATGCACTTGTTACCATAGTTACCCACAAATGTACAAGACTAATCTCACTTTATATCTCAAAACATTTAATACTTTATCATATCCCAAAATGGTATAAAACCCCAAAATCTCCAAAATGCTAGGTTAGGTCAAAATAATTTTAAACATGAATAGTTGAACAAGGAGATGATTAGGAGTCTAAAATCATAGTTTTGACATGTATAAGGTTTTTAAAAGTTGAGAATGTACTCACAATATGGGTTTTGTCAAAAACCCTAGAAAACCTAAGTGCTTTTGGAGAAAAGAGAGTAACTAGGAGCTCTTGAAGATCTAGACTTGCAATCTTAGGTTGATGATGAAAATCTTGATGAAATGGTGGTAGACTCCCTTAAATATGGACTAAAATCGACATTTGACCTAGGTTATTGGTTGGGAGCATTTAAGAAGGAGTAGGAAAGAAGAATGAGAGAAATCGGGGTTGATTCGGTCCTTTAATGCGCACAAGGGCCTCGCGCGGAGAGCTGCACGAAGCATTGGAGTCACGCAAGGGTTGGACCCCGCGAGGATGGTGGCGTGGCTCGAATCGCGCAGGAATCCGCACGGAGCACTGTTACCACGCTATCCTCCTTTTTCAGCTAAATTGCTCAGCCTCCAATTTAAGATAAAAAAACTAGGCAAAACCCAAGAACTAAGACCATACCACTAACGATCGATAGATTTAAGGGAACAAAAGCTTACCAAAAAAATTCGGGGTGTTACAAGCTCGAATAATTTTCTCAAAATAGTGCTCGAGTTCCGGCCCGAATATTTTTTCGATGTTCGAGCTCGAACTCGATGCTCATTTAAGAATTTTGAGTTATACATTATGACCTAAAATTTAAGCTTTATACGTTTGTTTATGGGCTTGAGATCAATTAACTTGTTTATTGGCCTGAACTTAATAATTTTTTTATTTAATTATTTGATTGACGAACGTATCTAATTCCAAACGAAATTAGAACTAGTCGGGTGTTACTATAACCTCCGAATCTGCTATCTTCAAAATCGAAACCTCTGCAAATCTCGCTACTCAAATCTCACTAAGACTTGATATACATGTCGATAAGAAAAAGTGTTAGGCTTAACACCTACCGAGTTAAAAAAATTTCATCATATAAAACATAAAACGATTAAAACAAACATTTTCCTTAAAACAACGTCCCATCATTTAAACTCGAGTCATAGAAAGTAATATCTTTATAAAGCTCGTTATTTCCAGTTCAAATTCTCGTTTTAGGTATATAACCAATATCCAAACTCACCCAAACGTGTGCAAGACACAAACTTCAAAACACCAATCATACCGATAAAAATATTTATTCAAAACACCGAAAGCATGGGTAGCAAGGTACCCGAAAACAACAACTTTCGGTGATGGAAGATGCATGATTTCATCGAATGTGGTGATAACATAAAAGTAAGCCACTTATCAACATTCTTGAGTTTCACCTCAGGCCATGGATTCCTGTATACAGCTCCATTGAGCACCACCACAAGATTCCCAAAATGACCTTAGTGTCTACTTGACCTCTAGATGAGTCTCACCATAAAAGTCATTGGTATCCATATACGGCTCCAATGATCACCAATGTAAGACTTATACCCATATACAACTCAATCGAGTACCACCGCAGGCTAATAACTTTGTATACGACCCAATAAGGTATCATCGCAAGCTCTTTGCCCTTAGCTTGGGGACTACTCACTAGACTTAAGTGTGGACATCAAAACTCCACGCTTAACAACAAGACAGACTCCCATGCCTATGGATCCAATGCATTATGGTCTAAAATTACATGACACCAATTGAATGACTAACACACTAAAAACATGTATTATCTAACAAATACGCAATAAATGCTTCATATGTCCAAAGCTCCACATTGAGCTATTAAAATCGGACAATTTTCTCCAGACCTTATAAAATCAAGCCAAAGACCTTATAAAACAATTGACTATTTTAAATAAAGTCAATGTAAACCACATAAACCGAAAATGCATATTTTCCAACATTTAACAAAAACATGGCACCTATATCATGAATAGGTCCATAACCGACATGTCATCGACGCATAATGGCCAAAGGCCCAAAATCGTACGGTTTATATTTTCAAAATCCTCACAAAGCCAAGGAAAGGTGTTAAGTGCATAAAATGCACTTAACTTTGTTTATATTAGTTGCGTCTTTTATGCATTTTAGTCCTTAGTTTAGCCCTTTCATGCATTTTTTTTTATCATTTTTCCATTTCTTTCTCTAATCACGGTTGAAAATGGTTTTTGGGATAGTTTTTATTCTTTTGGTATGCTTTTGTGTAGATTATACGAAGTGTTGGAGGCGGAATAACGGATGGTTTGAAAGTATTAAAGAATGATGCAGGGAATTAAGTAAAGGAAGCAAAGATGAATATCTGAGTTGATGAAGAGATGGAGGAAAAAATTCAAAAATTTGAAGTTTAAAGATTCTGCCACACTTCGCGGGTGCGAAGGATAGCTTCACTGGTGCGAAGAAAACCCTCCAGAACTCCTGATTGCAATATGTCCACCTTCACGCTAGTGAAGGATATCTTCACCGACGTGAAAGGTCTGGAATTTTGTTGGGCTTTTTAAACTTTTGGGCTTGGCCTTTTATTTTTTTCCTCTAGGGTTTTAAATCATGAGGCATCGTTTTCTTTAGGAAGAAGCCGTTTTTTTTAGACAACATACAACTACTCTCGTTTGGGTTCTCTTAGGTCAATTTCTTCATTACCTTAGGGAATAAGATTGTGCTTCAAGCTTAGGCAATTGGAATCCGATTTGCTATTGGTTTTTCATACGATTACTAATATCTTCTTCCCTATCTTCTTAATATATTTGGTTATTTCTTGTTTTGTTTGAATACCATCATTAATTTAATCGTTCTTGAGTTTTCTTCATCATTCACTCTATGTTCTTATTTGTTTGCTTCAAGTTTTAGTTTTTTTTCCCTACATCTCTCTATTATCTACTTCATTATCCTTCATCTTTATGTATCTCTATTCCCACTCCCTACTTTAATTTATTGCAAATCAATTCTTTTCTACATCCTTTTTTATTTTTTGCACCCATTAGATTAGGTTTAATTTTCTGCACTTATTCATGCACATGTTCTTTAATATTTCATTGTTTGTCTTTGATTAATGTTAATGTTAATTTTTAATAATTGTGTCTAATGTAGTTATCTTGCTAGTCTAGGTTACTTTTATCTTCAATTTTGTTGGAGTCTAAATAAGAACTTGTTGCTTGGTTTCAGTTTAGTATTTGTTTTATTGGGTAATTGTCACTTAGGATCGAGGTTTTGGTATTAACCAATTGTTTTTAAAACGAATGTTGGGTTTTAATCCATTTTGATTCTAACGAAAGTTGGAGTTAATGTAATTGGTTTTTTTTAACAAAGCATTTAGTCAATTCAATTAGTTTTTGATGTAAACGAAAGTTTAATCTTTTACTTAGACTAAATTGGTCAATGACAACGACTCTAACATGCGAATAGTTAAGAACATTGATTGGGAAAATTATTTGTTTTAAATCTTAATGTTTCTTTCCGACGTACATTTATTGCGGAAGTAAATATGTGTTTTGGTTTAGGAAAGTTTCCACCTCGAGAGATGGTTAAAGTAGTTTTGCAAAACGAATTCTCACCATTACCAAAATCCAAGATTGACGTTACCTAGTGTTCTTAGTTCTAGTTGTCTTTTTATCTTACTTAGTTTGCTTTTAGTTGCTCCAAGATTGTCTCTCATTCCCTTAATCTCATTTAATTTTATGTCCATTTAGTTAAATAACCAAACCAATTATCTTATTCGCATAGCTAGGCCATGATTATTAAGTGGTTAGTGTTTAGACCGTTACCTCCCTGTGATCGACCCGTATGCTACACTTACCGTATGCTTGCGGTATAAATTTAAAACTCATATCAAGTTTTTGGCGCCATTGTCGAGGAGGCGACTAGTCTAACACCGACTTACTTTTTGATTTACTAGTCCATGTCTTTACCCCATTTCTTTTTATGTTTTCATTTTTGTCTTCTCGTCTTCTTTTGGTTTAACCCTGTGCTTGAAGTTTTTGTTTGTGTAGTTTGGCCAACTTACAGACGAGAATGAAAGGTCATGATTGACGAAAAAAGTGGTGAGTGACAGGCCATTGAGATGTGTGTTTGGTAAGACCGAGATAATTATTACCTTTAAAAATGATGAGTGATATTATTTCTGTCTCGTTAAATGATTCTCGTGTGCTATTTTTACTATTTTCTTGGTTCGGTATTTCTAATATCAAGCCAGACATCACTGATCCTTCTTTCTCTACCCTTTGTTTAATTCTCGGTTTTTGGTAGCGTAATGTGTTCTATGACGATAACACGCCGACTATCAGATGTGTCATTTGTGTATTTACGTGACTTGGACGAATCGGTGACCATTTAAATCAATCCTTTGACTTTTGCCGATTCGTACACTCTCTTCTCCCTAATTCTTTAATTATTCGTCAAGCTCGCGATGATAAATAAGCCATTCTCCCTCATATTTAATTCTTGGTTCGAAGTCAAACTCGTGACTTTAAACGAGTCTCCGTCCCTTCATCCCCTTTTCTGTCTCGTTCATTTTCACCATGCAACCACCTCACTCACCACAATACACACCTGCACCGGAATTTCCCCTTCCATCGTGATTTTCTTTTTCTTTCCCTACACTCTAACCCGAGCATTGAGGACAATGCTCCTCTTTGCTTGTGGGTGGGTGTTTTTTTTTCTCTTTCCTTTTTCTTTGCATATAGTTTTTTTCCTCTTATTTTTGCATTCTTCTCTTCTAGGTTGCATATTAAAAAAATCCAAAAAGATTTTTGATTACTCTCCGTTGTGTTCATGACTCGTAGTACACCATATCTCATTTTGCATTTTTGAGTATTTTGATTCACCAATCGCATGTTAACTGTTTTCCATGTTGTTAAATGATTTTTTTAGGAATGATGTTACCTTAGTTGTCACTTACACACCGTTAAGTATGTTGTTTCACATAACATTATAGGATTAGTTTGCATACCATAGTCCCCCTACATTACAACAAAGGGACTACTATGGATGGAATTACCTAGTGAGATTTTGGGTCTTTTGCATTGATACATATGTAATCAATCTCATTTTCTCGTTTCTTGTGTGTTACCTCCCGACGAGGTGTAGTTCTAGACTTTTGAATGGTTTCTCGTCCAAGTCTATCATGAATATAAATAGAGGCCTTCATTTCATGAAAAATAAACTTTGAAAAAAAATTAAAATGTTTTTCCTTTGTTACCCAATTTGAGCCTAAACACTAGCCCTTGTTTGTACACCCATACACCCATAAAAATGCACATTAAGTTTAATCTTTGAAATGATAGATGGATTTGACACTTAGCATAGAAATAAATACAAGCATAGCTTGTGGGTAGTTTGTTGACCCCCCAAAAGAAAGTTTAGCTTATGGGTTCGTAAAGTCTTATACGGAAAAAATAAAAAGAAAATACAAAGTCTTGAAAAAAAATAATACAAAAAGAAAAGAAAAAAAGGAGCAAAAGTATAATAAGCCTTCAATCCATCAAAAATATTAGGAAAAGAACTCTTATGTGAATTTAAAAAAACCCTACATAGACCGATATCCCCTACACCAATAAATGAGCCTAATTGCACCTTTAACCCCTAACCGTGCCCTAAAGCCCTCATTATATGCATTATTATGGTAACTTCTTGGACTTGAGAATAAATTCAATTATATCAAGACTGCATTCATTTGTCTCGATCGGGAAGGACTTGAGCGTATACACATCCCTATACACACTTGAGAGCATGGAGCAACACCATGAGCTTCCATCCGTATAGATCACTATCCCCTCCCTTAGCGACTATGGTATGTCTGCAAAATCTTCTTAGGTTGCGATTATTTTTTTGCGATATGCTTGATTGGTATATGTCTCAAATTATCCAAATGTCCAAGAAATCTCATTTTATGAAATAAACATCACTTGGTATCTCAAAACACCTAATAAAACATCATAAACATTTTCTAGATATTTCATAACCCAAATATACCCAAACTCACAAATATTCATAAAAGCTCATCAGGTTAAATAGCTCATGGAAGTGTGTACAAAACTTAAAATAGGGATACTTTGACATGTATATAGTTTTTCAAATCAACTAGAACTCACATTGCTAGATTTATGCTAAATCTAGTTTTTACCACAAACCTGAGCTTCATTTGGTGAAGATTTGAGATCTCTTAGCAAACCTTCCAAATCTTAGCTCCAAAGCCTACACAATGTTTATTCTACTACAAATACTTCCAAGGTTACACCAAAGTGGGAAGAAATGGAAAGGGATGAAGAACACTAAAACTCTAGCTTTTGGGTGAAGATGAGAAATCTTACCTTTTACTTGGCAACTCATAAATCTTCAATAAATGCTCCCAAAGGCCCTCAAAATAGGACCTAAACTCCCAAAGATGAAGAAAGTTGAGAGAAAATGGAGAAGGAAAGGGTTTAGTGAGAAACAGCGAAAAAATTCCCAAAATCGAGGTTTTAGGGCTGAAAGTTGAAACACACGCCCTTGCCCGTGACACCAAGTCGTGCGACAAGTTGTCTGCGCCAAAAAACATGCCTCACACACAAAGAGGACCCCACGACCTGTGTCGCGACCCTAGGTCGTACACCAAGTTGCGTAACTCACCGTTTTCTTGCGCTTTGGCAGTTTTTCGCACCCAATTTGATTCTCAAAGGTTCCATTATATTAAGAATGAAAACCTTCATAGTTTTCCTTTTCGAAGGCCACTTGAAAGGTTGCTTAATCATAAATGGACGTTCCAAATTTGCGGGTATTACATTTACCAATACAAATTGGGTAAGCACTAACCTAGTTAAAGCACGATCTAACTTGGTAAGAGGTTTGGTCTGAATAAGCACTAACCAAGTCATATAACTATATCTTCCTTACTTGGCCAACATCTCGGTCAACATATTTGTGGGTCAAAGTGTGTTAGTAAACAACATCCATTCTTACCAATTAAGTGACTCTTACCCAATATAACACCGTGACACTCAATAAAAAACACATTAATGTTTTCTAGTTGGTCTTTTAATATGTATACACAAACAATATATAATAAATTCATGTTTTTTATGATTATTTTTGTATTTAATGTTGTGAAGTCATGTAAATCCTAAGTAGGATTATAACATTATATGATATTTAATGCCATTCAAAATGTTTCTTCATTATATGATATTTAATGCCATTCAAAATGTTTCTTTTAGAAAACTCATAAATGTTAAAACACCAAAACTTTAAATTTCTAAATCAATAAAAAAAACATATTTAAGACTATTGATTCTATGCTTTAACTTTATAGCTTGATGATTTGAAGAATATTTTGACACTTCATATGTTTGTTATATGTTTGTTGTAAAGTGTAAAGTATTTCAAATATAAACATAAAACTGTACTGATGTCGTTCTAAACCGCATCGTGAATTGAATACAGACATTGAGTTTTCTACTTAGATATTTATAAATATTAAATGATATCATTTTAAGTTTGAAAAATGTAATAAAAAATGGTTTTCTTCCTGTTCCGACAGAGAACCAATTTAATATTAAAATATCTTGAGCCAAGAACCAGTTAAAAAGTTAAAAAAAAAAAAGAACCAAACATAGTTGGTTCTCGTCAGGTTTAGCTCCATTCCAATTCTTTTGTTTGTTCCATCTTAATAGTTTTTTACACATATCTAATATACAATTTTTGGGTGCAATGTAACATCTTGAATGAATGTTGGTCTAACCATAGTTGACTTATTATATGTTCGACTAATAACATATTTGAATAAATAAATGATTCGGATTTCAAAAACGTTAATTGTAGTTGGTGGTTATCTAGATGGTAATGTGAAGCTGCACAATCGGATATCTTAAAATATCAACTTGATGTTACAATGTAAATTTTATAGAGTACTACCACTTTATTTTTATTATGAAATAGTTGGAATTATGTTAATCTCAAAAGAGAAGAAAAAAAAACATATTGTCTACTTAATGATGACTTTCGATGAACGAAACATATTCAAAGAAACATCATATCCTTTTCCATGATTTTTGGATACACTCACAAATATTCATGGATAAGTGATAACTGATATTTTAAGCAATGACTTTCAATGAATGACACATGCTCATAGAGAATTGTTATTATCAAATTTCGAATATTTTGTCTCGTATTTTTTTTATACATTCACTAATTAATAGTCATGAATAATTGATATAGTATTTTTTTTTTTATCAAATCTATGTATGAAGCAAAAAAACTCAAGTGGATTACCTTTCAATCGGTCACTATTAATAAAAACTTAAGAAGATGTTGTATGGACAAACCTGGTTCAATGGATACAGTGGCATATGCCACCGTGTTATTTCTCCGGTGAAGGGGTAAAAAAACTTAGATTCATGAAAGGTGCAACACCGTATCGATTTGGAAGGTGTTATGTATTATTTTGGAAACTTCAAGAAGGAGCAATCGTACCTCGTAATCAACCAAAAAACAAAAAATCAAAAACTCTTGAAATCAACCAAAAACCGAAAAGAAACTCTTGAAATCAACTAAAAAAACCGAAAAAATCTCTCGAAGTCGATAAAAAAAACTTAAAATTCCTTTGAAATCAAGCAAAAAGCTTTAAAAATCCCTCGAAATTATGGAATTAGACTAAAAGCACAGCAGACAATATTGAACGTCGGTAAAAACTATATTTTTTATAATTATTTTTTGTCTACATTATATGATGTCACCGTATGAAAAAATTTAGAGTAAACTCCAATTTTGGTCCTTGAGGTTTGGTGATCTTTTTGAAAGCTGGACCTGTGGTTTTATAATTCAAGCTTTGGTCCTCATAGTTTGAATTTTGCTCTGAAAGAAAGACCTGCTCACTAGCTCCGTTAGAGCCAGGGGCAAAATCGTCCAACCATGTTTTTCTCCTCTTTTTGCACTTTTTTTGTTTCTTCTTTTTATTGTGTAAAAAAAAGGGACCAAATATGTTAATAACTCTAATTATATATATATATATAGAGAGAGAGAGAGAGAGAGAGAGAGAGAGAAAGAGAGAGAGAGAGAGAGGTGTTCAAATGCAACCCTTTTATATGGTACAACCTCATGCAACCCCTCTATCCACCACTCATTTTATTTTCACTTTTTAATTAAAAATGTGAAAATAAAATGAGTGGTGGATAGAGAGGTTGCATGGGTTGCACCATGTAAAAGGTTGCATAATAGCCTACCCTATATATATATATATATATATATATATATATATATATATATATCCATGTTTTTTATCCCAAAGACCAAAAAGAACCACCTGACCGGCCAAAACTTCTTCTTTGATACTTGTCGCCGATTTCCACCTCCACCATCCCTCATCTTCTTCCATCTCCGATTCTCAAGCTCAAAGAGACAAAACTCCTATTCTATCTCTCATCACCAATTCCATGATTGCTCCAGCAGATCAGGGGCCTCCTCCTCTGCCTCATCGTCGAATTAATGGCCTCCATATCAAATTGCTTCACCATAACACCTAAATCCCATTCAAAACCGTAATCAATCTTTTCCCTTTGTAACGCCCCAAAACATGGATAACATAAAGAAAAAATACAACATCCCAGACGGTCCCAATACAGTGCATACGGAAATATGGTTGACATAAATTCAAAGAAAACAAACAATTGATATACTAAAGGTCCACAACTAGCACCGCCTCTAGCCCGATTGTCACCGGCTCTTTCTAGCTATCAACATTTTTTCTTACCCTTTGACGAAGCCCCAACGGCTCCCTTGCCTGAAAATGGGTTTTAAGAAAAATTGAAAGCAAGGTTTAGACCAAATAGGTTTAGTGAATTCCCATCCTCGACAAATGCAAAAATGATTGGAGAAATCAAGTTATCAAACGGTAGATTTAACAAGTACCAATTATTTTAAAATAACCAACCACAACTATTTCCGCGGCCAATAACGGTTCTTGGATGTTTGTAGAACAACCACACTCAGGGCCCCCAGTAGATGTCATCTCCGTATGCACATGAAACAAATTCCAGGCACACGGTTCAACCATCCCCGATGGTTTCCAATAACCCATGGCGCAAGTCCTCACGATAATTCAACATTCCACATATATGCCAATTCATAAAAACGCATGCATAATATTAACGATAAACGCAACATTTCACATTTACCAAAGCGCAATATTCTTTTAAAGAAAACATTATAGGCCGACATAAAATATCCACTTCCAGTTATAAATAATTTGGACAAGGGAACTCACCTTTGATAAAGACTCAACAAACACCAAGATCCTGCCTCACGTCTACAATTAATTAAACAACGAGGTTAAGACTTTGGCTCCCAACCATTTACTTCCCGGTTACTACCTGCTCGACACTACCCATCTCAGAACGATCCAAGAACAATCTCGAATACCGACCAAACCAAAAATACCATTTCCCCTAACCCCACAGTTTGGGCTTCGGCCCGTGGTTGTGGTTTGCTTGGGTTGCACCGAACTCCCGACCCTTCCCGGATTGTGCCTAACTCCCGGTTGCTACCGGGTTGGGAGACCCCTGGGTGCCACCGGTCGAGTACTCCTGGCTTAAGTCGGGTTGATAGCTCCCGGGCCGCACCGGGTGGTGAACTCCCGGGCCGCACCGAGTGGGAAACTCCCGGGTCGCGCCGGGTTTACAGTAACTGGGTAGAGTCGATCGAGGGGAGGAACATCGTTCGGGGAATCAGTCCCGATTGCCACCCGTTCAACGCCTACCCACAAATATTCACTATCGACCAACGATTTCTAAAACCAAACATCCATTTCCTTATTATTACAGAACTTAATTAATTACACTATTCCCTTAATCGAACCAAGCATCCAACCCACTTTAACATTAGATTCAATCAGTTTATTCTTCAACACAAATTCCCAGGTCAAAACAAAAATGCTAGAATCACCTAACGATTTCTAGTTCTAGATTCAAACAGAAAAGTTAAAATGCTAAAACCTTGAGAGAAGAAAATCCCCAAATCTTGCCTCCTTCTTCAGTTTCCCAATACTTAGAACCTCTAAGCTTTTTCTCTGTTCTTCCTTCTATTTCTCCTTCAACCACTTTCCAACAAGAGAGGAGAGAAAATGAGGTGGTTATGGTTTGCTACCCTAGCTATCAAGGGTTCCACTAATTGCTAAAAAGTCCCTAACTTTTGTTTTTTTCCTAAAAGATCACCAATTATCCCAAAACACACAAAAGTGGTTTATGGTTATTACAACACCTCCCCCTTAATAGAATTTCGTCCCCGAAATTCCTTCGCCGAACAGATGCGGATACTTGGACCTTATCTCTGATTCCACTTCCCACGTGGCTTCTTATCTCTTATGGAAACGTCAATGAACCTTTACAAGACAAATATCTTTATTTCTCAGTTTCTTAATCTAGCGATCGGCTATAGCCTCGGGTTCTTCGATGAAGTTTAACCTTTCATCCACTTGTACATCTTGCATTGGCACTGCCAACTCGCTATCGGCTAAGCACTTCCTCAAATTTGAGACGTGGAACGTGTTGTGGATGGCTTGTAATTTCTCTGGTAGGAAAAGTTTGTAAGTAACTTCCCCAATTCTCTCAACAATCGTGAATGGTCTGATGTAACGCCGACTCAGCTTTCCCTGCTTTCCAAATTGCATAACTCCCTTCCCAGGGGATACTTTAAGCATCACATAACTCCGACTTGAAATCCTACGTCTTCCCGCCGTTTAACCGCGTAGTTCCTTTTGACGATCACGAGTTACCTTCAACCTTACTCGACTAAAATAACAACTACCCAAATAGCCGACTTGTAACACCCTTAATTTTCGGTAATTAAAGGCCACTCGGACGCTTTTGTAATGAATAAATGGCGGGAATTTTGTTGGGAAACCATTATTTTAAGTCCCTTAGAGTATCGAGGGTATTGGCGTTGAAAAAGTCGAGTTTCGGAGCTTGGTACGGGCACAAGTACAATGCCCGACGACTATGACACTGGCAAAGTAGCAGCAAGAAACAGAATGAGGGGGAGGACCAGTGACAATGCCCTGGGCATTGTCGCCTGACAATGTCGCACCAGGGCAGGGGGAGGCTGTCAAATACGGAATTTTGCTCATTCTTCATTTATCACTTCTCTTTTTCACTCCCAACCCTCTTTAAACTTTCCCAAGAACACCTACTTTCATCTATGGTGAATACTTGTAAATGAATTAATTATTGATTTGGTTGTTCGTGGGGAACTTTTGTTGATACAACGACGTGGTTGTATAAAATTTTAAGTATTAAATATTGTAATTGATATATTTGTGTTTGAATTAAGTTTTTTTAATAGAACAATTATATAAATGCAACAATTAAAGTTAGGTTGATTAATATTTTAATTCGTATTAACGTAAAATTGTCATTTATATACATAATATATCAATAAATTACATAAAAAAAATTAAATTGTGTGAACGAAGAAAAACCCCAGATTCCCCGATGGGGATCTCCGTTTCTCGATATGGATGGAGATGATGATGAAATCTTATTCCCAACAGGGATCGGGACGAGGACATGGATCGAGGATAGGGGTTGAAGATGGGGATTATGATCCTCTGTACTCCCGACCCGTTGCCATCTCTATTCATTCGTATTTATAATCCATTGTTGTTTTTGTTTTTATTATTTAAGATTCAAGGATGAAAACCGTAATTTTTAACAAACCACAAGGGCCAAAAACATAATCTATCTATCTATCTATCTATCTATCTATCTATCTATCTATCTATCTATATATATATATATATATATATATATATATATATATAAGCAAAATGTGGAGTTGCTTAGGTGGCACAATAAGGAGCCTTTATTTACATTTTTTCTAATTTCTCATGATTTTGAATTTCTTTTAAATGGAAACTTTCTCATTAAATGAGTTTTAACCTTTCATTTTCTTTAGGCATTGTTTGGCAAAAAAAAGCTAGCTTATAAGCTCGTTTTTTTGGTAAATGTTTGGATGACCATAAACTAACTTATAAGCTAGCTTATTGAAAAACTACTCATAATAGTGTTTTGAAAAGCTAGCTTATCAGCTACCAGCTAGCTTATCAGTTAGTTTGCCAAACATAGCCTTAGTGTAAACTTCACTTTTGGTCCCTAACGTTTGTCAATTTTAATAGATATCGTCCCTAAACTATCGAAACTCGGATTTGGCCCCTCACGTTTGTCATTTCCCTTTGGTTTTAGTCCCTCCCACTAACGTTCGTTAACTTTTTTCGTTAACTCCAACTACATGAGAGGTATTATGATCATTTTACATATTTTTCTGCCATATATATATATATGTATATATACACATTATAAGCTTCATCGTTTCCTTCAAAGACAATTAGACAACGACGCTCCCTCCCCTTCTCTCTCATTGACGGCAATCGCCATCCTCCGTTCCTCTTCAACTATGGCGGCTACATCAACCTCCATCATTGTTGGAGCTCCCCCTCTCTCTCCCTCATCTCACTCTCTCTCATCCACACTCGGTTGACCAAGTTAGCAAATCTGCATCCCACCACGGCACACCATCACCATCGGATTTGCATCGAACTCTCAGTTCATCTATCTATCTATCTATATCTAAAAGGAAAACCCACAAAAGTTAAGGTGACATCCTAAAAATTGAGAATTCATCATTTCTTGAATTGTGGTTGATTCTTATGTATCCCACATTGATAGAAAAACAAAAGATTGAAAATGAATTGTGGATATATAAATGGAGTAGAGATGCCTTTGTGGCAACTCATGAGGTTGACTCATCTTGGTTAATCCTTTAAACTCACGTTCTTAACTTATTTTGGTTGACCCTCCAAGCTAATAGGTTGGCTCATTTTGGCCAACCCAAAAGTTTAAAATTTATATCTACATATATCTAAAAGGAAATCCGTCAATTTTTTTTTGAAAGGTTGAGGTTTTCCCCATTTCATGAATTGTTTTTGAGTTTTTTAATCCCACATTGACGGAAAAACAAAATATTGATAATGAATTGTGGATATATAAATGGAGGTTAATATGCCTTTGTGGCTACTTATGGGGTTGGCTCATCCTAGCCGATCCTCTAAGCTTATGTTGTTGGCTTACTTTGGTCAACCCAAAAGTTTAAAATCTATCTCTCTATCCCCCCCCCTCTCTCTCTCTCTCTCTCTCTCTATATATATATATATATATATATATATATATATATAAGGTTCTTATTATTAGGGCTGACAATGGGTAAGGGTAAACCCGTTACCCGTTATGTTTCGACCCGTTGGATAAGGGTATGGATAAAGAAAGTTTTATCCATTTATCCACTTATCCATTACCCCGTTTACCCGAAATTTTAGTGGGTAGGGTATGAATAAACGGTTTTTCGTTATCCATTACCCGTTACGATATAATACATATGTATGTATAATTATATAAAATTAAATATTAGTGTTTCCGTATATTAACGTGGACTTTAATTTATTTTTTATATTTATCCACTAAAAGATTTCATGCTGATTAAATGAGAAATAAGATGAATTTAGAAAAATAAATACAATAAAAGTACAATTTTTATATTATTTTTAAAATATTATACTATGATTATATTTAGAGTAATAAAATGTTTACTACAACAAATTAGATATAAAATAATAACTATATTTATGAACTTATGTTTTACTTATATGTTTGAGATATAACAATATCAATTGTAGTTCAAAATGAAATTTTGTTTTACCATTTATCCATTACCCGTTTCGTTACCCGCTACTTTTAATGGGTAGGGTAGGGTACGGATAAGGGTTTTATAAGATGGATAATTACCCGTTTTGTTACCCGCTATTTTAAATGGATTGGATAACGGATTAACCCGTACCCTACTCATACCCTACCTGTTGCCAGCCCTACTTATTATATAAAATTCAACAGGAAAAATCGATCATAAAAAATCAATGATTAATTTATATCAAAATATCTCAATATATATTAAAGGAACAACCATAAGTGTAAGGTGATATTTTAGAAGAGTATAAATGGAAGGAGGTGGATATCAAAATGAACAAATTTTATATTTTTATATGTACATATACAAAAGAACAACAAGGGTATTTGAGATGGTATTGTGAGAATTGAGTATTTTCAAATGATGGATTGTGGTTGAGTTCAAGTTGTCCCACATTGATGAAAACTTAAAAAATTGGAATAAATAAGGGTGTATAAGAAATGAGGATAAAATATCTTTGAAAGGAGGTGAGTATAAAAATGAACAAGTATAAAAGTATAGAACATTTTTTTTGAAGATTTCATTACTATATTATTTAATTTACATGATAAAACAATTCATTATATCAAAATTTCTCAATCTTTATCTTTATACATATAAAAGAAATAACCAAGGGTATTTGAGGTGACATTGTGAGAATTGAATATTCTCAAATATTTCATTATGGTATTGCTTTAGTCATCCTACATTGATTAAAAAATATTAGATTTGAGAATTAAGATGGTTATAAGAAAGGAGGAGAGATGATTTTGATGATTAGAATGTTTACATGGCTACAAATATCTTTTAACTAACCCCTGAATAGAAATTTTTTACAAAACATTACATAAATCTTTGTTATATCTTTATCTTTCTTTTTTATATGTACAAAAGAAATAACCAAAAATATTTGAGTTGGTATTGTAATATTCGTGTATTCCCAAATCTTGCATTTTTATGTTGTTTTAGTCATCCCACATGGATGAGAGAACGCTAGATTGGAGATTTTTTAGGTGACTAAAGAAATGAGGAATAAATGTTTTTATAAATATGAATTTTGGTGAGTTTTGTAATCCTATATAGGTGAGAAGATTATTTTTTTATGAAACATGTGATTTTATATTGACAAGAGGAGAGGATGTCAAATTGTTGCAACTCATAAGGTTAGCTAATTTTAGTTGAACCTTTCATAAAAACAATATTGATATGGTTGTTTGAGATGTGATTTGAGTTCTAAAAAGCATAACACAAAAAATTATAACTGATACATCTTAAACTTTTCATAACAACAAACGATTATCAATATATGAAAATATACCACTTATGAAAATATAATATTTATTTTAATTTGGATCTTACAAATTATTATCCAAAAAATTAATTAAATTTAATCTTAACTCATTTAAGTATTTCTTTAAAATATTTTTTCGCTACCACATAAAGCGGTGAGACAGTAGTTTACTCTAAAAAGAAACACAATCCATTTGGACCTTTTAAAAAGCATATCTCGTTTGTCTCCCATACGTCCCTACCCCTCTTAACCCTAACACCTACTTCACCTCCGGTTATAAAAACTTGACAGCGACTTCCCCTTCCGTTAACAGCCGTTAACTTCCGGGCCCCACTGGTCCTACGTGGACACTGATCACGTTCCCTATGCCCTTGGTAACCATCCCTTATTTAACTCTACCGGACCCCACAACATATACTTAAGTACATTTCATACATACTTTGACGTCCACTATAAAAAGATTCCACCTTTTTGGTCATTTCCAAATAAAAGAATTTGTACTATATGCATAATAAGATGTACGTCGATCTGGATTTGGCTAATCAAGGTCTGGAAAAAGGATAAAAAATTACTTTTTGGCGGGTAAAAGTTTTGCTTAGTGACAGATTATACCAAAAAAATACGTCCCATTTCCCGCTTTTTATTTAATCAAATACTTTAATTATTTTATTGTAAGAAAATTGATAGTGCTCTACTTTTTCCTTTTACCAAACCTTTTTAAAGAATATATATTTTTATATACAGAAATGGAATTAAAAAGTTTGATAAATCAATATTAATATCATAAATAATTTACTTTAATAAATACATAGTAAATTTAGAAACATAATCTTACCAAAATTTAGAGAATATTGCAAAAAATTTAATGATTGTTTCTAAAATATATTATTTGGTAATTAATATTTAATAGTCATAAATAAATCTATATATACAAATATTTGAAGCGATTTATTGTTAATATTTAATAATACATTTTATTATTAAACATGTTTTTTTAGATTACATTATTAATTAAATAAAAGGAAAATAAAGAATTCTTTATCCTGAAAAGAAATAAATTGAAAAAGACAAAGTAAACAAGCACCAAACACTCCACAATCCCAACCTTAAAATCAGTCACACAGAGAGACCGCTTCCGCCCACGCTTGCTCCGCCGCCGCACCTCCACCACCTCCGCCGCGCCACCGCCTTGCACAACCTCATCCTTCCAGACCCATTCCCAGCTAAAATGCAGCAAATCTGTAGTCGCAGATTCTTTAAAGCTTGAACTTTTTGTTTCCAAAAAAAGAGGGTTTTTGAACAGTCTTCATAGTTGCTGTAAATACGGTAAGAGATTTGCTCAAGCTTACGAAACCCAGAATCCATTTGTAGCTCAAAACTGTTTTTCTTCAAGCATTTTGTTCTGCATTGCTTCTGTTTTAGCTCTTGCATCCACATTCTATCGATCCCAAATTTACTTCTCGTGTATCGTTTTCCGGATCTTGAATTCTTGATGGATTCTGCCGTTTGGGTTTTTCTTGGATTTTAGATATATACATCTGAAATTAATCTTGAAACCCATTTGGGGGAAAGCAATCTTTGTTATATGAAACTTACTTTTTAAGGTCTAATTTAGAGCTTTCAGAAAAAAAAAGTTCAAAACCTTTTTGAGCTTGTGTTGTTTGAAGATGATTTTGAAGGTTTTATTGGTGGTTATGTTTATGGGTCCTGCTATGAGTCAGCTTCCTTCACAGGACATTTTAGCATTGCTTGAATTCAAGAAAGGAATCAAGCATGATCCAACTGCTTTCGTTCTTAGTTCTTGGAATGAGGAATCGATTGATTTCAATGGCTGTCCTTCTTCTTGGAATGGAATCATGTGTAATGGTGGTAATGTTGCTGGTGTTGTTCTTGATCATCATTCAATTGTTGCTGATGTTGATTTGGATGTGTTTGCAAACCTCACTAAATTGGTTAAACTTTCGATTTCGAACAATTCGATTTCCGGGAAATTTCCAAGAAGAATTGGGGAAATGCTTCAATTTCTTGATATTTCTGATAATCTGTTCAATTCAAGCTTACCGATGGATATCGGTAAAGTTGTGAGCTTAAAGAATCTATCTTTAGCTGGAAACAACTTTTCTGGATCCATTCCTGATTGGGTTTCGGGGCTTAGCTCGATACAATCGTTGGATTTGAGTCGGAACTCGTTCTCGGGGCCAATTCCGCCATCTTTGACGCTTTTGAACAATCTGGTTTACCTAAATCTGTCTGAAAACGGGTTTACGAAGAAAATCCCAAGTGGGTTTCAAGATATGGTGGCTCTTGAGGTTCTTGATTTGCATGGAAACATGTTTGATGGTGAGTTTGATGCTCAATTCTTGCTGTTGACAACTGCAATTCATGTTGACTTTAGTGGGAATCTTCTAGTAAGTTCTTCGAGTCAACGAGAGAAGTTTCTAGCTGGGATTTCTGATACTGTCAAATACTTGAATCTTAGTCGTAACCAGCTAACCGGATCTTTGGTTAGTGGTGGCGTGGCACAGATGTTTGGGAGCGTAGTAGTGTTGGATTTGAGCTACAACCAATTCTCCGGTGAACTGCCTAGTTTCAATTTCGCTTATGATCTTCAGGTTCTTAAGCTCTCGAATAACAGGTTTTCTGGCTTTATACCGAACGATCTTCTGAAAGGCGATACGTTGGTTTTAACCGAGTTAGATTTGAGTGGCAATAATCTCACAGGTAAATCTCTATTACTGCCTAAGAACCAACTTTCCATGCTTTATTCGTTCGTAATGAATATTGTGATAGATTTTTATGATGAAAGTTATTTACGAAGAAAATGTATGATATCATGAATAATGAAAATGTATATTCATAATGAATATTTAGGGTTATTCATAATGAATAATACATGAAGTTTCCCCGTGTACTTATATGTATTTTTCCTAACATTTTAATCAAATTTGCAGGGTCGATTAGTATGATTATGTCGACAACACTGCAAGTTCTTAATCTATCAAACAATGTGCTCACGGGTGAGCTTCCTTTGGTGACCGGTGGTTGTACGGTTCTAGATTTGTCGAAGAACAACTTTGAAGGAAATCTGACCAAATTGGTGAAATGGGGGAACCTAGAGTTTCTTGATCTTAGTCAGAATCGGTTGACTAGTTCGATCCCTGACGTAATCGCGCAGTTCTTGCGGCTTAACCACCTGAATCTTTCTCATAATTCACTCGATTCAGCCATCCCGAAAGCAATCACGCTGTTTCCTAGACTCTCGGTTCTTGATTTGGGGTTCAACCGGTTTGATGGACCGTTCCCAAATGGTTTAATATCTATGCCCACTCTACAAGAACTTCATCTTCAAAATAATGAACTCGTGGGAAGTGTTGATTTGTTTTCGTCTTCTTTATCTAATGAATCCAACATTCGAGTTCTTGATATTTCTGATAATCAGTTCGATGGTGATTTTCCGGATGGATTTGGTTCGTTAACTGGACTTCAAGTTCTTGATATCTCTGGGAACAATTTCTCCGGTTCTTTGCCTCCGTCTTTAAGTGGACTTTCGGATCTTGTTTCTTTAGATGTTTCCCAGAATCATTTAACGGGTCCGTTGTTAAAGAATTTGACCGATGATCTAAAGAGCTTTAATGCATCTTATAACGATCTTTCGGGCGTTGTTCCCGAGAATTTGCGAAAATTTCCGGAATCGGCTTTCTTTCCCGGAAATTCCGACTTGCAGTTTCCTAATCCACCTCCGGGACCGAACCCCAGTGGCTCATCCGGCAAGAAGAAACCGATCAAAACCATTTTTAAAGTGCTGGTGATCGTTGCTTGTGTTATTGCCGTAGTGATCTTGATTCTTCTAGCGGTTTTCATTCATTACATGCGTATATCACGGCGGCCACTTCCGCAAGAAGTTGGTACAAAGGACGTACGGCGCCAAACCGCCGCCGGAAGTGGTGGTGGAACGGTGATTTCAGCCGGAGATATAGCGGCTTCAAGGAAAGGGTCATCATCTGAGATGATTACTCCCGAAAAGATAGGCGGAGGAGGGGCGGTTGCGAGTTTCTCTCCGTCTAAAACCAGCGGTTTCTCTTACTCGCCGGATTCCGGAGACTCTTACACCGTCGAAAATCTTTCTAGACTCGATGTGAGGTCACCTGATCGGTTGGCGGGTGAACTTTACTTTCTCGATGACACGGTTTCGTTTTCACCTGAGGAATTGTCGCGGGCCCCAGCCGAGGTTTTGGGTCGTAGTAGCCACGGGACGTCGTACAGAGCGACACTCGATAACGGATTGTTGTTGACTGTGAAATGGTTAAGAGAAGGGGTTGCGAAACAGAGAAAAGATTTCGCCAAGGAGGCGAAAAAGTTCGCAAACATACGACACCCCAATGTCGTCGGATTACGAGGGTACTATTGGGGGCCCACGCAACACGAGAAGCTAATTCTTTCGGATTACATATCTCCGGGAAGCCTTGCGAGTTTCTTATATGGTACTAATCTTGTTCTTTAATTTGCTTACTATCTGCAATTCTGTTTCACATCTTGGTTTATTTGTCAATCAAGTGTGAAAAAATCGAACTACGACAAAATCGAGTTTATAGGATGTAAAAATTGTATAAATATCCTAAGACTGCTTTACGGGACTTAAGTTTATAGGATCCAACAATCGTGGGTCCTATGTAAAAGTGCTACATTAAGTTTATAGGATGCTTTTGGGCATCTGAACAGGTTTTGAGGACATTTTTAAGCTTTTGGGAGTCTTGAACAAGTATTTTAGGGCGTTTTCTAAAAACTTGTTAAGACCTTCAAAAGCGTACAGTAAGCTTATCGTAACACTTTTACTTTGGACACACAAACTAAAGTTCTATAAAATGGTCTTTTAGTATGTTTAGAATTTTTTTTGTGTTTAATAAGGTTGATTTTGTTGTAATGTATGTGTTTGAGTATATATTTGTTTCAATTCGTTTGATTCGTTTTTTGTTCTTGCAGATCGACCCGGAAGAAAAGGGCCGCCGTTGACATGGGCACAAAGGCTAAAAATAGCCGTCGACATAGCTCGTGGACTAAACTACCTCCATTTTGACCGTGCAATTCCACACGGAAACCTCAAAGCAACCAACATTCTCTTAGATGGTGCGGATCTGAATGCCCGCGTTGCTGATTATTGTCTCCACCGTCTTATGACCCAAGCAGGAACCATAGAGCAGATTCTTGATGCCGGGGTTCTAGGCTATCGTGCACCCGAGCTGGCTGCTTCTAAACGACCGCTTCCTTCCTTCAAATCAGATATCTACGCATTTGGAGTTATCTTGTTGGAACTTTTGACCGGAAAGTGTGCCGGTGATGTGGTCTCCGGTGAAGATGGTGGTGGGGTTGATTTGAACGATTGGGTGCGGTTGAAGGTGGCGGAAGGACACGGGCCCGATTGTTTTGATGCGGTGTTGATAACGGAAATGGGAACACCGGCTGCGGATAAGGGAATGAAGGAGGTTCTCGGGATTGCGTTAAGGTGTATACGGCCGCTTTCTGAGAGGCCCGGAATCAAGACGGTTTACGAGGATCTTTCGTCTATATAAGTAGCTAGTTTTTTCTTTTTCTTTTTTTTGGGTTTCTTTTTGACTTAGATTAGAGTTTGAACTGGTGGAATCAATAGTTCATTGCTCCCTCCTTTTTGGGTTTTTTGTTTATTATCTATCTTATGGGTGATTTATGAAGGTATGTTGTTCCTTTTTTTCTTATGGAAAGAAAACTAAGGTTTGAAGGAGGAAAATGTTGTTTTGTTATTAGATTTGAAAGGCATGGATTTGGATTGGAGTCATTGGGTTCTAAATAATTCGTTGTGGTTTCGTTATGTCATCAAGGCTTAGCGGTTGTTTGTTTTTAAAAAAATAAACCTTTTAAAGCCTCTTGAGTCTGAATCTGTCAGATATTTTTACATTCAAACTGTTTTTTTTCTTCTAGTTTTCAGAAACTCTTAACTCTTAAATACATCTTAAATGAGAAGTGGTGGCCTAACTTTTTAAAACCTCTTATTGCCACCTCATTTCATATGCTCTCATTCTCTCAATACGTCTTCAAATGTTACAAAAACAAATAGTTATATTGATTCAAATTTCAGACTTCAGCACCATCTCTTATTAATCAAAAGTGAAATTAGACTTCAGACCTCTTAACCCCTATAGGCTCTGGCTGCACTCTAACGCTGTGTTCTCGAAACTCATTTAACGAAGGAAAGGAAAGGAAATGGAGGGAAAGGAGAGAAAAGTGAAAAAAAAACTCGTGATCTCGAAACTTTTTTAGGAAACGGAAGGAAATAATTGACAACTTTCCTTCCAAACCTTTCCTCTCAAATGTGGGAGGAAAGGGAAGGAAAGGAAAAGAAAAAAATTAAAACCATTTAAAAAAAATTACTGAAATTATTAAAATTACAAAACTACTCAATCTTTCATTATAAGAATATATTTTTATAAGGGTATATTTGTAAAATTGACATCTTTCCTATTCAAGAACATGAAAAACTATTTCCTTTCCTTCCATTTTGAGAATACAAATGAAAATTTTATTTTCCTTTCATTTCTTTTCTCTCCATTTCATTTCCATCCATTTCTTTTCTTTTCTTTTCTCTCGAGATTAGAGAACACATCGTAAGGCTTTGACTTCTGTTGTAACGTGTTATGGCGCGTTACGAAGCGTTATTTTGTAATGCACGAGTTTTTTTTAGTGAATTACATTTGTGGTCCTTGTGGTTTGCTTAATTTGTATTTAATCCCTAAAACAAACTATCTACACTGATGGTACCTAATTTTTCAATTTTATAACACTCAAAAGGTCCCTCGAGTAACAGCGTTAGTTATCAATCGTAAGGGAACAAATCATTCTTTGGAAAACTAAAGAGACCAAAAGTGTGATTCACTCTAAAAACAATTGTGATTCACATATTTATTTAAAAAAAATATTTATAAAAATGTTTTAAATACACTTAGAAAAAACACATTTTAACTATTATATGTGAACTAGCATCATGTCCGTGCAATGCACCGGGTGAGCAAGGTGTAAAATTTTATCCTAAATGAAAAATTAAAAGCCCTCAAGCGTGTAGGTCCGTTGGTAAATGGGTTGACTGTTGAGAAACTTTGTTAACCATCCAAACAAAGAAATAGATATGTAGAAATGAAAATTTGTTGTTCATAGTAAAGAAATCAAATATGCGAGAAACCGGAAAAATAAGACAAACATGATACCGCCATTTGAGATAAGACCACTCGATTGATTCTCTCAAGTTCCACCGATTGACGGGTCTCTTTAGATACAAACACAAACACCTCAAAGAAATCAAGAAGAAATCAAGAAGAAATCAAGAAGGACGGTAATAACAAATACACACTCAAGCAAGTCAAACAAAAACGAAAAAGAAGACAAAAACCTGATACAGTTGTTTGAAAAAGGCGCTACTCGATCGATCTTTTCGATTTCATTCTCATCTTCTTCATTCAAAATTCATGTTTAAATAAGGATATAAATAGGGGGAAGAGGGCATGTTTAGAGATAGAGATACATGAAAATGATGATAACAATGATTTTGAATTTTGATTTGAACGTGTTGGAGGGATTTAGGGATAGGAAGGAAGTTGAACTGGTTTAGGGATAAGGTTGAACGTGTTTAAGGATATGCATTGATAGTGTGCTTTAGTAAGTGGTACCATAGGCAATAGCAAGTTGTAAACTTGAAATTTAAGTAAATTAGCATTAATTGGTAGTACCAAATGCTTAAAAGATTGTTTTTAAAGAGTTTGAATCAATGCTTTATAATATAGTATAAATATTGGATGGTTTTTAGAGAGTGATAATGTTTTTTTTTAATATATTTTTTTATAAATTTGTTTAATTTTGGCTTAATAATATAATGTTTTTTATATAAAAAAATTAAGTAGTTTGTTAAAATTCATTAATTATCTTATATATTTTAAATTTTTTATATTTAAATTGAGATGTTTATCCTGTTTTAATTATGTTTATCAGAATTCAAATTTAATAATTTTAGGGTTTGGGGATTAAAGATAAAGATTTTGGGGGATAAGAATGGAATTTATTAATTAGGGTTAAAAACATTTAAAAGTAGTGCATATTGCTTCATTAGTTGTTTTTAAGAGATTTTAAGTAGATTAACATTAAATAATAGTACATAATGCTTAATGAGTTGTTTTTAAGAGTTTTTTATGACAGATAATTTTTTAAATAAATATGTGGATAAAATTTTTAAATAAATATATGAATAAATTTTCAATTAAATACGTGAATAAAAATATTTTTTAAAAAAACATGTCAATAAATAATTTTTAACGAAAAAATATTTAAGTAAAAATATTTTAAGTACACTTAAAAAATGTTTTAAATACACTTAGAAAAAAAAACATTTTGCACACGTGAATAAAATTTCAAATAAATATGTGGATAATTTTTTAAAAATAAATATAGGAATAATTTTTCAATTAAATACGTGAATAAACTCGAGTGATAACTATTATTATAGACAAATTCCACCATTGGGAGATGAGAGTCCCAATGTCCCCCAAAGTCAATCACACACGATCGCAACATGTTTTCTAACATTTGAATTGCCCGCTCGTTTTGTCCATCCGTTTGAGGATGGTACGCCGTGCTCAATTTTACCTTTGTTCCTAATTCTCTTTGAAAGGCACTCCAGAAATGGGAAGTGAAAATACTGTCCCGATCAGACACAATGAACAACGACACCCCATGCCTCGAAACCACTTCATTGATGTAGAGTCTCACTAGCTTGTCCAATGGTAACGTTTCCTTCATGGCTAGAAAGTGTGTGCTTTTCGTCAACCGATCCACTATCACCCAAATGGTGTTGTGGCCCTTCAACGTCCTTGGTAATTTCGTCACGAAGTCCATTGTGATGTGATCCCACTTTCACTCAGGTACTTCCAAAGATTGCAAACTCGCATGCTGTCACTGGTGTTTGGCCTTCACTAACGAGCAAGTAAGGCATTTCTCCACATAGTTCGCCACATCCAACTTCATCACGGGCCACCAGAAGTTCAACTTTAGATCCCTATACATTTTGGTGCTCCCAGGATGAATAGAATATCTTGATTTGTGTGCCTCTTCCAAGAGTAGTTTCCGGCATCCTCCCAACTTGGGTACCCAAACTCGTCCTTGGAAGAGTTTCAACCCTCTACCCTCTTTCGTCAGGCTAAAGTGTTGCTTCGTCATCGCTTCGTATTTGAGATTCGTCTCAAGTAACGCCTCAGCTTGAGCGGCTTTTATCATATCCATAATATTTGAGATAATCTCAATCCTTGCCAAAGAGGTTTTCACCGTCCCACTATACTCTTTCCGACTTAGTGTGTCTGCCACCACGTTTGCTTTGCCCGGGTGATATTGAAGCTCACAGTCGTAATCCTTCAATAGTTCTAGCCATCTTCTTTGACGCATATTTAACTCTTTTTGATCAAAAACATACTTCAGGCTTTTCTGATCGGTGTAGAGTGTACACTTAGTACCGTACAAGTAGTGTCGCCACAACTTCAAGGCAAACACTACCGTCGCCAACTCGAGGTCATGCGTTGGGTAATTCTTCTCGTGCTCCTTCAATTGTCTTGATGCGTAAGCTATCACCTTACCTCTCTGCATGTGGACGCAACCCAACCCCATCTTGGATGCATCTCTATAGACGACAAAGTCTTCCGTTCCCTCCGGTAGGGATAAAATTGGAGCTTCACACAATTTCCGTTGCAGGGTACGAAAAGCTTTCTCTTGAGCCTCAATCCAAGCAAACTTCACATTCTTTCGAGTCAAAGCGGTCAGCGATGAGGCGATTCTGGAGAAGTCTTGAATGAACCTTCGGTAATAACCGGCAAGTCCCAAAAAGCTTCGGATCTCGGTTGGGCTCTTCGGAGGCTCCCAGTTCATCATCGCCTCTATCTTCGCGGGATCTACCTTTATTTCTTCACGAGTTACTACGTGGCCAAGAAATTGAACTTCTCGCAACCAAAACTCGCATTTGGAGAATTTGGCATAAAGCTTTTCCCTTCTAAGAACTTCTAGGACTTCTCTCAAATGTTGCTCGTGCTCTCCTTCATCCTTGGAGTACACTAAAATGTCGTTGATGAACACTATGACTGACTGGTCCAAAAATGGTCGACACACACGGTTCATCAAGTCCATGAATATTGCCGGCACGTTCGTCAATCTGAAAGGCAAGACTAAGAACTCGTAATGCCCATACCGAGTCCTAAATGCCGTCTTCGGAACATCCTCTTCTCGAACCTTCAATTGATGATACCCCGCACGAAGATCAATCTTGGAAAAGCACCCGACCCCTTGTAGTTGGTCAAAGAGGTCGTCTATTCGGGGTAGTGTATATTTGTTCTGATAGTCATCTTGTTCAACTCTCGGTAATCGATGCACATACGCATCGATCCCTCCTTCTTCTTATTCACAAAGAGTACCAGAGCTCCCCACGGAGACGAGCTCGGCCTCACGAACCCCTTCTCTAGCAATTCTTGTAGTTGGGACATCATTTCCTGCATCTCCGTTGGCGCGAGACGATACGGTGCCCGAGCTATCAGTGCCCCCCGGAACTAAATCGATTCGAAACTCCACTTGTCGATTGAGTGGTAAGCCGGGTAAATCGTCAGGAAATATGTCCGGAAACTCGTTGACAACTTTCACGTCCCCTACCTTCTTCTTCTTCTTCTCTAACTTGGCATCTACTACAAATGCTAGGTATGAATGATACTTCTTCGCTAAGTATTTTCTAGCTTTGATGGATGAGATGATAGCTACTTCTCCCTTGCGTTTCTCACCATACACAAATAGAAGATCGCCATCTCGGATGGGGATCCGTATGAGTTTCCTGCAACCAATCCATCCCGATCACCACGTCGAAACTTCCAATGGTCATAGGGAGCAAGTCCACCATAAAGGTTTCGCCACTGATTTCAAGTCGACAATCTCTCATAATAGTTCTTAAGACCACCCATTCCCCATTAGTACTTCTATGACCAAGGCGTCACTAAGGGCGCTAGCCGACAAGTTTAAAGATTTGCAAAACACATCAGACACAAAAGAGAAGTTTGTACCAGAATCAAATAATACTCTAGCAGGTGTGGAGTTGAGTAAAAACGTACCCGACACCACATCAACGGTTTCCTTCGCTTTCTCCTACGTCATTTGAAATGCCCTACCTTGAGCCTTGGGAATGGCCTCTCTTTTCGTTTGACTCCCAGAATTTCCCCCTCTCTCCCCACCTCTCAACTTGGGGACTCTCTTCGAATGTGACCAATCTCCTTGCATTCAAAACAAACTGTCCCCTAAATGGGACACAAGAAACTGGTGTGACCCGGCTGACCGCATTTAAAACATGAAACCGGGCCCGAGTTTAGGTTGGAGTTGGTCTTGCAAAACCCAAGTTTCTTACTTTTACACTTAGGGCACCATTTTGCTTCCCGTCGATTGTCGGAACTCTTATTCGAAGGTTGAAACTTCGGCTTCTTGTACGAACTTGGCGGACTTTCCCACCTCCTCTTCTCCACGGTCCTTGCCTTCTCGGCTTTGTCTTGTGCAAAGAGTCTCTCTGTCACCTTAGCTTCTTCAATTGTTTCTCGGAGGTTATAGGCTTTGGAATTTCGGACCATTTGAATCATGTCCGCGGGTAAGCCCTTCAGGTAAGCCTTCACTTTCTCCTTCTCAGTTGGGGCTACGTTCCCCACTAAATCGAGCTTCTCCATAAAAAGTCGAGTATACTCCTTCACCGACAAGTCACCATTATTAATCAACCGGAATTTTTCTTCTATTGCGTCCATCTCCTCTTCAGTACAATATTCCTCTAAAATTTTCCTCTTGAACTCGACCCACGACATTTTGGCCAACGCCGATTCTTCAATGGTTGAGGTGATGACATTCCACCAAGTCAAGGCCGTGCCCCGGAGCAATTGAGACCCATACTTCAACTTTTGGCATTTTTCACAGTCGTTAGATCGGAAAACTTGCTCGATCTCTTTAAGCCAACTCATGCACTTCGCGGGCTCATCGGACCCGGCGAACTACGGTGGTTTGCAGCAAAGAAACGACTTGTAAGAACATCCTCTCTCCGGTTGCCTTGTTTCCGAAGTTACTAATCCATCAGTGCAGATCTCTCCCCCGGTACCTACTATGACGATGTTTTCCTCAATTGTTTCTTGTCGACGTTGATTCCCTTCACGGTCCTCTAGTAGCTTCATGAACAGTTCTTGCTGTTTTGCCATGGTCTCGTTCATGGCTCTCATCATGTCCATCATTTGAGTATGAGGGTTTACCTCAGTCATGATTGGATCAGCAGTGGCAATGACGGTTCTTGGAACCTGTTCCACCCTTCCGACGTGCATAGGTGGAATCGGAGGTTCATCCGTCATAGTAGCATTTGGTCTGTCGGACGTGGATTCGTTTACCGCTTGACCCTCTGGCGATAACTAAAGATGACTACGAGTATTTATCATTCTCGTCTGTCATCAAATCAAAAGAGGGTGAGAGAGGGCTACACAAGATCATACACGCGAAACGTACTAATACAACTCATCAATCGTCATAATCACAATAATTCAAGCATGTTCACGTAACCATACATTCATAATAGCAGTAGCTAATTGAAATTATGAACATATAATACATAAAAAGTCTCGTTACCACTTTTATAATTCTCAACAAGGTAGTTTCCGATGACTCTAAGAATGTCCCATCTTAGAATTTCTACCCCATCCTCACACTATATTGCCTAAAAGTCTCGATTTAAGTCTAGGCATTTAGATCACATACCTAGTTCGCTTAAATTAGAGCTCTGATATCAACTTGTAACACTCTATATAAATCAACGATTTTTTTTTCGTAAAGTCGGCAATATGACGTCTAAAAATACGAAGGTCCAAACACCCTGTAAATATAAAGTTCAAAAGAAAGACAACCCAACATTCATAGACAACTAGAACCCTAATTAATCGGGTTAGTTTGCATCGCAGGGTTTGCAACAAATAACGAGACATCAATAATACAACGACCTATTTAATCTAAGATTGATTCAAATCTAGATTAAAATGGGCGTTGCGAAAACACTATGAACTCTTTTCACAAAATTCCCCAAAAGACTGACACTTCAAGATCTCCTACGTGTCCGGTAGCCAAGCCGACATCCTACATTCCTCCACGAGTAAGATTTGTGAGGAAAACAACAACCACAACAAGTGTTAGGATAAAGCTTAGTGACATCCCAAAGTTACATCAATCACAACATGAAGATATAAACAACAATTATGTTACCGAACTCCTTCGCCTTACGATTTTATGTTTCCAACACGCCCAAGTTCCCAAAACCTAAACAATTGTCAATACAAGAGACAACCCTTGGTATTACGGGGGAGACCCGCTCCATTGGGGTGACATATACACAAAGGTGGAGTCACCCACGATGTTAATGGATTACACCTCATGCCCCGATCTTAGTTCCCATGCCATAACGACATCACAACCTCAAACCGTATTTACTTCCTTTATTTCCTACTCCTTCGAGTTACACCTCAAGGACTTATGGACATTATTGCCTATCCATATCTAGACGAGTTACACCTCAAGGATCCATGATCCCTTATTGCCTACTCGCTAATAACCCACAATGCTTATTACAAGGTCCAAATATTGAACGACTACCACCTCGTGCACAAGGAGTAGTATCCACATTCTTATCAGGTGATCAACATTTGATAAACAATTATAACATAATAAGCACTTCTTTTCTACATGCAAAATAGGTATCTCCTTACTTCTCAAGATGTCACATTCTTCATAATTTCATACATGTAGGCACAACCATTTATTATCCTTACATCGTCTCCTCATAAAGTTATCAGCAGTTGGATTAAAACCATGACAATAGACATTTCCTCATGAACTCAACATATAAGCATGAAATCAAGAATACATAACCCATATAGTTACCACATAAGAGATTATTAAAGTCTACTAGACATACTCATCCTTTTTGGGGTTCATAAAGTTGAGAATCCCACAAGTTAGGTCACAAAACTCAAACAAATAACACATACGAATAATGTAGTTTAGCCCATAGCAATAAATAGGTACTAGAGAATTTGAGGAAGGATGACTCACAAACTAGGGTTTGTAAGAAAACCCTAAAAATGGTGATGGAGTCTTGAGATTGAAGATGGAGAAAGAAAGATGGTAGATACTTGAACCCTAGTCTTCCAAACCCCAAAAGATTGACGCAAACTTGAAGATTTGAAGAGAGTTGAGTCTAAGATAGCCTTAGGTCAGAATTTATGAAGGGAGAGAAGAAGAGAGTGTTTTTGGGAGTAATGTTTGGAGTAAATGCGATTTGGGGGCAATTTTCCCTTTTTTAGTCGAACTGTTGGTCCCGCGCGGCAAGTTGCGCCGCACACTGGACCCGCGGATTGGCAGTTCTCCGCATGGCTAGTGGCGTAGTTCAAGTCGCGCCGTGACCCGCGCGGTGTACTGTGGTTCCTCTTTTCAACTTTTTCCAACATTAAGAAATAACCCTCAAAAAGACCAAATTTCGAGGCACTGTTAAACACAAAAGCTAAATAACAACCGAAGCATACATTTAAGTTAAAATTGCTTACACCGAAATCGGGGTGTTACAATCCTCCCCCACTAGGAATAGATTTTGTCCCCGAAATCTCACGCTATTCAAAAAGATGAGGATACCGACCCTTCATATCCTCCTCCGCTTCCCACGTCACGTTCACGCCTCGATGATGTTTCCATTGAACCTTCACCATCACCACCTCTTTATGGCGAAGTTTCTACGTCTCTCTCTCTAGCATGGTTTCCGGCTCTTCAATACAACGATTATTATCCACACGAATCTCGGATAATGGTATGACGTTTTTTTCTTCCGCTAAACACTTCCGTAGGTAACAAATGTGGAAGGTTGGGTGGATTCCACTCATCTCGGGCGGTAAATCGAGCTTATAGGCTTGGATTCCACTCATCTCGTGCAGTTACATATCCAAAACTCATCATAGTATGGTGCTTTACCTTACACATAACACACACATGTTCTATTGAAGACGATTACTCCAAACGTTACTTGACCAAAGTAGTGGCTAAGATTATTATCAAACAATAGGTGTCATATAAGGTACAACAAGCAAATAGAGTTACCCAATCTACATATCACTTAACAAGATTCGACGATAGCCAAAACTTGGTTTGGCTTAGTATCCTCCAAAAACCTTCAAGAATATAGTAGTTAAGAATCATGGTAATGTTATCATCATTAGACTCATGGAATCATATTACATACGTATAAAATATTCAAACCTTACACTTTAAGTTGTCAAAACCCTAACTTCTTCCAAACCCCAAAAATTAGCGTTTCATTCCAAAATTTAGAAATGGTTAGAAGAGATGTATAGAAGAGTAAAACCAAGTTGTATAACATGTATGGAGATGTATATAGTAGAATGACTCACTAGGTAGGTTTTGGTAACCTAAACCTTAAAAGAGAAGGATGGATGGATGAAGCTTGAGTAAAGACTTGATTGTCCCTCTTCTTAAGGAGATGCGAACCCTAATAAATGAACATTAAATGGTTGAGAACCAACCCACCAAGAAGTAATGAAGAGAGAGAGATGGAGATGGAACCTTACCAAGGAGAAGCAGAAAAATCGGCTCTTAGGGTGGAAATCGAATCAGATTTAGACAAAAATGACCAAAGGAGCTTTTTAAACCTGTTTGGCCGCCGCCGACATTGCCCAAGCGATAGTAACATTGTCACTATCGCATGGCATACTTGCCCCAGATGTACCGTGGCACACCAACCCCAAGCGACTATGACATGACGACAATGCCATTGTCAATGTCGCATGACACACTCACGCCATTGGTACCAAGAGCTCCCCCGACCCGACGACTGTGACACGGTGCCAGTGCCAGTGTCACTATCACGCTACACCCCAAAACTTTGATTTTTTTTACAGATTTGGCTTAAAGGAAAAAGGAGACTAACAACTTAATGATTCTAATAGCTTACGAGGAGAATTAGGATAGGTGACGAGGGAATTGGGTTGACTTACAAGGTGCCAAAGTTTAGGGTGTTACAGTCCTCTCCTCCTTAGAATCTGGACTATTTCGAGGAGAATCAGCTGAATCATCCAGAGGTGATTGAATAATAGAATATGGACTATTTCGTGCAATCAATTTCACACTGAAAATGATTCCTTCAAGTTCTTTGATCTTTGAGGGCAAATTGTTTCTCTTAGTAATGAGTAGATCAATCTTCTTCTGATATTGGGACTTCGTATTCTGTTCTTTCATTGCTACTGTTGATAGTCCAGACAATTTCTTTGTAAGCTTCTTGATCTCTATCTCAAATACCTTTCTTTCTTCTTCAAAATCCTTCTCTATACTCTTTCTTTTGTCATATATTTCTTTGAAAACACCAACATGCTTTTGTTCAACTATCTTCTTCTCTTTCTCAAATTTATCCCTTTCCATAATAATTACTTTCTCAAAATCAGATATTTGTTGAGAAAGTTTTTGCAAATTTTAGATCAACCACTTTCTTTTCTTTAAAAGTCTTTATGGAGAATTCAGAAAATTTCTTTGCAAATATTTGCTTTTCATTTGCAAATCCTTTCTTTTCTGTTCCAAATTCTTCCCTTTCTTCGGCAATTTTCTTTTCCAGCTCTATAATCTTCTTTGAAGTTCAACAATTTTACTATCCAAAACCTTTGATTTTTCTTCACTTTTCTGGATAACAATTTTACAATTTTCATGGGATCTTCGGTGATAGACAGAAGTATATTCTCTCCATTTGAGTGCCTGTCTATGAAGTCCAAAAATCTGTCCTTCCATTGTTCATATTCGCCTTTGAACAATACCGGAGGCTTTACATCAGTGCCGATTGAAAGTGCATCTTTGGAAGTCATCTTCTTTAAACCTGTTTTTAAAAAATTAATCAAATAAGAAACTAGAACTGATCGTTAGTCCAAAATATGAAATCACAAGAAAAATTTTGAAAAGAAATTCAGATATTTTGATCACAGAAAAAACTTTTATCCCCCTCAGCAGACTTAGCACGGGGTTCCGCTACCCGGTTAGCGGGTGGGGTCAAGGGGCAGCGCCCCTAGAGAAATTTTTTTCACTATTAGAAGCCATATAACAGTTTTGAAAAATTTGACTAAGTATCAGAACTCGCAAATCACTATTGAACTCGCAAGCCCTAAAACTCGCAGACTGAATAACTCGCAGACTGAGTCTTGCGCGTTCTATAAATTCTCAAGCAAACTCGCAAGCAAACTCGCAGATATTTGCGCGTTTTGAGAAACTCGCAAGCAAACACGCAGATCAAACTCTCAGATAAAACTCGCAGATCGACGAAACTCTCAAGTGTCTAAACTCGCTAAAGACTATTCACGCTAAAACTCGCAGATTGAAGCGTGCGCGTTTCCCAAACTCGTACGTCGAAGCTTGCGTATTTAAACTAAACTCGCTAGCTACTCTTGCGCGTTTCAACACTTAGAATTATTTCTTGAAGTTTCAAACTCGCAGGTCGATAAACTCGCTGATCACTGTTTCTCCTCAAACTCGCAGGCCAAAGAACTCGCAAAACACTATTCCACCCAAAACTCGCTGACTTTGATTAGCGAGTTTGTAGAACTCGCTGGTCACTACTAGCTCGTTTCCTTGAAACTCGCAGATAGCCCTTGTGCGTTTTAGACCAAATTCTTCCTTTCGACTTGCGTGTTCTACCCTGATAAACTAGCGCGTTTCACGAAGAACTTGCGCGTTCTAGCGATCTAGCGCATTCTAGCATTTGTCGACCCAAACACCATCTTTTTCAACTGAAATCGATCTTTTCTTGGTCCAAATGATCTGAAACTTTGCAGAAGTCTTTACAATCAATCAACGAACAGATTACAATACATGAATTTTACAAACAAACAATTACAATCCAAAAGATCGATGAAACAGTGAAAAACAACTCGTGTAACATAACTCGACCAAAATCACAAATTCGATTGAAATTACAGTGCAATACGAAAATTAAAGTACATAGACTCGATCAAGTACACTTTTCGTACAACTCCTAATCAAAATCTGTTAAAAAACACTCAAAAATCAGAATCTTGATTTTCTCTTCGATGAACAGTGACGAACCACCTTTTCTTGATCTGATTTCACTTTTGGATCTGCTCTGATACCAATTGTGTGTTCCAGATTCTAGTTTCTACACAATTACAATCAAACAAACAAGATTTAACAATCAAATTACCTGTTTGATTTCTTTCAATTCAATTATTTACACTTTCTCTCTCTAGAACTCTCTCTCTCTCTCTCTACAATATATCTCTCTTAAACGTACAACTGAACTCTTACACTTGTAACTGCTGAAAATACAAGAAGAAAATGTATTTATACTAACTACTAATTACAAGGAAAATACAAATACAAAAACAAATACAATTGACTTTTATTAAGAGACTTTGACTTTTAATGAAATTTGACTTTAGCAGCATTGACTTTCTCAACTTTGACCTTCAGTATTCTTGATCTTGTATCCAACAGATTTATACGCTAACATTTATCATTGCTGACAATTTGAGCTTGCAAATATGAGATCCTCCTTTTCAATTCAGTGTTTTCACTTTCTAATTCTTTTGATTGCTCTTCATTTCTCTTGATAATATCTGTCTCCATCTCTGAAATCTTCTTCTTTAGATCAGTATTTTCAGTCTCCAAAACTTTTGCTTTCTCTTCAATCAACTTGATCTGATCATCTTGTAGTAAATCAAAAATATGTTTCTTCAATGTATTGATCTCACTCTTTAACTTCCTTTCATTCTCTTTCCTTTCATATTAAACTCTTGTTTAGTCGATCATTATCTTCTCTCAAACTTATGATGATACGTGAATGTGTTTTCTTTTGATCTTCAAGTTCTGAAATCTTACATTTCAGATCTGTCTCACGACGTGGTTCAAAGATATATTCCTGAACAGAAAATAAATCATCCATTGTCACTTATAACACTTGCACAAATCGTTAACAAAAATCAGAAACTTTTCAAAATCTGAAAAGTAGTCAAAATTTGACTAAGTATAGAATTCGCAACACACTGTAGACTACTTCTCGCAAAACACTGTAACCCACTTTCCGCAAATTGAGGCGTACGACTTCTCACTTCTCGCAAACCGAAGGTTACGGATTGTAATTTTTCGCAGGCAACTACGTGCCAATTCTTGACTTCTCGCAAGATATATAGTGCGAGTTCTAGGTTGTCGCATGATATATAGTGTGAGTTCTGAACTTCTCTTAGACCGAAGCACACGAGTTCTATACTTCGAATATATTCTTCAAAGAAACTTCTCGTACAGTTACAAGTTCAATACTTAGAAAAATCCACAAAAACAACTTGTCGCAAGAGCTTGTCGTAGGCTATGGCTCGCGAGTTCTTCAACTTGACGCATGCCTAAGGTGATGAACAGTAACTTCTCGCAAGGCGTTGTTTGCGAGTTCTTGACTTGTCGCAAACAGAACGTTGTGAGTTCCTCATTTAATGCACAAAGAGCTCTGCGAATTTTGGACTTTTCGTAGGCTGAATGCAATGAACAATAGCTTTTCGTAGGCTTGATCTGCGGATTCCTACTTTGCGCAAATAAGATTTCGCGAGTTATGGCCTTAGAACTTTTTCACAACTCCCAAAGACACAAATAAGAAGGCTCTGCGAGTTCTTGGGATAAACTTGTGAAAAGTGTGGATCTTGCGAGTTCTTGGACCGTCGAACACATAAATCACTTAATCAACCAAAAATTGATCTAAACCTATGAATTTGATTCTGAAACTTCACTAATTCAATCTCGAACACTTTCTGAACAAATTCCTAATACATGATTTCAATCAAAAACCAACAAAGTTTAAAAATCGATCAAAATACATTGCGCTTACAACGTTCGAACAAAAACTTATCAAAATCCAAAATTCACACAAACAGTTGTGAATTAGACAAAATAGATGAAATCAAACTTGTTTTAGACACTAAATCGATTACAATTCAGCAAGAAATACAATCAAAACAACACAAAATCAACAAAATCGATCTGGAACAGATACGTTCTGCGAGTTCTTGAAAAAATTAACCAAAACTCAGATTCTTGAACACATTTATGATTTCTGTTTGCTCTGATACCAATTGTGTGTCCCTAATGTGTAATAATCAAGATGAACAATCACAATTCAAATCAACTAGCCATATTATTGATCTCAATTCCACAGGTTACAATTCGTACAAATCACTCTCTCTCACAATATTTCTCTCTCTAAGATTCTCCAATATAAGCATGTCTCTACAACAATTACAAAGAAGAAAAATATTTATACCAACTACGATACAAGAAACCAAAACACAACTAACAAATACATTGACTTTCCACTTTAAGAAACTTTGACTTTGTATTTAAGGCTTTGACTTGGACTTTGACTTTCCATGATCATGAATACAACAAATATGCTCTAACAGATGGTGTGGAGATTTCTCTACATGATTTGGGCAAATAGGAACAAGGTTGTTTTTGAAAAGACTAGTGGATCCATAATGGATCTCTTTTTTGAATTCCAACTCAAAGCTTTCGCATGGGCGAATCATAGAGACATAGATTTAGCGTTGGATTGGACCATTTGGCTCTCGGAGCCTTATGGATAAAGATATTCGAATTATGTAAAGGGGTTCATTGGTGCGGACAGATCTGATCGAATCTGAGACTTGGTTTTTTCCGACTAGATTTGGTTAACTGGCTCGGATGGAGGGGCCGGGAAGTCTTGATTCGTAGCTGCTGTATTTTTGTTTCTTCTCTAAGTTTGTTGTTTGCAAACTGTTACCTAAGTTCTGTTTTTATTTCTGCTCTCCTGTACGTTGGTTTTTTTTTGGGGGTCGGTTTTTCTAGATCTGTTGCCTAAGGAGGTGGGTTGCTCCTATATTGTTGGTTGATGTGTTTGCTTGGCAATAAAATGTTTTACTGTAAAAAATTGGGTTTGTTTATGTGAATAACACGTTCTTGGATTCCTAATCAATTTTAGGTTTCTAACGGAACTACCCCTAAACAGGGCCCACCCTGATATTTGGGAGGCCCTTAACTCTTTTAATATATTACTTATTAAGTTTTGGGAGTCCCTTAACTTTTTTAATATATTATTTATCAAGTTATTTTTCTACTATTTTCCCACATACACATGTTTCCTCTTTTACTTTGAAAAATTGTTCATTTTTTTTACTTTAAAAATTATACTATTCAAAATTTAGTTCGAGACATCATATTTTAAGCAGAAGTAATTATCATATTCGGTAATTCCAAAAATACTAAATCTATCATAGTTAAAAAAATTCTAACATTAAAAATCAAAAAAGTTTCAAAGAGTATATAGGAAAAATCAACAATATTTTTTTTCTAAATTCCAATTATGTAAGAAATCAATAAATAAATTAAAAACACTAAATAAGAAAAGTTATCAAACCCAATTTGTTAACTATAATTTTAAAAGTGAATGAGCCAAAGAAAGATGTTGTTTGATGACTACACGAATGGAGATTGAAGAAAAACAAAATAATGAAAATAATTAAGAATTAGGGAATTTGGGTTTGAAAAATAAATTATAAAAAAGCAATTAAAAAATATATATATATATATATATATATATATCATTTAATTATCAGGTTAATAAGAAATTAGGAAAAAAATCATTAAAAAGTTTAATTAGGAAGCAAAAAAGTCATTACATAATTTATTTATCAGATTAATAAATAATTAGGAAACAATTATTAAAATTTCAAAAGCTTAGAAAACCCAAATTAATTAACAAACTTAAAAACTCACTATGGGATTAAACATGAATCTTCTAGCTCTTTCCTCAATATTGTCTCTCCCTTTGCCACTTAAACACAAGTTTTGTTCTAATAATGCATTAATTGGTTTATATACTAATATTATTATACCTCTTTTTTTAAATACACGGATCCCTGTCAATTGGAGGCCTCATGCGACGGCACTGCCGACACACCCCAAGGCAGCCCCTGCCCCTAAACAAGAGAGCAATATAGCTAAATATTTTAGTCATATCGGCCATCTTTCGCCACATGATCATATTTTTTTGAATGCTAACGTTGACCAATAAGTTGAAGAATCGATCATTGTGGGTTGTATTTTCCACAACTTCCCGACATTAACAAAAATGGTGAAAAAATAAAGAATTGAAGTTCTCATTTTAATATAAAAAATTGGTGAATTTGACAATCCACTCTATCTCAAATTTTATAGTAGATGACAGGTTTACGTACATATCATCTCCATACCCCACTTCTGAGTGAGATATATTGATACATGGAGAATTCGAGAGTTAATAAGAATTTTCAAATATAATTGGAAAAGAGGAAAACGGAATAGAAGAGAAAAACGAGCTCAAAAAAGTCTCAGAATTTGGCATCGAAAAAGTAACAAATTGAGAATTGCAAACAGCGGGGGAAGCGAGTTTGGTGCTAGTTGTATATGGGCAAACCCACATGAAACTTACCACAGAAACCGAAACGACTTACAAGTGAGTTGCATGTGGTCTAACTCACATGAAACTCACGTCGGGTACTGTGTGGGCGTCCAAAGCTCCATAAGAATCACGTGACAACATCAACATTCTTTATTTGGATGATTATTATCGTTAATTATCTTTTCTTTTCTTTCTTTCTTTCTTTCTTTATTTTAATTTTATTTTAGTTATCTTTAAATTTAAATTAGATTTAATAATTATGTTTTCTAGTTAGATTAGAATTAGATTTATTTCAGGTATTTATCTTTTCCTAGTTTAGATTATAAATAGGACTACTAAGTTTATTTGTTTTATCAAATTATCGATTAATAAAAGGATTTCGTTTTTAGAGAACTTTGACTTGAATTTGAGTTTTACGTTTCGTAATTCTCATTATCAAAAGGGTTTAGATGCTTGTCGATCATTCCGCAAACCTACGTTGCGTTATATATTATTTGGTTTGCAGCCGTATGTTCCATCTAACTTAATCAATCAAATTATAATTAACAATCACGTAAATTACAGTGCTGGTAAATAAGAATTACAAGATGTAAATTACCAATTTGCATGACAATCAAATTAGATTTACTTCAAGGATTATGCTAATATCCACCACTTAAATCTAGGGGTGTACAAAAAACCTTCAACCCGCGAAACATACCCAACCCAAACCGCTAACAACTCAATTAAACCCAACCCGTACAACCGCCAAACCGTCCACCCGTCAAATCGCCAACCCGCAAATTAAGAGGGTTAAAATTGGGTTACGATTTGTTCAACTCGTCCAACCCATCAACCCGCCGCTAATATATAATTTTTATAAAATTATATATAAAATTTTATATATATATATATATATAGGGGTGATATCAATTGGAAACCAAGTTTAATTGGAAACTTTGGAAACCAAATTTCAGTCATTGATCTTTATAATCAATGGTTAAGATTCATTTGAATTATATATGATAGTAAATTAATTAATTTATTAATAATAAATAAAAATAATAGATGAAAATGGTAAATATGTCTTTTGATTTTGTGTATCAAATATGACAAGAAAGGTTTATTTTATTTAGATTACTTGAAACCAAAATAAAATTTCCCACACAATCTAAAATTTGTTATTTTTGTTTACTATGAAAACGAGGAGCATTTGTCTTTTCATCAAAAAAATTATTTTTCTTTTAAAATGTAAGAAAATATTTTTTTAATTTCATTTTATTATAAAATTTTCCACGTAATCTAATATTATGATGAAACAGAATGAATTTGTGGATTACAGATTTCATTGGATTACAGATTTCATCAGGTTCATCGTGTTAGCATTATTGTTTCATAATAAAAATAGATTCATCAGGTTCATCGTGTTAGCATTATTGTTTCATAATGAAACATGATGAATTTGTGCCATTTTTGTTAACTTCCCATTTTTGTTTCATTACCTGTTCAGTTGTATATCCGTATATGAAAATAGATTAATCAGGTTTATCGTGTTAGCATTATTGTTTCATAATGAAAATAGATTCATCAGGTTCATCGTGTTAGCATTATTGTTTCATTATTACCATATATAAGCTAAATTAAAATTAAATAATTTACCTAAATTAAATATCTCATTTTTAAATTAATCAATGATTATTATTACCATATATAAACTAAATTAAAATTAAATAATTATTAATATAATAATAATAACAGTTACCATATATATTATGAAATAATATAAAAGACAAAAATAACCTTTTCAATTAAAAAAAAAATAAAAAAAAAAGAAATTCACTGATTGGTTGATTTCGGTTTCCAAAGTTTCCAATGTAATACTGATTTCCAATTGATCGCTCCCCTATATATATATATATATATATATATATATATATATATATATATATATATATACTATTATATTAAAATTCTATTACGGTTATTGAAAAAAGTAGTTATTGGAAAACGGTTTTTAGAAAGCTATTAAAGTTAAATTTTACATTTATCAACCTTACAATTAATTATTTAATTTACTTTCTATCCCTTGTTTTTTCATTTTCATTTTACACTCTTATTATTTTAACACAAATAAACCGTATATAAACAAAAATGCAATGAAAAAATTTGTTTTTTTTACAAATTATATCATTATAATCGTCTCGTCAATACCTTCAAAACAAACCCAATATTGAATATTTTTAAATTTAACCGTACTATTAAATATCATGAATATCTATGAATTAAATCTCTACTACTATATACAAAACTAATACGGGTATTGTACAAACTTTTGTACAATAACACTTATCATCCTAAGCTTTTATACAATAACACTTATTACCCTAAGTTTTTATACAATAACACTTATCACCCTTATAATGTTACATTTGTCACCCTTACAATTACTTATTTAATTCATTTTATATCCCTTATTTTTTAATTTTTTATTTTACACCATTATTATATTAACACAAATAATCGTATATGAACAAAAATGCAATGAAAAAATAAGTTTCTTTTTCTACAAAGTATACTATTATAATTGTCTCACATCTTCAAAACGAGCCTAATATTGAATATTTTTTAATTTAACTGTACTATTAAATATCATGAATATCTACGAACTAATTTGTTTTCTATCCATACGTTTTATTTTTTTTTCCACTATTAACACATTAAAAATACATAATCGTAAAATACGTTTCATTTTTATTATAAATTACATCATTATAATTTTTTTTGTCAATAATTGTAATATAAACTAATTATTGAATATCTTTATGGGTTTAGGGTTTTATAAATTGTGATTCATAGGTCATGGTTGATTGTTGATAACATGTCTATAAGAAAGTAACATTAATTGTTCGTTATTTACTTACATTCCGCTGCATCGCGCGGGTATATGCCTAGTATATATATATATATATATATATATATATATATATATATATATATATATATATATATATAGGGTGCGTTTCTTTTGCAAACCAAACAATTTGTACAAACTATGCAAACCACTATTTTAGGAAACAATAGATATATTTATGGATAATGATTATGATTCATTAATAATGATTGTGATATATATGGAAAATGTTAAGTTTATTCATTATAATCATGATTTTAAATTAGGAAATGTTAAGTTTATTCATTATAATCATGATTTTAAATTAGGAAACATAATAAAATCATATATTCATTAGACTTGATGAATGACTAAGATTGATTCACAAAGTTTGCACAATCTGACTGGTTTGCAAAAAATACGTCCCCTATATATATATATAATACATTTTACTTAACCGAACAAACTAATGGAGGTTTGTTCGTGTTCGTTCATTAAACTTAACCAAACAAATGAATGAACACGAACGGCAAAAGAACGTAATTTTTTGTATTCATGTTCGTTTGTTAAGAAATTATGTTTGTTCGTGTTCATATTCGTTTATTCGTTAAAATGCTAAATGAACGTAAACATGCGAACATAAACGAACGAAAACAAATGAATAAAAAAAAACATCATTAATCATCATCGAAATAACATAACAAAATGAAAAATCGGGTAAATATATGAAAATAAAAAAGGAATTCTTAAATTTTAATATGATTAATGATTTTACATATTAATATCATAATATATATATATATATATATATATATATATATATATATATAAACAAACATAAATAAACAGACATTATCGAACGTTCATGTTCGTTCATTTAACTAAACGGAAAAAAATGTATTCATGTTCGATCAATTCTTAAATAAACGAATATAAACGAAATTCTCCCGAACGGTTCACCAAACGTTTGGTTCATTTACAGCCCTAGCATTGTTAAATGCTAACCAAATAACCTCTTGGTTCGCTAAACGTTTGTATATTCTTAGTAGTATTATCGTACTTCATTTTACAACCTTATGTAAACTACTAAACCGCCAAACCCGCCATAACCCGTAAGGGTTAGGTTGGGTTATACATTTGAATGAGTTGGGTTGGGTTGAGTTTTTCCACACCGCCATAATTGGGTTGAGTTGTAAAAATGTCCCAAATCGCCCAACACAACCCGCGTACACCCCTACTTAAATCCATAAAATACCATTGCTCCCAACTTGCATTAAACATCGATTTCTTAAAAAAAACATCCCATATAATCAATCATCAACAAGTACTCCATGACTGTTTGTTTACCTCTTAATGGTTTCATTAATAGACAACCTCTAAATCACTAAGAGATGAATCATGTTTGACAAAAAAAGTCTACCTCTTAATGGTTCCAAAACCCTCTGAATGATTTTGTATCTTGGGTCTCCCTTAACCATTAAACGCCCTGATTTCATTCTAAACAATTATCAAACAACCATATTTCATTTTACAATATATCATAAGAGTCTCTTAATCATTTTACACCAAATTATTCAGCAACTGCCAAACAGCCACTCCCTCTATTCTGCAAAAAGATGAGCCACAAACTGACTTCATATGTAGGTACAATTAATTTTAATTCCAACCTACATATGGGTTATAAATTTTTCACAAATGTAAAAAAGTCAGAGGGAAGAAATTGGAGGTTAATAGCAGACAATTGATGGGGGACGTACGAGTTTAATAGCTTTAGGAGTTGTACATCAAGCATACACTACTACAGAAATGACTTTTATACACGCCTAATTATACACGGTTTTTGTTGTTTTTACAAAAACCGCGTATAAAGGACGAATCTGGAACCTTTTTACACGGTTCAATTTGAACCGTTGCTAAAAATATGGTTTTATACACGGTTCTAGATTAAAAACCGTATAAAAATGGTACTCGACAATTACAAACAGTTGCATCGATAAAACCGCGTATAAAGGTTACCTTTTATACGCGGTTATTTATTAAAAACCGCGTACGAAAATGTCACTTTTGTACGCGGTTATTGCTAACAAAACCGTGCGTAAAAACTACATTTACACGCGGTTTTTAACAATAAACCATGTATAAAAGTAACACTTTTGTATGCGGTTTTTAATAAATAACCGCATATAAAAGGTAACCTTTATACACGGTTTTTAATACACAACCGCGTATAAAAGTACAAACAACCGCGTCTAACGGTACAAATTACCTCGTAAAAATTTAAACCTTTTATACGCGGTTATTTATTAAAAACCGCGTACAACAGTACAAATAACCGCGTATAAATGTCATACCCTTTTATACGCGGTTGTTTATTTAAAACCGCGTATAAAAGTATAAACAACCGTGTATAAAAGTAACCCTTTTATACGCAATTGTTTATTAAAAACCGCGTATAAAAGGTCTTATTAGGGTTTACCTATAAATAACATAAAGGAGACGCCGTTTTTACCCATTATTGCTCATGCTCGAAAAAAATCACTTTTTTGACGATTTTTGGGCGTTTTTTGATGGTTTTTGGCAATATTTCTTCACAAAAACTAAGGTATGATGATAATCTTAACCATATAGTTCATTAATTACTACTTTTATATGCATTAACATCATGTTTTTAAGTAATCTTAATTATATATATGTGATCATAGCAGCTTTGCTTTTCGTACAGGCGCGCGTACCGATTAGACTGGACTGATTAGTTACCGACAACACTAATAAGGTATTATACTATACTACACATTAATGATATTAATTTTGCACATGATTCTTGAATGCATTTATTATACAAGTTCATGCATTTGATGCCTTTAGGTCGTCCGTCCGAATTTTGATCTAATAGAGATTAATTTCGGATAGTCCCCTGTTTGGGACTGCTTTTTGAATATTTGTCTCATTTAGGATGTGAATGCATATAAGGGATTGTTTATTTAAGAAAAATTCGGTAGACGTTTCCCATTACTCCTACGAATATGTGTGTTAATTATACACATATTTGGGGAGTTGTGGGGAAATGTTGCCGGATTTTTCTTAAGTAATCAATCTGTTATAAGCACTCACATATGAGACCAAATATTCAAAAAGTGGGTTAGGATGGCCACCTATAGACTTTTGAGATAATGTCATACATGCATTTACAATTAATACTTTATTTCGATATTGCAGATGGATCGTTATGATTGGATGTACCAAATACCACGAGCTACAAAGGAACACTTGTCTCGTCTTGATCAGTTTATGGAGGTTGCTGAGAATAATCTGGTGAACACTGGAGAAAGTGAAATTTGGTGTCCTTGTCGGGATTGTAGATATTTTTGTAAATATAGTGATCATAGTTTAATTAAAGAACATCTTATTGTACGTGGGTTTATGGAACGATATACCTGTTGGATTCGACATGGCGAGGATTTTGGTAATTGTAGTTACACGGTCAATCGAGATTGTAATGACACCGATGATAACTATGAATCAAATAATGATAACCGTGATAACTTAGATGAGATGTTACATGACGTGGAGGATAATATTGCCGATAAGGATTATGACAAATTTGAACAATTGTTTATCGACTCTGAAAAACCGTTGTATGTTGGTTTTTCAAAGTTTACCAAACTTTCAGCTGTGTTGAAACTGTTTAATTTAAAATCAAGCAACGGTTGGAGTGACAAAAGTTTTACTACTTTGCTAGAGATTTTGCATGAAATGCTTCCCAATAATAACGAATTACCTGTTTCGATATACAAAGCGAAAAAACTGATGTGTCCGATGGGATTGGAAATAGAGAGAATACATGCATGTCCGAATGATTGCATGTTTTATAGGAATGCATATGCTGATCTAAACGAGTGTCGCATATGTGGTACATCGAGGTATAAGCGAAAGAACCGAACGAAAGACAATAGTGATGTGAAACAAAAGGATGGTCCTCCTGCTAAAATGTTGTGGTATTTGCCAATCGTACCAAGATTGAAACGATTATTTGCAAACGCCAAAGATGCAAAGTTGTTGTGTTGGCATGCTGAAGATCGTAAAAAAGATGGGAAGATTAGACATGTAGCGGATTCTCCTCAATGGAGGAATATCGACAACATCTTTGAAGATTTTGTAACACCCGTGATTTTGGTTAACCCTTAATTCACCCTTATCCGGTTAAGCCATGATTATAGATCTTATCTAAATGGTGTTTGTGGGTTTTGAATTTCGGACCGAGAGCACGTCGGGTCGAAAAGTCGGAATTTTGACCTTCGGAGGGACCTTGGCGACTATGCCCGCGATTGTGACAGAATGTCACTCTCGTGGGGCATAATCGCGGGAGATGTACCGCGGCCCTACCCCTTCGGGCGACTATGCCAAGGGCATAGTCGTGTGGCACTATCGCCGACGACCCCTGGTCGTTTTTAAGCAGCTTTGAGCAGCCCCTCTTCATTTATCTCAACCCCCTTTCTCTCTTTTTCTCTCTAGAAACCGAACCCCAAACCCTAAAATCGGTTTTATGCATCAAAGACACCAAATATATTATGTTCCAAGTGTTCCTCTTTCCACCCATCAAAGATTGGAAACTATGGTCAAGAAGCTTCATCTTCACCTTCAACCTCAAGTCCATTTTGGGTTTCCTAGGTGTTCGTCAAAACCTAAGTGGTAAGTATGTTCTTTCCATTTCCAAACCTTGTAATAAGTTATGATTGCTCCATCGATGTTTCCCTAGTATTTGGCTTATCAAATCTCGGACTTGTTAGTTTTGGGAGAAACTAGGGTTTTGACCTCGTTGGGGATTTTGGTGTATTATGTTTGGAGAATGTTTCTTTATGGTTGGATGTGGTTATTTACGGTTGAAAATGTGTGGATCTAGGTTTTGGGAGCTCGAGTTGAAGAGTTGGATTGGGTGTCCTTGGAAAGCCTCATCATCAAAAAGGGTTTTGGAAGCTCCCGACTTGAGGATTCAAGTGGCCTTCAAAAGAGCTCGTTGGGTGAAATCTAGATTTAGCCTAAATCTATCGAGGTGAGTTCAAGTTGATTTGTGAAAACGGTGTACATGACAAAATGTGTATTTTAAAGTGTTTTACATGAAATGGTTAACTGCTGATAAGTTTTGAGTATTTAGAAGTAAAATATGTTTTACTTAGTTATTTGTCAAAGTGTGAGTATTTTGTGATGTTGGTATTTTCATTATAAATTGTGACAATTAGGATACTTAAAGTATTAATAAGTGAGTTTTCGGTATTAATTATTGCTTTTGTGTTAATTATAATAATGATTGTGGTTCGAATATCCCATCTGCACAAGGTTCGAATCCAGACGTACACAACAATTGTGGTCACTGAGGTTTAATCAGAGCTAATGTCTTGTAGTCATTAATTTACCAAGGGATTAGTCTAGGCATAGCCTAAGACACCCTTCCCCCAAAATAATAATAATAATGATAATAATAAGAGTAGTAATAATATAACCAAAACATCTATCTATATATTATAGATATATTTGACTTAAATCTAATAACCTAGTCATTAGATGAGTGTTTTAATAGAATCACTCAATTATAAAACATGTATAAAAACCTCGTAAAAACAATTGCTAAAATTTAATGCACCGCTATTTGATGTTAATTACTTAAAATCTCTTAAAAACAACAATTGAAGTTTTATGTACTACATTTAATGTTGTTTATTAAGAAAATATAACAGAATATTTAATGTTTATTTTATAAAAAAATTATATTATTAAACCTAAATAAATTACATTATTATTAAACTATCGAAAAAACTTTTAAAAACAAGTTTTTATAAATTAAGTACTGTTTATTGATACACATCACTTAAAATTTAAGATTAATAATCCTTAATAATAATAATATTATATTTATAATAATAATGATAATAAGAGTAATAATAATATAATGATCATTATTATAATAATAATTCTTAATAATCTATACTATATTATAAAGATGACATAAAAAACTCTTAATTATAACTCACTAAGCTTTATGTACTATCATTTAAAACTATCTATTTAAAATCTTTTAAAAATAACTACTAAAGCCTAATGTACTACCTGTAAAGCTTTTAACCCTAATTAATATATTTCATCCTTATCCCCCAAAATCCTTATCTCTAATCCCCAAACCCTAAAACTATGAAATTTGAATTCTGATAAACATAATCAAAACAGGATAAACATCTCAATTTAAATATAAAAAATTTAAAATATATAAGATAATTAATGAATTTTAACAAACTACTTAATTTTTTTTATATAAAATATCTCGCTGCATTGCGTGAGTACGCTTCTAATAATCTATAATAATAATATTAAACCCAATTTAACCCCGAATCCCAATTCGTACGTGTTGTTTCCCCAAAATCCAAAACCCCCAAGAATACGGTTTCCTCTTAGACGCACGTTTCTACCTCCTGCGACTCTCCTACCTCCGGCGACTCTCCTACCTCCTGCGACTCTCCTACCTCCGACGATTCTCATACGCACGTTCTTCTCCCACGATTCTTGTACGCATGTTACACATCCGGTGGTGATTCTCGTACGCCTGTTTCCCCTCCGATGATGACGAACGAAGGGGACAATATTTTTTCGAGCAATGCTTCCTCCGATGACTCTTCGGACGATGATGTGGAAGGAACGGATGCAATTCCGACAAATATGTCTTTAATGCCAGGTCTGATTCTTAAAACCCTAGTTTATTGATTGATACACTCTGATTTATCCTTTTCTATGAGTAAAATTCTTATTTGTAACTGTAAGGAGCTGTCACATAAATCATAATGGTCTTCATAACTTCAATGTGTTCAATTCTGGCTTTTTTTTACTTCCTCTGCGTTCAACTTGCAACTAATGTATAGTCCATTTGAATATGAAAACAATTCGTGAGTAATTAGGATTGATTATCTTTGTCTTCATTCCCTGCCTGTCACTAATCACATATGTATGGATTATACAGGGGATAGTAAATCCACCAAGTGATGCTTATGAAGTTTCATTTGTTATTTGTAGCATCGTTTTTGGCAATGGGATGAGAACGGGTCTAATGGAGTCTCAGTAAGAAAAGATTGTTCTGCGAAGAACCCAAAGTGGTTCATCATACATTACAAACTGCAATATGAGTGGTCTTACTCTTTTTATGTCTTGTGCTAGTTTTTTTTTTCCATTTGGTGTTTGATCTTTGCAATATGAGTGGTCTTACACTTTGACAATTAATGAACTATATGGTTAAGATTATCATCATACCTTAGTTTTTGTGAAGAAATATTGCCAAAAACCATCAAAAAACGCCCAAAAATCGTCAAAAAAGTGATTTTTTTCGAGCATGAGCAATAATGGGTAAAAAACGGCGTCTCCTTTATGTTATTTATAGGTAAACCCTAATAAGGCCTTTTATACGCGGTTTTTAATAAACAATTGCGTATAAAAGGGTTACTTTTATACGCGGTTTTAAATAAACAACCGCGTATAAAAGGGTATGACATTTATACGCGGTTATTTGTACTGTTGTACGCGGTTTTTAATAAATAACCGCGTATAAAAGGTTTAAATTTTTACGAGGTAATTTGTACTGTTAGACGCGGTTGTTTGTACTTTTATACGCGGTTGTGTATTAAAAACCGCGTATAAAGGTTACCTTTTATATGCGGTTATTTATTAAAAACCGCGTACAAAAGTGTTACTTTTATACATGGTTTATTGTTAAAAACCGCGTGTAAATGTAGCTTTTACGCACGGTTTTGTTAGCAATAACCGCGTACAAAAGTGACATTTTCGTACGCGGTTTTTAATAAATAACCGCGTATAAAAGGTAACCTTTATACGCGGTTTTATCGATGCAACTGTTTGTAATTGTCGAGTACCATTTTTATACGGTTTTTAATCTAGAACCGTGTATAAAACCATATTTTTAGCAACGGTTCAAATTGAACCGTGTAAAAAGGTTCCAGATTCGTCCTTTATACGCGGTTTTTGTAAAAACAACAAAAACCGTGTATAATTAGGCGCGTATAAAAGTCATTTCTGTAGTAGTGAATATTCTCGATCATTGTCATGCTCATCCGGTAAATGCTTATCTGATAAACATTTAGGGGTCGTTTAACAAACGCTTACCCGGTAAGCTCTTACCAAGTCATTTCCCTTACCGGATGAACATTACAACTACCAAGAATCTTACACGGTAAGAACGATGGCAAGGGCCAAAAGTCTTACCCGGTAAGTGTGGGCGGCAAGTCTTACCGGGTAAGCACTTACAAGGTATATTGTTGCATACGATACCGTTTAAATGAACTAGAATCTTACGCAAGAAGGCAAGTGAAAGTGTTAATTTTTACCGATAAACACTTACCGGGTAAGCATTTGGGTAAACGGCCCTGAGTAAACAATACCTAATTATTTTCCCTGATCTTTGTGACCCGAAATCCTACATAATTAAACAATTTTTCGTTCTTATTTGGACATTTTAAATACTTTGATCGATAATCACATGTTCTGTTTAAACGATATCAATATGACAATATGTAATGCTTTGTCATATTTATATTTGCATTATTACATCTCTCTCTCTCTCTCTCTCTCCCCTCTTTGGCATATATAAATAGGAGTTCAACCCGTTAACAAACTCCACAATCTCTCTCCTTCTCTCTCTCTCTAGCTGGATCTCGCAGAACTAGTATGAAGAGACCTGGATTTGTAGCAGCTTCCATGGCAGCTACAACCGCCATTACTATCTCCAAAAGTTCTCACCAGGTAATAAATCAATCCTAAAAGCCACTTGAAGGTCGTCTGTTGTTGTGGAATCAAATCAAATTAAATCATGTTCTCGATCTTAATTTCCTCCTATAATATTTTGGAATATTTTGCTGATCTAAATTGATCTTCAAGTAATTAATCGAATTAATCTTCGTTTTTGGTAGGATCATGGATTAATATCGATCAATCACGGTGCTGATTCTTCACCGGAGAAGAGTAGTTGTTGCTCAGATAAATTTGCACCAAGGTTTGATGGATTGAGGTTTATAGAAACCCTTATAACTGCTCATCGATGATGATGATGATCACAAGGATTTTGACTTCTGAGATCGTAGATCATGAGATTGTTTTGATATATGTTTGTTTGATTTGGATTTGTTTTTATTATGCTGACGGCCTTTTGTTTTTGATATAAGTCATATATATACATTGGAAATGTAAAAAGTAGGTTTTGATGTTGATGTGTTTATGGAGAAAATTACTAGGTAATGATACATTTAGCAATGTACACGGATACAATTAACCTCCCTATTTATTATTATCAATCAATCAATCTATCTCACTCGCATGCCTTTTTCTTGGTCTATCTTAGCACCAATAACAAGTCCGTAAACGAACCGAACGTTCAATGAATTGCTTGACGGGAAGTTTTGTATGTTCTTTTATTTAATAAATGAACAATGAATCCTGTGAAAGCCACGATCGCCTGACTGTGACGCTTCTAGGCCACGAACGTAAATATGTTTTTTTGTTCGTTTAGTTAAATGAACGAACATGAACAATGTTCTCGTTCGTTCATTTACGTTCGTGAACCTTCGTTCATTTATTTTTGTTAATATTCATATATGTTTGTTTATATATAAATATATTTATATATTATAAAATTAATATGTAATATCATTAACTAAATTAAATTTTTAGAATTCCTTTCTTGTGCCTACTAAATTTACCCGGTTTTTCATTTTGTAATGTTATTTTTAAAGAATGAAATGATGATTAATGGTGGTTGTTTTTTGTTTATTTGTGTTCATTTCTTTACTTATGTTCATGTTTATTTATGTTCGTTCGTATAACATCTTAACGATCGAACATAGAGGAACAAACACATTTTCTTAACGAACGAACATGAACACAAAAGTTTCATTCGTGTTCGTTCGTTTGTTCAGTTAAGCTAAAAAACAAATACAAACAAACTTCCATTTCGGTTCCTTTCTGCCCTAGTGGACAACACTTACCTTGTTTTATCTTTGAAAGATGCCAAAATCGACAACATTTGAATTTTTTTGATTAAATTATAATATTAAAAATATAATAAAATAGAATTTGACATTGATACGTATGAATATATATAGTTGATAAAGAGGTTCAATCAGATCAGCATGTCCAACTTAAAACCAAATCTCAAATTTTGTATAGGACTTAAGTTCATTATATCGGTGATGAATAAAATGATTTATAGGACATTGGTTGAAACTTATTGTAACATTTTTAAATATAGTATTTTATTGTTTTGTCCTATAAACCTAAGTCTTATAAAGTCATCTATTTGGACATCTATGGGCCGTTTACCCAAAGGTCCCAAACACTTACCGATAATATTCAACTCTATCACTTACCTTACTGGGTAAGATTCTAATCCATTAATTAAATTAAACAGTAATGTATGCAACAAATTAACCAATAATTGCTAACCAAGTAATTAAGAGTCGTCACCCTCACTTACCGGGTAAGACTTTCGGTCCTTGTCATCGTTCTTACCGGGCAAGATTCTTGGTCCTTGTCATGTTCATTCGGTAAGGTGACCCGGTAATCGTTTACCGGGTAAGTGTTTGGTATACGGCCTCTTGGTCTAATTTTACATCTTATAAACCAAATTTTGTTTTAGTGATGTCACTACTGTTTTATAACTTCCATATGTAGTTAACCCATGGTTGTTGCGATTACTTACTTTTTTACATTTAGAAAACTAAGAAAGTCCAAAAATTAATTGTGTGCGTTTGTTTGCAATCGGGGACATGAAGAAAATTGGGTTTGAAAGGGACGAACCTCGTTGCCGAAGAAGATGAAAGAGTGAGATGTTTTAATTTTAGGGATTCTTTTTATCTTTTAAATGCTTTAAACACTTATACATAAAATTCAAAGATGTATAATAAAAAAAAATTATTTAAGAAATGGTAAAATGACCTCAAGATGCAGTTCATAAATAAGCATATTTATGCTATGAACTTTTGCAATTTAAAAGTATTCTCCTAAATTACAATAGAATAAAAATACATTTTAAAGCATAATTTGCCAATAGTTAATAATTAACAACTAATAAAACATTTATTTTCTTATGGGGAACAAAACACAGATATACAAAATTCAAAACAAATGAGCTTTAATCACAAGAAGTTAACATAAATAAATATCGAGGCTACAAGTCAATATACAAAGGACAAAATATTTATATGACACATTATGCATGCCTATTTAATGTTTTTTATCATTATTATTTCTATTATTGCAATAAGTAATTCTTAATTTTTTCTTTTGAAGAGAAAGTAATATTTAATTATTATTATAATAATTAAATCAAATAGAAAATGGCATGCTAATGACACCCTTAGAGCATCTCTAACAACATTGCTAAATTTTTTCTAAAATAAAGAATGGAAAGTCAAAATCTTCAAAAACATTTTCTTTTAACTCCAACAACTTTTCTATTTTAGAGAATCAATCACTATTTATATTATTATAATATTTTATAATTTATCATTCCAATACATTTAAAAAAAAAACTTAAAATAAAATGTTAAATATTGAATCTTATTGATTGGATTGAATAAAATAATATTTTCTCTCTCCAATTTAGAGATTATAGAGAATTCTCTATATTTAGAGATTTTTTGAGTTTTCTCTATTTTAGCAAACCATATAGCAAAGTTGTTGGAGAGAAATAGCAAAGAAAAAACCATTTTTTTCTATTTTAGCAATGTTTTTGGAGATGCTCTTATTAATGTCAAAATCAGGTCAATTCATGTATTGGGAATATAAAAAGTATGTTTTGATGTTGATGTATGTGAGAATAAAATCATTTATAAGGGTGTCATTAACAAAAAATAGGATGTCATTAACCTTCTCATAAAAAAAGGACAATGCTAATGACATTCTTATTAATGTTAAAATCAGATTAATTCATGCATTAAGAATATAAAAAATAAGTTTTAATGTTGATGTATTTGAGAAGAGATGATACAAAACATGATGACGTTGGTTAGGCAAACATGGGAGGTGAGGTGACAAACAACCACAAATCATATGACACATGTCCCACCAACTATTTCTTTTGAAATGGTTGCCGTTTTACATCCTACACCACAAACACAACCATTGGACCTAATTTTTAACAAACTTGTTTATGTGTATATGATAATATGAATGGCTTGAAAGCGTTATTGAAGTCTTATTCATCATATATTATAACATTTATGAATAATAAAAAAAATTATATTCATAATGAATAACATGTGATGTTATTTTCTTAAAAAAAAAAAAGAAGAAAAAACATGTGATGTTATGGATGGTTTCCAATTTTATATTCCTAACAAAGCATGATATATATATATATATATATATATATATATATATATATATATATATATATATATATATATATATATAGTAATATAGGATTGGGTTACGATGAAAAGTTGAAGTAATGGTGAGAAGTGATTATCGATCGTTGGATGAGAAATAGACGCATATTAAGATGAGATGCACAGAGATAAGATGCACCAGATTAATTCTTTTCTAAGCCGCAATTCATGGGAGGACTTGAGATTAAAAGAGATCAACGGTTCAGATCAACTTCTTACGCTTCTCACCATTAACTCAACTTCTCACACGATACTTCGCCTATGTATGTGTGTGTGTGTATATATATATATATATATATATATATATATATATATAGATAGATAGATAGATAGGTAGGTAGGTAGGTAGGTAGGAATAGGTTCAAATGAAAACTCATTTTTTATTGTGTACGTGAGAACCAATCTTAGTCATTGATCAAAACTTAAAAACTAATCAATGGTAAAAACATAATAAGATTAAATGAGAAGTGATTAGAGACAAAACTGGAAATTTGAATCATCACCTACTTTATTTGACTTTATAATTTCCTTTTTGATTAAAAAACTTTTACCTCCTTAAAGTTTAAAATAAATTATTTTAAACATTACTAATATTTTAATCAAACAAATTACATCAAAAAACGAGAATTTCGTGCTCTTCGATATGACATCCATCTCGATATAATTTTTTTCTTCATTTTAACCTTTTTTTTTACATGAAATGTTATATATATGTTATATTTATTATGAATATGTATGCACGTCATCGGGTGTCCACATTCAGTATGAATAACAAAAGTGAGCGTTCATTCACTATTTATGATGAATAATACAGTATTGATGCTGAATAATACAACATTCAAGATGAATAATTAGGGGCGTTCGTGGTCCGGTTTGCGAGGTTTAACCCTCCCCCCCCCTCCCAAAAAAAAAACCATAAACCAAACCGTAATGGCAGTTTAGAAATTTTCCAAACTGAGCGGTTTGGCAGTAAGTGACCAAACCGGTCAAATCGGACCACAAAAAAACGGCCTGGTCTGACTGGTTTAGGCGGTTTGGGTCTATTATGGACTTTAAACAAAAAGAAACATAAAATATATCTCTAATTTAAAGTTTTCACCGATGTTACATTATTAAAAAATAATACCGAATTATAGAAGAAAAATGTATCTTCAAAATTAAAAACATTGAGCAAAATGAAAAAAAGTTAAACAAGTCCACCAACAATAATTAGAATTTGGGACAAAGATTTAGCAAGTCGAAAGACGATTTGAAATTTTAGATTTTGATTTTTGGCGGATTTTAGAATTTTGCCGACATATGGAACACGGACAATTGAAATTGAAAACTAAGAACTTAATGTCTTGGATGAACTTTTTTTTTAAATTGGGACATAATAGGTAAGCATATAACACGAAAACTAAATATAACTTTGGTTGTCGGTTTGGTCCAAACCGCTAAAAAATGTTCAAACTGCAAATGAGACCAGACCTAGCGGTTTGGTTATTTTTCATACCGGACTGGACCGCCAGATCGCTCAAAACAACAAAAACGGTCTGGTTTTACTTGGTTCGACCAGTTTGAGCGGTCCGACGGCTTTTTTGAACACCCCCATGCATAATACACGAATTCATGATTTATGTATTATTCATCATGATTCGTGTATTATTCATCATGAATGTTGTATTATTCACCCTGAATGTTGTATTATTCATTCTGAATGATATATTATTCATGATGAATAATATAAGAATGAACCATGAAAGTGTGGACACATGACACATTCTCATTTGTTTCTCGTTTCACAACTGAAATTTCGTTTAATTCATTATGAATATGTATACGCATCCTTGGGTGTCCCACATTCAGTATGGATAACAAATGTGAACGTTCATTCATTATTCATAATGAATAATACAGTATTCAAGATGAATTATACACGAATTCACGAATCAAGTATTATTCACCCTGAATGCTGTATTATTCATCCTGAATGATACATTATTCATGATGAATGATACATGAATGACCCGTGAATGTGTGGAGACATGACCTGCTCTCTTTTGTTCTCTTGTTCACAACCAAAACTCGATAGGTTCTCGATTCTTCTCGATTGTGTTGGGTTACGGTGAAAAACGCAATGCCTTACGACGTTGAAGAAATTGTTGAAGAAGGTGATGTCGAGTTATAGATTTATGGGGTCGATGTGTTGTACACACTTGAACGTACATAAATATTTATAATGAATATAACACATTTATAACATAAAAAATGGTTAAAAAAATATATCGAGATGGATGTCATACCAAATAGCACGAAATTCTCGTTTTCTTATGTAATTTGTTTGATTAAAATATTAATAATTTTTAAAATAATTTATTTTAAACTTTATTTGGGTAAAAGTTTTTAATTAAAAAAAAGAAAATAAAAAGTCAAATATGGTAGACGTGAGTTTAAATTATCGTCCATTTTTATCCCTGGCCTAATTTTATTTAAAAACTCTATTTAATATGAATTGTTGGATCAATAGAGATGGAGATACCGAGATTCGTCCTCCACATGCACAATGAAAATTGAGTTTTCATTTGAACTTTCTCTCTCTCTCTCTCTCTCTCTCTATATATATATATATATATATATATATATGTAGGGCAAATTCAAATGAGAAGTTAAACATTCTACGAAAAGACGAGAAGTGTGATATCATATATGATACACAAGCTTAATCATATATGATTAAACACATGTTACATAGATGTTTAATTATGTAAGATTAAACACACCACTAGCCATGTAATCATATATGATATCACATTTCCCGCATTCTCGCAAAATGTTTAACTTCTTGCATGATTCTTCCTTTCTCTCTCTCTCTCTCTATATATATATATATGTATGTGTGTATATATATATATATATATATATATATATATATATATATATAGAGAGAGAGAGAGAGAGAGGGTCATTCATTTGCTAACCAAACTATTGGTGCTAACCATGCTAACCCATCTAGACCGTTGATTATTTAGATCAATGGTTAACAATTAATGACAATTTTAATTTTATAAAAAATATAATAAAAACGTTATGAAATTAATGTGCATAACCGCATAGGGTCAAAATTGTAATTTTGCATATCCATTCATTAAATAAACACAAAAGAAATAAACTAATAATTAGGGCAATTTTAAATTACCTTAATTCAACAGTTTTTAATTAATTAATTACCCTAATTAATGTACATATCCATATTAACAGTTTCATCTTCTCCACAAATTCTCTCTGAAAATTACTGAAAACAATCGATAAAAACCACCAATTTCATCTCCAATGGCGGATCCACTTCACTCCCCACCCTCCCCACCACCACCTCACCCAAAACCTACCACTTCGCCCGTCGGAAAATCACCCAACAAACGGAAGAACACCACCGCTGCCGGCTGTCCAAACGGAAGAACACAACTCGACCGCCATGGCCGTCGGTACCGTCGAAGATACCGCCACCAGCAAACGAAAGGTGATCGCACAAGATGTCAATGTCGAAGACATCGAAGTATTTCAAAACCCAACAAATTTCAAAACCCATCAAAATGATTTTATTTCGATAAATTGTACAATCTTATGGTTTTTTTGTTTGGAGTCCCATTCTTCTGGAATTTTGAATGTTAAATAATGCAACCTATGGATTCAAATAGTAATTATTATGGTGCATATATGCATTGTTATGTATTTGTGGATGGTCTCTGCATATGAGCATGTTTTATTGAAAATTGAAAGTGCATGTATGCATTGTTATGGATTTCTGCATATAGGCATGGAAAATAGAACTATGTTTGGAATATGTGCGTATAAGCATATTTTATGGAATTTTGAAAGTGCATGTATGCATTGTTGTGGATTTTTGCACATAGATAACTGTTTTTATAATTTTGTATATGCATATGTGCATTGTTTGGTAATTGTGCATATGGGAATATGGTAAGAAGTTATCATTAGGAGTTGTGCATATGAGCATATGTTCATGCAGTTTGAAAGTTATTGGATGCTTAAAATTAGGTAGAAGATAACTTCCATATTAACTTGATAGACATCAAATTTTAATTTAAAAATATTATTTAAAGAATAGATAATTACCATAACAAACTCTTCAAAATATGGAATGAGATTAAATGTCCTCAAAATATGGAATGAGATTAAATGGCCGAAAATTAGAAAATTCCCATAATACCCTTGACGTTTTAATAGCATTAATCAAATTACATAAACTCTAGAAAATTTCTGATTGGTCGAAAATTGGTTAGCACGGTTAGCACCAATAGTTTGGTTAGCAAATGAAGGGGACCCTATATATATATATATATATATATATAGAGAGAGAGAGAGAGAGAGAAAGAGAGAGAGAGAGAGAGGAGAGGAAGGTTCAAACGAGAATGCTAACTATTTAAGAAAACAACAAATTATGTACAAAATCATATGTGATTTTTGTTGGGTCATCAAAGATTTGAAGATGACCTCCCATTTTCGGCTTATAATTGTATATCTGTAAAATGTTGTACATATTCATACTTAGAGTATTTTATGGTTCTTTGTAATAGCTTAGTTGTGCTTTAAAATATCGGTGAATCGAAGACTAACCGAATTCAACATGAAGTGAGTCTACTGATACAGATCAAGATAAACTTTACAAGTACTGAGCTACCCCTGCCGAAGAGAAGCATAATCTTCGTCGGACTCTCTCCTGCCGATATTTCCTTAGTGGGTCGGCTGGAGTCACCTTTGCCGATACTTCCCGTGTGGGATGTTGCTTGGGTTCGGTTGTGGATTCTCTTTTCTTTGCCTTGAGATGGAGTGTAGGCTTCTCTTTTGTTTGTTTTGTTTTGTTAGACCTAAGGTTGTTCTTAGTTTCTTATTAAATGTTAGCGTTTCTAAAAAAAACACATGTTTAACTATATATATTATTGAAAGAAAAAGAACCAACATAAGGAACTTGTAATGGTGCCTTACTTTTATATTTTTTAATTAACCTTTATTACATCTTATTTTATGTTACTTAAACTTTGACTCTCTTTATACAAAATTCTTGGATTTGTCACTGTTTAAATGTGTGACTAATTTATGGAACTTAAGTTTATAAATCAAACAATTGTACGTCTATATAAAGTTATTACAATAAGTTAATAAAACAATATTAAGCGTTTAAACAAAAAAAAATTCAAAACACTTCTGAAATAAAGCGTTTTATTAGTGTTTTATATGACATTATTGAAAAAAATGTCTTATAAAAACAACTGTCCTGTAAAAAATGTGTCCGTAGGACATTTTTCAAAGATACACTATAAAATAGCTAACAAGACACCATGTTTCAAAAATGTCTTAAAAAACTTGTTAGGATGCCAAAATATGTCATACCATCCTATTGCAATTAAGTGATTAGCATATTTAGATGCGACACACAATTGTTCAATCGTATAAATTTAAGTCGTATAAAATAACGAATTAAAACATTTAAACATATTTGACGTGTTATAAAGTCAGTTCTGTTGTAATAAATTGTCCACTAAGCTGATCAATTAGATCTACAAATTATGTTTTTTGTTTCTTTAGTCTATCTCTACTACAAAAGCATTCAATATACCCCTTAAATGTACAAGAAAAACAAAATAAATGGGTACTAAAATGGACATGCAAAGACTCTGTTGATTTTCCTGACTGTTCTCCAGAGCCTTTGGTATTAGTTGAGGTGCCTTCAAGCTGGCCCAGACACCTATGGTTAACAAAAAAAAATGGACATGCATTCATGTATCGTCATCCATTAGAACAAGTCTAGTACAAATACGAAGATTAAAACTCCGACGCTAATCATCAGCAACGGAGATCGAATAGATGTCGGTACAACCCGATTGCCATGCGCGTTTTGCTTTGCAGATTTATCGATTTTGGCACAACTAAGGCCTTCCTTGTCTCCTTTACACATGCTAGCGAAGAGCCCCGGAGGGTATTTTCCATACAAATTAATGTAACTAAACAAAGTCGACGCACAATTTGTCTTCTCGTCGTTAATCTGTTCAGAATGGGGGCAAGCGATCTGCAAAAACGAGTTACAACATGGGTCACGTTGGTATACGGGTCCTTTGCATTGGCTCGTGATGATCGTGTAGTTTTCATTCTCAAAGTTCACGGGACAAGCTGCAAAATGTCATATTCGAAATCATTCAAGATTCTTCATTTAAGCCTTTTAATCTATAATGGCTAAAGAGACACAATACGCATACCAGGAGGTGATCTAAAGAATTATAAATCAATTGGTATTCGTTACAACAAAATCAGGTTTACAGATTCATAAAAAATCATGTCTTAAGAAACTGTCTTATAGAACTTATGTTTATATGATCAGACTATTGTGCATCAAATCTAAGAGCTAGATTAAGTTTAAGAAGACTTTTGGACCTATTAACAAAATTTTACAACACTTTTAGAAAAAGTGTGTAATCAGATTTTTTTTATCGGACATTTAGTAGCATCTTTTATAAGATAATTGCTTTTATAAGACATTTTTTCAAAAAATGTCGTATAAAAAAATTAATATGACAGTTTTGTTAAGACGTCCAAAAATGTTTTATTAACTTATTATAACATTTTTACAATAAAGCTCACAATTATTGGTCCTATAAATTTAAGTTATAAAATTGTTTATTGGGGTCATTTACCAAATTCTTACCGGGTAAGACTCTCGGTCCTTCCCTTTATCTCTTACTGAGTAAGTTTCTTGGTACTAACCATGCTCAATCAATAACGTAAATGGTATTGGTAAGCGCTTACCTGGTAAGCGTTTAGTAAACGACCCCTTAAAACACCTGAACATTTTTAACATTTCTATATATAAAGCAGATTTTGTTGTGATGTACCATTTAGCTTTCATTTATACGGGAATCGTGAAAACTAAAAAGAAACCAAAAGGTTTTCATAATTTATCGATAGAAGACAGGAAAAAGAAAGAACATACATTGTCTCTGCTGAAGAAGATTTCGCCTGGTCGTCCTATAAGATTCAAGCGCATAATCTATCAAGATTAGCAAAAAAACCCAGATCAATTATAAGATTTAAAAGACAAAAAACAAGAAATTATTCAAGAAAAATATGAAAATATTTACATGAAATTGGGGAAGAAGAGACCAAAAAAGCAGCATTGCCACCCAAGAGGAAGAAAATAAGGCAATGCAGAAACGAAAACGAAGCCATTAATTGTTCTCAGCTTCATCTATCAATCGAATTTTTCTGCAGAAATATGGGATCCAATCAATTATCAAGAAATCAATGAGTTTTTGTTATATAAAAAAAAAAGGATCCAAAAAGTTACAACATTCTCCATTTCTTTTGGGACATTTCCATATATATATATAACAATAATCACGCATAGTGAAATATCTGTGATAGTTATTTTGATTTATAATTTTTTTAATTCTGTTTTTATATTTTTTAAAAAGCATTGCTAAAACAAAAATTGAAGAACTTTTTATCTTTTTTAGTAAAATAAATATTAATTAATTAATTAAAATATATAATCAATTAAAAACAGGTGACCATATATTTAAACTCATATTTTATTTTGGAAAGGATGTCTTGGGCCTTTGGCCCAGACTAATCCATTAGCAATGAAACCGACTGCTAAAACATGCAATCCTGAGGTTATACCCAGTGGCCACAAAGTTGCAAATGCAGGGAATTGAACCAGGGTTGAGCGCTATGAACTCCTCAGGTGATTACCGCTACACCACAAGCCTTGTGGTTAACTCATATTTATAATCAAATACCATCTTTTTTTGTCAATTTTATACATGTTATGAGCTACTCGAGTCCTATATTATGTTTATTGTTGAATATGAGCAAAAAAGGGGTACATGCTTTTATAATTTACGATTTTTAAAATTGAGTAGGGTGTCAGTTATGTATCGAGACAAAGCAACCAATTTATATATCAACCGTTCAAATTTAATTGGTTTAGAATCGGTTGATAGTACTGTTCCAACCATGCAAAGTTGGTTGGTACATGATTTTTAAAGTCACGTACCATGTTGATACCATACGGTACCGACTTATATTTAAAATTATTTATTATTTACACTTTAATCAATAATATAACATACTTATTTAAAAAATTTTAATTTTTAAATTTTTTAGATCTTTAGTTATCTTGTTATAAATTTCTACTAATTAAAGGTTATTTGAGGAAATAATGTTCTTTCAGTTGAAAAAACATTATGTTATTCTAATTTTGAATTTGTGTAATTTTTATTTAGAGTTAATTACATGATTGGTCCTTGTGCTTTAGGGGTTTAACATTTTGGGTTCCTACTTCGAAATATTTACGTGGAGCATCCTCATGGTATTGAGTTTATAACGTGTTACGTCCCTAAAACTAACTCCGTCCATTTTTGCTCTGTTAAAGCCATCATGTGCACTGCACATGATGGGTATTTTAGTCATTTCATGTAATTTTACCCCATGGACCAAATACGTTAGATCCACCAAATCCTACTTCATCTTCTTCCCCATCTCGATTTCACAGGACCAATCATATAATTATCTCTCTCTCTCTCTCTCTCTATATATATATATATATATATGTGTGTGTGTGTGTGTGTACGTGTGTGTGTGTATATATATACATATATGTGAGGGAAGGATATACATATATTATGTTCCATCTCTCTCTCTCTCCCTCCCTCTCTCTCTCTCCCTCTCCCTCTCCCTCTCTTTCTACAACTCTTTTTATTGAAAAATAGAGTAAGACATTGTTTGGCAAAAATAAGCTAGCTTATAAAGCTAGTTTATTTTCTAGGTACATGTTTGGATGACCATAAAACTAGATTTTTGATAAGCTACTTAAAGTAGCTTATGAGGAGTTTTTTGTGATTATTCTAATTATGCCCCTCATTAATATTCATAATTATATATTAACTTTTAATTATAAATAAATAATTAATGTTTTTTTTGGTAATTTAAATGCTTATAAACTAGTTTTTGTCAAACGTGACTTTTTCATCAGCTAGCTTATCAGCTACCAGCTAGCTTATCAGTCATAAGCTAGCTTATCAGCTAGTTTGCCAAACATAGCCTAAAAGTTGCAGGTGAGTGGTGGTGATGGTTGTGAGTTTAGTTACAGAGGATGAAGAGTGATATATATATATATATATATATATATATATATATATATATATATATATATATATATTTATCAACACATCAACTCAAAAAAAGTCAAACCTTATTCTTAGTTATCTAATAAAAGAGAAGATATGAAAAGTGAAACCTTATTCATCAACTCAAAAAAGTTGCAAGTGGGTGGAGAAGATGAAGTTTCTCTTTATTGTATCACACACACACACACACACATATATATATATATACACACACACACACACATATATATATATATATGTATATATCCACACACACACATATATATATATATATATATATATATATATATATATATAGAGAGAGAGAGAGAGAGAGAGTTAATTACATGATTGGTCCCTGTGAAATCGAGATGGCGAAGAAGATGAAGTAGGATTTGGGGGTTCTAAAGTATTTGGTCCATGGGGTAAAATTACATGAAATGACTAAAATACCCATCATGTGCAGTGCACATGATGGCTTTAACGGAGTAAATATGGACGGAGTTAGTTTTAGGGACGTAACACGTTATAAACTTAATACCATGAGGATGCTTCGCGTAAATATTTCAAAGTAGGGACTCAAAGTGTTAAAAGCCTTAAACCATAGGGACCAATCATGTAATTAACTCTTTTATTTATTAATGTTTTTATGATTTATATGAAGGTAATTAGTGTCTTTATATGTAGGGATAAAACATCCTTCTTGAAATGTAAGCTTCAAGTGCATACTCTTGTGAAATCTAACAAAGTATGCGACTGAATATTTGGATCAAGTTTGCGGCTTCATCAAGATCCCATCATGAATCCTCCATCAAAGCAAGTAATGGCTTACCTAAATTATGAATACACTTTACAACCACTTTCGAGTTCTCTATTTTAGATTCGATATGTCCTGCGCCGCATCGTGCACGGGTATATGTCTAATATATCTAAATTAAAATAAAAAATAATTGCTTTTGGATAACTTTACTCTTTACTTTCCAGGGGAAAAAAGAAAGAAGAAAAAAGAGTAAACTACGATTTACGATTTTCTAGGAGATGGAGGAATATCCTAGAAATATTCCATCATCAGCTTTTGGGTCGAACTTTCCAAGTTGATCTCTGTTGTTTAAGATAAAGCACTGACAACCAAAGATATGAAGAAAACTGATAGAAGGCTTCCTTCCAAGAAAAAGTTCATAAGCTGTCTTACCAAATCGCTTTATTATCAGCGATCTGTTTTGAGTAAAACATGCAGTGTTTACAGCTTCTGCCCAAAATTGAGTAGGGAGATGAGAATCGCTGAGCATTGATCTGGCAGCTTCTATGATCGTTCTGTTTCTTCTTTCAGCGACTCCGTTTTGCTGAGGTGTTCTTACTGAGGAGAAGTTGTGAGAGATTCCCTTGTTCTCAAAGAAATTGTTCAGGGAACTATTTTTGAATTCAGTTCCATGATCACTTCTTATTGAACGAACAGTAAGATTGTTCAGTACTTCCATCTTTTTCACAAAAGATATTAGTTCTTCTGGAGTATCACTCTTACAACGAAGAAAGATAACCCAGGTGTAGCGAGAATATTCATCTACAATGACAAGTGTATATTTCTTTCCAGCTATTGATTGGATGTTGACAGGGCCAAACAGATCCATATGCAAGAGCTGAAGAGGGCTTGTCACTGAGGAAACTTGTTTTGACTTGAAACTTGCTTTTGTTTGTTTTCCTTTTTCACATGCTGAGCAGAGAGATTCTTTAGCATATGAGTGCTGAGGAATACCAGAAACCAGTTCCTTAGATGAGAGATAATTCAGGGTTTTGAAATTTAGATGAGAGAGCCTTTTATGCCATAGCCAGTTGACATTAGAAGAGGCCTTGGAGAGAAAACATAAGTTATCAGTGATAGTAGAGTCCATATCTATTACATAGACATTTTCTCTGCGATGACCACTGAGAGCAAGTTTTCCTTTTTCATCTACCACTGAACATGCTTTCTTAGAAAAGCGAACTTCGTAATCTTTGTCACATAGCTGACTGATGCTTAGAAGGTTGTGCTTCAGTCCATCTATATAAGCGACTCTTCGAAAGGTAGTTGTCCCATTGCTAAGGACATCAAATCCTCGGGTAAATCCTTTTTCATTTCCACCAAAGGTCACAGAGGGACCTTTCTCTTCCTTGTATTCAGTGAGCAGGTCTCTTTGTCCAGTCATATGACGAGAACATCCACTATCGAGATACCAGATGCCCTTTGATCCCTGCATACATAAGGAAGATTAAGCGTTGTTTGGTACCCACTTTTCAATGGGTCCTTCAGAGTTAGTGAATAAGGAAGGTTCAGCTGTCTTCTTAGCAGATGAAGATTCAGCTTCAGTGGTAATCTTCACTTTGGTTAATTTTTTAACCTTAGTGGTATTTTTCACCTTGGTTGATTTTTCAACCTTGGTGACCTTCTCAGCTTTAGAGGCATTTTTCTTCACTTTAGCTATTTTATCAGATTTAGTGGTAGTTGGACATTTGCTTGCAATATGATCAGTAAAGCCACAGTGATAACATTTTCTGTATCTGAAAATGGTTTTAGGACCAGAAGTAGAAGGTTTTGCAAGTTTAAGATGAGCAGGGACAGGTCCAAGAAGACTTTTCTCTTGAGATCTGGGAGGAATTTTCATTTCTTCAGATCTCGGTGGTTTAAGGTCAATCTTTAGCTTTGGAGGACAGAGATCAAAGATTTCTATCACAGAGCTAGATGATTGCTTAGCTGAAGGTTTAGAAGGAACTTTCAGCTTTGCTTTCCTGGTTGCCTTCTGAGGAAGGAGAATGGACTTTCCTTTATCCGTAGACTTAGTGTCTTTGGATTTTTCTTCAGTAATGGGATTTGAAGAAGAACAGGGATAGAATTGATTATAAGAAGTGTCAAAGAAGGAGGTGACAAAAGTTCCAAACTTAAGCGAGGAACTTTCTTCCTTAGGATCGTCCTGAGGTGTCCAAAAACCAAGACCAATTTTATCACTTTCAGGAGTTTGAGCATTTATTATCTCAGAGATCTTTGTTGATGATTTGCACCATTTTTCAACATGAGCCTTTTCTGCTTTTAGAGCAGCAATGGCTTGTTCGCGTTTAATGCTGATGATTTCATTTATAATGACTTGATCTTTCAACTTTTCTTCTAAAAGATTTAGTTCACTGATCTTTTCATGACATTTCTCTAGCTCTTGAGTTAAATATACATTTTTATTCTCAGCTTGAGTTTTGTCGTTTAGAGCATTATAAAGGTCAATTGTCAACACATCAACAACACGACTTCTCTCAGCTTCAGGCAGAGAGGGATTTGTAGAGATAGATACCTGAGATGATATATAGCTCATAGAAGGTTCAGGTGGTTCTTCTACTTCTTCTTTAATCTCAGCCATGAGGCAAAGATTAGCGACTTCTTCATCATCAGAAGATGATTCTTCTGATTCAGCCCAATCATGTTCTTCAGCGATGAGACCTTTACCTTTTCGCTGATAGCTTTTCAGCTTTTGATATTTGTTCTTCAGCTTATGGTATTTGTCATCACTGGATCTTCTTGAGGTAGAAGGTTTGAAGACCTTTTTCGACCTGCACTCACTAGCAAAATGTCCAATTTTTTCGCAGTTATAGCAAGTGGCAGTAGCCTTATCAACCGGAGTTGATTTTGGCTTTTCTGTAAGAGAGAGAGGTTTACTTCTTCGGAAGTTACTCTTTCTTGCAAATCTCTTAAAAGAGTTTGTCAAGAGTGCTAAGGACTCATCAAACTCTGAAAGATCAGGGTCTGATAGATCCTCAGATTCAGAATCTAACTCAGTGATGGTGAGAGTAGATCGCTGAGATGGAATTATCTCTGAAGAGACTAAAGCAACAGGAGTGCTTTTGGAGTCTTTAGAATCTTTTACAAGATTCTTCTTCAGAAGATTAGATTGCTCATAGTTGAGCAATATTCCATACAAAGTGCTTAAAGAGAGAGTATGTAAGTCTTTTGTTAGCTTAAGACATATTGAATAACTGTCCCAGCTTTCAGGAAGACTTTCCAAGAATTTTGTTAGGACCTCAGAATTAGAATAGGTCCTTCCAACAGTTCTTAGGTCAATGATTAGGCAGTTAAACCGCTGATGAATGTCAGAAAGAGATTCATTCTTACCAGCGATAAAACTTTCATACTATCTTACCAAGTTAATCTTTCGAGTCTCTTGGATTTCAGTGGTGCCCTCGTATTGAACACATATGGTTTCCCACATTTCTTTAGAAGTTTTCAGATGCATGATGGAATGGAAAACTTCATCAGGCAGAGCCATTGAGATAATGGTCTTTGCTCTTGCATCTATGCCTACCTTCTTTTTATCTTCATCACTCCACTGTCTTATTTCCTTAACGACATATCGTTCAGGGACAGCTTCAATGGTGGCAGTAGCGGGAACCGCAACTATAATTCTAACAGGTTCATAGGGTCCGTTTTCTATATATTCAGGTATAGTAGGATCCGCGCCTTCAAGAAATAGCATCATTCGATTTTTCCATAGAGAAAAGTTATCTTTGCTAAATCGAGGAGGTTTAGAAAGTGAACCATTATCATAGTAGTTTGTGTTTGTGTTTAGTGCCATTTTAGAATAGCAAGGAAGAGTATACAGCAAGATCTTGTTTATTACTTTAAACAAACTGCTTTTGATACCACTTGTTGGTCCCGGAGGTGCTTAACAAGTTTGTAGAAGGGGGGGTTGAATACAAACACAGAAATTAAAGTTTAATAAATTGTTTATTGATAAATCAAAATACAATTTACAAGTTTGTTGCGGAATAGGATTAAGACAGACTTAATCTAAACAAACTTAAGAAACACTAAGATGATTGCACAAGAAGTTCAGAGAATGGGGAATTAAGAGATATAGAAAACAAGGGTTTCTATATGGAGTTCAAGGATTAAGCACACCTTCAGATGAAGGGGTGAACTTCCTATTTATACCCTATGCATTAAATGCATGGCAGGGTACTTTACACGTGGCGTTCACAGATTGACTTTGGGAGTCTGAATTTTGGGAGACATGCTTTCAGCCGGGTCATGAACAGTGTAGTTGACAGAGTTGTTGTACGTATGGTGGCAGAGACATGTCCGTTCTGACACATAGTACTAGTTTGTGTAAGGATAGACAAAAGGAAACTTGAGGCATAAGCTTTGTGATCGATTGATCGCTGAGTATCTCTTCTTGCAGAGATAAAGAGGTTCAACTATCGCTGAAGCTTTTCCTCATGTTCCTTCGCGTATTTGTAGAGTTGTCTTTGCTTCACTGATATCCGCATCAGGTCACTAGAAGACTTCTCTTTGTTCAGCAGCTTCGTCTTCGATTCAGCTATGAACATATGTTGACGCGAGACTTGTCTTCAGGGATTACGTTGGCTGTTTACTTCAGGAACTATCAGTGATAACTGAACAGACTCAGTCTAATCACTGATAGTGAAACACTAATACATAGAAATGTTTATAAGAAAGACTATCAGCGATAACTGAACAGACTTAGTCTGATCGCTGATGGTGAAACACTAATACATATTAAAACGTAATTTTCACTAAGTATAGAAGAGGGTCTTTATCAAATCACTGAGAGAGTTTGGATCAACATACCCCAAGGTTTTCCTTTTACATATATAAAAATAAAGATTTTGATTGATGATATGATTGATTTTTATACATACCCATCTTTTCCAATCTTTCAACCTATTACCAATGTGGAATATTTAAAACTCAACCACAATTAATATTATACATTTATTTTTATATAATAAGATTTATTTTGCAAAAACAATGTCATCCAAATAAGATAACTTTATAACTCAAGCCCCTGAGTTGACAAAATGACAACATATCCTTCTTTTTTATACATGTCACTCTATTGTGATTTTTCAATCTCACACCAATGTGTGATATCTAAAATCATTCACAATTCACAAATACCCCAATACTAAATCTAATGATGCCACTTTAATACTTTCTGGTTTTCTTACCAGCGGGTGAATCCCAATTATGAAACAAATTACTCATCTGTCACTCATGTTTTTTGTTTGTAATATTCTCTTTCCCTCTCAATTTTTTATAGGTTTGTTTATGATTTTTAAACTGATGGGGTAATATATCTTCAGATAATATTTCTACTACTATATAAAAAAACTAATACGGTTATTGTACAAACTTTTGTACAATAACACTTATCACCCTAAACTTTTGTACAAAAACACTTATCACCCTTGTAATGTTACATTTACCAACCTTACAATTACTTATTTAATTAATTTTATATACCTTATTTTTTCATTTTACACCATTATCATATTAACACAAATAATCGTATATGAACAAAAATGCAACGAAAAAATATGTTTCTTTTTTTACAAATTATATCATTATAATCGTCTCATCAATATCTTCAAAACGAGCCAAATATTGAATATTTTTTAATTTAGCCGTACTATTAAATATCATGAATCTCCACTACTATATAAAAAAACTAATACGTACAAACTTTTGTACAATAACACTTATCACCCTAAACTTTTGTACAACAACACTTATCACCCTTATAATGTTATATTTACCACCCTTACAATTACTTATTTAATTCATTTTATATCCCTTATTTTTTCATTTTTCATTTTACACCATTATCTTATTAACACAAATAATCGTATATGAACAAAATGCAACGAAAAAATATGTTTTTTTACAAATTATATCATTATAATCGTCTTGTCAATACCTTTAAAATGAGCCCAATATTAAATATTTTTTTAATTTAACCGTACTATTAAATATCATGAATATATACGAACTAATTTGTTTTTTATCCATACGTTTTATTTTTTTCTGCCGTTGGCACATTAAAAATACATAATAGTAAAATATGTTTCATTCTTATTATAAGTTATATCATTATAATTTTTTTTGTCAATAATTATAATATAAATAATTATTGAATATCTTTATGGGTTTAGAGTTTCATAAATTGTGATTCTTATGTCATGGTTGATTGTTGATGACATGTCTATAAGGAAGTAACATTAAGGCGCCGTTTGTTTTTTAAGAGGTCTAAAGTCTGAAGTCTTATTTTAGTTATGATTAATAAGAGGTGATGTGTAAAAAGGTCTAAACGATTCAGATTTAAGAGCCATTAAGAGTTTTTAAAAAAAAACAAACGACCCCTAAGTGTTCGTTATTTACTTACATTTCGCTGCATCGCACGAGTATATGCCTAGTACTAATTGAAGAAACCGTCTAAATTCTCAACCAAAGTTCAACCTATTTTGAAAATATAAAATTTTTAATTTCATAAAATTACAACTTTAAAAATTTTACCCTTTATTAAACATCACCATTCTGATACTCAAAAACCCATTAAAAATTTAAAACCAAAGAAGCCTGTGTTCAATCCCTCAAGGAGGAGATATGGGGGATTAAGGGGTTGGTTTTAATTTTTTAATGGGTTTGATTTTTGGGTTCGGTGATTTTGAGTTATTTCATTTCAGAAATTGATTTATAGGTTTGATTTTCTATTACATAATGGTTTTATAATTTTAATTTTTTCTTCTTTACGATCCAATATTTGTTTCATATATAAATATATGTATCTCGGTGCATCTTATCTCGATACATCTCATCCTAATATTCGTCCATTTCTAATCCAACGGTGAATAACCAATTCTCACGTTTTTTACCATTAACTCAACTTTTTATCGGAACCCAATATATATATAGGTTAAGACAAAAAGAAACATTTTATTTACAAAAACATTTTCTGGAAAAAATGAAGCATTATCTATTGAGAGAATAGGGGAAGGTGAATCTAAGATGAAGGAAGACACCTTACATATTTTCTTTAATTGATAAAAGAATCACTAGACCTATATTATATAATAGGTAAGCATATAATACGAAAACTAAATATAACTTTGGATATCGGTTCGGTTCAAACCGCTAAAAAAATGTTCAAACCACACACGAAACCAGACCGAACGGTTTGGCTATTTTTCAGACCCGACTGGACCGCCAGATCGCTCAAACCACAAAAAATTGTCCGGTTTGACTTGGTTCGACCAGAAGTCTGATATCATATATGATACACACACTTAATCATATATGATTAAACACATGTTACATTGACATTACATAGATGTTTAATCATACATGATTAAACACACCACAAGCCGTGTAAACATATATGATATCACACTTCTCGCCTTTTTGCAAAATGTTTAACTTCTCGCATGATCATTTCTCTCTCTCTCTCTCTATATATATATATATACACACACACACACACACACACACATATATATATATATATATGTGTGTGTGTGTGTGTGTGTGTGTGTGTGTGTATATATATAGAGAGAGAGAGGAGAGGAAGGTTCAAACGAGAACGCTAACTATTTAAGAAAAAACAAGAAAACAACAAATCATGTACAAAATCATATGTGATGTTACATTAACATGCAAAAACTAGAAGCGAGCGATTTTGGCCGCGACTTAAATTGCGTGAATCATATATGATTTTGTATGTAGTCGGTTGTTCTCGTGTTTTCTTAAATATATATTGTTTTCGTATAAACCCACATCTCTACACTTCAAACTTCACAGCAAAACACTGTGAAGGTAACTTTCACAGTGTTTTTTGCTGTTAAGATTCAGATTTTTTTTACCTTCACAGTGTTTTGCTGTAAATTTCAAGTATAAAAATATGGCCTCATGGGTCTCACAAAAACAGGTTAGTCTCACGTGAACCTAACTATATATATATATAGAGAGAGAGAGAGAGAGAGAAAGAGAGAGAGGGGGGGGGGGGGGGGGGGGGGGAGCATTGGTGTGCTTTAAAAACCTCCGTCTACTCAAAGTTCCAGATTTCACATTTGAGCATAAAAACAACACTTCCTATTTCAAAATGATCAGTAAGGGGTTGTTTGTTTTTTAAAAAAAACCTCTTAATGACTCTTAAGTATGAATCGTTTAGATCATTTTACACACCGCCTCTTATTAATCATAACTAAAATAAGACTTCAGACTTTAGACCTCTTAAAAAACAAACGACACCTAAAACGTTTAAAACACAAAGAAGTATGCTCATAAACGTCTAAAAGGTTTTAGAAATTATGTATGTGTCCCATTTTTTAAAATAATATGACAAAATGGTCCTCAAGCTTTTTAAGTCATACAACTTGTCTAATTTTCAAAATAATTTAACTGATCTTATTTTATAGTAAGAAGAACTTTCAAATAACAGGTGATGATATACAAAACGAGCATGTATGGCATACTAATATTTCAAATATTCATAGCCGATATCAAATCTTGTAGTATATAAATCTTTACTCATCAGTCGATTGTGTCATTATTGCTAAACTAATTATTTTAGCAATGTTATTTAATCAATCACAAAGTTAATGTAAGCATAACATATGAATATGTCGTAATGATAATGTAAGTGTTTGCCATTTACGTTTGGGGTAAAATAAAACAAAATTTGGCTTTATACGAATATAAGGGTATATGTTTAAATATGTTGACGAATATGTAAGCATAACTATATGTTTAAATATGTTGACGAATATAAGGGTATGAAATGGATCAAATGACCCCCTAAACTTTTAAACAAAAATATTACTTTTTATAAATATTTAAATTTGTTTCAACCCCTAAAAATATAAGGTTTGATCCTACAAAAAGTTTAGCTCGGTTCTAAATTGTCATAGCATAGTCCCATAAAAAAATTAGCCCAACAAACTAAAATTCAGTTTCTAGTCATCGGCTAACCCTTTAGGCCCCTACAGAATCATCGTTAAACGAATCACTGCTTCTATATTGCTATGTGTCCGATGACATATAGAAAATATCGATATCCAACTCGCCTCTTTTCGTTGGTTGTCCCATCGTGCCAAAGCTTTCTCTAGATCTTGTGCATCGTGGTGCTGTAACCCATCTATTTGTTTTTCGTGTTAGTTGGTCTTGGTTGCTTGTTTGTTTTTCGTTTGTCTCTTTCATTTTGTTTGGTATCCTGTGTGGGATGTTGCTTGGGTTCGGTTGTGGATTCTCTTTTGTATGCCTTGAGATGGAGTGTAGGCTTCTCTTTTGTTTGTTTTGTTTTGTTAGACCTAAGATTGTTCTTAGTTTCTTATTAAATGTTAGCGTTTCTAAAAAAAAAACACATGTTTAACTATATATATTATTGAAAGAAAAAGAACCAACATAAGGAACTTGTAATGGTGCCTTACTTTTATATTTTTTAATTAACCTTTATTACATCTTATTTTATGTTACTTAAACTTTGACTCTTTTTATACAAAATTCTTGGGTTTATCACTGTTAAATGTGTGACTAATTTATGGAACTTAAGTTTATAAACCAAATAATTGTACGTCTGTAAAAAGTTATTACAATAACTTAATAAAACAATATTAAGCGTTTCAACAAAAAAAAATTCAAAAATCACTTACGAAATAAAACGTTTTATTAGTGTTTTATATGACATTATTGAAAAAATGTCTTATAAAAACAACTGTCCTGTAAAAAGACGTGTCTGTAGGACATTTTTCAAAGGTACACTCTAAAATAGCTAACAATACATCATGTTTCAAAAATGTCTTAAAGAACTTGTTAGGATGCCAAAATATGTCATACCATCCTATTGCAATTAAGTGATTAGCATATTTAGATGCGACAAACAATTGTTCAATCGTATAAATTTAAGTCGTATAAAATAATGAATTAAAACATTTAGACATATTTGACGTGTTATAAAGTCAGTTCTGTTGTAGTAAATTGTCCACTAACCTAATCAATTAGATCTACAAATTACGTTTTTTGTTTTTTTAGTCTATCTCTACTACAAAAACATTCAATACATCCCTTAATTGTACAAGAAAAACAGAAAAAATGGGTACTAAAATGGACATGTAGAGGCTATGCGGATTTTCTTGATTGTTCTCCAAAGTCTTTGGTATTAGTTGAGGTGCGTTCAAGTTGGCCCGGACACCTATGGTTAATAAAAATAAAATGGTCACACATTCGGGTATCGCCATCCATTAGAACAAATCTAGTACAAATACAAAGACCAAACTTCCGGCGCTGATCATCAGCAAGGAAGATCGAATAGATGTTGGTGCAGCCCGACTGCCATGCGCGTTTTGCTTTGCAGATTTATCGATTTTGGCACAGCTAAGGCCTTCTTTGTCTCCTTTACACATGCTAGCGAAGAGCCCCGGAGGGTATTTTCCATACAAATTAATGTAACTAAACAAAGTCGATGCACAATTTGTCTTCTCATCGTTAATTTGTTCAGAATGAGGGCAAGCGATCTGCAAAAACGAGTTACAACATGGGTCACGTTGGTATACGGGTCCTTTGCATTGGCTCGTGATGATCGTGTAGTTTTCGTTCTCAAAGTTCACGGGACAAGCTGCAAAATGTCATGTTCGAAATCATTCAAGATTCTTCATTTAAGCTTTAGAGTAAAGCTTTTTTAATCTATAATGGCTAAAGAGACACAATACGCATTCCAGGAGGTGATCTAAAGAATTATAGATCAATTGGTATCGTTACAACAAAATCAGGTTTACAGGTCCACAAAAATTTCTGTCATAAGAAACTGTCTTTTAAAATTTACATTTATATGATCAAACAACTGTACATCCAATCTAGAAGCTAGTGTTGCATTAGGTTTATAGAAGATTTTTGGACCTCTTAACAAGTTTTTTACAACACTTTTAAAAAAAGTGTCTAATCAACGCATCTTTTATAGGATAATTGTTTTTATAATACACTTTTTCAAATAACGTCATATAAAAAAGTTAATATGACATCTTTGTTAGGATGTCAAAAAATGTTCTATCAACTTATTATAACACTTTTTACGGTAAAACTCATAATTATTTGGTCCTATAAATTTAAGTCCCATAAAACAGTCAATTAGAACACCTAAACGTTTTTAATGTTTCTATATATAAAGCAGATTTTGTTGTGATGTACCATTTAGCTTTCATTTATACGGGAATCGTGAAAACTAAAAAGAAACCAAAAGGTTTTCATAATTTATCGATAGAAGACAGGAAAAAGAAAGAACATACATTGTCTCTGCTGAAGAAGATTTCGCCTGGTCGTCCTATAAGATTCAAGCGCATAATCTATCAAGATTAGCAAAAAAACCCAGATCAATTATAAGATTTAAAAGACAAAAAACAAGAAATTATTCAAGAAAAATATGAAAATATTTACATGAAATTGGGGAAGAAGAGACCAAAAAAGCAGCATTGCCACCCAAGAGGAAGAAAATAAGGCAATGCAGAAACGAAAACGAAGCCATTAATTGTTCTCAGCTTCATCTATCAATCGAATTTTTCTGCAGAAATATGGGATCCAATCAATTATCAAGAAACCAATGAGTTTTTGTTATATAAAAAAAAAAGGATCCAAAAAGTTACAACATTCTCCATTTCTTTTGGGACATTTCCATATATATATAACAATAATCACGCATAGTGAAATATCTGTGATAGTTATTTTGATTTATAATTTTTTTTTAATTCTGTTTTTTTTAAAAGGGATTACTAAAACAAAATTTGAAGCACTTTTTATCATTTTTAGTAAACTAAATACTAATTAATTAGTTAAAACATATAATCAAATAAAAAACGGGTGATAACCATATATTTGAACTCATATTTATGGTCAAAAATAGCATCTTTTATGTCAATTTTATACATGTTATGAGTTACCCAAGTCCTATATTATGTTTATTGTTGAATATGTGCAAAAAGGGGGTAAAAAAGTGGCTTCCCCATCCTTTTGGACGATTTAGGTCGTGTCATAAGTCGTCCAACACTAACCCTCTGTCGAGTTTACTTTTCAAATGGTTGTGCGATTTAACATACTTATCAACTGAAAGTTCAAAGTGAGCAAAATTTTCAAATGACAATTGAGCATATTATGCAAATAACAACCTCTAACACCCATAAAATAGGTGTAAATTTACACCTGAAAAATGACTTGGAAGTGACGTCTATATAACTGAATCACCCTAAAAAGGGGAAATAGTTAAAGCGTTTACAATTCGAAAGATGGAATGATAATTAACAACCTAATAATCTAAACTACATTAAGCTCAAATTACACACCGATGTCACTATCAATTTCCCCAAGAGTTTCTATCAACGGTATGTACGTCAAATCTCCAAAAATGATCTATCTCAAAATGTCGTCTAGCGGCATCCACACTCCACTCAAGATCTCGGAGCCCCACCGCTAAGAGAACCTCCTACACATGTCATTTAAGAAAGTGTTAGGCTTTACGCCTAGTGAGAACAAACAGTAAATGACAGTTATAAAATGATATGATAGACATAGCTTTTATGATTTCGCAAATTGATCGTACATCTTTTACGTCCCATAGAGGTACCTTTAATTAATATCTTGGATTGACGAGGGAGACCTGTCTTACCATAGTTGTGGTTGAGCACAAAAGTTGGCCACCAACATATGTATGAGCATAAATCAAGGATGAAAATTTGTTGACATCAACCCTATCCAAGTCTTTAGTCATTTTGGACATCAACTCTATCCAAGTCCTTAGTCCCCTACAAATTGAGTTCAACTTTATCCAAGTCTTTCACTCAAGGAAATGCCAAGTTCAACCATATCCAGGTCTTTACCTTGGTTCCTCACCACCCAGGACAAACATACTCATTGAAAACTCACATATAATTTAGTACACATTACCAATTTATAACTTGGGTTTCACATCCCCTATTCTCATATAAATAAGCTTCCATAACAATAGGTCCATTTACATTGTGGTCCGGTTCATTAACATCATCATGGTGTACCATCAAATACCAACATAATTGAATCTTATCTTATATCCTAATTGCATCAAGTAAAGAAATTTCACCATTTGTCTATATAGTACAAAATTTATCAATACTCTTTTTGAGATCCAAGAGTCATCCAAATATACAAGTAATGGTCATTTAAGTAAGTAGAATCATTTTTCCATAAACATTTCACTAATACACCTAGGAATGGTCAAAACCTAGTTTTGACCTAACTTTTCCCAAAATTATCAAAATAAGGAAAAATGAAATAAAAGCATTGAGAAAGTATGGTAAACCTTCAAACATGTATAAAGTTTATAAAAATGTATAGGATGAACTCACATTGTTGATTTTGGGCCACAAACCTAAAACCAAAGAACCCTTAGTGTAGATGGTGACTTGAAATGAGTTGAGACTCGGGGCTCCCCTTCACTAGATGGTTAGGAACCTAGAGGAGTGCAATAATTGTTGATGGGGATGATTCAATGGAGAATCAATGAAGAAAGAGATGAAAAGTGGTGGGTGAATACCTTAAATGTGGAGAGAAATCGTTCAAGAATCAAGACAAAACCCTAGATGCCAAATCTTCCTAAAATCCCGATCTGCCCCATTTAAATACCCTGGACCGGCTAGGCGAGAGTGACATGCGACTATGCCCTTGGCATAGTCGCAGGGAATTGTCGCCCGAGTGGTACCGTGAGCGTTCTGATCTTCGCGAGAATGCCTTGCGATTGTGCCCGAGGGCACTCTCGCCCAATATAATTGCCCGATGGTACCGCGGGTTGATCAAGGACCGCGACCATGCCTCAGCGATCGTGACCATATCACTATCGCCGGGCAAGGTCGCCGCACTCATACCGGACCTCGAAATCTAACTTTTTCGGATGCAAAACTCTCCCGATCCTTTAGACAACTACTTAAGTTCATTTATCATCATTACATTCACCAATAAAATCAATAGAATGGAAAGTGTGGTAATTAAGCTTACCAAGAAAATCTGAGTGTTACAATCCTCCCCAACTTGGGAATGATTTCGTCTTCGAAATCAAAGCTCATGTAAATAGATGGGGGTATCTCCGCTTCATGTCCTCCTCCGCTTCCCAAGTCACGTTGACTACCTGATGATGTTTCCATTGCACCTTGACCATTGTGACTTTTTTGTGATGAAGTTTATTTGACTTCTTCTCTAAGATGGCGTCGGGTTCCTCAATGCACTGGTTACCCTCAACCACTCTTATTCTGATAGGGGAATGACACTTTCTTCCTCCACCAAACACTTCCGAAGGTAGCAAATGTGAAACGTATTATGCATTCCATTCATACCGGGTGGAAGTTCCAGTTGATATGCTTGGAACCCAACTCGTTTTGTTATAGTGAATGGTCCAAGGAAACGAGGACTTAGCTTCCCACGCTTCTCAAACCGGATTATTTCCTTCCAAGGAGACACCTTGAGTATGACGCGATCTCTCACTTGAAATTCCACCGGTCGCCTTTTTTTATCCGCATAGCTTTTCTGGCGATCTTGGACCGCTTTCAGGCGTTCTCGAATGCCCTTAACCTTATCAGCGGTTTCTTGAACAATTTCGGGGCCGAAAAATTATTTTTCACCCGCCTCAAGCCAACAGATTGGAGTCTTATATTTTCGACCATACAAAACCTCGAACGGAGCCATTCCATTAATAGAATGGTAATTGTTGTTGTATGCGAACTCCACTAGAGGTATGTGAGAATCCTAACTCTCACAAAGTCAATGACACAAGACCGCAACATGTTCAAGGGTCTGGATAGTTCTTTCGCTTTGGCCGTTGGTTTGTGGATGGTAAGTCGTGCTCAATTTCACTTTCGTGCCCAACTCTTTTTGAATGTCGTCCCAAAATATTGAAGTAAATTCGCTATCTCTGTAACACCCCGGATTTTCGTTATGTAATCTTGGTATTCTTGTATGTATAGCGTTGTCGTTAGCACCGCATTTGGTTTGAAGTTTGAGTTTGGATTTTGGTGGTTTTGGGCAAACCATAGTGAGCTACACGAGTTGCACCGCGACATGAGGTCACGACACAACCCGCAAAACCCTCTGTTTGTTTTGATTTTTAAGGAAGCGGGCGAGTTATGCCGCGACTTGAGGTCGCGACATAACCCGCGAGATCACCTGGCCGACTTAGGTGGGTCTTCAGCAAAATATCTCATTTGGAAGTGTTATCTCAAAGTTTTGAGATCTCTTTTTCTCTCTCTCTTTCTTCTTTTCTTTCAAGGTTCCTTCATCTACCGTTTGTTGCTAGTATTAAGTGCATCATCCGAGGTTTCGGTATAGAAAGCTTCATCTTCTCGAAGGGGTCGATATCTAGTTTTCGGGTTTTCGTCTAAAACCTATTTGGTGAGTTCCTACTACCTTTTTCTAAACTTTATACATGTTAAAAGTTACATTTTGAACTCCTACATATCTCCATGGTTTTGGATCTAAGTTTACTACATTTTTGACATAACTTGAGTTTTGGGAGATTTTAGGGTTCCCAATCATTTTTCAACTAATATGATGGGTTCCATCTTATTTGAAGTAAAATGGAGTTTTACTTGCACATGTATGTGGATATTTGAAAGAATGTATAAAAGTTCATCTTTATTATTTTCATTCTTACTAGCAGTCAAACTGGAAAATGCATTTTGTTTATAAATGTTATTTGGAAGCTACATGTTTAGCTTTGGTTGGTCACAAACGAAATTGTGACAAGTCTAGACTATTACTAGTGGATCCCTAGGTATTGAGTCGACTTATATTTGGGATATCTTTTCCCCTCTTTGTAAAAATGGATGTATATGATCCTCAGGGGCCATTTGGTACGGTTATGCGAGACCGGTTACTAGCCATGGATCATATTTTCCCTTATTTGTAGATATGGATGCCTATGATCCTCGGGGGCCATTTGGTACGGTTATGTGAGACCGGTTACTAGCCATGGGTCATAGTGTAGTCCTAGTGAACGAGTTTTGACTTGGTTTCCTCGGGGGCCCTCCCTCACATCGTTGTACGGACCTTGTTGTTCGTGGCCATGGATTCCAAGTGTTTCGACTCATAACTCGGATTGTGGTCTACTTTGTGTTACGCCACAATCCTTGGTAAAATTGGTTATCTTTTATCACCGCATGATGAATTTACATCTAAAAGGCCCGGTTGTGGCAAAGGTTTCATTTGAAAACTATCCTTATTGAAAAGATTTCTGTTTGATACAATTGTTTATATCTCTTGAAATTTATAAACTGTATGTTCTCACTAGGCTTTAAGCCTAACACTTTTTCTCAAATGGTGTGTATAACAGGTTCCCATTAGCGGTGGGTTGCCAAGGGCTTGAGTGACGAGCTTGGTATCGAGGCATTTTGTGATGACTAGTCTTTGATGTTGGGCATTTGTTTAAGTCCCATTTTTGGTGATTTTGGGTTAACAACCGATGTAATCTAGATAGTTATGTTTAGATTAGTCTGTTGTTGAATTCCATATCCGTATTCGGGTTTTTGTAAAGGCTTAGTACAGTTCCCCTCTTTGGGAAGTTTATATCAAATTCAGATGTCTTATTGCCCAATTTCCGAATTTCAAATTTACTCTGAATTTTAGGGTGTTACAATCTCTATCCGACACAATGGACAATGGCACTCCATATCTCGAGACGACCTCATCTATGTATAGCTTTGCCAGCTTGTCCATCGAGAGCGTTTCTCGCATCGCTAGAAAGTGAGCACTCTTAGTCAAACGGTTTACAACCACCCATATGGTATCATGACCTCTTAGAGTCTTCAGTAATTTAGTCACGAAGTCCATTGTGATGTGTTCCCACTTACACTTCGGGATTTCCAAAGATTGGAGGCTCCCAAACGGTCGTTGATGTTCGGCTGTAACTTGCAGGCACGTCAGACACTGTTCCACGTATTTGGCCACATCCATTTCATGACGGGCCACCAATAATTTAATTTCAAATCTATGTACATTTTTGTACTTCCCGGGTGTATAGAATACTTGGATTTGTAGGCATCTTGTAGGAGTAATTCACGGTTACCCCCGACCTTTGAATAGTTTCACTCCACGGCCATGTTCAGTCAAGAGTAGGCATTGCCTCACCATCACTTCACTTTTAAGATTCTCTTCTAGGAGATATTCGACTTGGAATGCTTTGATCCTCTCGATCAAACTTGATACTATATCGATTCTAGAAAGAGTATATTGAATGCTATCGTCATACTCCTTTCGACTTAAAGTATCAGCCACCACGTTTGCCTTTCTGGGGTGGTAGAGAAACTCACAATCATAGTCCTTGAGTAGTTCTAGCCATCTTCTTTGCCTCATGTAAAATTATTTCTGATCGAAAATGTACTTCAAACACTTATGTAACACCCCGATTTTCGAAAGGTATCATTTCAAGTTTATACAGAAACCAATATATTAAGGAAAAATAAGATATTTGATTTTGGACTTGAATCTTAGATTTTATGGTCTTGATGGATAAAGGATTCAATTACGAGTCCAACGGTTCTTTCTGGAGCGAAAACGAAGTTATAACGAAGAAGTTATGGCCAAAACAGTGATCAGACGCGCGAAATGGGGATTTCAGAGGCCCGCGGGTTGGTGGGCGACCCTAGGCCGCGACCCAGACCGCGTAACCCTCCGGATGTGTGTTTGGGACATGCGCGTCTTCCTCCGCGGCTTCCAAGTCGCGGCCCAAGCCGCGGGAAAGGATCTGAGAGTCTTATACGTGAATTTTGGAGGTCTAACTTCATTTCTTCATATATTTCTCATCCTAGCTCCGATTTGGGTGATTCAAATTGCTACGGTTTCGTTTTTGAGAGCTCTTCAAGGATCTAGCAAGATATTGGAAGTATATTGTAGTATGATAGAGTATTTTGTGGTGGTAAGATCCTCATCTTTCCCTATTTATCTTCTTCACCAAAGTTTTCTAGGGTTTCATCCACCCTTTGTTCTCCTTTTCGTAGATTGGAGGTTTGTAACCATTTTGGTGAACTAGAGATATTTTGGTTGGTGGATTCAAGCTTGGCTTAAGGTAATCTTCTATTCTCTTCATTTATGGAAGTTAGGATTTCGGTATCACTTGAGGTATTCATGTATAAGGTTGGGAAACGATTCTTGTGGTTGATTATGATTGTTTATGGTAGAATATGTATATTTATGGTTGTAACCTTGTGGATCTAGGTTTTGGAAGATTTGGTTTGAAGAATCAAGTTCTTCAAGGAAAGTTCTAAGTGGGTAAAATCTAGATTTAGTCTAAATCTAGCAAGGTGAGTTTACTAAACTTTTGTTAAAACTGGATACACATCATATTTGATTATTTGTTGTTATTATCACATATTTGCTCAAAATGGTCATCTTTACGGGTTTAAGTATTTTATGGTATTTCCATGAGATTATGTGAGAAATATGTATATGAAGTATCATCCCATGATTTACTCTATGTTGTGTAATTATTTGGGGATTTCCACTATGTGTGCCACAATGGGTATTTGACATGAAAAAGGAATATATGTTTGGTATATTATGATGATTTCATTTGGAATATACTCTTGGTGATATTGTATCTACAACGTGGCTATGTGGATATTTAAGTCTTATGTTGGAATCATGCTATGAGGAGGGTGACATTGTACCCACGGTTGGTATTGAATTATATTTGGTTGAAATATACCTAAGGACCTCCTATATGCATTATGTTGGATGAACCAAGGCAAGTTCACTAGGAGGATGTAGTCTTGGGGCGCCACCGGGATGGTATGTGCCTAGACCTCCGCCACTATGAAAGTTTCCTTTACGGTATGATCTTCGGGTGTGTCGGGCCTTTGGGGTGTTCCTTGTTAAGGGCATCAAGGTGCATCGACTCTTTGGAGTGGAATTGATTGGTGCTATGGGTCTCCCCCGTTGACTCCATACATGTTAAAAATTGGTTAACTGCTGATAAGAGTCATATATGTTCTACCATGCTATTTCTTGTTCAACTCACTAGGCTTTTTGGCCTAACACTTGTTTGGTGTCGATGTGTATCTCAGGTTTTAGCGGCACCGGTCCTATGCTGTCTTGGTACTTGGGTGAGAGATTTGGGAATATTGCTTTTGGACTTATTTTGGTAGGAGAACCTTTGGGTTTATAAATGACACCCTTAATTGTAATCTCTTTTCTGATTATAGAAATTAGATTAGTTGGTTGTTATTTATTGTCCGTTTATTTACGATTGTATTTAAACAAGTTTGTGTATTTTCCCCATTTTTGGGAGGCTCTTGCTTTGGCAATTTTAAATACCGTATGTCCGTTTTTCGGACTTTTGTTATCCCTATTTTTAGGGTGTTACAACTTATGATCCGTATAGAAGGTGAACTTAGTTCCATAGAGGTAGTATCGTCAGACCTTCAACGCGAATACTACTGTCGCCAACTCTAAATCGTGGGTAGGGTAATTCTTCTCATGAATTTTGAGTTGTCTCGATGCATAGACAATCAACTTGCCTCGTTGCATCAAGGCGCAACCCAAACCCATTTTCGAGGCATCGCTAGAGACCACAAAATCTTCGGTTCCTTCGGGTAAGGATAGGATCAGTGCTTCACATAGTTTCTTTTGAAGAGTCCGGAAAGCCCTTTCTTAGGTATCTGTCCACACGAACTTCACATTCTTTCGAGTAAAGGCGGTTAAGGAAGAGGCGATCTTAGAGAAGTATTGAATGAATCTTCGGTATTAATCAGCTAAACCCAAGAAGCTTCGTATCTAGGACGGACTCTTTGGCGAATCCCAATTCATCATAGCTTCAATCTTAGAGGGGTCCACCTTCACTCCATCCCGAGTGACAACGTGTCCCAAGAATTGGACCTCTTTCAACCAGAAGTCACATTTGGAGAACTTAGCATGCAACTTCTCCATCCTCAAGACTTCTAGGACCTCGCGAAGGTGTCATTCATGCTCGAGTTCATCTTTAGAATAGAAAAGGATGTCATCAATGAACACGATTACTGACTTCTCAAGGAACGGTTAGCACACTCGGTTCATTAGATCCATAAACACCGTCGGCACGTTGGTCAACCCAAAAGGCATAACCAAGAACTCGTAGTGCCCGTAACGGGTCCTAAATGCAGTTTTTACTGGAAATAGGTCAAGAATTAACAAATTAATACATAAATAAGAGAATAAAAAAGTTGTCGAATCACGTAAGGTCGCCTGCATACCTTTGCATTGACCGTTAGTGTAAAATCATATGTGATTTTGCGTGATTTGGCCGTTTTCGTATTCTCTTATTTAGTTATTGTTCTCATTTGAACCTCCCTCTATATATGTATATGAAAATGTTTGTGTTATCTTCTGTTGTATTTGATCAGTGTACACATACCAATCATGGGTTTAATAGGTGTACAAGATCCTGCAATTTGTTGAAGCTTATCAGAATTCAGAAAGAAAGCAATCTTAGTCCTTTGGCCATCATTCTTTGCTGGTAACTATGATGGTGTAACACCCTAAAAATAGGGATAACAAAAATCCGAAAAACGGACATGTGGTATACGAAAATTGCCATAGCAAGAGCCTCCCAAGAATGGGGAAATATTTAAACTTGTTTAATTACAGTTGTAATTTAACGGAAATAGACAACAACCAACTAATCTAATTCCTATAATAGAAAAGAGATTACAAAAAGGGTGTCGTCTATAAATCCAATCATTGCCTTCACAAAAAGTGTGCCCCAATGCACCTTCCCTAAGATCTCATAAAGGACTGACTAAGCCTGCTTAGAAACGGCTCCACTAGAACCTGAGATACACATCCACACCAAAAAAGTGTTAGGCCAAAAAGCCTAGCGAGTTGTACAAGTAATAACATCCAAATTTCAATACACAGATCTTATCAGCAGTTAACAATAAGTTCATCAAATGTGGAGTCAATGGGGGAGACCCATAGCACCAATCAAGTTCCACCTAAAGAGTCGATACACCTTGATGCCAACTACCATGAGTGACATAAAAAAAGCCCGACACGCTCGAGGACTACAACCATGGCATTACCCCGAATGGCGGAGGTCTAGGTACATATTGTTACGGTGGCACCCAAGACTATATCCTCCTAGTGCCTACCGACTTGGTTCGTCCAACATTATTATTAGTAGGTCTCAAGGTGCATAAAGCACATGAATAATCACAATACCAACCATGGGTACAATATTAGACCATACCATCCATAAATTACACATAGTCCCTATCAAGGCTAGTATAGGGATATAATAGATATAACTCCATAAATTACCATACCATCCATAAATTACACATATTAGACCATACCATCCATAAATTACATTTAACAATGTAGATATAACTCCCTCTCATGGTGATTCCAGTAATAGGTCGTCCGAATGCCATGTTATGTATTTCATTAGTCTTTAACAAGTCATGTAATATCATATAATCATTTAACAATCCAACCTCTCAAAATTAGGTCAAACCACCTATATAAGCCATTATCCAAAATTAGCTCATACAAACATATTTCCCATTTATCTAAGGCCAAGAAGTCCCAATACCATGTTAGGGAAGCTCACTCGTGTAAATAAAGGGGTTCATAGACTTACACACAAAGAGACCCATAAGAAATCATGTTTTATGTATGAATAATGCAAATAGAATAAATGACAATAATATGAAGTGGAGGATGATGTGTATCTAGTTTTAACAAAGTTTAAGAACTCACCAACTAGGTTTATAAAGAAAACCTAGAAAGTAGAAACCCTAGATGTAGATGGAAATGGAGGCTTGAAGTCTTGAGATTCTTGATAGGAACTTGAGTTAAATGATCTTGATCAACCCTTTGAACTCAATAAATACCCTAGGAGAAGGATGAGGCTTTCATCAATGAGGAGAGGGGTTATAGTGAAGAAAATCGCCCTAGGTCAGCTCTTAAATCGCCAAAGAAGAAGTAGAAATGAAAACCCTTGCTTAAATCCCGTTTAAATAAATTTTCAAGCTGAGAAGGGTCTGGTGCGACAATGACAGGCGACTTTGCCCTGGTCATTGTCGCTTGGGCAATGTCGCTGAAAGGCATCATGTCACTGGACTAATCCAGCGACTATGCCCAACGACTTTTCCCTTGGGCATTGTCGTTGTGGCAATGTCGCCCCCACACCCGCAGGTTCTGACTTTTGAACAAAACTTGACCAAATCTCGCGTGACCACTAGATACGTTTCGGGAAGGGTTCAAGAGAGTAACGCGAAGGTAATATACACGCAATTAACTATCAAGGTGAGATAAATTACCTTATTTAGATGCGAGTTTTCCGGGCGTTATAGATGGTTTATTTATCTCCTAAAGTTCGAGGAAACTCTCTTTCTTTTACTTTATACGTTAAACCCTAATATTTATATGTTTCTTTGTTGTAAGTGACTGGAATGGAAGCAAGTGAGGTCACATTTACAAGTTTCTTAGGTCATAGGGATTCGTATCATCATATGATATTGCTCATCAGTATGCTAATGCTGATGCACATACAGTCAATTTCAGTCACTGCTCGTTTATCTACAAATGCACAAATCCCCTTGTCATGGCGTTGAATAAATCTAGATCTCCCCTTTTCATACAGTAGGTTAACCATAGCAATCATCGAGGAAACGTATGTGGTGTAGATTTCATATGGCTTCTTAATCTAAATAAGTATAAGAGAGTACTTGAAACAAGTTGGAGTGATGCAGCCTTTGGATTATTCAAGGTACACAATCTTTTGTTTAAAGTTTATTCTACCTTCACTTTGTTATTAGTGATTAGTTGCCTTTAACCTACGGAATGAAAGAAAGTTAGCAACTCTTAGATTTGGGGATTCAGTATCTCTCATCACTTTTTGGTGCTAGTTACCAGTGTTATTAAGCATTGAGTTATTCCTAATACTTTATATGCTTAATTTGAAGATGTCTTTTACTTTTATTTCCCATTTTTTCTTTGCTTAAAAGACATTATCAATGCATATTTATACTACATTATAATGCATTTGGATCAAAATTCTTTAGTATCACCCACAATGCATTGTGTACAACCTTTTAATGCATAAAACTTGAAAATCTCTTAATCACAAACTATGAAGCATGACTGAATGCACTCTTTAGCTTTTTAGAATTTGTCTTCCCAAGATTTTACAAATTCATTGTGGGTGGTATTTAAAGAGTTTTGGTAGGGATTCTAGCTCACGTTGATTTCTTGAATACACATTTCATTTGAAAATATCTTTTTCATTCCTGCTTTTGAGTTCATGGTTGATTTGCTATGTGTATTTTTGTGTTATTTATGGTGTTTCTTTATGAACATAAAGTGTTAGATAAAAGTTTTCAATGAGGGCTTCCAATGTGGTTGATGACTCTAATGAAGTTGAGAGGAATGACCCAAAGCCTTCCAATCATAATCTGATGAATGAACACAATCTGAAATCTTACTTTAAGTTTAACTTGTTGAAAATCCTTACTTTCTTGTCCCTATGGATCGATATCCGATATTCTTACCATTATTACTTGTTTTAAGACGATATTAGGTGAACATGTATACTTGTGTGGTTTCCCAGTTACTGTAGCCTTTTGGGGTTGCATAAATCTGACCAACGAACCTCTATTATGGGGTATTTATAAATTCCTAGAACCTTAAACTGATAAGGAACCTACTCTGATAAAGAAACCCTAAAAGTTTCCAAAAACAAAAATTTCAAGGCATTATGTCAACAAACCCCTTCACCAAAAACCGGTCCCGGGTCGAGATTTTCCTTTTGTAATGGATCCCATGCTCACCAGTCTCGTCTTGACCAAAAACACCCAACTCGCTCTCTATGTACAAATAGGGGTGAGGAAAGGCGGGTACCTAGCCAAAATTCATGGAACTGATCCATAATGGCGGTTCCTGGAATGAAGGAACCGGAACCGCTTACACCAATTCTTTATATTTGGGAACCGGTACCATAACGACTTGCAATCGGTTCCGGAATGACTTAGAACCAGTTCCGGTACCGGGTACATGGTCTCTAATTTAATTTTTTTTTTTATCATTTCATACTATAAAAATAATAAGAGTAAATTACATATTTGGTCCATGTGGTTTATGCGTTTTAACAATTTGGGTCCCTAAAATGAAATATCTATGGATTGCATCCTTGTGGTTTGCATTTTATAACCCCTTGGGTCCCTACTTTTAACTCTGTTAATTTTTTTTTGTTAAATAGGTTAATTACAAGGGTATTTTAGTCATTCTACTTTATTTTTATTTTCAATTAAAAACAAGAAGGACCAAATATGTAACTTACTCTCTAATATATATATATATATATATACATATATCTGTGTGTATATATGTTGCAGATCACATCTCGTCAACCCAAGATCGTCTAGACCTACGTCTCCAACCTCTACTTCACCACCAACCGTCAACATCTCCCACCTCCGCCTTCCGTCTTCCATCTCTTGTTAAACCTTAAATCCCCACCTCCGTATGTCGCCTCTATCATCAATCAACAAATTTGGCTTTATGATCACATAAGTGAAGAAGATGAAGATGGGTTCACGAAATTCTAATGTGTAGAAATGTTTGATATTTGGCAAAAAATAGAATTCGATTGTGGCTTTTTTTCAAGAACAATAGCTTCACATCTTGCCATACTTTCTGTAACCCTTTTATATACCCTATTTGCCAATCTTGAACCAGATCCAATAGTTTAGGGCCACAATGATTTAGGGCCACAATGATGGGGTTTCTCGGCAAGGACGATGATGCCATAGTGGTGGGTTGAGGAGTAGTAGCCGGAAAAAAAACGGAGGGACGATGAACACATGGACGATGGTAGGTTGAGAAGTAGTGGGTTAGGAGCTTATGGGTTGGCTTCTATCGTCTGCCATTTGTCTCCGCCTCACAATCCTCGATCTGTAAATGGAGATTTCAAACCCATTTGATTTATATTTTAATTTTAGGATGTATCACACAATTTAGGTTTTTGATTAAGATTTTGAGACGGATTTTGGGCTTTTCTTCATACTATATATATTGATTTTATGATGAACAGCGCGGTTGCAGGTGGTGGTGGGTGGGGTTAGACAATAGTAAATAAATAAATAAAAAACAGGTGACACCATTTAATTGGTGAGAGAGAAAAATATGGGACCAATTATTGATAAAGAATAGAGTAAATTACGTTCTTGGTCCTATGGTTTTAGTTTAAAATAAAAAATAAATTAAATGACTAAAATACCTCTCTAACCTAACTGAGTTAACGGAACTTTTTGGATGAAGTTAGATTTAGGACCTAATACGTTATGAAATGCAAACACATGGATGTAATCCATAGATATTTCATTTTAGGGACCCAGAGTGTTAAAACACATAAACCACATGGACCAATTATGTAATTTACTCAAATAATAATTATTAGTCTATTACAAAGTACCAACTTAAAGAAATAAATACTACAAACGGTGAAAACTATTCTGATAAAAATTAAAAACTAATAATTACTATAAACGGGAGAACGTAGGTTGATTGCGGAGGGCAATTGTGGAACAGTAAGAAACTAAGAGGCAAAGAGATAGCGGGTACCCATCGGTTCCGGTTCTAGGTACCCAGCGGGACTGGGTACCCGGTCTCAGAACCGGTCCCAACGGGTACCCAACGATTAACAGTTCCAAAAAGTGAGAACCGGAACCGGTCTCGTTCGGTTCCGTATTTTAGGAACCGGAACCAATCACATTGCCACCAATTCCGGTTCCAAAGGCTGGTACTTATTCCGAGGGTCACCCCTATGTAAAATGCTCAGTCCTTGGAACCGATCTCGGTCCCACGTCGGGCCCAAGGTGGTCCCTTTTTTTTCAATAATCAATTTGCACATTTAAAGTATTTTGTTTTAAGTTTTTTTTTTGATAATATATTATTGGAATACACTTTATAATCTCTAATTGAGTCATTCAAATACACTTTAAATCTTTTTTACACAAAAATTGTTATACATACTTTTATAACTTACGAATTTTAAAAATTGAGTAGGGTGTCAATTTTGTATCGAGACAAAACAACCAATTTATGTACCAACGGTTACAATTTAATTGGATTAGAATCGGTTGATAGTACTCTACCAACCATACTAAGTTGGTTGGTACGTGATTTTTGAAGTCACGTACCATAATGATTCCATGCCGTACCGACTTATTTTTAAAATTATTTGTTATTTAAACTTTAATCAATAATATAACATTTGATTTTTAAATTTTAAATTTTTAAAATTTTTAAATTTTTAGTTATCTTGTTTTCTATATTTTTATATTATAAATTTCTATCAATTAAAGGTTATTTGAGGAAAGAATGTTCTTCCGGTTGAAAAAACATTATGTTATTTTAATTTTGAATTTGTGTAATTTTTATTAATGAATGTTATTATGATCTATATGAAGGTAATTAGTGTTTGTATATGTAAGAATAAAAGGTGCAACATATATCAATATGTTATTTGAATGTTTGATAGTTTTAGTGTTTCTAGTTGGTAATATATCAACTTTAAAAAAAATGTTTAATTTTAACTTTTGCGATGTTGGTATAAAACAGTACCGACCGAAAAAATTTGTACTAATTAAGTTGGTACTAGTAGAGTTGGTTGGTACATGGTATATGATTTGTGTACCAATTATAATTGATTGATACATGATATAAGGGAAAAACACATGGTACTGAACAATGTTTACCCCTAGGTCCCGTTTGGTTTGTGGGATTTGGAATGAATTTGGATTTCAAATACATTCTAATCCTGCGTTTGGTTTGCAGGAATGAATTTCGTTGACCAGATTTGAAATCCGTTGACCATTTAAAAATCCCTTACGTGATGGATTTCAAAATCCGTTGCAATGAGCCTGGATTTGAAATTCAAATCTGATGGATTCTAAAGCCTGTTGGATTTCAAATTCTTATCCAAACACATGAAGGGATTTCAAATCCCCCCAAATCCAAATCCCTCCAAATCCAAATCCTTACTTGAAATCCAATTCATTCCAATCCATTCCCGCAAACCAAACGCACCCCTAGAATTTAATATCGAAACACTTAAAAAACTTCAAAAAGAAGTTGAACTTCAAAAATTGAACTTGAAGTCTTTGGTAAAAAAAATTGAAAATATTCTTGAAAAACTTGATATATAATTTTTAAACTTCATTTTAAAAAAAAAATCCAGACATACTTATTACTGGTCCGATCCTGATCCCGATCCCAATCCCTTAACTAGTCTCGGGCTAGACCGAGCCCATTTTGGCCATCTGTAAATTTCAGATTAGTCAATGAAGAGATGACCCAAATTCTAAATTAGGTGGAAGCCCAACAGTGAATATACCATGGGCTAAAACCATATCTTGAGTAAACAGAAAAATATAGGACAAAATGAGAGCCTAAATACTAATCCAACCAACAATAAACTTGAGGTCTAAAGAACATTTTCAATAGTTATGTTAAAATAAAAAAAATTGAGATTTTAGTATTTTTGTTACTCCAACAGCTATGCTATACTCTATGCTAAAATAGAGAAAAGTGAAGAGAGATTGTAAAATTTTCTAAGGTCCCGTTTGGTTTGCAGGATTTGATTGGATTTGGATTTCAAATATATTCCAATCATGTGTTTAGTTTGCAGGAATGAAATTTGTTGACCAGATTTGAAATCCTTTGACCCTTTTAAAATCCTTAACTTGATGGATTTAGAATTCCTTTGCAAGGAGCCAGGATTTCAAATACCCCAAATCCAAATCCTTACTTGAAATCCAATCCATTCCCGCAAACCAAACGTGCCCTAAATTTAGAGAAATCTGTAAATAGATAGTTTTCCACTAAAACTATTTATTACCCCAAACATCAAACTTTTCCTCTCTCAACTTTCCATATATTGAATTATATAATGATATAATTAAATAAATTAAATATTTTAATAAGATAATTAATACTAGAGTTGCTAAAATAGAATAGTTGTTGGAGTTGGATGCAAATTTTTTTTAGAGATTTCGATTTCTTTTACTCTATTTTACAAAAACTTTAACACAGTTGTTGGAGATACTCTAACACATAAATATTGAAGCAGCCCAATAACATTTTTTCAAGTCTCTCCTCACTATGGCACAAGTGAATCATCATGAAGGAAACCCAAATATCAAATAAACATTCTAATGCAAATTAGAAACATGCGACCTAGCCATGTGCACAGGTCGCGTACAAGGGTCACGTGAACAAAATGCACAACACCCAAATTCCTTCCAATCTCCACATAACATATTTCCATCAATTTTAAACTAAATTTCAATTATCATATCATTCGATTTGAACCTGCCTGTGTGATCAATGATCATATCATTCGTTTGAAAGCATTTTCAAAGGCCAAATAAGGAGTCTATCTCAGTAACTAAGAGGCAACAAGTGTTATTATAACTGCTAAGGCCTTCAAATGCAACAAATATGCATGTGACCACCGGTTGCTGATCGTATCATTCATTTAGCGGTATTTTCAAAACCAAAATAGGAATCAATCTCAGGCAATGAGTGTTACAAATATAAAACGATATGCAATTTTGTTCAGAAGAAGAGCTCACCCAAAAGTGCAACAACGGGAACAAGAACGACCTGCAGATAGAAGTAGGCAGTGCCCATTAGCACATAAATGGTGAAATGAGTCCCCTGAAGTTAAGTACGTAAAACATCAAGCGTTAGTGATATGATATACGAAAATGCATTAATAATACTGGGACTACGTAAAAAAACCCGCAAACGGACCATTTCTCAACTAAAATTAGTCTTAATTTTTTGCCAAATAAGTTTATATGATATATCCCATAGAAATTGCAGCATTTTACTTTTAGATTCATTCCACATTGAAGTTAATTATCTACCCATTACCCATCATTACAAATAAACTGATAGTATTGATTCGGGTCGAGAAGATCCTTTTTATTCATTGAAGGGTATGTTAGATAGCTAAACATTTTACTAAAACTACTAGTCAAATTAAATACTGCAATTTTAATGGGATTTCTTGAAATGTGTACTATTTTTCCTCGAGTAGTTAGTGCGGTTTTACATAGAAGCTACTCCCTCCGTCCTAAAATAAATATATCCATAGTGAAAAAGGCACACAGTTGTAGAAGGATGTGTAATTATCACACTTTCTAATTAATCAACTGAAATTTCTTGCCCTTAATAATAGAAGCAGTAATAACTTTCTCCATTTCATATTTAAATACCTTCAAATGTATTATATTATTGTTATAAGGAATTGGTTTAATTATACAGGCAATCATTCATAAATGAATGTTAAAAGGGTATACCAAGGTTCTGCAACCAGCAGCAGTTAACTGATAAGTCAAGCCATAGTGGACTATACATTCAAGTTAATATTCAGTACTCTAAGATGCATTACATTAAAACACATAATATGTTACCATTCTCTCTGCGCTACAGTCAGGTATCATCTATTTAACATGACATGTCAAAACATCTTAATTAATCAATCTTCTTAATTAACAGCTGGTATTTTTTACCACAAGCCAAAGAAATATTACCTTCCTAGTTGTGTTACATAATATATTCTTTTTCGTAAACAACTATACTAAATATATAATACTATCAATCACACCAGGAAAGCCATATCTACAAAGAGGTCCTTATTAACCCATCTTACTATATATGGTGAATCTTCCTTTTATAATTCATCACTGCAAATATTCAATTCACCTCCACCAAAAAAGAAAATTAAAAAACAATTTAGTTGAAATTTTCTCTTTTTGGGTCTTTGAAAGGAGCTCTTGCCCATTAATTTCCTTGTTCCTACTCAACCGGATCAGACTCTATCTCAAAGGTCTATTATACAAGGATATATCTAAAAAGAATGATGCTGCTCAAAGCTAAATATCTGGCAAACAAACAAGTTTAATTGTCTACAAAGGCATATGAAACCTACACGAATTACACTTGTCCTACTACAATATATCTTGGAACCTATCAACAATTTCAAAAACAATGTGCGTACATCTCTTATTTGTTCGTACCGTTCAAACATCAAAAGAGAAAAGCTTATACTCGCAGAAGATCTATGCCAATGGATCGAAAGCAACGGTTAGCAACTACAGTGAAATACGTAATCCTGGATCTGTTACTTTCCATCTCTTCTCTGATCATAGGATCAAGAAGGTCTACAAGGGTGTTATTCACGATATGCGATCCAATCACTTCAGAGATAACAATACAAAGTGACATGTCGTTCTCGTATTGAGGAAAACTTTTAAATTCCTCAAAATCAATTGGTTTTCAGGCAGTAGCTCGATCATTATCATTCCAAATGCAAGGACATTATCTTCTAGGGAAGGGGAACCGATTTCCGCTTGGCTATACTCTTTGAAGAGTAGGTGATAACAGTAGTCTCCAAGGACATCATTCAAGTTGTCATCAAACAAAATGTTGCTAGCCTTTAAATTGCCATGTGCAATAGAATGCTCTTCATGTAAATGCATCAGACCTTGAACTATGTCGTTTGCAATCATTTCACGCATGTTCCAGTTCAAATTCAAAGCAACTTTCTTTGTTTCATCTAAAAAAACAAACAAACATTTAATGTTTTTCATATGGGGAAAAAACAAACAAGCAAACGTTAATTTCTCTTCTCTTGAAAAAGAAAAAAACGAAATTACCAAATAAAACATCCATAAGGCTTCCTTTCCGCATGAACATCGAGAAGATGGCCAGATCCTCAAACCTTGTAGAATATGAAGCAATTTGCTTCAACAACTTAGGATGATTAATCTGAGTAATGAATTCGAGTTGATTTTTGAAATCTTCAACTCTAAATGTTTGTTGATAGTATTTTTCTACGAAAATCGTTCCATCTCATAGAGTTTTCTTGACTGTGTTTGCTCCTAATTCCTCTTCTCTTGCTCTTAACACATCTTCAGGCAAAAGCAATGAACTCCTGTGTAGATCACGTACGACGACATCCTATGCTATTTGTTGTGTTGTAAGGTCAGTACCTTCTTCATTTACTCCATTTCTTGAAATCCTCCTAGTCAGACTGTTGATTGGCCTCCTAATCGGCGAGAATCTGGATGATTCAGCTTCACCTCTCTGAGCACAGAAGTAATAAAATGCAATGACGACGATGAATGCCATGTAGGTCCGTTCCTGACATTTTTTAGGCTCTGGACGAGATGTAAAATGGGCCCTCGATAACTACGAATTTATTTTCAATATATTGTTTATATTATCAAAAATAAAATTGAATTCAAGAAATACTAATAATTTATGTAAAATCATTTTTCCTTGTATTTCAAGCGCAAGATCAATAAATAATTATTTCTAAATTCGTATTATCTACCATATCATTTTAACATAAAATCTTCAATCTGTTCCACCATAAAAGGCATGCCTTATGATATACCTTTAATATATAGATTGAAATCATTTGAGGTTACTATGTTGACCGTTCGGAGTAAAACTTTAAGTAAATCAAAACAAATCAGTTGAGTTTTCACATGTTACATGATGTTGATGTTGATGTTGATGTTGATGTTGATGTTGATGTTGATGTTGATGTTGATGTTGATGTTGATGGTTTTCATCACCATTTTAAACTTTTAAGATTTATCAATCTTATAATCAAAAGTCCATGTTGGCTATAGTTTAAGATCTTATTATTGTTTTAGAAATAAGAGAATACTTAAGATTAATGCACTAATATTAGGTAATAAGGATTCAATAATATTTGGAAAAAAAGGATAGTTCTGAAATCCTAAATATAGATATAAGTTGGGTAGTTTCATATAGTTGGTAATTGTTTTTAAAATGTAGGAGTTTTTTTAGTTAATAACAAGAAATCTACTATATTCTAACACAAAAAAAAATCATGCGGATGGAATAATCAAAATAGTATATGGAAGATGAGTAATAGAATATATATCAAGGTTTCTAGGCAAAAATAATTTTTAGATAAATAGTGGATAAAAAAACTTAGAGAAACAGAAGCAATATTATAAAAAGACAGACCAATTAACTTTTTACAAATGTTATTGTCCAATATAATTAATTAATTAATACATATTTGGGCTCTTAATATTATACTAAAAAATATAATTGGGTCCTATTATATACTGATTTTTTTGTCTTTTAATTAATTTTTTACTACTATATAGTATATACTTCAAAATTTGGGCCCCTATTTCTTTTAGGCCCTGAGCGTGTGTCCGACTCGCCCTCCCCAGGGACGGCCCTGACGCCATGAACGAGACTGTAAGAACAAGTCCTACAAAGATCGGAATTCCTTCATTTCGATCATCTGAGAAAAAGTAAACAACCGAGAAACAAAAAAAGTATTTCTAATCGGTGATGAAATCGGTGTGAGTTTTCCCACCTAAAACTCAGTTAATAAATATATCTAAATTAAAATAAAAATAATTGCTTTTGGGATAAGTTTACAATTTTACTTTCCACCGTGAAGAAAAGAAAAGAAAAAAAAGAAGAAAAAGAAAATAAGAGGGTTGGGAACTTGGGATTGTAAGAAAAGATTCTATTATAGTAATTACAGAGTCTTTTCAACTCCATTTATTTTTAAAGAAACTAGTTGTGTACACACGCAATGCGGCGGAATGCAAAATTTAACCATAAAATACGAAGAAAACCTTTTTGCATGGATACGGGATTCCGGTTAAGGTTCATGTTTTTTAGATAACAATCTCATTCCACATGAAATATTAGATAGGAATCCCGGTAAATGTTTATAATGCCATCGTTTTCCAGCATAATATCAGTCTTTGAGTAACAATGCAAGTTAATTGTAGCTTTGTTTAACGTTCGATTCCATTTTTAACAATTTATTTTCCATATAAGTTTGATCTTTTTTGGATATCGAATAGGGATCCTAAGATGGTCGAGAAAATTGGAGCTGCGACTGCTTTTGATGTTCGACCAACTGGCATTAACTAAGCCTTTGCGCCTAGGGTTGCGTAAATGATATAAAATTTCAACGATTCCAAAAAGACTTTAATCCTATTTTAAATGGTTTTTTTTGTTATCAATTCAAAGTTGTGTAAGGATCCAAGATGGGTCGTTTCTAGCAAATATCCTTCGATTGTTCGAGCAGTGACCAAGATTATACCTGAATTTCAAGGAGACATTCCTAGCAATGGTCTAAATGGCGTCCCTTTTGTCGGTGAACAATAAGAATAGACGTGATGTAATCAAGTACAATATAGACATATAAAGAATCGAGAATCAAACACACTACTACTCTTGTTTAGTACATTCATAGCTAATTCCGATCTCCACAACTACACATCTGACATCACAACATTCAAACTCAAAATTTTCAAGTGATTTAGGTCCTTTCTGTCATCAACAACTACTTCAGTATTGGAATCATCAAGCGTCTAGTCAATCTTCAACTTCCCCCTCTACCACAAAATCAAATAAACAAAAAGCATCAGCTAACCAAACCACCTTCAAAATCCTAAGTGACCATAAGCAATTAAACATCAGCTAACCAACCCACGTGCTAGATTATCACCAACCGGCCTTTAGCTAGATTACAAGCATCGATCACCTATAACCATTGACATTCTTGTAAATTATATATATCATGTAAGCTAAAAAACAATATATATCTCATATCGGCCATCTGCATAAAACATAGTATTTCATAATAATATTCCTTTTCAAGACCACAACTTTAGTTCAGTGGCATAATATAACAAATATCAAGTTTTTCGCCTATCAACACGATCCTTAAATTCAAGAGAAAGCTACAAAATGATATCCAATTTCAAAAGAACATCCTTCATAAAACTACATGTCAAGATGCCAAAATATATGGCCTTATTTGGTATTCAATTTCAGAACAATATCGTTCAGTGTCATATTTTTTTTAGTTTTTAGTATTAACCAACTTTAAACTGTTCTAACCACCATCCCACAAAAACCATATTAGTTTACCCTAGATACACTAATATCAAATTTGAAACACAAAGCTTATAGATATAAGCTCTTAATCACAGTGGAACAGATTCATTCCTTCTATTGTGAAGACGGATAAGGCAAACCTTTCGGTACAAGGTCATTTGCTGTTATTTGTTTTTCTCTGCAAAACATTATGACATTAAAGAAGGCAATAAAGACCTTTCATCACACATGACAGATTGAAGCTATATGATGCAAGTGGTCTCTTCTGATGTGAATCGATGAAAAGCAAAAACTTCAAATATTAGAACTGTATTTTATTATGTTTGTATCAGTTGGATTAGTTATCTTAAGTACTGGGTAGGATAGCAGCAGTGGTGTTCCCTTGTTTAGTATATATCCTTGTTCTTAGTCTTGTTTAGCATATAAGTAGAAATGCATGCAGAGCTCAAGTCAACCTTTCTGTAGATACTTGGAAAATCAACCGAATGAGTTTGCAAAAGATTCCCATGTTACCATTCTCTCTGCACGCTACAGTTAATTAACTTCTTAGTTACAGCTCGTGTTTTTTACCACAAGCCAAAGAAATATTACCTTCCTAGTTATGTTACATAATATATTCTTTTTCGTAAACAACTATACTAAATATATAATACTATCAATCACACCAGGAAAGCCAAATCTACAAAGAGGTTCTTATTAACCCATCTTACTATATATGGTGGATCTTCCTTTTATAATTCATCACTACAAATATTCAATTCACCTCCACCAAAAAAAAAATTAAAAAACAATTTAGTTGAAATTTTCTCTTTTTGGGTCTTTGAAAGGAGTTGTTGGCCATTAATTTCCTTGTTCTTACTCAACCGGATCAGATTTTATCTCAAAGGTCTATTATACAAGGATATATCTAAAAAGAATGATGCTGCTCAAAGCTAAAAATCTGGCAAACAAAAAAGTTTAATTGTCTACAAAGGCATATGAAACCTACAAGAATTACACTTGTCCTACTACAATATATCTTGCAACCTCTCAACAATTTCAAAAACAATGTGCGTACATCTCTTATTTGTTCATACCGTTCAAACATCAAAAGAGAAAAGCTTATACTCGCAGAAGATCTATGCCGATGGATCGAAATCCTGGACGAAAAGCGGCTGATAGAAAGCAACGGTTAGCAACTACAGTGAAATATGTAATACTTTCCGTCTCTTCTCTGATCATAGGATCAAGAAGTCCTACGAGTGTGTTATTCACGATATGCGATCCAATCACTTCAGAGATAACAATACGAAGTGACATGTCGTTCTCGTATTGAGAAAAACTTTTAAATTCCTCAAAATCAATTGGTTTTCCAGTCAGTAGCTCGATCATTATCATTCCAAATGCAAGGACATCAACTTCTAGGGAAGGGGAACCGATTTCCTCTTGGCTATACTCTTTCAAGAGTAGGTGATAACAGTAGTCTCCAAGGACAACATTCAAGTTGTCATCAAACAAAATGTTGCTAGCCTTTAAATTGCCATGTGCAATAGAATGCTCTTCATGTAAATGCATCAGACCATGAACTATGTCGTTTGCAATCATTTCACACATGTTCCAGTTCAAATTCAAAGCAACTTTCTTTGTTTTGTCTAAAAAAACAAAGAAACATTTAATGGTTTTCATATGGAAAAAAAAACAAACAAACAAACATTAGAATTGTTTCAACTAGAAAAGAAAAAGAAAAAACGAAATTACCAAATAAAACATCCATAAGGTTTCCACTCCGCATGAACATCGAGAAGATGGCCGGATCCTCAAACCTTGTAGAATATGAAACAATTTGTTTCAACAGCTTAGGATGATTAATCTGAGTAATGAATTCGAGTTGATTTTTAAAATCTTCAACTCTGAATGTTTGTTGATAGTATTTTCCTACGAAAATCTTTCCATCTCATAGAGTTTTCTTGACTCTGTTTGCTCCTAATTCCTCTTCTCTTGCTCTTAACACATCTTCACGCAAAAGCAATGCACTCCTGTGTAGATCACGTACAACGACATCCTCTGCTATTTGATGTGTTGTAAGGTCAGTACCTTCTTCATTTACTCCATTTCTTGAAATCTTCCTAGTCAGACTATTGATTGGCCTCCTAATCGGCGACTCCTAATTGGCGACTCCTAATCGGCGAGAATCTGGATGATTCAGCTTCACCTCTCTGAGCACAGAGGTAATAAAATGCAATGACGACGATGAATGCCATGCAGTCCGTTCCTGACATTTTTTAGGCTCTGGACGAGATGTAAAAATGGGACCTCGATAACTACAAATTTATTTTCAATATATTGTTTATATTATCAAAAATAAAATTGAATTCAAGAAATACTAATAATTTATGTAAAATCATTTTTCCTGGTATTTCAAGCGCAAAATCAATCAATAATTATTTCTAAATTAGTATTATCTACCATATCATTTTTACATAAAATCGTCAATCTGTTCCACCATCAAAGGCATGCCTTATGATATAACTTTAATATATAGATTGAAATCATTTGAGGTCACTATGTTGACCATTCAGAGTAAAACTTTAAGTAAATCAAAATAAATCAGTTGAGTTTTCACATGTTACCTGATGTTGATGTTGATGTTGATGTTGATGTTGATGTTGATGTTGATGTTGATGTTGATGTTGATGTTGATGTTGATGTTGATGGTTTTCATCACCATTTTAAACTTTTAAGATTTATCAATGTTATAATCAAAAGTCCATGTTGGCTATAGTTTAAGATCTTATTATTGTTTTAGAAATAAGAGAATACTTAAGATTAATGCACTTAATATTAGGTAATAAGGATTCAATAATATTTGGAAAAAAAAGATAGTTTTGAAATCCTAAATATAGATATAAGTTGTGTCGTCTCATATAGTTGGAAATTGTTTTCAAAATGTAGGAGTTTTTTTAGTTAATAACAAGAAATCTACTATATTCTAACACAAAAAAAATCATGCGGATGGAATAATCAAAATACTATATGGAATATGAGTAATAGAATATATATCAAGGTTTCTAGGCAAAAATAATTTTTAGATAAGTAGTGGATAAAAAAACTTAGAGAAACAATAAGCAATATTATAAAATGAAAGACCAGTTAACTTTTTACAAATTTTATTTTCCAATATAATTAATTAATACATGTTTGGGCTCTTAATATAATACTAAAAAATATTATTGGGTCCTATTATATACTGATTTTTTTTGTCTTTTAATTAATTTTTTTACTACTATATAGTATATACTTCAAAATTTGGGCCCCTATTTCTTTTAGGCCCTGGGCGTGTGTCCGACCCGCCCTCCCCTAGGGACGACCCTAACGCCATTTACAAGACTGTAAGAACAAGTGTTACAAAGATAGGAAGTTCCTCTATTTCGATCATCTGAGAAAAAGTATACAACTCAGAAACAAAAAAAGTATTTATAATCGGTGATGAAGTCGGTGTGAGTTTTCCCACCTAAAACTCAGTTAATAAATATATCTAAATTAAAATAAAAAATAATTGCTTTTGGGATAAGTTTACTGTGAAGAAAACAAAAGAAAAAAAACAGAAGAAAAAGAAAATAAGAGGGTTGGGAACTTGGGATTGTAAAAAAAGATTCTATTATAGTAATTACAGAGTCTTTTCAACTCCATTTATTTTTAAAGAAACTAGTTGTGTACCCACGCAATGCGGCGGGATGCAAAATTTAACCATAAAATACGTAGAAAACCTTTTTGCTTGAATACGGGATTCCGGTTAAGGTTCAAGTTTTTTAGATAACAATCTCATTCCACATGAAATATTAGATAGGAATCCCGTTAAATGTTTATAATGCCATCGTTTTCCAGCATAATATCAGTCTTTGAGTAACAAGGCAAGTTGATTGTAGCTTTGTTTAACATTCGATTCCATTTTCAACAATTTATTTTCCCTTTAAGTTTGATCTTTTTTGGATCTCGAATAGGGAAAATTGGAGCTGCGACTGCTTTTGAAGTTCGAGCAATTGCCATTAACTACGCCTTTGCACCTTTGGTTGCGGTAAATGATATAAAATTTCAACGATTCCAAAAAGACTTTAATCCTATTTTAAATGGTTTTTTTTTTGTTATCAATTCAAAGTTGTGTAAGGATCCAAGATGGGTCGTTTCTAGCAAATATCCTTCGATTGTTCGAGCGGTGACCAAGATTATACGTGAATTCAAGGAGACATTCCTAGCAATGGTCGAAATGGCGTCCCTTTTGTCAGTGAATAATAAGAATAGACGGGATGTAATCAAGTACAATATAGACAAATAAAGAATCGAGAATCAAACACACTACTACTCTTGTTTAGTACATTCATAGCCAATTCCGATCCCCACAACTACACATCTGACATCACAACATTCAAACTCAAAATTTTCAAGTGATTTAAGTCCCATCTGTCATCAACAACTACTTCAGTATTGGAATCATCAAGCGTCTAGTCGATCTTCAACTTCCCCCTCTACCACAAAATCCAATAAACAAAAAGCATCAGCTAACCAAACCACCTGCAAAATCCGAAGTGACCATAAGCAATATAAGCTAACCAACCCACGTGCTAGATTATCACCAACCGGTCTTTAGCTAGATTACAAGCATCGATCACCTATAACCATTGACATTCTTGTAAATTCTATATATCATGTAAGCTAAAAAACAATATATATCTCATATCGGCCATCTGCATAAAACATAGTAGTTCATAATAATATTCCTTTTCAAGACTACAACTTTAGTTCATTGGCACAATATAACAAAAATCAAGTTTTTCGCCTATCAACAGGATCCTTAACTTCATGACATTGGCCTACAACATAGAACAAACAACATCTCCATTGAAAAATTGAGATTTATACACAACAATAAAGACAAACAACAATAACATCACCACTATCATCAATGGATGCTTTCCCTTTCCCTCCACAAAACTTCAAAACCAATATCAACTTTTAGACCTTTGGATAAGCAATAAAAACAGACCATCATTAGTCATTCCTGAGCTTCATGATAGCATCCAAAAATTTGACAACAACTTAGGCAACATTTTACACTTTTTTTAATTCATATTACCCTCAAACAATCTAGAGAAAGCTACAAAATGATATCCAATTTCAGAACAACATCCTTAATAAAACTACATATCAAGATGCCAAAATATATGGCCTTATTTGGTATTCAATTTCAGAACAATATCGTTCAGTGTCATATTTTTTTTTAGTTTTTAGTATTAACCAACTTTAAACTGTTCTAACCACCATCCCACAAAAAACCATATTAGTTTACCCTAGATACACTAATAGCAAATTTGAAACACAAAGCTTATAGATATAAGCTCTTAATCACATTGGAACAGATTCATTCCTTCTATTGTGAAGACGGATAAGGCAAACCTTTCGGTACAAGGTCATTTGTTGTTATTTGTTTTTCTTTGCAAAACATTATGACATTAAATAAAGCAATAAAGACATTTCATCACACATGACAAACTGAAGCTAATTGATTCAAGTGGTCTCTTCTGAGGTGAATCGTTGAAAAGCAAAAACTTCAAATATTAGAACTGTATTTTATTATGTTTGTATAAGTTGGATTAGTTATCTTAAGTATTAGGTAGGATAGCAGTAGTGGTGTTCCCTTGTTTAGTATATAGCCTTGTTCTTAGTCTTGTTTAGCATATAAGTATAAATGCATGCAGAGCTCAAGTCAACCTTTCTGCAGATACTTGGAAAATCAACCGAATGAGTTTGCAAAAGATTCCCATGTTACCATTCTCTCTGCGCACTACAGTCAGGTATCATCTATTTAACACGAAACATCTTAATTAATCAAACTTCTTAATTAACAGCTGGTATTTTTACCACAAGCAAAGAAATATTACCTTCCTAGTTGTGTTACATAATATATTCTTTTTCGTAAACAACTATACTAAATATATAATACTATCAATCACACCAGGAAAGCCAAATCTACAAAGAGGTCCTTATTAACCCATCGTACTATATATGGTGGATCTTCCTTTTATAATTCATCACTGCAAATATTCAATTCACCTCCACCAAAAAAGAAAATTAAAAAACAATTTAGTTGAAATTTTCTCTTTTTGGGTCTTTGAAAGGAGCTCTTTCCCATTAATTTCCTTGTCCCTACTCAACGGGACCAGACTCTATCTCAAAGGTCTATTATACAAGGATATATCTAAAAAGAATGATGCTGCTCAAAGCTAAAAATCTGGCAAACAAACAAGTTTAATTGTCTACAAAGGCATATGAAACCTACAAGAATTACACTTGTCCTACTACAATATATCTTGCAACCTATCAACAATTACAAAAACAATGTGCGTACATCTCTTATTTGTTCATACCGTTCAAACATCAAAAGAGAAAAGCTTATACTCGCAGAAGATCTATGCCGATGGATCGAATTCCTGGACGAAAAGCGGCTGATAGAAAGCAACAGTTAGCAACTACAGTGAAATACGTAATCCTGGATCTGTTACTTTCCATCTCTTGTCTAATCAAAGGATCAAGAAGTCCTACAAGTGTGTTATTCACGATATGCGATCCAATCACTTCAGAGATAACAATACGAAGTGACATGTCGTTCTCGTATTGAGGAAAACTTTTAAATTCCTCAAAATCAATTGGTTTCCGGTCAGTACCTCGATCATTATCATTCCAAATGCAAGGACATCAGCTTCTAGGGAAGGGTAACCGATTTCCGCTTGGCTATACTCTTTGAAGAGTAGGTGATAACAGTAGTCTCCAAGGACAACATTCATGTTGTCATCAAACAAAATGTTGCTAGCCTTTAAATTGCCATGTGCAATAAAATGCTCTTCATGTAAATGCATCAGACCTTGAACTATGTCGTTTGCAATCATTTCACGCATGTTCCAGTTCAAATTCAAAGCAACTTTCTTTGTTTCATCTAAAAAAACAAACAAACATTTAATGTCTTTCATATGGGGAAAAAAACAAACAAACAAACATACGTTAGAATTGTTTCAACTAGAAAAGAAAAAGAAAAAAAGAAATTACCAAATAAAACATCCATAAGGCTTCCTTTCCGCATGAACATCGAGAAGATGGCCAGATCGTCATACCTTGTAGAATAAGAAGCAATTTGCTTCAACAGCTTAGGATGATTAATCTGAGTAATGAATTCCAGTTGATTTTTGAAATCTTCAACTCTAAATTTTTGTTGATAGTATTTCCTACAAAAATCGTTCCATCTCATTGAGTTTTCTTGACTTTGTTTGCTCCTAATTCCTCTTTTCTTGCTCTTAACACATCTTCATGAAAAAGCAATGCACTCCTGTGTAGATCACGTACGACGACATCCTCTGCTATTTGTTGTGTTGTAAGGCAAGTACCTTCTTCATTTACTCCATTTCTTGAAATCCTCCTAGTCAGTCTATTGATTGGCCTCCTAACCGGCGAGAATCTGGATGATTCAGCTTCACCTCTCTGAGCACAGAAGTATTAAAATGCAATGACGACGATGAATGCCATGCAGGTCCGTTCCTGACATTTTTTTAGGCTCTGGACGAGATGTAAAAATGGGACCTCAATAACTACGAATTTATTTTCAATATATCGTTTATATTATCAAAAATAAAATTGAATTCAAGAAATACTAATAATTTATATAAAATCATTTTTCTTGGTATTTCAAGCGCAAGATCAATCAATAATTATTTCTAAATTAGTATTATCTACCATATCATTTTTACATAAAATCGTCAATCTGTTCCACCATCAAAGGCATGATTTATGATATACGTTTAATATATAGATTGAAATCATTTGAGGTCACTATGTTGACCATTCGGAGTAAATTTTAAGTAAATCAAAACAAATCAGTTGAGTTTTCACATGTTGATGTTGATGTTGATGTTGATGTTGATGTTGATGTTGATGTTGATGTTGATGTTGATGTTGATGTTGATGGTTTTCATCACCATTTTAAATTTTTAAGATTTATCAATCTTATAATCAAAAGTCCATGTTGGCTATAGTTTAAGATTTTATTATTGTTTTAGAAATAAGAGAATACTTAAGATTAATGCACTTAATATTAAGTAATAAGGATTCAATAATATTTGGAAAAAAAAAAGATAGTTCTGAAATTCTAAATATAGATATAAATTGAGTCGTTTCATATAGTTGGTAATTGTTTTCAAAATGTAAGAGTTTTTTTAGTTAATAACAAGAAATCTACTATATTCTAACACAAAAAAAATCATGCGGATGGAATAATCAAAATAGTATATGGAAGATGAGTAATAGAATATATATCAAGGATTCTAGGCAAAAATAATTTTTAGATAAGTAGTGGATAAAAAAACTTTGAGAAACAATAAACAATATTATAAAATGAAAGACCAATTAACTTTTTACAAATTTTATTGTCCAATATAATTAATTAATACATGTTTGGGCTCTTAATATAATACTAAAAAATATAATTGGGTCCTATTATATACAGATTTTTTTTGTCTTTTTAATTAATTTTTTTACTACTATATAGTATATACTTCAAAATTTGGGCCCCTATTTCTTTTAGGCCCTGGGCGTGTGTCCGACCCGCCCTCTCCCAGGGACGGCCCTGACGCCATGAACGAGACTGTAAGAACAAGTACTACAAAGATAGGAAGTTCCTCCATTTCGATCATCTGAGAAAAAGTAAACAACTGAGAAACAAAAAAAATATTTATAATCGGTGATGAAGTCGGTGTGAGTTTTCCAACCTAAAAAACTCAGTTAATAAATATATCTAAATTGAAATAAAAAATAATTGCTTTTGGGATAAGTTTACACTTTTACTTTCCGCCGTGAAGAAAAGAAAAGAAAAAAAAAAGAAGAAAAAGAAAATAAGAGGGTTAGGAACTTGGGATTGTAAGAAAAGATTCTATTATAGTAATTACAGAGTCCTTTCAACTCCATTTATTTTTAAAGAAACTAGTTGTGTACCCACGCAATGCGGCGGGATGCCAAATTTAACTTTCAAATACGAAGAAAATCTTTATGCATGAATATGGGATTCCGGTTAAGGTTCAAGTTTTTTAGATAATAATCTCATTCCACATGAAATATTAGATAGGAATCCCGGTAAATGTTTATAATGCCATCGTTTTCCAACATAATATCAGTCTTTGAGTAACAAGACAAGTTGATTGTAGCTTTGTTTAACGTTCGATTCAATTTTCAACAATTTATTTTCCATATAAGTTTGATCTTTTTTGGATCTCGAATAGGACCTGATGGTTGAGAAAATTGGAGTTGCGACTACTTTTGAAGTTCGAGCAACTGGCATTAACTACGCCTTTGCACCTTGGGTTGCGGTAAATGATATAAAATTTCAACGATTCCAAAAAGACTTTAATCCTATTTTAAATGGTTTTTTTGTTATCAATTCAAAGTTGTGTAAGGATCCAAGATGGGTCGTTTCTAGCAAATATCCTTCGATTGTTCGAGCGGTGACCAAGGTTATACCTGAATTTCAAGGAGACATTCCTAGCAATGGTCAAAATGGCGTCCCTTTTGTCGGTGAACAATAAGAATAGACGGGATGTAATCAAGTACAATATAGACACATAAAGAATCGAGAATCAAACGCACTACTACTCTTGTTTAGTACATTCATAGCCAATTCCGATCTCCACAACTACGCATCTGACATCACAACATTCAAACTCAAAATTTTCAAGTGATTTAGGTCCCTTCTGTCATCAACAACTACTTCAGTATTGGAATCATCAAGCGTCTAGTCGATCTTCAACTTCCCCCTCTACCACAAAATCCAATAAACAAAAAGCATCAGCTAACCAAACCACCTGCAAAATCCGAAGTGACCATAAGCAATATAAGCTAAACCAACCCACGTGCTAGATTATCACCAACCGGTCTTTAGCTAGATTACAAGCATCGATCACCTATAACCATTGACATTCTTGTAAATTCTCTATATCATGTAAGATAAAAAAAACAATATATATCTCATATCGTCCATCTTCATAAAACATAGTATTTTATAATAATATTCCTTTCCAAGACCACAACTTTAGTTCATTGGCACAATATAACAAAACTCAAGTTTTTCGCCTATCAACAGATCCTTAAATTCATGACATTGGCCTACAACATAGAACAAACAACATCTCCATTGAAAAATTGATATTTATACACAACAATAAAGACAAACAACAATAACATCACCACTATCATCAATGGATGCTTTCCCTTGCCCTGTTACCGGTAAAATCAGCTTCCACAAAACTTCAAAACCAACATCAACTTTTAGACCTTTGGACAAGCAATAAAAATAGACCATCATTAGTCATTCCTGAGCTTCATGATAGCATCCAAAAATTTGACAGCAACTTAGGCAACATTTTACACTTTTTTTAATTCATATTACCCTCAAACAATCTAGAGAAAGCTACAAAATGATATCCAATTTCAGAACAATATCCTTCATAAAACTACATGTCAAGATGCCAAAATATATGGCCTTATTTGGTAGTCAATTTCAGAACAATATCGTTCAGTGTCATATTTTTTTTAGTTTTTAGTATTAACCAACTTTAAACTGTTCTAACCACCATCCCACAAAAACCATATTAGTTTCCCTTGATACACTAATAGCAAATTTGAAACACAAAACTTATATATATAAACTCTTAATCAAAGTGGACCAGATACATTCCTTTGGTTGTGAAGATGGATAAGGCAAACATTTCGGTACAAGGTCTTTTGTTGTTATTTGTTTTTCTCTGCAAAACATTCTGACATTAAAGAAAGCAATAAAGACATTTCATCACACATGACAAATTGAAGCTAACTGATGCAAGTGGTCTCTTCTGATGTGAATCGTTGAAAAGCAAAAACTTCAAATATTAGAACTGTATTTTATTATGTTTGTATCAGTTGGATTAGTTATCTTAAGTATTGGGTTGGATAGCAGTAGTGGTGTTCACTTGTTTAGTATATAGCCTTGTTCTTAGTCTTGTTTAGCATATAAGTAGAAATACATGCAGAGCTCAAGTCAACCTTTCTGCAGATACTCGGAAAATCAACCGAATAAGTTTGCAAAAGATTCCCATGTTACCATTCTCTCTGCACGCTACAGTCAGGTATCATCTATTTAACATGACATGTCAAAACATCTTAATTAATCAATCTTCTTAATTAAAAGTTGGTATTTTTTACCACAAGCCAAAGAAAAGCCATAGAAATATTACCTTCCTAGTTGTGTTACATAATATATTCTTTTTCGTAAACAACTATACTAAATATATAATACTATCAATCACACCAGGAAAGCCAAATCTACAAAGAGGTCCTTATTAACCCATCTTACTATATGTGGATCTTCGTTTTATAATTCATCACTGCAAATATTCAATTCACCTCCACAAAAAAAGAAAATTAAAAAACAATTTAGTTGAAATTTTCTCATTTTAGGTCTTTGAAAGGAGCTCTTGCCCATTAATTTCCTTGTTCCTACTCAACCGGATCAGACTCTATCTCAAAGGTCTATTATACAAGGATATATCTAAAAAGAATGATGCTGCTCAAAGCTAAAAATCTGGCAAACAAACAAGTTTAATTGTCTACAAAGGCATATGAAACCTACAAGAATTACACTTGTCCTACTACAATATATCTTGCAACCTATCAACAATTTCAAAAACAATGTGCGCACATCTCTTATTTGTTCATACCGTTCAAACATCAAAAGAGAAAAGCTTATACTCACAGATGATCTATGCCGATGGATCGAATTCCTGGACGAAAAGCAGTTGATAGAAAGTAACGGTTAGCCACTACAGTGAAATACGTAATCCTGGATCTGTTACTTTCCATCTCTTCTCTGATCCTAGGATCAAGAAGGCCTACAAGTGTGTTATTCACGATATGCGATCCAATCACTACAGAGATAACAATACGAAGTGACATGTCGTTCTCGTATTGAGGAAAACTTTTAAATTCCTCAAAATCAATTGGTTTTCCAGTCAATAGCTCGATCATTATCATTGGAAATGCAAGGACATCAGCTTCTAGGGAAGGGGAACCGATTTCCGCTTGGCTATACTCTTTCAAGAGTAGGTGATAACAGTAGTCTCCAAGGACAACATTTAAGTTGTCATCAAACAAAATGTTGCTAGCCTTTAAATTGCCATGTGCAATAGAATGCTCTTCATGTAAATGCATCAGACCTTGAACTATGTCGTTTGCATTCATTTCACGCATGTTCCAGTTCAAATTCAAAGCAACTTTCTTTGTTTCATCTAAAAAAACAAACAAACATTTAATGTTTTCCATATGGGGAAAAAAACAAACAAACAAACGTTAGAATTGTTTCAACTAGAAAAAAAAATAAAAAACAAAATTACCAAATAAAACATCCATAAGGCTTCCTCTCCGCATGAACATCGAGAAGATGGCCAGATCCTCAAACCTTGTAGAATATGAAGCAATTTGCTTCAACAGCTTAGGATGATTAATCTGAGTAATGAATTCGAGTTGATTTTTGAAATCTTCAACTCTAAATGTTTGTTGATAGTATTTTCCTATGAAAATCGTTCCATCTCATAGAGTTTTCTTGACTCTGTATGCTCCTAATTCCTCTTCTCTTGCTCTTAACACATCTTCAGGCAAAAGCAATGCACTCTTGTGTAGATCACGTACGACGACATCCTCTACTATTTGGTGTGTTGTAAGGTCAGTACCTTCTTCATTTACCCAATTTCTTGAAATCCTCCTAGTCAGATTGTTGATTGGCCTCCTAACCGGCGAGAATCTCGATGATTCAGCTTCAACTCTCTAAGCACAGAAGTAATAAAATGTAATGATGATGATGAATGCCATGCAGGTTCTGACATTTTTTAGGCTCTGGACGATATGTAAAAGTGGGTCCTCGATAACTATGAATTTATTTTCAATATATTGTTTATATTATCAAAAATAAAATTGAATTCAAGAAATACTAATAATTTATGTAAAATCATTTTTCCTGGTATTTCAAGCGCAAGATCAATCAATAATTATTTCTAAATTATTCGGTCTTTGGGATACCAAAAGACCGAGGTTTGGAGTTCCTTTCAGATATCTGAAGATTCGCTTTACAGCGATCAGATGGGATTCCTTCGGTTCAGATTGATAGCGTGCACAAAGACATGTAGAGTATATGATGTCAGGTCGGCTCGCTGTAAGATACAGCAGGGAGCCTATCATTCCTCTATACGCAGTGACATTAACAGGTTTCTGTTGGATCCTTGTTTAATGTCAGATGAGGTGCCATAGGAGTTTTCATTGCTGAAGTTTGAGTAAGATCAAACTTCTTCAGCATATCTTTAACATACTTACCTTGGTTGATAAAAGTACCTTTTTCAGTTTGCTTGATCTGAAGTCCAAGGAAGTAAGTTAGTTCACCCATCATACTCATTTTATTTTCTTTCTTCATTCTTTTAGCGAAACGAGTACACATAGATGGGTTAGTAGAACCAAATATGATGTAATCAACGTATATTTGTACAAGAATAATATGACCTTTTATCTTTCTGAAAAACAAGGTATTATCAATTTTACCGCGTTCAAATTTTTCAGAGATAAGAAAAGATGAGAGAATGTCATACCAAGCACGAGGGGCTTGTTTTAGACCGTAGAGAGCCTTATCCAAGTCATATACATAATTTGGATGCTTAGGGTCGGAAAACCCCGGGGGTTGTTCAACATAGACTTTCTCATTCAGCTTTCTATTTAGGAATGCTGATTTTACATCCATTTGATATATTTTGAAGTCTTTGTAAACTTCATAAGCAAAGAGTCGAATTGCTTCGAGCCTAGCCACAGGGGCAAAGGTTTCATCATAGTCTATGACTTCCTCTTGTCTGTATCCCTGAGCAACAAGTCTAGCCGCAACATGTTCATCTAATTTGTTTCTAAACATCCATTTAGTGCCTATAACAGTCTTATCAGATGGTCTGGGAACGACATTCCAAACTTTGTTTCGAGCAAACTCAGTCAGCTCTTCTTGCATAGTGCTGACCCAGTTTGGATCTCTAAGGGCATCATCAGTCTTCTTTGGCTCTAATAAAGAAAGAAAGTTGACAAAGAGACAGATATTACCTGTACTTCGTCGAGTCTAAATACCTGCATCAGGATCACCAAGAATTTGATCTATGGGGTGATCTTTGGTCCATCGCTGAGCAGGAGCATAATCGCTCACTTCAGGAGTTGGATCAACAATAGGGATGTTCACTGATGAAGAAGCTTGAGGTTCATCAACTATTAATTGTTGAGTGTCAGACAAACCATTGTTCACTGAGAGGTTTTCAGACGAGGGAAGATCTGATGGAGGGAGTGTGTTTAGAGGTTCAGCTGAAACCCATGAGGTGGATTCAGCATTAGGTGGTATGTGTTTGGATCATCATCGGCGACTGAATGATCTTTATGCTGATGGTTTGTGAAGAAAGGTTTTGTTTCTCTATAATGAGAGAACATCTAAGCATTTAGTTCTTCATTGTCAGCGATAGGTTTAGAATTCGCTAAACGGGATTCGTCAAAGGTGACATGAATTGTTTCTTCTACAGTTTGTCTTCTCTTATTGAAGACTCTGTAGGCCTTAGAGATAGAGGAATATCCAAGAAATATTCCATCATCAGCCTTTGGGTCGAACTTTCCAAGAGAATCTTTGTTGTTTAGAATATAACACTGACAACCAAAGATGTGAAGAAAACTGATAGAGGGTTTCCTTCCATGAAATAGTTCATAAGTTGTCTTTCCAAATCGCTTTACTATTAGAGATCTGTTTTGAGTAAAGCATGCATTGTTTACAGCTTCAGTCCAGAATTGAGTAGGGAGATGAGAATCGTTGAGCATTGATCTATTGATCCAAACTCTCTCAGTGATTTGATAACGACCCTCTTCTCTACTTAGTGAAAATTACGTTTTAGTATGTATTAGTGTTTCACCATCAGCGATCAGACTGAGTTTGTTCAGTTATCGCTGATAGTCTTTCTAATAAACATTTCTATGTATTAGTGTTTCACTATCAGTGATCAAACTGAGTCTGTTCAGTTATCACTGTTAGTTCCTAAAGTAAACAGCCAACGTAATCCCTGAAGACAAGTCTCGCGTCAACATATGTTCATAGCTGAATCGAAGACAATGCCGCTGAACAAAGAGAAGTCTACTAGTGACCTGATGCGGATATCAGTGAAGCAAAGACAACTCTACTTATACGCGAAGGAACATGAGGAAAAGCTTCAGCGATAGCTGAACCTCTCTATCTCTGAATGTAGAGATACTCAGCGATCAATCGATCACAAAGCTTATGCCTCAAGTTTCCTTTTGTCTATCCTTGCACAACCTAGTACGATGTGTCAGAACGGACAAGTCTCTGCAACCATTCATACAACAACTCTGTCAACTACACTGTTCATGACCCGGCCGAAAGCATGTCTCCCAAAAGTCAGACTCCCAAAGCCAATCAGTGAACGCCACGTGTAAAGTATCCTGACATGCATTTAATGCATAGGGTATAAATAGGAAGTTCTCCCCTTCATCTGAAGGTGTGCTTCATCCTTGAACTCAATATAGAAACCCTTGTTTTCTATATCTCTTAATTCCCCATTCTCTGAATTTCTTGTGCAATTATCTTAGTGTTTCTTAAGTTTGTTTAGATTGAGTATGTCTTAATCTTATTCCGCAACAAACTTGTAAATTGTATTTTGATTTATCAATAAACAATTTATTAAACTTTAAATTATGTGTTTGTATTCAACCCCCCCCCCCTTCTACAAACTTGTTTAGCACCTTCGGGACCAACAAGTGGTATCAAAGCAGTTTGTTTAAATCTAATAAACAAGATCTTGCTGTATACTCTTCCTTGCTATTCTAAAATGGCATTAAACACAAACACAAACTACTATGATAATGGTTCACTTTCTAAACCTCCTCGATTTAGCAGAGATAACTTTTCTCTATGGAAAAATCGAATGATGCTATTTCTTGAAGGTGCGGATCCTACTATACCTGAATATATAGAAAACGGACCCTATGAACCTGTTAGAATTATAGTTGCGGTTCCCGCTACTGCCACCACTGAAGCTGTCCCTGAACGATATGTAGTTAAGGAAATAAGACAGTGGAGTGATGAAGATAAAAAGAAGGTAGGCATAGATGCAAAGGCAAAGACCATTATATCAATGGCTCTGCCTGATGAAGTTTTCCATTCCATCATGCATCTGAAAACTTCTAAAGAAATGTGGGAAACCATATGTGTTCAATATGAGGGCACCACTGAAATCCAAGAGACTCGAAAGATTAACTTGGTAAGACAGTATGAAAGTTTTATCACTGGTAAGAATGAATCTCTTTCTGACGTCCATCAGCGGTTTAACTGCCTAATCATTGACCTAAGAACTGTTGGTAGGACCTATTCTAATTCTGAGGTCCTAACAAAATTCTTGGAATGTCTTCCTGAAAGCTGGGACAGTTATTCAATATGTCTTAAGCTGACAAAAGACTTACATACTCTCTCTCTAAGCACTCTATATGGAATACTGCTCAACTATGAGCAATCTAATCTCCTGAAGAAGAATCTTGTAAAAGATTCTAAAGACTCTAAAAGCACTCCTGTTGCTTTAGTCTCTTCAGAGATAATTCCATCTCAGCGATCTACTCTCACTATCACTGAGTTAGATTCTGAATCTGAGGATCTATCAGACCCTGATCTTTCAGAGTTTGATGAGTCCTTAGCACTCTTGACAAACTCTTTTAAGAGATTTGCAAGAAAGAGCAACTTCCGAAGAAGTAAACCTCTCTCTCTTACTGAAAAGCCAAAATCAACTCCGGTTGATAAGGCTACTGCCACTTGCTATAACTGCGAAAAGATTGGACATTTTGCTAGTGAGTGCAGGTCGAAAAAGGTCTTCAAACCTTCTACCTCAAGAAGATCCAGTGATGACAAATACCAAAAGCTGAAGAACAAATATCAAAAGTTGAAAAGCTATCAGCGAAAAGGTAAAGGTCTCATCGCTGAAGAACACGACTGGGCTGAATCAGAAGAATCATCTTCTGATGAAGAAGAAGTCGCTAATCTTTGCCTCATGGCTGAGATTAAAGAAGAAGTGGAAGAACCATCTGAACCTTCTATGAGCTACATATCATCTCAGGTATCTATCTCTACAAATCCCTCTCTGCCTGAAGCTGAGAGAAGTCGCGCTGTTGATGTGCTGACGATTGACCTTTATTATGCCCTAAACGACAAAACTCAAGCTGAGAATAAAAATGTTCATTTAACTCAAGAGCTAGAGAAATGTCATGAAAATATCAAAGAACTAAATCTTTTAGAAGAAAAGTTGGAGGATCAAGTCATTATAAATGAAATCATCAGCATTGAACGTGAACAAGCCATTGCTGCTCTAAAAGCAGAAAAGGCTCATGTTGAAAAATGGTGCAAATCATCAACAAAGATCTCTGAGATAATAAATGCTCAAACTCCTGATAGTGATAAAACTGGTCTTGGTTTTTGGACACCTCAGGACGATCCTAAGGAAGAAAGTTCCTCGCTTAAGTTTGGAACTTTTGTCACCTCTTTCTTTGACACTTCTTATAATCAATTCTATCCCTGTTCTTCTTCAAATCCCATCCCTGAGGAAAAATCCAAAGACACTAAGTCTACGGATAAAGGAAAGTCCATTCTCCTTCCTAAGAAGGCAACCAGGTCTGTGATAGAAATCTTTGATCTCTGTCCTCCAAAGCTAAAGATTGACCTTAAACCTTCGAGATCTGAAGAAATGAAAATTCCTCCCAGATCTCAAGAGAAAAGTCTTCTTGGACCTGGCCCTGCTCATCTTAAACTTGCAAAACCTTCTACTTCTGATCCTAAAACCATTTTCAGATACAGAAAATGTTATCACTGTGGTTTTACTGATCATATTGCAAGTAAATGTCCAACTGCCACTGAAGCTGATAAAATAGCTAAAGTGAAGAAAAATGCCTCTAAAGCTAAGAAGGTCACCAAGGCTGAAAAATCAACCAAAGTGAAAAATACCACTAAGGTTAAGAAATTAACCAAAGTGAAGATTACCACTGAAGCTGAATCTTCATCTGCTAAGAAGACAGCTGATCCTTTCTTATCCACTAACTCTGAAGGACCCATTGAAAAGTGGGTACCAAACAACGTTTAATCTTCCTTATGTGTGCAGGGATCAAAGGGCATCTGGTATCTTGATAGTGGATGTTCTCGTCATATGACTGGACAAAGAGACCTACTCACTGAATACAAGGAAGAGAAAGGTCCCTCTGTGACTTTTGGTGGAAATGGAAAAGGATATACCCAAGGGTTTGGTGTTCTCAACAATGGGACAACTACCTTTAGAAGAGTCGCTTATGTAGATGGACTGAAGCACAATCTTCTAAGCATCAGTCAGCTATGTGATAAAGACTATGAAGTACGCTTTACTAAGAAAGCATGTTCAGTGGTAAATGAGAAAGGAAAACTTGCTCTCAGTGGTTATCGAAGAGAAAATGTCTATGTAATAGATATGGACTCTACTATCACTGATAACTTATGTTTTCTCTCTAAAGCCTCTTCTGATGTCAACTGGCTATGGCATAAAAGGCTCTCTCATCTAAACTTCAAAACCCTGAATTCTCTCTCATCTAAGGAACTGGTTTCTGGTCTTCCTCAGCACTCATATGCTAAAGAATCTCTCTGCTCAGCATGTGAAAAAGGAAAACAAACAAAAGCAAGTTTCAAGTCGAAACAAGTTTCCTCAGTGACAAGTCCTCTTCAGCTCTTGCATATGGATCTGTTTGGCCCTGTCAACATCCAATCAATAGCTGGAAAGAAATATACACTTGTCATTGTAGATGAATATTCTCTCTACACCTGGGTTATCTTTCTTCGCTGTAAGAGTGATACTCCAGAAGAACTAATATCTTTTGTGAAAAAGATGGAAGTGCTGAACAATCTTACTGTTCGTTCAATAAGAAGTGATCATGGAACTGAATTCAAAAATAGTTCCCTGAACAATTTCTTTGAAGACAAGGGAATCTCTCACAAGTTCTCTTCAGTAAGAACACCTCAGCAAAATGGAGTCGCTGAAAGAAGAAACAGAACGATCATAGAAGCTGCTAGATCAATACTCAGCGATTCTCATCTCCCTACTCAATTTTGGGCAGAAGATGTAAACACTGCATGTTTTACTCAAAACAGATCGCTGATAATAAAGCGATTTGGGAAGACAGCTTATGAACTTTTTGTTGGAAGAAAGCCTTCTATCAGCTTTCTTCATATCTTTGGTTGTCAATGCTTTATCTTAAACAACAGAGATCAACTTGGAAAGTTCGACCCAAAAGCTGATGACGAAATATTTCTAGGATATTCCTCCATCTCTAAAGCCTACAGAGTCTTCAACAAGAGAAGACAAACCGTAGAAGAAACAATTCACGTTACTTTTGATGAAACTCGCTCAGCGAACTCCAAACCAATCGCTGACAATGAAGAGTTAAATGCTTGGATGCTTTCTCACTACAGAGAAACTGAACCTTTCTTCTCAAACCATCAGCATTCAGATCCTCCAGTCGCTGATGATGATCCAAACATTATACATCCTACCGCTGAATCCAACTCATGGGTTTCAGCTGAACCTCTAAACACACTCCTACCATCAAATCTGCCTTCGTCTGAAAACCTCTCCAGTGAATCTACTCAACAGTTAATCGCTGATGAACCTCAATCGTCCTCATCAGTAAACATTCAAATTGTTGATCCAACCTCTGAGTTAAGCAATAATGCTCCTGCTCAGCGATGGACCAAAGATCACCCAATAGATCAAATTCTTGGTGATCCAGATGCAGGTATTCAGACACGACGAAGCTCAGGTAATATCTGTCTCTTTGTAAACTTTCTCTCTTTAATAGAACCAAAGAAGACTGATGATGCCCTCAGAGATCCAAACTGGGTCAGCGCTATGCAAGAAGAGCTGACTGAATTTTCTCGAAACAAAGTTTGGAATCTCATTCCTAGACCATCTGATAAAACTATAATAGGCACCAAATGGGTGTTTAGAAACAAGTTAGATGAACATGGAACTGTAACCCGCAACAAGGCTCGACTTGTTGCTCAGGGATACAGACAAGAGGAAGGCATAGACTATGATGAAACCTTTGCCCCTGTGGCCAGGCTCAAAGCAATTCGACTATTCTTAGCTTATGCAGTCTATAAAGACTTCATCGTGTATCAAATGGACGTAAAATCAGCGTTTCTAAATGGAAAGCTGAATGAAGAAGTCTATGTAGAACAACCACCAGGGTTCTATGACCCTAAGCATCCAAATTATGTTTATAAATTGGATAAGGCTCTCTATGGTCTAAAACAAGCCCCTCGTGCTTGGTATGACACTCTCATCTTTTCTTATCTCTGAAAATTTTGAACGTGGCAAGATTGATAATACGTTATTTTTCAGAAAGATAAAAGGTCATATAATTCTTGTACAAATATATGTCGATGACATAATATTTGGTTCTACTAACCCATCTCTGTGTACTCGCTTCGTTGAAAGAATGAAGAAAGAATATAAAATGAGTATGATGGGTGAGCTGACATATTTTCTTGGTCTTCAGATTAAACAATCTGACAAAGGTACTTTTATCAGCCAAGGTAAATATGTTAAAGATATGCTGAAGAAGTTTGATCTTACTCAAACTTCAGCGATGAAAACTCCTATGGCACCACCCCTGACACTTAACAAAGATCCTTCTGGAAAACCTGTTAATGTCACTGCCTACAGAGGAATGATAGGCTCCCTGCTGTATCTCACAGCAAGCCGACCTGACATCATGTATTCTACTTGTTTATGTGCACGCTATCAATCTGAACCCAAGGAATCCCATCTGATCGCTATAAAGCGAATTTTCAGATATCTGAAAGGAACTCCTAACCTCGGTCTTTGGTATCCCAAAGACTCAGGGTTCGATCTAACTGGTTATTCTGATAGTGATTTTGCAGGTTGTAAACTTGACAGAAAGAGTACCACTCGTGGATGTCAACTCTTGGGAGGAAAGTTGGTAAGTTGGACAAGCAAGAAGCAAAATTCTGTGTCCACTTCCACAGCTGAAGCTGAATACGTAGCCGCTGGAAGCTGTTGTTCTCAAATCTTATGGATGAGAAATCAACTATTAGATTATGACCTTCAGTTATCAAAGATTCCTATCTATTGCGACAGCACTAGTGCTATCGCTATAGCAAATAATCCAGTGCTACATTCAAAGACAAAACACATAGAGATCAGATATCACTTTATCAGAGACCGTGTGATGAATGGTGATATTGAACTTCACTTTATCCCTACTGACTTTCAGCTTGCTGATATATTCACCAAACCTCTTGATGAGACAAGGTTCAACTTTCTCATCAGTGAGCTTGGAATGCTGAACCTTGAAGAATAATTCTTCAGCGTTCATGTATTGCGTCAGTAATCAAAAGTTCCCCTTTCATCATTCTCTCTGATAAATATTCTGACTCTCAGGTATGTTTTCTCAATCCCTACAACTGAATCTTCATTCAGTTGAGATTTTTTAAAATATAAATCTTAATCACTGAATCTTTCTTCAAATGATTAAAAGCTTTTTGAAATTAAATTTATCACTGATATTTATATTCAGTGATCCTTTTAAAAGAAAATCTATCCCCATCTTTTCATCAGGGATACTTTCAAAAAGAAAATTCTATTGCTGATATTTTCTCTTCATTGATAAATTCAAAACGGACAAATGAACAGTCTCCTTCTTAACTATGACGTCATTTGAACCGACAATCCACGACATGCCTTTTTTTGACACGTTCGTCCATTGCTCTTCTATCCAATCACCTTCGTGGGACATGTCCATGTCATGATGTGCATTTGTTTTCCCGCTTCTCTCACATTCTCTCTTCTCTCTCTCACATATAAAAGGAATGCTTTTCTATTCTATCAATTTACGTTTTCTGGAAATACTTTCTAAGCAAGAATACTCTCTCAAGCATTCTAGCATTCTCAAGCTTTCTGCATCATCCTCTTCAAGATCAACAGGTTATTCTTGATTTCTTATCTTAAATCTTTTTACATAAAACTCCATTTATGGTCTACCATTATGGGTTTATAAGATTCTTATCACATAAAATCACTTTCATTTTTGATTTTATTCTTTAAAAACCGTTTTATTTTGATTGTTCTTCATTCAAAATCTTTGGTTTTTCTTCTTGTTCTTGTATCCTATCTTAAGAACACCTTTTTAATCTGTAAAATTGTATCCTATCTTGTTCTTGTTCTTATTCTTCTATTCATCTATCTGTTTACTCTCAGAATGTCTCAATCTGCACTTGTCGCCTCTAAAAATGTCAAGTTCGCCATCACTGATTCTGAACTTCCAAAGAACAACCATCTTGCTCGCCTTGACTTTGATGGTGTCAAGTACCCACATCTGGTGGAAGCTGCACAATTTCTAAGGCAATCCTGCATTGCCTATGCTATCACGGTGGATCCCACACCTTCGAAAGCTCTACTCCAGCAATTCTGGTTTACCGCTGAAGAAACCTCTCTCACCAACAAGAAGGGTGAACAAGTTCCTGCTATCTCCTTCAGCACTCAACTAGGCTCAGGGATGATGACTGCCCTAGGCCTGAGGAAAGCTCTTCGCTTCCCTGACAAGCCTAGGAATGGATATGACTCATTGCCAACTGACGTTGAACTCATCCAATTCCTGGATGCCATGGAATATGCTTGGGAACCCAAACCAAGGACGACTATTCCAAACAAGAAGCTGACTCTTGTGAAGAAGGCACTGATGCCTTCCCAGCTAAACTACTTCTTCTCACACATCATTCAGTGTATGAGTGGAAAGAGTGGGTCACTGGACCAAGCCAGCAAGGTTCAGGTCCAAATGGCTTACTCAGTGATCGCTGGGAAAAACTTCGACTACGCAACAGCTATCTTTGACGACCTGAAGTCAAAGATAGAGAAGACCGAGAGGGATCCCAAGGTTCCCTACGTACGCTTCATCTGCACGTACCTGAAGTTCCTCTATCCTTCTACTTACCCCACTAATGCGGATGCATCCTTTCCGAAAGTGGGTCAGCGATCACTGGAGGTCAAGACGCTCCCCAATGAGGTAAGTATCTCTGAACTTCGCTCTCGTCTCTCTCTCCTCACTTCTTCGTCTTCAGCGGCCACGCAGGAGGTTCCTTCTTCTGCTATCCCTGCCGCTACCCCTTCCAAACGACCATCAACTGGCTCCCTTGGTTCTTCGAAGAAGGCCAAGGTGACCAAGGAGAAAGCTACTTCTAGCTCTATACCTAAGGATGTTTCTCTACAAACTTCCTTAGATGCTTTCGTGGGTCTCTCCTCCACATCCTCAGCTCCAACCACTTCAACCGTGCCAGCGATCTCGGTCGCTGTCACAACAACAGTGACACAACCTGAGGTAACTACCCCTATCCCTACATCTTCTATCCCCATCTCTAGTTCTCCTATTTCTTTGGTCTCTAACACTCCCTCTATCCCTACTCCTCAGTTTGGACCCATAGGACCTGAACATCATTCTTTTGAGGAATCTCTGCAATTCTACAAAATGTTTGATAATTCAGGTAATCCTATAACCTTATACACTACTCCCAACTCACCATATAAGCCTGGTTCTGAAAAACTAACTTATCTTTCAGGTCCTAGTCTGGCGACTGTTGACACCAATGTCAACAGTTTGAGTTCAAAGGTGGATTCTCTTTCTGCTTCTCTCAACAACACCACCAGCGTTGTTCAAACAGCTGGTGATGCATTGAAGACGCTGACTGCCACCTGCGCCTCCAAAGCTGATCTGTCTCACATCGCTACTCTTCAGGCAGCGATTGTCAAAGTCAGGGAAGAATCCAAGCAGCAGTATGGTGACCTGACTGCAAAGATCGATGCCTGCACTGCGACTCTTCAGCAAGTCCTCGACAAGCTGAATGCACCAGCTCCAGTTCCTGCTCCATCATTTACAGAAGATGATCGTTCAGCACTGACCATAGCTGTGGAATTCATTCACCTAGCTACGTCCGACATCCCTGCACTTGAAGGACGACTCACAGGTTTGAAGGCTGAAGTCCAGAAGCTGGCTACTGCATCAACTTCATCTCCTTCAAAAGACCTCTCCCTTGTTGATAATGACAAAGAGGGGGAGAAGACAGCTGAAGAAAACACGGATGCTGAAGTTATTGCTGAACCACTGAAGGAAACTCCCTCTCAGGTTGAGGGGGAGATAGCTGCTGATAAAGCCCCTCCTACCATCGCTGAAATAGTCGATGATGAAGAGGAGGATGAAGACGATGATGAAGACCTTGATCTTGAAGATCAAGCGGATGATTCTCATCAAGATGATGATGATGACGATGAGGAAGATCCATCTCTCTGGTGTTCTTCAGCCGCCACATCATCAGCGATAGCTTCGAAAGAAGTTATCCAAGCAGGGGGGAGACAAGGATCATCTACAGGAACCCCTTCCCAAAGCAAAGGTGTATCTGCTAAGGAAACCCTGAAGATGATCTCACTACCTGAGGAGAATCCTTCTCAGGTATGCCTTACTCTTGTTCCCTTATCTTTCTATAAAAATCCTACCCTTGTTTCTTTCTAGCCTTTATCTCTCTTCTTTCCTTAAAAATAATCTAACTTCTTTTTCATTTTCTGACCAGACAGTTCTCTCCCCTGCTTAAGGGATCTGAACTACAAATAATTCCAGCTACTATCGCTGAAGACATAATCCCAATCTCTATCGCTGAGATTGATGAAGAAGAAGAAGAAGAAGATTCCCTGGTCCATCCAGGAAGGCCTTCTCAACCATCTCAATGGTCAGAGAAAGTGATGAAGAAAAGAGTTGAAATAATCGCTCAACTAGAAAGTCAACGGCTGAAAATTCCTCTTCAAACATCCTTCTCAGAGCTCGACTTCCTCACTGAAGCTGAACGAGAAGAATCTGCCAAAGCTGAGAAACTGTTCGCTGAATGCAGACGAGATGCCCAACTCGCTTTAAAGATTCAATCTTCTCAAGTCAAGGACAAGAAGCTGAAAAGAAAGCCTGTGGAAGTTCAAGCTGCACTGCTGAAAGAAATTGAAGAGGAACGCTCCAAAGAACAAGAGATCAACGATAAGTCTATCGAATGGTGTAAACAGAAGATGGATTATCGCTTTGATCTTCTTCCAATAACATCCGTGACTATCTCTGGTCGCAAGAAGAAGAATCAACTCTCAGTGACCATGGAGATTACCAGAGAGGATGGAACTCAAAAAGCTATGTACGTTTCCAAACTTGAAGGCTTCGGGTTTACAGAGTGGATAGAATTCTGGGATGCGCTGAAGAAATCGAAATCTACATACAGAGGCTACGTTGAAGGACTTCTTAAAGCTCTCATCAACAGAGTCACTTCTGTACTGAATCTGCCATCATCAGGAATGAAACTTCAAGAAACTCAAGAGAAGAATTGGGTCCTCCTCCTCTGAAGACGTCGCCATCATCAGGAATGAAACTTCTATCAAATTTTCAAGAGATGCACTGTTTGGTCCTCCTCCTGATCTTTCAGTTCTGGATTTATCTCTGCCTCCTGGTGGTCCTTTCCAAGCTGGTCAAGTAATTGACAATCCTTATGGAATATTCTTCAGAGATGATGATGAGGAACTCAGATTTCAAAGAGTCTCTGAGATTCCTATCTGTCCTCTGAATCATCTCAAGGATCTCTTATGCTTATGGTGTGACTTCTTCCCTGCTGCTGAGAAAATCAAAGAAATTATCAGCCAAGAATCCTTGGAACGAAGACAGAAAGGAGAAGAAATACCTGAGTATATGATAAATCCTCCTAAGTCTTCTTATAGCTGATAGATTAGTTTTCTTTTCTGTAATCTATTAGTTGTACTTACAGTAGTTAGTTATTTACTTGTAATTTTCATTCCTTGTAATTCTCTTCTTGAATTAATGAAATTTCAGTAAAGTACTTAACTTCGTCAGTGCTGTAAAAGATCCCTCAAAATAGTAATTGGGACATGTATGTTACGAGTCCTGATTATTCCATCATTTTGAATCATAAAGTAATTTTCTTCAGTTACTTTGTCATTATCAAATAGGGGGAGATTGTTGATCCAAACTCTCTCAGTGATTTGATAACGACCCTCTTCTCTACTTAGTGAAAATTACGTTTTAGTATGTATTAGTGTTTCACCATCAGCGATCAGACTGAGTTTGTTCAGTTATCGCTGATAGTCTTTCTAATAAACATTTATATGTATTAGTGTTTCACTATCAGTGATCAAACTGAGTCTGTTCAGTTATCACTGTTAGTTCCTAAAGTAAACAGCCAACGTAATCCCTGAAGACAAGTCTCGCGTCAATATATGTTCATAGCTGAATCGAAGACAATGCCGCTGAACAAAGAGAAGTCTACTAGTGACCTGATGCGGATATCAGTGAAGCAGAGACAACTCTACTTATACGCGAAGGAACATGAGGAAAAGCTTCAGCGATAGCTGAACCTCTCTATCTCTGAATGTAGAGATACTCAGCGATCAATCGATCACAAAGCTTATGCCTCAAGTTTCCTTTTGTCTATCCTTGCACAACCTAGTACGATGTGTCAGAACGGACAAGTCTCTGCAACCATTCGTACAACAACTCTGTCAACTACACTGTTCATGACCCGGCCGAAAGCATGTCTCCCAAAAGTCAGACTCCCAAAGTCAATCAGTGAACGCCACGTGTAAAGTATCATGCCATGCATTTAATGCATAGGGTATAAATAGGAAGTTCTCCCCTTCATCTGAAGGTGTGCTTCATCCTTGAACTCAATATAGAAACCCTTGTTTTCTATATCTCTTAATTCCCCATTCTCTGAATTTCTTGTGCAATTATCTTAGTGTTTCTTAAGTTTGTTTAGATTGAGTCTGTCTTAATCTTATTCCGCAACAAACTTGTAAATTGTATTTTGATTTATCAATAAACAATTTATTAAACTTTAAATTCTGTGTTTGTATTCAACCCCCCCCCCTCTACAAACTTGTTTAGCACCTTCGGGACCAACATGATCTGGCATCTTCAATGATCGTTCTATTTCTTCTTTCAGCGACACCGTTCTGCTAAAGAGTTCTTACAGAGGAGAAGTTGTGAGAAATTTCCTTACTCTCAAAGAAGTTGTTCAGGGAACTATTTTTGAATTCAGTTCCATGCTCACTTCTTATTGAGCGAACATTAAGATTATTCATTACTTCCATCTTTCTAATAAAAGATATTAGTTCTTCTGGAGTGTCACTTTTACAACGAAGAAAGATAACCCAGGTGTAGCGAGAGTATTCATCCACAATGACAAGTGTATATTTCTTTCCAGCTATGGATTGGATATTGACAGGGCCAAACAGATCCATATGCAAGAGTTGAAGAGGACTTGTCACTGAGGAAACTTGTTTAGATTTGAAACTAGCTTTAGTCTGTTTTCCTTTCTCACATGTTGAACATAGAGATTATTTGGCATATGAGTGTTGAGGAAGACCAGAGACCAGTTCCTTAGTAGAGAGAGAATTCAGGGTTTTGAAATTGAGATGAGAAAGCCTTTTATGCCATAGCCAGTTGACATCAGAGGAGGCTTTAGAAAAAGAAAACACACATTTTCAGTGGTAGTAGAGTCCATGTCTATTACATAGACATTTTCCATACGGTAACCATTGAGAGCAAGTTTTCCATTCTCACTCATCACTGAACATGCTTTCTTATTGAAGCGAACTTCGTAGTCTTTGTCACATAGCTGACTGATGCTTGGGAGATTGTGCTTCAGTCCATCTACGTAAGCGACTTTTCTTAAGGTAGTTGTCCCATTGCTGAAGACACCAAACCCTCTGGTATATCATTTTCTATTTCCACCAAAGGTTACTGAGGGACCTTTCTCTTCCTTGTATTTAGTAAGCAGGTCTTTTTGTCTAGTCATGTATCGAGGGCATCCGCTATCTAGATACCAGATACCCTTCGATCCTTGCAAACATAAGGAAGATTAATTTTTTATTGTTACCCACTTTTCAATGGGTCCAGTAGGGTTTGTGGAGATGTAAGGTTCAACAATCTTCACAGCATATGAAGATTCAGCTTCAGTGGTAACCTTTACTTTGGTTAATTGTTTAACCTTAGTGGTATTCTTCACCTTGGTTGATTTCTCAGCTTTGCTGACCTTCTCAGCTTTGGGGGCATTCATCTTCACTTTAGCTATCTTATCAGCTTTTGTGGCATTAGGACATTTACTGAGAGGAGATATAACTCATGGAAGTTCCTGTTGCTTCTTCCATTTCTTCTTTAATCTCAGCCATAAGACAAAGATTAACAACCTCTTCTTCATCAGAACTAGATTCTTCTGATTCAGCCCAGTCATTCTTTTCAGCGATAAGACCTTTACCTTTTCTTTTAAAGTTTTTCAACTCTTGATATTTCTCTTTCAGCTTAAGGTATTTGCTATCACTGGTTTTCTTTGAGGTAGAAGGTTTGAAGACTTTCTTTGACCTGCACTCACTTGCAAAATGTCCAATCTTTTCACAATTATAGCAAGTAACAGTAGCCTTATCAACAGGGGTTGATTTTGGCTTGTTAGTTATAGAGAGAGACTTATTTCTTCTGAAATTGCTTTTTCTTGCAAACCTTTTGAAAGAGTTTGTTAAGAGTGCTAAGGATTTATCAAACTCTGAAAGGTCAGTGTCTGATAATTCCTCAGAGTCAGAATCTAACTCAGTGATAGTAAGAGTAGATCGCTGAGATGGAATGATCTCTAAAGAGACTAAAGCAACAGGAGTGCTTTTGGAGTCTTTAGAATCTTTTACAAGATTCTTCTTCAGGAGATTTGATTGCTCATAATTGAGCAATATTCCTTATAAGGTGCTACGAGAGAGAGATTTTAAGTCTTTTGTCAGCTTAAGACACATTGAGTAACTGCCCCAGCTTTCAAGAAGACATTCCAAGAATTTAGTTAAGACCTCAGAGTTAGAATAGGTCCTACCAGCAGTCCTTAGATCAATGATTAGACAGTTAAATCTCTAGTGAACATCAGATAAGGATTCATTCTTACCAGCAATAAAACTTTCATATTGTCTTACCAAATTAATCTTTCGGGTTTCGTGGACTTTGGTAGTACCTTCATATTGAACATATATAGTGTCCCACATTTCTTTGGCAGTTTTAAGATGCATGATGGAATGGAAATCTTCATCAGGCAGAGCCATAGAGATAATGATCTTTGCCTTTGCATCTAAGCCAACCTTCTTTTTATCTTCATCGCTCCATTGTCTTATTTCCTCAATAGCATAACGTTCAGGGACAGCAGGAGTGGTGCAGTAGCTGGAACGACAACCATGATTGTGAAAGGTTCATAAGGGCCATTTGCTACATATTCAAGTATAGTGGGATCTACACATTCTAGAAATAGCATCATTCGATTTTTTCAGAGAGCAAAGTTATCTCTGCTAAATCGAGGAGGTTTTGAGAGTGAACCATTATCATAGTAGTTTGTGTTTGTATTGAGTGCCATATTAAGAATAGCAAGGAAGAGAATAAAGCAAGATCTTGTTTATGAGATTAAACAATCCGCTCTGATACCACTTGTTAGTCCCGAAGGTGCTTAACAAGTTTGTAGAGGGGGGGGTTGACTACAAACACGGAATTTTAAAGTTTAATAAATTGTTTATTGATAAATCAAATCACAATTTACAAGTTTGTTGCGGAATAAGATTAAGTAAAACCTAATCTAAACAAACTTAAGAGTCACTAAGAGGTTGCACTAGAAATAGAGAATGGGGGATTGAGAGAATATAGAAAACAAGGGTTTCTATATATTTAGAAAGATGAAGGCTACACTCAGATGGAGTGTTGATCTTTCTATTTATACCCCATGCATTAAATGCACGTCAGAGTACTTTACACGTGTCCTTCAATGGTTGGTTGCATGGGTCTGACTTTAGGAGACATGCTTTCGGCCGTATTATGAACAATGTAGTTGACAGAGTTGTTGTATGAATTTCTGAAGAGATATGTCTATTCTGACAATCGTACGATGTGTGCATGGGTAAGACAAAAGAGACCTGAGGCATAAGCTAAGTGATCATCAATCGCTGAATATCTCTTCGTTCAGAGATATAAAGAAGTTCAGCTATCGCTGAAGCTTTTCCTCAGGATTCTTCGCGCGTGTAGACTTGTCTTCGCTTCACTGATATCCGCATCAGGTCATGAGTAGACTTGTTTTTGTTCAGCAGCTTTGTCTTCGATTCAGCAGTGAAAATCTTTTGTCGCGAAACTTGTCTTCAGGGATTACGTCTTACTGTTTATAAGAGAAATCATCAGCGATACTGAACATACTCAGTATTTGATCGCTGATGGTGAAACATATATACATATGAATGTTTATAAGAGAGATCATCAGCGATAGCTGAACAGACTCAGAATGATCGCTGATGATGAAACACTAATACATAATGTTAAACGTAATTTTCACTAGGTATAGAAAAGGGTCATTATCAAATCACTGAGAGAGTTGGATCAACAAATGACATTTAATTAAAAGGGAACAATATATTTTATATGGAAAATTAAATCGTATATGGACCCTGATTCCTATTACCAGACTCTAAATATTTAATTGGACCCTAAATTGTTTTTGAGCCTCCAACACGTTGACAACCTAGTCTCAAGAGGGTTTTATAACCCTAGATCTAATTACATGCTCTATCTCCTCGAATTCAAAAGTCGCAAGCGGCTATCGTCATCGGCTTTCGTCGTCTCTCAAGTCTGCGATCACCGATCTTGACTAGATTCTGTGGGAATAGTCCCCAAGCTATTGATATGCCATGACTGGACCAAGATTCTAAACGGTCAAGGGGTGTCAAGGTCGCCACCGTTAATGGTTGGTAGAAGTGGTTTCCGGTAAGCCTGCGGCCATCGACATGTGTGCCTTGGCGGCCATAGTTGGCATCTATTCTTCGAGTTATCTACCAGCAACATTTTTTTTTGCACAGATCAACCTAAGATCGAAAAAGGGTTCTCCGTTTCTTGATGTTTCTTCTGTCCATCGTTGGTCGATTACATCTGTTGACAGTGATGGTTTCTCCTCTAAAGACTAAAGACTGTTATACCTCTAACTCCAGGCGCCGGTGACTGGCCATAGACCATCATTGGACTGTATCCTTTGTGGTTCGGTCGGACATCTTTTTTGCCGCCTGTTACACGGTTAAGATCGTCACTGTCGGCACACGTGCTATGCGGCTGGGGTCTTGGGTGTTGGTGTTGGTCTTCCCTCGTCAACCGAGCTATTGATAGTGTCGTCGTCGCTGGCCTACGTGCTATGCGGCTAGAGTTTTCGTGATCGACGTTGTCGTCTCGTGTCGAACGGCTGTTTTAGTGATGTTTTGGGCGGTCGCGGCTATGGCCCGAAGACACTGCCATGTTCTCCTCTTTGGTTAAAAATTGTTATTTGGTTCGGTTGTTGCCATTCAAGTTTCTCATAGGCTCATGGTTTGTCTCTTTTGTCGACCTCTCTCAGCTTGGAATCACGATTTTGCGATGTTTCCCTAATCTAGTTGATTTTCGACTTGTACCTTAAATTATCGACTCAAAGGGCCAATGTCGTTACGTTTTTGTCTTGAATCGCAAAACCAACTCAACTTCATTGCTCAGATTATTCATCCTAACCTGTTCAAGAAAATTGCTTCTTATTCTACAAAGTTTGAAGATCTGATGATCTTATCGACGTTCATGCCGAGAGGAAACCTTGCGGATGTTTTATTTATTAAATTCATTTTTTTTCTAGTTGAAACAATTTCAACGTTTGTTTTTTTCCATATGAAAAACATTAAATTTTTGTTTGTTTTTTTTTCAATATGAAAATCGTTAATTGTTTTTTTTTCCAGATAAGCCTCAAGGCGTGAGGCGTGGTGTGGCGGCGAGGTCAAGCCTCAAGCCTTGGACGCCACGGCGAGATCACAACGTTTCTCAAGGCGTGACTTATAGCGACAAATTTTTATATCATATATATAATTATATACATAAACATATGTTTTCTACTATGACTCAATAAATCAATGATACTAAGCAATTTAAATTAAGTTATATATAAAAAAAAACTAACAAATAAGACATTAAAAAGATAAGTAAAATCAAATATTGTGTTACAAAAATCGTGTATTACGTCGTGGCGTGCCTTAGGCATAACGTGGCCTGAGACACAAGCCTTGAGCCATGACGCGCCATGGGGGCTGTTGCAGCGAGTTTTTTCGAACTTTGTGAAACATGCATGAAATAATTGAAAAAGACATAGTTCGAGATCTGACACATTTACATGAAGAGCATTCTATGCCACATGGCGATTTATAGGCTAGCAACATTTTGTTTGATGACAACTTGAATGATGTTCTTGGATACTACTGTAATCAACTCGGATGATGTCCTTGCATGTGGAATGATCATGATCGAGCTAATGTTTGGAAACCCAATTGATGCTGAGGAATATAAACATTTTTCATCATACGATGGCATGCCACTTCGTCTTATTATCAGTGAGTGATATAATTGGATTGGAGATAAAGCATAAAAGACTTGCAGGCCTTCTTGATCCTATGATCAAAGAAGAGATGGAAACTAGTGAAAGAGTTTGGATTATGCATTTCGCTGTAATTGCTCAAAGGTGCTTTCTACCGGCCGATCATCGGCCAGGAATTCAATCTATCGACGAATTTCTTGTTTGAATATAAGGTTTTCCATTTTGATGTTTGAACAGTATGAACAAATAAGAGATTTACGTTGTTTTTGAATTGTTGATAGGTTGCAAGATATTAGTAGAAAAAATGTAATTCATGTAACGTTAATATACATTTGCCTGTTAAGAGATTTTTGTCTCTCTTGTCAAAGACACATTTGAGGATCGGGTAATCACTATAAAAATGTTTTAGAAATTGGTTATACGACCCATGACTATTAATTACTCAAGCATTTCTATCAATCTTTATATAGCATGTGATTTTTTTAGTTTTTTTATTATGAACATAAATTTTACTTAGCTTTTATCCTCTCTTCCTATAACCAAACCCTAAAAGCGTCTTCAAAATGATATATATGGCAATAAATGATTATTAAAAGTTGATGTTGACATTGGTAAGAAGGAATCTCTTACATTGGACTTCGTTCTCACAAATGTCAACATCAACAATTTTTTCAATTTCCAATACATAAATTGACTTGATTTTGACACTAAAGGTGGTGTCATTATCATTGCCCTTAATAGTTACTATAATGAAATTTTTTTCTAATTTTTAACAATCCTAATCCATTGAAAAAAAAAATCCTGGAGGATGGAAACTAAAAGTAAGTTTATATGGGAAATGAGCCTTTTTTTCTATTTATTTAATATCCCAAACGCAATTATTTTTATTTTTATTTGATATGTTTATTAACGAATTTTAGGTGGAAAAACACGATCAATGTCTCCAGAAGCATGACCGACTTCATCAACTTATTATAAATACTTTTTGTCACTTCATTAATTGATGCTGAGGAATATAAACGTTTTTTTATCATACAATGGCATGCCACTTCGCCTTATTATGAGTGATATGATTGGATTGGAGATAAAGCATAAAAGACTTGCAGTCCTTCTTGATCATATGATCAGAGAAAAGATGGAAACTAGTGAAAGAGTTTGGATTATGTATTTCGCTGTAATTGCTCAAAGGTGCTTTCTATCGGCCGATTATCGGCCAGAAACTCAATCCATCGATGAATTTCTTTTGTGAATATAAGGTTTTCCCTTTTGATGATTGAACAATATGAACGAATAAGAGATTTACATTATTTTTGAATTGTTGATAGGTTGCAAGATATTAGTAGGAAAAATGTAATTCATGTAGGTTTAATATACATTTGCCTGTTAAGAGATTTTTATCTCTCTTGTCAAAGAAGCATTAGAGGATTGGGTAAGCATTATTAAAAGTTTTAGAAGTTGGTTATACGACCCATGACTATTAATTACTCAAGCATTTCTATCAGTCTTTATATAGCATGTATTTTTTTAGTTTTTTTTATTGTGAACATAAATTTTACTTAGTTTTTATCCTCTCTTCCTAAAACGAAATCCTAAAAGCGTCTTCAAAATAATATATGGCAATAAATGATTGTTGTTGATGTTGACAATGGTAAGAAAAAATCTTTTACATGAGACTCCGTTCTCACAAATGTCAACATCAACAACCTTTTCAATTTCCAATAAATAAATTGACTTGATTTTGACACTAAAGATGGTGTCATTATCATTTCTCTTAATAGTTACTAAAATGAAATCTTTTTTCTAATTTCTGATAATCCCAATCCGTTGAAAAAAAATTCCTAAAAGGATGGAAAGTAAAAGTAAGTTTATATAGGAAATGAGCAATTTTTTCTATTCATTTAATATCCCAAACCCAATTATTTTTATTTTTATTTGATATGTTTATTAACGCGTTTTAGGTGGGAAAACACGATCAATGTCTCCGAAAGCATGACCGACTTCATCAACTGATTATAAATTCTTTTTGTCACTTCATTGTCTTAGACGATTGAGAGATATTGTGAGATACAATGAATGATCTTTCTATCTTTGTACTACTTTTAGTTCTTACACTATCGTTCATGGCGTTCATCATTGTCATAACATTTGTTTAATTTTGTGTTCGGAGAGTCAAGCCAGTGAAGAAGCATCCAGATTCTTGACGGTTAAGAGACAAATCAACAGTTTGATGAGGAGTATATCAACAAATGGAGTCAATGAAAACAATATTGAACTTACAACACAACTGAGATTGAACGAAGAAATAGCAGAGGATGTTGTAAGTGATCTACACTTTTTGACACGATTGCACTTTTTTTGCGTGAAGAACTGTTAAGAGCAAGAAAATGAGATCTTAGAAAAAAATAGAGTCGGAAAGTGCTTCAAGAAAGTTCTAAAAGGCGGAAGGATTTTCGTAGGAAAATACTACCCAAAAACATTTAGAGTAGAAGATTTCAAAAAACCAAGTGAACTTCATTGCTCAGATTATTTATCCTAATCTGTTGAAGCAAATTGCTTCATATTCTACAAAGGTTGAGGATCTGACGATCTTATCTATGTTCATGCCGAGAGGAAACCTTGTGGATGTTTTATTTGGTAAATTCATTTTTTTCTAGTTGAGACAATTTTAAAGTTGGTTTTTTTCCATATGAAAAACGTTAAATGTTTGTTTTTTTTCCATATGAAAAACGTTAAATGTTTATTTGTTTTTTCAGATGAAGCAGATAAAGCTGCTTTGAACTGGAACATGAGTGAATAATTGCAAAAGACATAGTTCGAGGTCTAACACATTTACATGAAGAGCATTCTATGCCCCATGGAAATTTATAGGCTCGCAACATTTTGTTTGATGACAACTTGAATGATGTTCTTGGAGACTACTGTCATCATCGATTCTTGAATGGCCAAGGGAAAAGGGAACTGTTACGACGTTCGTGTTCCATATCGGATGATGTAATTGCATGTGGAATGATCGTGATCGAGCTAATGTTTCGAAAACCAATTGATTCTGAGGAATAAAAACTTGTTTTCATCATATGATCTTATTATTAGTGATATGATTGGATTGGAGTTAAAGCATAAAAGACTTGCAGGCCTTCTTGATCCTATGATCAGAGAAGAGATGGAAACTATTCAAAGAGTTTGGATTACGTATTTCACTGTATTTGCTCAAAGGTGTTTTCTACCGAAAGATCATCGGCCAGGAATTCAATCCATCCACGAATTTCTTCTGTGAATATAAGGTTTTCCCTTTTGATGTTTGAACATTATGAACAAATAAGAGATTTACATTGTCTTTGAATTGTTGATAGGTTGCAAGATATTAGTAGGAAAAGTGTAATTCATGTAGGTTTAATATACTTTTGCTTGTTAAGAGATTTTTGTCTCTCTTGTCATCTTGTCAAGGATGCATTTGAGGATTGGGTAAGCAATATTAAAAGTTTTAGAAGTTGGTTATACGATCCATGACTATTAATTATTCAATCATTTCTATCAGTCTTTATTTAGCATTTGATTTTTTTTTATTGTGAACATAAATTTTACTTAACTTTTATCCTCCCTTCCTAAAACGAAACCCTAAAAGCGTCTTCAAAATGATATATATGGAAATAAATGATTCTTCTCTTGAGATTCTGCAAAAGCAAAGGTGGGAATCTGTTTCCTGGAATGGAAGAAGTTGATGGTTGGGGACGTTGTTAGAGTAGGTATCCTACACTCTCTGTTTCCTTTATGATCATGTCAAATCATTCGATTATTTTTGTTAGTTGAGACTTTAAAAAGTAATAGCCTCCCTCCTCATATTTGCTTTACGCTCGAAGAGAATTGGACATTGAACCATAATTAGTAAGTCATCTCTTATGTAGTTGATTGTTTGGCCATTACCGTGTTCCTAGTTCTGCGATATTGTGATGTTCGATTAAAAGCATAACTGTTTTTTTTCTCGAAAGACAGTCTCCTTATGGCCAAAGTTGTTATGTATATCTATACTATATAGAAAGAGCTTAAACGATTATTGTTGAATTTTAAGAGGTGCCATTTGTTTTGCGCCATGTACATACTTCAATCAAGCTAGAAGTGATTTTTAGGGTGAAGAGAGACAAAAATCTTTTAACAAGCAAAGGTATATTAAACCTATATGAAATACAATTTTCCTACTAATATCTTGAAACCTATCAATAATTCAAAAACAATGTAAATCTCTTATTTATTAATACTGTTCAAACATCAAAAAGGGAAACCTTATATTCATAGAAGAAATTTGCCGACGGATTGAATTCCTAGCCGATGATCAGCCGGTAGAAAGCACCTTTGAGCAAGTATAGCGAAATACATAATCCTGACTCTTTGACTAGTTTCCATATCTTATCTGATCATAGGATCAAGAACACCTGCAAGTCTTCTATGCTTTATCTCTAATAAAAATAACTCGAAGTGGCATGCCATCGTATGATGAAAAACGTTTATATTCCTCAGCATCAATTGGTTTTCGAACATTAGCTCGATCATGATCATTCCACATGCAAAGACATCATCCGATAGGGAAGAGGAACGACTTGAAAGTTCCCTTTTCTCTTCGCTATTCAAGAGTCGTTGATGACAGTAGTCTCTAAGAACAACATTCAAGTTGTCATAAGACAAAATGTTGCTAGTCTTTAAATTGCCATGTGGCAATGAATGCTCTCCATTTAAATGTGACAGACCTCGAACTATGTATTTTTGCAACTCCTACACGCATGTTTTGAAGTAATTATTATTATAACAATATTGGCTAGTCGACCTCTATCAATAAGCATGATTAGTCCCAATCTAACTTCACTTGATCTAGTCAAGCTTTTTCTTAATTAGCATTATTGGACCGGTCTAACTCTACTAGATCGGTCGACCTTTATCAATGTGCATGACTGTCGATTTCTATTAATGGTGTGTTACTGGACTAGTCATACTTGATTGGAACTAGTTGAGGTCTATCAATGAGATTGACTGAAAACAGTCGGACGAGTCTAACTCTATTGGGTCCGGTCGATCTAATAAATGTTCGTGACTGACCAGTTACCAAGTTCGAGCCATTCTAGCTTTATCAGTGAGCATGGTTGAACCAGTCGCACCTGGAGTTAGTCTAGCTCTATCAATGAGCACGATTGGACAAGTCGCACCATACTTATGCTATTCGAGCCTTTTTTAGATGCATGATTGGACCAGTCTAACTCTAATGATTTGTTTGATTTATATCAATGTGCATGACTCGACCTAGTCACACTATACTATAGTTAGTCTAGCCTTATCAAAGAGCATGACTGAACCAGTTACACCAAACTAGAGTCGATCAAGCTTTTTTAAGTATCATGACTTGACTGGTCTAACTCTGTTGAGTCAGTTAATGTGTCAAATCTACCATTTTAAGTATAACATCATCTTAGATGTATGCAATGAAAATTCAATATAACCTAATTTAACATAAGCAAGTATAATAATTGGACCTTGTTGGGTTCTACTAAAGATATGTTATCGTTGGACCTGACTGGATTAGTCAATCATTGTTAATTGGATGCAATGATAATTCAACTCATAAATAGTTTAGCATGATCAAGTATCATGATTGCACACAATTAGTTCTACTGAGGACATGATATCATCAAACCTTAGTGGAACAATCAAACATTGTGAATATATATGAATGGACATGTTAGTGTCGCAAAATATCCAACTTTCTATTTTAAGTATATTATATTATCATTTTGGTTAACTTTAGTGAGAATTCAATCGAAACTACTTTAGCATTATCAACAATCATAATTGGATGCACTTGGGTTTTATTGAATACATGATATCACCATATCGTACTGGACCATCAAGCACTATTAATATGTATGAATCGACATGTTAGAGTATTGTTGTTTCTAGTCTTCCATTTATAATCTTGGTTAGATTTAGTGAAAATAATTGAGCTTTATTTTCTAATTGATTTTGACGGGCCATCTTTGCATTTGAGCTCTTTCGTGCCTCTTGGGAACATTACGAGCTATTAACTTCAATAACTCATTTTCAGAGATATGTCAATCCATTTGTTGGGCACTGAGTAAGGGTTTCTACATATGTGAGCATTCAAGTTGCCAAGTTATAGTATTCAAAGCACCAAACACATTCCAACAATTTTGCTTACTCGTATGCAACTATAGCATGCACACAAGAAAGTTTACCAAGATCAAACACGAGATATGCGCAATTATTCTAAATGAAATTAACAATAGATAGTTTTCTTCTTTTAAAAGACGTCGATTTGTTATCCCCAAACCGGAGACATTCGAGTATTTTAGTAGCAAATAATCATAAATATTATATCCAAAGAAAAGAAAGTTCATTAGGATCGGTCTAACTCGACTAGCTAAGGCTCGACCGGACCACCCCGACTCTACTGGACCACCCCGGCTCGACCGGACCATCTTCTTCGGCAAATGACGTTGATTTTCGATGAAAATTGCTGTAAATCAACATTTTTTATATTTAAAAAAGATTTTACACAACTTAAACATTCTCCATTTATGTTTTTTCATTTTTTTCAAATCAAATATCATACATAAGTTATCTTTGTTACTTCTCGTATGTTCAAAGAACCTCTTTTACCACCGGTTGAAATGCTTGTTGACGGGAAATTTGATATAAGATGAGAAAACAGAAGAAAGCTCGTTAAAAACATTGAAATTGAATAAGAATGGACGATTTATGGGTAGATGAAATGATGGTACATTAAGGTTTCTTAGTTTAGAAATTGGGGAAGAAGGGGTCAACGCTCCTTTTGAGTTTACAGATTTTTTAGTACCCATTAAGAGTATTTTAGTAATATTACAATTTAAAGTTTTATTTTAGTTTTTTTTAATAACCTAGGGTATTATAGGAATAACACATTTATGAGGTCATCAAGTTAATTTTAAATTTTAAAAGGTCATGGAGCTAATTAAAACGTCATTTAAGGTTATTTAGCTAATTAGCCCGGATGGGGAGAAGATGGAGACGAATTTTGAAGCGGGAGAAGACGGAGAAGCCTGTGCATGTAAGACAGAATTTTGTGAATTTGAAGCCTTTCCCTCTTTTTTTTGCTCTATATTGTTTTTAAGTTTAAACATTTCATTATATCATTATATTATAAATATTAATTATTATAATTATAAATTTTGTTATTACTTGTTACATAAAATTATAAAAATAAGTATAATTAATTATTAAAATTATCCTTATTAGATGGGTATTTGGGATTGCTTATTTAAAACAACATATACTTTTTTAAAAAAGTTTTTATCAACTTATGTGGTGACAAAAAGAAGTTTTATAAAAAATGTTTGGATTAGCTTATTGTGGTACAAAAACGTAAAAAGTTAATAAGTTGTTGTAGATCCCAGAACAGTGCAATATATCAACAATAATATTCAATAACACGCAATGATTGATCCACAACAGCTAGTCATATGATTGATAATCAATAAAGGGTTTAGGTTTACAGAAAGAATTTCTGATAAGGGAATGTAAACCTTACGACTAGCTTTCTAACAATGATTTCTTCTCCTTTTTTTTCTAACCTAAAACTAGGTTAAACCATACTTTATATATGGTCGAATAAGCCTAATGGGCTTTGATGCCCAATTACAAAGACTTTCAACATATTACAATTCAAACCCTTATAAATGTGTTATACAACTTTCAACTTACTAGGACTTTCAGTCCTAACAATCTCCCCCTAAAGTTGAATAAGGCATTTATCTTCTTAAAAACTTTAGGCGTTGATCTTCTTTCCCTCTTGAATCTTTGAAGAACTTTGGTGTTGCTTGTCTTCATGTCTTTCCACGCTCCCCCTTGAATAAAGTTCTTGATCTTCATAGTTTCAACTTTGTAACCAGATTCACTGTACAATAGCCTTGACTGAATGCACTATCAAGCAGCTTTAAACTGTAGAAACTCAACACATCGGATCAGCACACAAGAAAGATAATGTGCGAGTTACGAGACATTCCATAGTGCAACTTCAGTTTAAAACAAATAAGTTGTCTTTGAACCGCGAGTTGAATATGTTTTCAGCTTCAGAACTTGTTTCAATCAACTCGTAAGAAGAACAAACTTGTAACAGACACCACATGATAAGGGATAGAAGAAATTCAATCTTGAAATCTAATGGCTTTTCAACCTCAGATTTAAGAAATTTTGTTACTCCCCTTCAGATTTTGCTAACTCCCCCTCAACACGATAATCTGTGTCTTTGAATTGTGTGACATTCCCCCCCCCTCATGATGATTAGGAGAATCTTGAGCATCATGTAACTTCAAAGACTAACCGGATGAGTAGCAAAATACCAGATAAAACGATTCAGTAACCAAGGGTAACACAGCTAACACAGAAACACAATAGTAACTGTTATCACAACAATTTAGATCATTGTGTGGCCTATTTTCAGAGTTGGCATCGATGTATCTCTGATAGGACTTCCAGTTATCACCGAAGTAAAATATTAAAAATTACTTCTCAAACTGTTCCGGCAATATCACAAAGATATGCAAGGGGAAACACAAAGATTCGTGCGTGTGTGAAAGAAGTAGAAATCATATCGATTAGGCTCAAAGATTGATTCAACCTGGGACGCAGTTTAGAAATCAATAGACACGGTGAGATGAAATGAAGTTCGGAGACCGAAGCTGATGTCTTCCTTTTTCAATATATAAGACCTCTGATTGAGGATTAGATAGATTATGTGCTAAATCTCCGTGCATATATAAAACAAGTATCTTTTAAGAGATACTTGAGTGGCTTGGTGGGGTGACACGAGCTATCGACATTGGGTCCATGTTTGTTTCAATATCCATCTCCAAAGAACGAGAATGAATAGATTATATGGTAACCCGGATAACTGACTCGGTTTGGTAAGGACCAATAATTCTTTTAAGTCCTGTCACATCCTCACCTTTTTTTTTAATCACTCTGAACTCATCTATCAATCTAGACCCCTCACTGATATCTATGAATTGGATGTGTTTCTTGGGTAGGTCTCTGGTTCTGGATTGACCATAGAAACATTAAAAGCCCTAACACTTCTTTAACTCGCCAAAATAAAACATTGAAGTAAACTTTCTAATTTGAGATTATCAGAAGTCAAAAGCATTTAAGAACGAGTCATGAACTGAAGTGTTCAGAAGTCGATATGAAAAATAAATAACATGGTACTCCCCTCAAAAGTGGCATAACCCTTGATTGTAGTCATGGGGCATGAATAATCTGAATTAAATCACACATGACATTCCTGCAAAACAGATTAAGAAGATTTTGGTTTTGGTATCCATGTTGTGATGGATCCTTGATGGTTAATTGCCTTGGCTTTTAAGCTATTAAATTGAGGATTGGGGATGCTATAAGTACCATACCAATTATTAACATACCTTAAATCCACAAAGTCACTATTTCCACAGTGAGTGCAACAGATCTTTGCTCGGTTTAGTCTGATCAACTTTCCTGTAGAATAAACATAAGTAGGTGAATCAGTCTTGGAAATAGATGACTTTGTATCAACTACAGGAGAATCATGAGACTTGTTTCCTTCACTGTCTTCTGTAGTTTGTTTCTTTCTCCAAACCATCTTTACTTTCCTGGATAAATGATTATCTGAAGAATCATTAAGCTCGCAATCACAAGAACTAGAGTAGTAAGTATGTCTTTTGTTAGAGGTGTCGGTCTTTCTTTATTTCTGTGAACGTCTTTTAGATTTTTGCTTTGAAGATTTGTTCATAGAAACCTTTTGAGAGGCAGATGTTGAACATTCGCCTTTATAAACTTTGACCGGTGGCTCACCAGTTGAATCCAAAAAATCAACATGACTTGGAAGTTTAGGATCAAAATCAAATTGGTCTAGCTGACTGTCTGGACACACCTCAGAATTCAGAAAGGCTGAGAATTCCATTTCCTCATCATAAGGAACCTTATCACTTGAAGGATTTAGGAAACCAGAAGGATTTATTCCTTTAAGCGGATCATTAGCGGAAGCATTTTGAAAATCAGAATGATGATCCGTTTCGAAACATTGAGGCTATTTTTCTTTGTTTGAAGAAATTGGTGACGAGTCACCCAAAAAGGCTTTACAGGAAGAGGTATCTGAGGGTGGAGAAGAATGTTCTGACAGATTGATTTTCTCAACTTGGAGTGAGTCAAGCTTAGCTTGAAGCTCAGCTTTGTGAAGTTGGTCTTTCATCAGATTTGCTGCCAAGGCAAACAGTTGTGAATTAAACTTATTTATCTTTGTCTGAAGATATTCCTTTTCCTCCTTCGACCCAGTTTCCCTTTTATTGGAATTGAGACACTCAAGTTTGGATAATAACTCTTGTTTTTCCTTTTGAAAAATGAGTCTTTCCTGTACAAATGACTCTTCTAGCTGAACAATTTTCTTTTCTAAAATCAGAGGTGGAACATAGATTTTGTGGTCCATTGGTTCCTCCTCAGTTTTAACGGTTTTTAAATCAAGTTCAGCCTGAGAATAGCTTCGAAAATAGTCATTTGACAAAAAAACACGGGTTTTCGGTGTTGTATGACGCATTCAATGAGTCATAAACAAAAGGAAGTTGCATTGTGGTAGAATTCTTCCTTCTCAAAGTTTCCTGTTCCGGATCCTCATCAACAAGTGGTCTAGTCCAATTGATTTTGTACTCTGGGTAGGTTTTGTCTATTCCAAAAAATTTGAACGCATATAACGTGGGAACTTTGGTCAAGGCCTTTTTCAGGTAATGTGGGTTATCGTAACCGAGACCCGTCTCTGAATATTTGAATTCTTTGGGTGCATTCAGATGCATCGTTTGTTTAGATTGACTAATTTTGTAAAGTTTCGGTTCGAGATCCTTTAACTGGTCAGTTAACGTTTGATTTTCATTTTTATAAGACACACTTTTAGTCACAAAATCAATTTTCTCATTTTCTGACATACGGAGCTTGTACATAAGATCATCTACTTTGGTCTTTAACTCTTCAGACTCTTTTGAAAAAATCTCACATTCTTCCTTTAGATTTGAAATTATGCACAAGTTGCCAGCAATTTCTATGCGTTGATTATCATATTTGTCAAGCAGTCTTTCAACTCTAGCTTCTAAACAAGAAACTTTCTCTTCTAGCTCAGAATAAGTTGGATGAGACATTGTTGCTTGAAAAACTTGAAGTCTAGGGACTAAACTTGACAAAATATGAAAAAAAATCAATGTACAAGGACCAAAAGTGACAACGTGTAAAACTTGAAAGATTAGGGGTCACAACCGACACTCGACTAAAACTACGAAGTACGAGGACTAAAAGTGACACAAACTAAAACTTAAAACTGTAAGGACTAAAAGTGACAAAAAAATTAAACTTAAACTAGAAGGACCAAAAATGACATAAAATGAAATCTCTAACTAGAGGGACTAAAAGTGTAAAATTTAAAACTTCTAACGGACTTAACTGGACTCTAACTGAAAATGGACTAAAAATGAAATAAAACTAACCAAACTAACAAACTAACTGGACTAACGAAAACTTAACGGCAAAAGAGACCAAAATGTTAAGCATTTAACGGTAAACTAACGGAATCCGTTAGTTACTATTCATCATCTTCTCCAACGTGACACACCTGCAAAGCTTCGAAACAGTTAGAAATATTCTATGCAAAACGATCGTTAAAGCTCCCTGATCAGTCCTTAACAGATTAGAACTCAACCGGTCAACCCACGATCACAAACGAACCAACCGAAAGTTTTTCGTAAAAATGATCAAAAACTTAGAAACTCGGTATGGGTTAAAACTTTTCAACCAAAAACGATCGTTTATGTTCCCTTAAGCTCCCTCAACAGATTAAAACTCAACCGGTCACCCCACGATTAAAAACGAACCAACCGAAAACTTTTCGTAAAACGCTCAAAAACTTAAAAGCTCGGTATGGGTTAAAACTTTTTGACCAAAAATGATCGTTTATGTTCCCGTAAGCTCCCTCAACTGATTAAAACTCGAAAAAATCTCTCAAACTCTCGAACGAAGCAACCGAATGTTTTTCGGAGACCGAACGAGAACTTAAGAACTCGAAGTGGGTTAAACTTTTTTCGATCAAGATCAATCATTTAAGCACCGTAAACACTCCTTAACAGTTTAAAACTCAATTAACCAACTCACGATCAAAACCGAATCAACCGAAAAACTTTTTCGAAAAAACGATTGAAAACTCAAAAACTTTAACAATTTATGATTACTCTATCTATCTATCTCTCTCTCTCTCTCTAACTCCCCGTTATCGATCACTCTCTCGATCTCTCTCTGTCGTCCTCGCCAAATCGATAAATGCAGATTGATACGCACACAGACCCGGCTGTGGTGAACAAGAAAACGATCGTTTGCTGATGGTGGTGTTGCCCAACCCCGGGGACCGGTGTCACCCCAACCGGTGACCGGAACCACCCGAGGACCGGTATCACTCGGGACAAAGCCGGTGACCGGTGTCACTCCCAAGTCGAGGACCGGTGTCACTCCCAAGTCGGGGACCGGTGGAGGTTACACCCCGGGGACCGGAGAAGAGCAAGTCCCGAATGTCAAACTAAAGTCTCGATCAAAATTGGAACACCAAACAACGAAAAGAAAAGAAAAAACAGCCACCGGGCCCAAAACAATCAACAGCGCCGGTCTGATTTAACCCACAACCGCTAGTTCAAATAAAAAGGAAATCAAATTAAGAATTTGATCACTTAATCCTTATCAATCTTGGCATCCACCGATTACTAACAGTTTGGCATCCAATCAAATTCTCAAAATTATTGATTCAATGACATCAACAATATTTGCAGTCTTTTGATCGTATCGAATGAAAATTAATTCGATCCTGCTCTGATACCAATTGTAGATCCCAGAACAGTGCAATATATCAGCAATAATATTCAATAAAACGCAATGATTGATCCACAACAGCTAGTCATATGATTGATAATCAATAAAGGGTTTAGGTTTACAGAAAGAATTTCTGATCAGGGAATGTAAACCTTACGACTAGCTTTCTAACAATGATTTCTTCTCCTTTTTTTCTAACCTAAAACTAGGTTAAACCATACTTTAAATATGGTCGAATAAGCCTAATGGGCTTTGATGCCCGATTACAAAGACTTTCAACATATTACAATTCAAACCCTTATAAATGCGTTATACAACTTTCAACGCACTAGGACTTTCAGTCCTAACAGTTGTTATTTAGGGGTGTTTAGAATTGCTTATACATGTAAAATAACCAAAACGGTCATAAGTTGTTTGAAATAAGTTGATAAGTCAATATGGACTAACTTATTAAAAACAACTAATCTACGGTGACAAAAAATTATAAGCAGTTTTTCACTTAGTCCAAACACTAGAAATAACGTATCTGCAATGACAAAATGAAATAAGCAGATAAGTTATTTGCCTATTTCTAGAAATATTATGTATATTATTATTAATTACTAGTTATATACCCGTGCGCGATGTGGCGCAGAGTATCTGATGGATACTAATTTTATAGGTTTAAATAGCAAATCATGTGTATATAAAATGTGTATATAGCGCAGAGACATCCATAAAGACTTCCGGCTTTGTGAAAAGCATCGAAAAGAGAGAAAAGAAGGTAACTTTATATTCTACCACACAATTGCAAGCATCATTGACCTTTACAAAGTTTGGAGAAGAACCGATTCTAGTCATGAAATAGAAAAGAGTAACGTATATGATTTTTCTCCAATCAGTAAGATTTAAACTAGTAGAAGAGAGTGCAATAATAATATAAAGCTTTACTGTCTTGTGAATGGATACAAGACAAGTTTGGACCCTAACAACATATTAGTTATTGTTCTGACCTAACAATAGAAAAATCATCCTAAAACAATCAAGTGACATAATTTTAAATATATTTCATGTCATGGTATTTATAAACATTTTATGTTATTTGAGCAGTTACGTATGGTGTGGTTTATTTTAATTAAATGTATCATTGGATCCGATTGGGTTTTTAATGTTTAGAAAAACTTTCTTTATAATACTATGTAACCAAAATTATTATTAATTTCCGCTGCGTTGTATCTGTTACAACCTGTTTTAAAACCCTATAGTGGTATCAGAACCACTTTAATGACATTTAATTAAAAGGGAACAATATATTTTATATGGAAAATTAAATCGTATATGGACCCTGATTCCTACTATCGGACTCTAAATATTTAATTGGACCCTAAATTGTTTTTGAGCCTCCAACACATTGACAACCTAGTCTCAAGAGGGTTTTATAACCCTAGATCTAATTACATGCTCTATCTCCTCGAATTCAAAATGCGCAAGCGGCTATCGTCGTCGGCCTTCGTCATCTCTCAAGTCTGCGATCATCGATCTTGACTAGATTCTTTGGGAATAGTCCCCAAGCTGTTGATATGCCACGACTGGACCAAGATCCTAAACGGTCAAGGGTGTCTAGGTCGCCACCGTTAACGGTTGGTGGCAATGGTTTCCGATAAAATTGTGGCCACGGGCGTATGTGCCTTGGCGGCCACAGTTGGCATCTATTCTTCGAGCTATCTACCAGGGCCTTTTTTTTTGCACGGAACAGCCTAAGATCGAAAAAGGGTTCTCCGTTTCTGGATGTTTCTTCTGTCCATCGTCGGTAGATTACATCTGTTGACAGTGATTGTTTCTCTTCTAAAGACTGTTGTACCCCTCACTTCAGGCGTCAGTGATTGGCCATAGACCATCGTTGGATTGTATCCTTTGTGGTTCGGTCGGACATCTTTTTTGTCGCCTGTTACACGGCTAAGATCGTCGCTGTCGGCACACGTGTTGTGCGGCTGGGATCTTGGGTGTTGGTCTTCCCTCGTCGACCGAGCTATGGATAGTGTCGCGTCGCTGGCCTGCGTGCTATGCGGCTAGAGTTTTCGTGATCGACGTTGTCGGCTCGTGTCGAGCGGCTGTTTTAGAGATGTTTTGGGCGGCCGCGACTACGACCCTAAGACGCTGCCATGTTCTCATTTTTGGTTAAAAATTGTTATTTGGTTCGGCTGTTGCCGATCAAGTCTCTCATAGGCTTCGGCCATGGTCTGTCCCTTTTGTCGAACTCTCTCAATTTGGAATCACGATTTTGGGATGTTTCCTTAATCTAGTTGCTTTTCGGCTTATACCTTAAAATATCAGCTCAAAGGGACAAATGTCGTTATGTTTTTGTCTTGAACCGCAAAACCAACTCAACTTCATTGCTCATATTATTCATCCTAACATGTTCAAGCAAATTGCTTCTTATTCTACAAAGTTTGAGGATCTGATGATCTTATCGACGTTCATCCCGAGAGGAAACCTTGCGGATGTTTTATTTGGTAAATTCATTTTTTTTCTAGTTGAAACAATTTTAACGTTTGTTTTTTTCCATATGAAAAACGTTAAATTTTTGTTTGTTTTTTTTTTCAATATGAAAACCGTTAATTGTTTGTTTGTTTTTTTCAGATGAAACAAATAAAACTTCTTTGAACTGAAAAATCAACATTCTAAATAATGTGAGGCGTGACATGGCGGCGAGGTCAAGCCTCAAGCCTTGGACGCCACGGCGAGGTCACGAAGTTTCTCAAGGCGTGACTTATAGCGACAAATTTGTATATCATATATATAATTATATACATAAACATATGTTTTCTACTATGACTCAATAAATCAATGATACTAAGCAATTTAAATTAAGTTATATATAAAAAAACTAACAAATAAGACATTAAAAAGATAAATAAAATCCAATATTGTGTTACGAAAATCGCGCATTACGCCGTAGCGTGCCTTAGGCATAACGTGACGTGAAACACAAGCCTTGAGCCACAGCGCGCCATGGCGGATGTTGCAGCGAGTTTTTTCGAACATTGTAAAACATGCATGAAATAATTGCAAAAGACATAGTTCGAGATCTGACACATTTACATGAAGAGCATTCTATGCCACGTGGCAATTTTAAAAGCTAGCAACATTTTGTTTGATGTCAACTTGAATGATGTTCTTGGAGACTACTGTAATCAACTTGGATGATGTCCTTGCACGTGGAATGATCATGATCGAGCTAATGTTTTGAAAACCAATTGATGCCGAGGAATATAAACGTTTTCCATCATACGATGGCATGCCACTTCGCCTTATTATCAGTGATATGATTTGCTTGGAGATAAAGCTTAAAAGACTTGCAGGCCTTCTTGATCCTATGATCAGAGAAGAGATGGAAACTAGTGAAGAGTTTGGTATTTCTCTGTAATTGCACAAAGGTGCTTTCTACCTGCCGATCATCGGCCAGGAATTTAATCCATCGATGAATTTCTTCTGTGAATGTAAGGTTTTCCCTTTTGATGTTTGAACAGTATGAACAAATAAGAGATTTACATTGTTTTTGAATTGTTGATAGGTTGCAAGATATTAGTAGGAAAAATGTAAATCATGTAGGTTTAATATACATTTGCTTGTTAAGAGATTTTTGTCTCTTTTGTCAAACACGCATTTCAGGATTGGGTAAGCATTATCAAAAGTTTTAGAAGTTGGTTATATGACCCATGACTACTAATTACTCAAGCATTTCTATCATTCTTTATATAGCATGTGATTTTTTTAGTTTTTTTATTGTGAACATAAATTTTACTTAGTTTTTATCCTCTCATCCTAAAACGAAACCCTAAAATCTTCAAAATAATATATATGGCAATAAATGATTCTTAAAAAAGTTGTTGATGTTAATGTTGACATTGGTAAAAAATATTCTTTTACATGGGACTTCGTTCTCATAAATGTCAACATCAATAACTTTTTCAATTTCCAATACATAAATTGGCTTGATTTTGACACTAAAGGTGGTGTCATTATCATTGTCCTTAATAGTTACGATAATGAAATCTTTTTTCTAATTTCTGACAATCCCAATCCATTGAAAAAAAAAATTCCTGAAAGGATGGAAAGTAAAAGTAAGTTTATATGGGAAAGGAGCAACTTTTTTCTATTTATTTAATATCCTAAACCCAATTATTTTTATTTTTATTTGATATGTTTATTAACGAGTTTTAGGTGAGAAAACACGATCAATATCTCCGGAAGCATGACTGACATCATCAACTAATTATAAATACTTTTTGTCACTTCATTGTCTTAGACGATTGAGAGATACTGTGAGATACAATGGGTGATCTTTCTATCTTTGTACTACTTTTAGTTCTTACACTATCGTTCATGGCGTTCATCATCGTCGTAACATTTGTTTACTTTTGTGCTCGGAGAGTCAAACCAGTGAAGAAGCATCCAGATTATGAACGATTAAGAGACAAATCAATAGTTTGATGAGGAGTATCTCAACAAATGGAGTCAATGAAAACAATATTGAACTTACAACACAACCGAGATTGAACGAAGAAATAGCAGAGGATGTTGTAAGTGATCTACACTTTTTTGACACGATTGCACCTTTTTTGCCTCGAACTGTTAAGAGCAAGAAAATGAGATCTTAGGAGCAAACAGAGCCAGAAAGTGCTTCAAGAAAATTCTAACAGGCGAAAAGATTTTCGTAGAAAAATACTATCCAAAAACATTTAGAGTAGAAGATTTCAAAAAATCAACTCAACTTCATTGTTCAGATTATTTATCCTAACCTGTTGAAGCAAATTGCTTCATATTCTACAAAGTTTGAGGATCTGACGATCTTATCGACGTTCATGCCGAAAGGAAACCTTGTGGATGTTTTGTTTGGTAGATTCATTTTTTTCTAGTTGAGACAATTTTAAAGTTGGTTTTTTATCATATGAAAAACGTTAAATGTTTGATTTTTTTTCCATATGAAAAACGTTAAATGTTTGTTTGTTTTTTTCAGATGAATCAAATAAAGCTGCTTTGAACTGGAACATGAGTGAATAATTGCAAAAGACATAGTTCGAGGTGTAACACATTTACATGAAGACCATTCTATGCCACATGGCAATTTATAGGCTAGCAACATTTTGTTTGGTGACAACTTGAATGATGTTCTTGGAGACTACTGTCATCACCGATTCTTGAATGGCCAAGGGAAAAGGGAAGTGTCAGGTCGTTCCCCTTCCCTATCGAATGATGTCGTTACATGTGGAATGATCCTGATCGAGCTAATGTTTGGAAAACCAATTGATTATGAGGAATAAAAACGTTTTCATCATACGATGGCATGCCACTTCATCTTATTATCAGTGATACATGCATGAAATAATTGAAAAAGACATAGTTCGAGATCTGACACATTTACATGAAGAGCATTCTATGCCACATGGAGATTTATAGGCTAGCAACATTTTGTTTGATGACAACTTAAATGATGTTCTTGGAGACTACTGTAATCAACTCGGATGATGTCCTTGCATGTGGAATGATCATGATCGAGATAATGTTTGGAAAACCAATTGATGCTGAGGAATATAGACGTTTTTCATCATACGATGGCATGCCACTCCGTCTTATTATCAGTGATATGATTGGATTGGAGATAAAGCATAAAAGACTTGCAGGCCTTCTTGATCCTATAATCAGAGAAGAGATGGAAACTTATGAAAGAGTTTGGATTACATATTTCGTTGTATTTGCTGAAAGGTGCTTTCTACCGGCCAATCATTGGCCAGGAATTCAATCCATAAACGAATTTCTTCTATGAATATAAGGTTTTCCCTTTTGATTTTTGAACATTATGAACAAATAAGAGATTCACATTGTCTTTGAATTGTTGATAGGTTGCAAGATATTAGTAGGAAAAGTGTGATTCATGTAGGTTTAATATACCTTTGCCTGTTAAGAGATTTTTGTCTCTCTTGTCAAAGAAGCATTTGAGGATTGGGTAAGCATTATTAAAAGTTTTAGAAGTTGGTTATACGACCCTTGACTACTAATTACTCAAACATTTCTATCAGTCTTTATATAGCATGTGATTTTTTTAGTTTTTTTATTGTCAACATAAATTTTACTTAGCTTTTATTTTCTCTTCCTAAAACGAAACCCTAAAAGCGTCTTTAAAATGATATATATGGCAATAAATGATTCTTAAAAAAGTTGTTGTTGATGTTGACATTGTTAAGAAAGAATCTTTTACATGGGACTCCGCCCTCACATATGTCAACATCAACAACTTTTTCAATTTCCAATACATAAATGGACTTGATTTTGACACTAAAGGTGGTGTCATTATAATTGCCCTTAATAGTTAGGGAAATTGGCCCAATTAGCCATATTCCTCAATCACTTTCACCTCCTAGCCATTTGATATGTATTGAGTTTTCAATACATATTGCGTATTTTTCTTTTCTTTTAGGATTTAAATTTTCTTTATCCCAAATAATTGAGTCATTTTCTTATCTTATTTTATATTTTTCTCATGCATGGAGCTAAGTGTAGTATTTAACTAATTGTTGCTATTTTGCGTAAAACGGCCTAAAATCTTTTGTTTATTGTAATGTCAGGTTGAATGCTGGAGCATTGGGGACTGATTGGAATATGAAGATTAAAGAGCACTTTTTGAAGCAAAGGAAATCTTTGACTTTTGTTCCTTCCAAATCTTTGTGTTATATGAAGAAATCGATTTTAGTTGGCTGGAAATAGATACAAGTGGTTGGACAAAAGTTTGGGCATAACTTTAGTTGGTTGTCCTTTAATATATTTTTAAGTTTCTTTATTTTACCATTTTGCCATCATGGTTTGGTATACATAGGAGTTGCTCTCTTTTGTGATGAGGATATCTTTTGTTGTAATCCATCAGTGGGAAGAATTGCTCTATAGAAATTCTCTCTCTAAAAGTTTAATATTAAGTCTTCAAGGTTTTATAATTTGTGTTCTTCATTATTAGTTATTGCATCGTTGCTGCAGCATTGCTTTTCTTTACATTTCAGTCTTACTTATTGCATTTACTTTATGCACTTTACATTTCCGTCATTTACATTTCCGTCATTTAATTTCTGTCATTTATATACCGTCATTTACATTATGTCTTCAATTTATGTCATTTACTTTTATTGCAATTTATATTACGTAATGAGTGGCTAATTTTATAGTTTGGGTGTGAGACGACGAGGGAGGTTGTAAACCAAAAACTAGTGGACTTTGTTCTTCAATAACATTGTTCCACTATGTCATTTTAAGTTTTATAAATCCAAAAGCACTTCTTGACGAATTGATCACTTCTTAAAGTGTGAAAGTGCCATGGACTTAGGAATAAGCCAAGAAAAAGCATGTCAGTTTGAATGATACGGGAAGTATACTTGGAAGAGTTACTAGCAAGGGAACTTGCTATCTTTGTTTTTCAAACCGATTGATTCTTGACGGGTTGATCACTAGTCAAAGTGTTAAAGTGTAGTGGACTCAGGAATGAGCCACTAAGAACACGTCAACTTGAATGATATGGGAATCGACTCGGAAGGGTGATTTTTAAACAAAGGCATTTGTTTTTCCATATACTTTAAAAAAACCATTTGACACTCACACTGGTCCGGACATTTGCATAGGCATATGTTGATTGAAGGCTAAACAAAAGTGCAATGGTAGATATCCGGAAGGATCATCTTTAAAGTACATGGTGGAACTTGTTGTTGATGAACTAATGTTATAGCATCCCTATAGCATTGGCCTCCAGAATTTGTGTTTACTCCTCACTTTAAGTCTTGCACCTATTCTATCTTTATATATCTTGTTAATCATATCACTGTTAACCAACTCAAACAAAGTCTTCAAATTCGCCATCTGAAATCTCTTCTTTTACTACACTTTTATTACACTTTTACACCAATCTCTGTGGGACGATATTCGGTATTTTACCATTTTATTACTTGAACAGACGATATTGGATCCCATTGTATACTTGCTTTGAGGTTCAATTATCACGTGTCTTAGAGGTGTGCAAATAGCCGTATCACCATTTCTCTACTAGATTTACGCATTTGACCCTAGGCGAACCTACAGGTCCGCAATACGTTTGTTAAACGACAAAAAAATGGCGGCTCAACCCAGGTTCGCAATGGGTCGGGTCGGGTAGGTCCTTCATCCGCAATACAAGACACGTGGCATGCTCTCAGGAACCCTAATTCACTTCCATGTCCTCCATTGCGGACCTAGCATCGCCAGCAATTTTTGCCCTATTTTGTGTTTTTCTTGTTTTTGACGTACGTTTTCGTTGCGGATTTGCATTATTTTTTTCCAAGATAATTGTCAGTTGTACAGTTGAGTGGGTGAACCTATTGAATGCTTTTGAATAATTTTGAATCCGTGAAGTTTTTTCTATAAGAATAGCAACCAGTTTTGCTATTTGAGAAATTTTTTCATCGACTTGATTTTCTTTCTCTGTTTCATCTGTGTTTTCTTGAAGATGAGTTCTGTTTCTCACAAAATAAAGTTACGTATTTTGGGTGGAGGTTATTTTCAACAGAATGATCAAGAGTGGGAGTATTTTACTGATCGACCGATGGTTCGTGCCATGGTTCCGGCAACCATCACGCATCAAAGGTTGGTTAATTATGTTCGAGAGAAATGTGGTATGGACTCTATGGTTGGTACAACCAAAATTATTTACAAATATTTTGGCCAAATCGTTGAGTTTAGAGACAATGACGATGTTTCGTGTTTCCTGAAAAATGCTATGGCTTTAACAAATCCGCCAACACTTTACGTGTACGACGATTACACGATGGGGCCGGAAGAAACGTTGGTGGTGGTTCGAACACCGGAGGCGCTCCTTACATGCCTCAGTTTGATTCCGATTTTCTTCCTGAACATGGTTATGCTATGAGTGACTATAACCCCGAAGTTGTTCCGGAGACAGAAGAACCGGTAGACGAACCAGAAGATGAGGAAGACGAAGTCGAAGAAGAATTTCATCAAGACCCCGATGAATCTCATGTTTATGACCTGGGTCTTTCTGATGTTGATACGGATGAAGAAGAAGAAAAAACTTCTAAACCCAGTCCTGTTAAATCATATGGTGGGATAAATGATTTCTTTGGTATGCCACCCTCCCTTCCAGAAGACCAAGAGCCCGTCATCACACCAAACGAAGCAGTCGTACCTTATAACCATAGTAGAAGAGTGAATGTAGGGGATGTTTTTCAAACGAAAGACGAAATTACCCTCGCTATCGAGAGGAAGACACTTGAAGAGGGTTCCCAGTTTAGAGTTAAAAGATCTTCAAAAACCCGATACGATGCGAGATGTGTGCATGCTAACTATAATTGGCGTATTTATGCGGCATGCATACAGAATACCACTATGTTCCACGTATGAATTCTACACGACGTACACACTTGTTCAAGGACCCAGATCCATCCCAACCACAGTAATGCCAATAGCAGAGTTTTGTGACATATAATTTTTCCTGAAGTGAAGGATGATAGTCGGAGACTACATGGATCCGACATTGTGAACGACATGAAGGTAGACATGCACCTAGATATCTCGTATTGGCAAGCTTGGCGTGCGAAGGATTATGCACTAACCCTGGTGCGGGGTACCTCCCACGAATCGTTTAGCCGACTCCCTGCGTTCTTCTATAATTTGGAGCTTAATAATCCTGGTACTTTCACTCGAATAACGATAGATAGTACAGGACGTTTTGAGATGTGCTTTGCTTCCCTTGGTTGCTCGATACGTATTTTCTAATTTTTTACCAAGGCCAATATATTTTTTTTTGCATTAATAGATGTTGTCTGTAATTTAAGTAGATTCGGTCGTTTCTAGGACACTTGCGTCATATCCTTATAATAGACGACGCTCATTTGAAGGGTCCTTACTTGGGCACAAGGTTCTTAGCCGTTGCTATGGACGCCAATAACCAAATTGTGTCCGTCGCTTTTGGAGTGGGTAGGTCTGAGAGTGGAGAGGCGTGGACTTGGTTTTTGACGATGTTGAAGGAATGTATCCAACAACCGGAAGGGTTGGTGTTCATATCCGACAGGGTTTTATCCATAAGCCAAAGTATCAACACGGTGTACCCAAATGCCCATCATGGTTTGTGTTGTCTCAATTTGCTGATAAACGTAAAAAACAGGAACAATAGGGCCAAGTTTAGGAAGACTATGTTTTGGAAGACGTGTAAGGCGTACACGGAGGAGGAGTTTGAACGTAAAATGGAAGCTCTACGACGCGTTATACATGTAGGAGCGCCACTTATGGACGCAGTTGGCAAGGAGAAATGGTCACGGTCCTATTTCCCCGGAATGCGTTACAACATAATGACTTCAAACAGCGCCGAGTCGATCAATGCACTGTCTCGTTTTGCTCGGAAACTTCCTATCGTGTCCCTTATGGATTACTTCTGAGAATTTCAACAAGACTGGTATTCAATTCGTCGAAACAAATTAGGTTTTCATAGTCACACTTCTCCACTGTTATTTTCGTTTGTCACAAAAATTCACAACATATTTTCAAGATTTTAATCTTTCATTTTTTTCAGATAGGTAAATGCTCTCCGCCCAAAATTAGAAAAAATTGTTAGAAGGAGACAGGTGAAGTCGGAAAGGTTTATTGTCCATGAAATAGGTCATGGCCTATACGAAGTTCAAGATTCCCGTAGGGGCACGAAAGTGGATTACCATCGTTATAGTTGCTCTTGTAGGAAATGGCAGATCTCCGGTTTACCTTGCAGTCATGCAATCGTCGTTGCCAGACATGAACGGTGTACAGATGTCATCCACCTGGTATCTCCTTACTTCAAAGCGGATAATTTTCGAGCCACATACTTCAAAGAGGCGGTCGATGGAATTTCAAGTGGCCGATCGTGTGATGATTAAGGTGTCGCCATGGAAGGGCATTATACGGTTCGGGAAGCGTTGAAAGTTGAGTCCTCGTTTCCTTGGACCATTCAAAGTGCTTAAACGTGTGGGTTTGCAAGCCTACCAATTGGAACTTCCACCGGAAATGAGCGGGATCCACAACACGTTCCATATTTGTTACCTTCGGAAGTGTTTGGCGGATGAAGAAAGCGTCATCCCTCTTTTCGAAATACGAGTGGATGAGGTTAATCGATGTGTGGAGGAACCCGACGCTATCCTAGAAAGAAAGTCTAAAAAATTGCGTCACAAGGAGGTCACTATGGTCAAGGTGCGTTGGAGACATCATCGTGGGGCCAATGTGACATGGGAAGCCGAGGAGGACATGAAGCGGAGATACCCTCACTTGTTTGTTTGATCGAGATTTCGAGGACAAAATCATTTCCAAGTCGGGGAGGATTGTAACACCCGAAATTCCGCTTAGTAAGTTTTCGTTCTTCTTTTGTCATCTATTCGTCTTCCATTTATCTTTTTGGGTGAAATGTGTTGTACTTTCGAACCTTAAATCGACCCATGCGAGAATCTCGAGTTTTGGCCTTTTTCCGGGCTCAGTACGTGTGGCGCGAAAGTGACTCGCGATAGTAACATGTGTCACTATCGCGTGGCACAATCGCCGGGAGAGTACCACCCATGGTACAATCCCCGCAAGAGTGCCTTCGCGATAGTGACAATGTCACTATCGTCGGGAAGGATCGCGAGCGGGGTCTGGGCCTTAAATTAGACAGCTCCGAAATTATTTCATTTATCTGATTTTGGGATTGTCTTCCATACGTTTTCTCCCAGTTTTTTTTGGTAAGGTTTCATTCTCCATTTCTCCCTCTTCATTAACTCCCTCATCAAACTCAATCCTTATGCATTTATTGATCTTGTCTAGGTTGCCATAAGTGTTCTTGGTGAAGAATCTTCAACTTCTTAGTGCAAGTCTCATTCTTCATTTCTAGGGCTTTGGTTTTTCTTCAAAAACCCACTTGGTGAGTTTATACTACCATTTTCCAAACCTTATATATGTCAAAACATATATTTTAAACTTCTATATATCTCATTGGTTTGGGATTTATGTGTATTACATTTTGACCTAACTTGAGTTTTGAGAGATTTTAGGGTTCTTGCTATATTTTTGCTAAAAGGAAGGGTTCCATTTAATATGTAGTAAAACAAAGTACTACTTGCACATTTTTGGTGAGGTACTTGAAAGAATGTATATAATCTCATTTTATGATTTTCATTCTTATCAACAGATAAACTTGGAAATGCATATTTGAAAATAAATGGTATTGAGAACTATATGTTTAACTATAGTTGGTCACAAATGAAATTGTGACAAGTCTAGACTATTACTAGTGGATCCATAGGTATTGAGTCGGCTTATGTTTGGGATGTATTTTCCCTCTTGTAGCTAGTTGAGACATTGGATCCTCGGAGGCCACTTGGTACGGTTATGTGGGACCGGTTACTAGCCATGAATCGTAAATGTAATCCTAGTGAACGAGTACGACTTGGATTCCTCGGTTTCCCTCCCCCACATCTTAGTACGAACCGACATTGTTCGTGGCCATGGTCTCCAAGTATTTAGCTCATAACTCGGATTGTGGCTTACTTTTGTGTTCTGCTACAATCCTAGGTAAATCGGGTCTCCCCCGTCATCGTAAGATGTATTTATGAACCGAAAAGTCCTTATATGACTAATATTGCAATTGTAAACTCAACTTTCTTGAAAATATTTCCTTTCGTTACAATTGTTTGTATTTCTTTAAATTATAAACTGTATGTTCTCACTAGGCTTTAAGCCTAACATTTTTTATCAAATGATGTGTATAACAGGTTCCCTTAGTGCTGGGTTGCCAAAGGTTTGAGGGAAGAGCGTGGGCTTAAGACATTTTTGAGATGATTAGTATTTCGTGTTTGAACATTTAAAATTGTTTCTTATTTTGGTGATTTTGGGTCGACAACCGATGTAATCTAGCTAGTACTTGATTAGATTAGTTTGTTGTTGATTTTCATATCCGTTCACAGGTTTTGTAAATGCTTTATACTTTTACCCTTCTTGGGTGGTTTATTCCAAATACAAACGTCATATTGCCAAATTTTCAAAATTTTAAATTACTCTAATTTTTAGGGTTTTTCACCTTGGTAGACCGAGTAACCACGATCGTATCCCATCTCGTGGTGAGGATCCCACACCGAGGAGATGTACTCGATGTAGAGAAATCGGACATACTCGGGATCAATGTCAGGCGCCTGCACTAGTGAATCGTGGAAGCCAAAGAGCATTTGGTAGTCGCACTACTCAACCAATGCCTACCGACGATTATGGAGGCACTTATAGACATCAGACTTTTGATTTAAACGTTGATCTGAACGAGTAACCATGTATGTAATCAACGTATTGATTATAATGAATAATGTTCTTGTTTTCTTAGATTGTTCGTGTATCATGATAGTAAACAAAATGCTACACTTTATTACTTAACGAGAGGATAGAACTGAGCAACGGAAATCTATCGACTACTACATGACAAGGTTAATTTAAACAAAGTTCGGAACATGAACATTCAAACACAAAAGGATAGAACCGAAAGGTAAACTAGTATCCCTTTGGGTAGAGAGCTTTACACCTAATGATCCAATCAGTCTTTTCATTGATCATGTCCTCTATGCCGGGAGAGTTTTCTTTGATATTCTTTATTTTTTTTCTCGTCTTCCCAGATCTCTCTCTGCACCACCATCACCGTCTGCTTCTTTCCCTCGACGACGGTCTCTAACCCTATCTGCTCGTCCCTGTTCTTCCGCCACAGGTCTTTGAGCTGGGAAATCTCTATCTCTGTTTGCCGTATGGATTCCCTCATCCCCGCCAGCATCATTTGAGAAGGTGTATGGTTACGAGAGGGGAGCCCTTCGTATTCATGTGTCTCTATATACCAGTCATATGCCTCATTAAATTCCTCTCCCTCCTCTGTTATTGGAAAATCGGCTGAAGTTTTTCTAAAGTTACTCCACCCCTCCTCCGTTTGGGGTGGTTTCCAACTTCTCCTTGAACTTCCATCCATCAATGGTTGTTTTGAAGAAGAACGGGAAGTTCCAGCCATAGTGTTATAGAAAGTAGGCAAGAAATGGTTCAACAAGGTAGTTAATTGTTGCAACGGTTTGATAAGGAGATGTGAATTTTGAGTGCATCATTAATCATATTTATAGTCATGAAAAGGATTTACATATCGTCTGATCCAGTCCACATCCGCAATTGCGTATTTTCCTGGAAAAGTCTGCATGATTCGCTTGAAAAGGCTTACAGATCTGACTGGTCCAGTCCACCTCCGCAATTGCGGATGTGCCTGGAAAAGGCTGCAGGATTCGCCTGAAAAGGCTTACCTATTTGTCTAATATATTTTGTGGTTTGATGCGTTTATATTTTATATTACTAGAAAACAAGTATCGAAGACAATGTTATTTAAGAGCATACCATAAACACGTTCTCGTTTGAGACAATATTATTTAAGAGCACAAACATGTCAAACTGAAGACCCCCTATGCAAGTTACAGCTACTCTAATTTGTTCAAGACCCCATCATAACCTGAACCTTGATAAGGCCAATGGTGGATAACTTGGTTGATGTTATCTTTGTTCGAGAAATAAAGGAGACTTTCATTATCAGTGGATCACAAAGGCAACAAAGATTGTTAGTCACCTTTGTCATCCACTGATAATGTAACTCCTCCTCCATCAGCCCCATCAAGGTCCCGGTTAGTATGAGGTTTTGCAACATATTATACTTTCAAACTTGCTTATTACAAACATACACGGTCATTTAAATGTCAATGTATAGCTACACGATGCTTGGTTTTTCTGGAATCCTCACCGACTTCTAATATACTCTGGTGATACGAGTCCGAAAGTGTTAAGCTCCACTATCTCGTTGTACACTTCAATTACGGTATCGCCATCAACATACTGACGTGTATTGGCTACATCTTCATCGGTAGCCAATGCTTGCAGTCCAGTCAATAAGTCTCCATTCGGCCTTTTGAAATACAACTTATAATATTTCGGTTCGTTGTAACCTAGCTCTTTCATGATCTGGTGAAATAGTTGCATGGAAAGATCGTCGACATCTAACATGTCAACATAGATTTCTAGACCACAGAAGTAGTGTCTTCTAGGTGGTTCCGTGAAGTACCCTTGATGGTGGACTTTCATGGTGAACATTTGTGGATAAGCCATTGTTGATAAACATGAAGAACGTTAGCCTTCGACAACATTTAACACAAGAAAACCAAAAAAAAATATGAACACTAACCATATAACTCGGTGGTAGTGTCTGGAAAAGATTTGAGTTAAACATCTGAAGTTCCAAACATGAAGATTCGGAGATGCCATGTAAGAAGAAATTGTTCAATTACTCTGATAATTCACAATGTGTCTGTTTTTCTATGGTTTACAACCACTCAACCATGGGGTACTTATACTCGTTTAGGTCCTCCATTGCGGTGGTGCACTAGGAACGCAATTGCAGAGGTGCACTGGGAACGCAATTGCAGAGGTGCATTAGGTGCGCAATTGCGGATCTGCAAGATTCACCTGCAAGATTCGCCTGAAAAGGTGCAGGTTTATCTTGACCAAATCTAGGTCCGCAATTGCAGAGGTGCACTAGTTTTTTGGCTATAAATACTCACGTTATTTCCAACTTATAAGTCACACGCTCCATACACCATTTTCCATCAACTTATATCACATGGCTGGAAACCGAGCCTCTTTTTCAAACCCCCCCCCCCTCCTCACAAACAATGCCGGAAAGGATGAGACAATCCGTAGAAAAAGTTGAGGCAAGGATCGAGGAACTCAGTCAAAGGTGGAAAGAAATTGTGGCCAAGAAGGAAGGGTACTTAAGAAGGATTGACGCAGACAGGGAAGAGATAAAAAGGTTGAAGCGGGAGATAAAAGATAAGGAAGACGGTATTCGTTACGACAACAAACAAGCCAACAAGATTGTCCAAGAGTTCGCAGTCATGCAGGTTGAGATAACCGAGAAACAATTAGATTGATCAATGTAAAGCACTTTATCCTTAGATGGTGTTACTGTTGTTGGTTTCGTATCTGGACTTTGTATGTTAATGCTTTGTACCTGTCATTTCTATTTTACTGTTTCGTACTTGTTCGATGTTCTAATTTGTTCGTGAATAAAACAGTTCAGTATTTTGTGTGTTTTGATGAGTTTTAAATTTTATTAATGCCTTTGTGATGTTTTTAAGGTAAGCAAAATTTGTAAAAGATGTATAATAGGGGTTAGTAAATGTAAAACTAACGCGCTCAATAAAAATAGTTTCTACGAAGTAGCAAACTGTTACATCTTAAAAACTAGCTACTGCACATCGTCCTGCCCAGCCATCCTCAAAGACCATATAATATCTATCATCTCATGCCGCCACCGCCTGCAGCCTGAGGATGTATCTGTGCTAGCTAGACCTGGCAAACGTGTCGGGTCGGGTCGGGTTCGTGTCGGGTTAAAAGTTAAACGGGTTGAGAATGTCTAACCCTAACCCGGCCCGTTTAATAAACGGGTCAGAAAATCCCAACCCTAACCCGACCCGCCTAAGTCTGAGGGGGCGTTTGGTTCGCAGAATGTTTTTGGATGGAATGGAATCTGTCAAAGAAATTTGACTTTGAAGGAATTGGAATGGAATGTTGTCAGGTTTGACCACCTGTTTGGTTGACAGAATTGGAATTGAATTTGTTAAATGATTTGAAATTTTTCTGTTTGGTTCATAGATTGTAGCTTTAGAATTGGAATGAAATTTTGGTAAATGACCAAAATACCTTTTTTGTTTATTTTAATTTTTTTCAATAAAAATTACTTTAATGAAATAGTCATTAAATAGTTTAATTTTTAACTAAAATTGTTTTGATTATTTTAGCACACAAATGATGAGAGAGAGAGAGAGGAGAGAGATAGAGGAGAGAGGATAAATTAAGAGAGAGAGAGGAAAGAGAGGAGAGAGAGGGAGAGAGAGAGAGAGGAGAGAAGAGAGAGAGTGGAGAGAGGGAAGAGGAGAGAGAGGATAGATTGAGAGAGAGGAGAGAGAGGGAGAGAGGAGAGAGAGGGAAAGAGAGTAGAGAGAGGGAGAGAGGAGAGAGAGGGAAAGAGAGGGAGAGAGAGAGGAGAGAGAGAGAGAGAGGAGAGAGAGAGGATAGATTGAGAGAGAGAGTAGAGAGAGGAGAGAGAGAGGGAGAGAGGAGAAAGAAGAGAGAGAGGGAAAGAGGAGAAAGAGGGAAAGAGAGGGAGAGAGGGAGAGAGAAAGAGGAGAGAGAGAGTTGGTGTCTGCTAATAATGTTGAACGATAGTGGTGGCCGGTGGTGGTGGTTGCCGGTGGCGATGGTGGCCGAAGATGGTGGTGGTATGAGGTGGTGGTAGCCTAAGGTGTGGTGGTGGCGGCCGGAGGTGGTTGATGGTGGCCGAAGGTGGTGGTCAATGGTGGTCGGTGGCGGTGGCCGGAGGTGGTGGTGCATATTAGGATGAGAGGCAATTGTGTCCAGAAAAAAATATGACATTCCATTCCAATGAAATACCACCTCCCCCCCCCCCCCAAGGAATGTTAAATTCCTTCATTTGTGGAATTCATTGGAATTCAACATTCCAATTCCTTAAAAAGAATGAACCAAACGATGTAATAGAATCTGGTCAACGGAATTCAACATTCCAATTCCATCAGAATCTACGAACCAAACGCCCCCTGAGGATCTGACGATCTTATCGACGTTCATGCCGAGAGGAAACCTTGTGGATGTTTTATTTGGTAAATTCATTTTTTTCTAGTTGAGACAATTTTAAAGTTGGTTTTTTTCCATATGAAAAACGTTAAATGTTTGTTTTTTTCCATATGAAAAACGATAAATGTTTGTTTGTTTTTTTCAGATGAAGCAAATAAAGTTGCTTTGAACTGGAACATGAGTGAATAATTGCAAAAGACATAGTTCGAGGTCTATCACATTTAAATGAAGAGCATTCTATGTCACATGGTAATTTATAGGCTAGCAACATTTTGTTTGATGACAACTTGAATGATGTTCTTGGAGACTACTGTCATCACCGATTCTTGAATGGCCAAGGGAAAAAAGAACCGTCAGGTCGTTCCCCTTCCCTATCGGATGATGTCGTTGCATGTGGAATGATCATGATCGAGCTAATATTTGGAAAACGAATTGATTATGAGGAATAAAAACGTTTTTCATCATACGATGGCATGCCACTTCATCTTATTATCAGTGATATGATTGGATTGGAGATAAAGCATAAAAGACTTGCAGGCCTTCTTGATCCTATGATCAGAGAAGAGATGGAAACTAGTGAAAGAGTTTGGATTACGTATTTCGCTGTATTTGTTGAAAGGTGCTTTCTACCCGCCTGGAATTCAATCCATCAACGAATTTCTTCTATGAATATAAGGTTTTCCCTTGTGATGTTTAAACAGTATGAATAAATAAGAGATTTACATTGTCTTTGAATTGTTGATAGGTTGCAAGATATTAGTAGGAAAAGTGTGATTCATGTAGGTAATCACACTTTTCCTACTAATATCTTGCAACCTATCAACAATTCAAAGACAAGGTAAATCTCTTATTTGTTCATACTGTTCAAACATCAAAAGGGAAAACCTTATATTCATAGAAGAAATTCGTTGATGGATTGAATTCCATGATCGACCGGTTGAAAGCACCTTTGAGCTAGTACAGCGAAATACATAATCTTGACTCTTTGACTAGTTTCCATATCTTATCTGATCATATGATCAAGAAGGTCTGCAAGTCTTTTATGCTTTATCTCTAATGCAGTCATATCACTAATAATAACTCGAAGTGGCATGCCATCGTATGATGAAAAACGTTTATATTCTTCGACATCAATTGGTTTTCCGAACATTAGCTCGATCATGATCATTCCACATGCAAGGACATCATCAGATAGGGAAGGGGAACGACTTTAAAGTTCCCTTTTCCCTTGGCTATTCAAGAGTCGTTTATGACAGTAGTCTCCAAGAACAGCATTCAAGTTGTCATAAGACAAAATGTTGCTAGCCTTTAAATTGCCATGTGGCATTGAATGCTCTCCATTTAAATGTGACAGACCTCGAACTATGTCTTTTTCAATTCCTACACGCATGTTCCAGTTCAAAGCAACTTTATTTGTTTCATCTGAAAAATACAAACAAACAATTAACGCTTTTCAAATGGAAAAAACAAACGTTTAAATTGTTTCAACTAGAAAAAAAAAACGAATTTTCCAAACTAGCTACGTACTCGCGAGCAATGCGGCGCGAAACATCTAACTCTATATATGAGAACTTGAACCATCAATCCCATTTCGTTTTATTTTTCTTCCCTCTGAATTTTAATTTTTATGTTTTTGGGTGCTTTTGGATCGAGAGAGCAAGAGAATATTAAACTATCAAATGATATGCATGACATCTACAAATGGAGGATAAATGGAGATGTAATATGAAAATGAGTGGATGGAGATTAAGCTATCAAGTGATATGCATGACACCAACGGAAATGTATTTCTGAATATGATTCACCACTAAGGTCTAAAAAATAGTGTCATCCATTAGTTATAACATCAACAACTTCTAAACGGATTGTGTCCAAGCAACAACCAACCGGCCAACCAACTAAATTAATAGAGCAAGCAAGTACCTAATTTAAGTGGAGGCATTAAGAACAAACGAGGCATGCCTGGTTGCTACTACTTGGTGAGATGGCATATACTTTATTAACATACAACAAGAGCATCCAATGCCACATGATTTTTGCTATCTATCCAATATATGATTATTAATATATGATAATTCTGAACTGCATGAATGTTTGATATTTTTACTACATAAAATCAACGTATGAACCATATAACATGGGAGTGATTGCAAAAATATGTATATGATTAAACACATACATGAGTGTGATTCAGCAAATATATGCCCCGAATTTCTGTATTTGTATGCGATTATATTTACAAAATAAAATAAAAACCCAACTTTTTCAACCACCCCACAATATTATAGAAGCATAACATACCCAATTGTATTTGTTTAAAACAAAGTTAAATGTGAAGTAAATTAAAAAGTAAAATGAAGAAATCTTTACCTTTAATATAATTTTTGTATTCCGAGGTCACCAATTCCAACAATAAGGCTTCATCAGATTCAAATACTTATGAACAACGTCTTTGGAGAAACGCTTCGACGGCATCTGATCATGATCTAGAAACTTCTCCGTCCTCATTTTGTTCCTCAAACTGTTATCTCTTTTGAGCAACGAACTGATCGTAACCTCTTCGATCTCCCATTTCATCTCCTTCTTCTCCGATTTCGTCTTGCTATTATTCTGAAACCCTGATCTAGGCGTCTTCGTGTTGGTATTGACAGAGTCATTGTCGTCGAGATTGTTCGGATGATTTCTGAAGACCAAATCAAAGAAGGATCCTTCCTTCGTAGACGTCCATGGTAGGGAAAGCCAACGTATATGATATAATAATGAAGATTAATTACGTTACCTGCAACCAAACAGTTATAATGAATATCCAACAGAAGAAAGTATTTGTCATTTGTATATTTGATGCAGACAACCACAGCCACTGCACACCCAGTCGCCTCAACCCTATTGCTATATTAAATCATATGTCAAATACTATACAAAACCATTTCAGGCTCTCTTCACTTTCATTAAAATACATTTTTCTGATTTTTTTTTCATTTTTCATTTACTTTTTATTTAGTACATTTACTTTTTATTTATTACTAAGAGCATCTCAATGGAGGTTCTTATAAGAATCTACTTTTTGCACTTTTTGTGTCACCTCACTTCGAGCTCATCAAAATAAGAACACGTATAAATGTCTACAATGATAGTTCTTATAAGAACCTCCTTTTGTTATTAACAATTATTATAAAGTCAAGAAAATGAAATAAAAAATTAGGAAATTGTCGCATCTCACAAATTTCATGGAAAGAAGAACTCTTCACAATGTTAGTTTCTACTTTCTACAAGTCATTGCACTTTTTGCTTATAAGAACCCTGCATTGGAGATGCTCTAAAACTCTTCAAAAACCAGTCACTTGACAAAATAAATAAATAAATCATTAAGTTTTATTTTATTTATTTATACTTCTCTATATTTTATTAGAGGGAGTTCATAAATAAACCACATTTTGGTTCATATTGTGATCACTCAAATGATAAATAAACCACATTTTGGTTCATATTGAATTCACTCAAAAGCAAGGCCAGCCCTGGTCACGTACAGCTCACAGGGCGTCAAAGCCCAAGGAGCATCAAGTTGTCATCTATTACCAATTTTGAGTTTAATAATTTCGGAATTGGACAGTTGGGTTTTAACTATAAAAACAGACCAAGGCCCGGTAGTGATAGGATATTGAATGCGCATCGTGAATTGAGGAATGCCCAACATTTCAGCAACTCACGCCGATTTCTATTTAGCATCTTAACAAACACGAATAAATAAATTTTTTTAATGAACGAATATGATCACAAAAAGTTACGTTCTTTTACGTTCGTTCGTCTAACATCTTAACGAATGGACAATAACGAACACATTTTCCTTGTGATTGAACAAAAATATAAGAAATTTCTATTTGTTTACCGTTCTTGTTCGTTCATTTGTTCGGTTTCCTTGACACCAACATCGAATCGAGGACTGATAACCCCACATTTGTTCAATCTCGCAATCAATTCAACCGCAATCTTACCAGATATGTGGCCATCAACGTACTCAAACTCACCTAAATAACCTGCAGGCGAGATTATAGGAAATTAGAAACACACCATCATGTAATATACCAACAAATAACTATATAACAATATGGGTAAAATAATTCAAAATGTGACAAAGTTTCAATATATTTGTACTAAAAATGTAAAAAGGGTTTTAATTTTTCTATATTTTTTTACCCATTTTGACCTGTAACATAAAATTTAGTAACGTTAAATGACATGGATGTCAAGTTTATCATCAATTTCCAAGGTAACATTACATAAGCCTTTTGTAAAAAATTATCCAGATAGGTTCAGGTCAAAATGGGTACAAAATAGCCTCTAAAATTCTTAATTTACCGTAGCCTCTAAAATTCGAACTCAGAAAAGCCAAAACTCACCAAATTGATTCTAAAGGCCTCCATTCCATTTCGAAAATTGGCTTCCTCTAAAAGGCCTTTAGAAAAACAACAATATGATGTCAAAAAAAAAAAAAGCAGAAAGCATTTTTAACATAGAACATTTGTGACATATTCAATTATGTATCAGCAGTTGTGCGATTACCTTAGCGAAATCTTCAGCCGTTCCGGTTTGAGTTATGAAGAAAACCCTAACTTTCTTCTTCCCAAATCGCAACCTGATTTCTTCGTAACCAATCTCCACCACAGAAAAACAATGACACATCTGATCAATACAACAACTGACATCGCGTGAGAGGTTTTCCCCTGCAGCTGACGCATCATCAAGTAGTCTTTGTCCGTGACGTAACAAAGGCAACAATGAGCCAAGTTATAACAGTATGAGCTAACTTCAGAATGCATTTAGTTCATAAATAAATATGGAATTATCTTATGGAATTATCTTAGAACAAATAAGAAGCAAAAAAACATAAAGAACAAATTATATAGGTACAAATTACCTATGTACTAATTCATCAAAATCTTTAACCCATAAATCATGCTAAAAGCTTCAACTCATATAGTCAAATTTAACCATTTATCAACAAACACGAACTGAGCAAGACATTGAAAAAACAAAATCGATGTGGTAGTAATTAGGGTTTTCTTCCTGGAAAGAAATAGACCACAGTTCACATCTATGGATGTGGAGCAAGAGCAAATCAAGCAGAACAAAAAATCGAAATGAAGTAGTAATTAGAGTTTTCTTCCTTACTGAGCAGAGCAAAACTGAATTCGAGCACAAGCAATCGACTAACCTGTGGAGAAATTGACTAACGTGGAGAAATCGATATCGAATAACCTGTAGGATTTTGAATAACCTGTGGAGAAATCTAAATCAAATAACCTCATGGCCATCAAAGAGGTGCTAGCCTAGTGGTAAGGCCCTGGGGGGATAGTGCATGGTGCCTATCTACCGGGGTTCGAATCCTGGGGTATGCACTTCGGCGATACCCAGACCTTGGGTCGGCCTTTGGGTTGGTTCTGGTCCAGGTTTACGGGCATATCATTCTATGGGTATGCGGGTTCGATCTTGACCGGGCTTAGTCGTACCTGGGTGTGTGTGGGCATAGCCCAAGTTGCCGTACAAAAAAATAAATAAATAACCTCATGGCCGTTTTATATGCAGTCTTCGTCTTGGGAGCCAGCAATACAGCTGTCGTGGGAGAAAGCAGCAGGAGTTCGTCTTGGGAGCCAGCAATACAGCTGTCGAGGGAGAAAGCAGCAGGAGCAGGTAGAAGGAAGCAGGAAGAAATCTTCATTTCAAAGAGGGTAGGTTTCTGGTTTCAGGAAGAAGGCGTACGAAGGAAGCCACCCGGTTTTAAAATCCTTGCATCAAACACTTGTAAATCATGCTTTATGAACTGTATTTAAAAGATTTTTGAATTATATGCATTAAAGTGTAGTACCTTGTGCTTCAAGGGTTGTAATTAAGACTTTAAGACCCTATGTTTTAAAAAATAGTACATCATGCATTAGAATTTGTTTTTTAAGACTTTTTAACAACATGTGTTATAAGGTAGTATAGATAAAACATCCGCAAGGTTTCCTCTTGGCATGAACATCGATAAGATCGTCAGATCCCTAAACTTTGTAGAATATGAAGCAATTTGCTTCAACAGGTTACGATGCATAATCTGAGCAATGAAGTTGAGTTGGTTTTTTGAAATCTTCTACTATAAATGTTTTGGCATAGTATTTTCCTACGAAAATCCTTCCGTCTGTTAGAATTATCTTGAAGAACTTTTTGCCTCTGTTTGCTTCTAGGACCTCATTTCTTGCTCTTAACAGTTCTTCAGGCAAAAACAGTGCAATCGTGTCAAAAAAGTGTAGATCACTTACAACATTCTCTGCTATTTCTTCGTTCAATATCGGTTGTGTTGTAAGTTCCAACACTTTCTTCATTGAATCCATTTGTTGAAATACTCCTCATCAAACTGTTGATTTGTCTCCTAAATGTCGAGAATCTAGATAATTCTTCACTAGCTTGACCTCTCCGAGCACAAAAGTAAACAAATGCTACGACGATGATGAACGCCATGAACGAGAGTGTAAGAACTAAAAGTAGTACAAAAGATAGAAAGATCCTCCATTGTATCTCACAGTATCTCTCAATCGACAATGAAGTGAGAAGAAGTAAAGACAATGAAGTGAGAAGAAGTCGGTCATGCTTCCGGTGACATTGATCGTGTTTTCCCACCTAAAACTCGTTAATAAACATATCAAATAAAAATAATTGGTTTTGGGATATTAAATAAATAGAAAAAAAGTTGTTCCTTTCCCATGTAAACTTTTACTTTTACTTTCCATCCTTTCAAAAGAAAAGAAAAAAAATTCAAAAGATTGGGATTATTAGAAATTAGAAAAAAGATTCTTTTATAACTAATTATTAAGGCAATGCTAAAGACACCCTATTTTGTTTCAAAATCAAGTCAACTTATGTATTGGAAACTAAAAAAGTTGTTGATGTTGACAACGGTAAGAAGGAATCTTTTACATGGACTTCGTTCTTACAAATGTCAACATCAACAACTTTTTCAATTTCCAATGCATAAATTGACTTGATTTTGACACTAAAGGTGGTGTCATTAGCATTGCCCTTAATAGTTACTATAATGAAATCTTTTTTCTAATTTCTGACAATCCCAATCCATTGAATTTTTTTTTCTTTTGAAATAATGGAAAGTAAAAGTAAGTTTACATGGGAAAGGAGCAATTTTTTTCTATTTTTTATTTTAACTTGATATGTTTATTAACGAGTTTTAGGTGGGAAAACACGATCAATGTCTCCGAAAGCATGACCGACTTCATCAATTGACTATAAATACTTTTTCTCACTTCATTGTCTTACACGATTGAGAGATATTGTGAGATACAATGGATGATCTTTCTATCTTTGTACTACTTTTAGTTCTTACACTCTCATTCATGGCTTTCATCATCGTCGTAGCATTTGTTTACTTTTGTGCTCGGAGAGTCAAGCCAGTGAAGAAGCATCCAGCTTCTCGTCTCGACAGTTAAGAGACAAATCAACGGTTTGATGAGGAGTATCTCAACAAATGATGTCAATGAAAACAATATTGAACTTACAACACAACCGAGATTGAACAAAGAAATAGCAGAGGATATTGTAAGTGATTACACTTTTTTGACAGGATTGCACTGTTTTTGTCTGAAGATTCGTTAAAAGCAAGAAAATGAGGTCTTAGGAGCAAACAGAGCCGAAAAGTGCTTCAAGAAAATTCTATCAGACGGAACGATTTTCGTAGGAAAATACTATCCAAAAACATTTAAAGTAGAAGATTTCAAAAACCCAACTCAACTTCTTTGCTCAGATTATTCATCCTAACCCGTTGAAGCAAATTGCTTCATATTCTACAAAGTTTGAGGATTTGACGATCTTATCGGCGTTCATGCCGAGAGAAACCTTGCGGATGTTTTATTTGGTAAATTCGTTTTTTTTCTAGTTGAAACAATTTTAACGTTTGTTTTTTTCATAACTACATAAATAGGTTTTTTAAATGGTTTTTGATTACTCAACAATTGTTGATATTCTTTGGAAAAGTAATCAGGCTCGAACTGATGATTTCCACCACGAGAACTTTTTGTTCTCATTCATTCAAGATATTCTGTCAACTTTTCCACTATCACCCCAAAAAAATACTCAACAATGTAATACGAGAAAATATTGATTACTGTACCATGTTATCTTTGTAAATAACAAAAGAACATGTTCTATTTAAATTAACACAATATCTCTAGGTCAGTTAGATTACATACAAAAGGAAAGAGAGTACGAATTAGATTGTTTACAATGTCACTAGGTTGGTAAGATGACATGGCACAGTAAGTTTATTCAATATTTTCTCTTTAACCTGATCATCATCATTCTTTCATCTGATTTTCATGATGTATTCTGGCCACTGCCAAATCAATACAATTGGTATAGAAGAATCTTAAATGCCTACTGACATATGATAGATAAAAGCTAAGATTATGTTATTCTTGGTGGTATTTTATTAACCTTGCTACCTCTGTTTTATGATCTATAGCTATGTCACTTGGATTCTCATATTCTGCAATCTAATTAAATCAGTTGCTTTCTTTGTCCCAAGAAAAATTCAATGACCAGTCATGGACTAATTGAAGTCATGGACTAATTAAAGCATTTGATGTAGTAAACCAAACCGAACATACCTGGTATATTGGAAGTGGGGTCTGGCGGGTAAGAGACCTTTTCTCTACGGTCTACCCCATTCGTGAAAACCCCTGCGTTAAGGTATTTGAGAGAAATGGGAGAAACAAAAAGTTTGTCAACATATTTGAAAGTTTGTTGATACCGTTCAGTTATAAAAAAGCAAGAGGAATCATGTGGCCCTAAATCAATATCATTAGCATTTGTAATAATATTATCCATTAAGTAAAAGTTTAGAATATAGCCAAAAAATGTTACATGCAATTAAAAAAGTCTTAATGGAGATTGTTGCAGTTAGTTTGGGAACAAGAGTACAACATATAGATCACCAAAAAAGTCTTAAAATGGAGATTGTTGCAGTTAGATTGTGAACTGTGATAAACTTAGGACAGGCAACCCCTCTTCAATACCCATCCTTTTAGTGCTAGAACCAACAGCCCTTCCTAACCTCTTGAATCAGCTCATGTACAACCCCAAATATGATAAAACTCCCACCCCTAAATATGCTAAGAACATATTTTTCAATCAACATTTCAAAGGATTTGACATGTATTCACGATAGTTTTTTTTTTTTTTTTGCTAATAGGGGGGACATTTCTTAGAATCTGCTAGGATGATGATAACTTTTAGAATTATGTTTCTTAAAATCTACATTTAAGATGTGTACTTGGCATAAAAAAAAACATAATGCAGAATCATTGAGGATATAAATCATTCTGGACTTTGGTGACGGCTCTTACCCGGTTAGCACTTACCGGGTAAATTTTTGCCTATGATACCGTTTTAATGGATTAAAATCTTATCCGATAAGGTAAGTGGTACCATTAAATTCAACGGGTAAGTGCTTACCCGATAAGTACTTACCGGTTAAATTCAATGCTTTCACTTACTTTTATCGGTAACAGTATCGTAGGCAAAAAACTACCCGGTAAGCGCTAACCGGGTAAGAGCCATCGCCCTCACTTACCGTGTAAGACTCTCGACCATTGCCAATAATCTTACCGGGTAACTTCTATTGTTTTATTTCTATCTATAGACTATAGATTAGCAGCTTGCTTACGTATATGTTATGGCGGTATATCATCAAGGATAAAGACATAAAGCAATATAAATGAGGGTTAATATACAAGGATATAGACAGAAAGCACATATGGATGCAATGGAACTACTGGTGGTGGATATACATCCATTCATACATAATTTTTGCATACATACATATTTACATGTGTTAATGGTCACTAATGAAACACATAAACCTGTTGTGTATCATTGTATGCTACTAGTGGAATTAATCATGAATGTATGGTGCTTAATTTGTTGCACTGAACAACTAAAACACATATAGATGTGTTGGAACACCTAAACTTGTAGTTTATGCTAAATCTGTTGTAGTGAAGAATATTGTTTATGAATGCATACATACAAAAATATGCTGCTGGTGGTGGATATACATGCATTTATGTATACATACATATTTACATATGCTAATGGTCAATATTGGAAAACATAAATTTGTTGTTTAGGGCAGGTGTTTAGGCCCGATTGGAAAACATATTTACATACTCTGCTCATGTTTTATAGTCAATACACAAGGTTTGAATAATCCTTTCATCATGTCGAGTAATTTTTAGGGATTTCAGGATTTACTACTTTTCCGGGTATTATAGCTTGTGAAACTTTCCCTAATTCTTGGATGGAAGTTGAAGCTTCTTATTATAATACTAGTGCAATTTCAAATGCTTACTTTGTTCCCACGTGGGCCTTTCAAGCAAGGTATCATTGATTACTTTAATATTGATTTATTGAACAAGTCAATTTCAAAGATATTGCTGTTATACACAAAGGTTAACAGATGTGAATGAAATCAGTGACTGTTGGTGAAACAAATCAGCGAATGTTAGTGAAACAGGCTAAGGTTAACAGAGCTAATTGGAAAACCTGTTTTTGTAGAACAAAAAATAAACGAAATGAGATGTGAAACTTGGATTGCATATATATACTTAGTGTCATCACTGATGCATCGTAGAATCAATAGAGAAAACACTATTAAATCAAAAAATCTAGATAACTTCAAATAAACCCTAGAAATAAACCAACATTTTAACCACTTATACTCAAATCAATCCTAACTTCAAATAAACCCTAGAATCATTAAGAATAATCGAACCTGGTGGAGAAGATGGAGAAGCCGTATGTGCATCATCGTCATTGTCAAGTGCATCATCAAAGAAAAGGTCATCCTCGCCATTGCCAAGTTCATCGTCCATGGAGAAGCCTGCGTGGAGAAATGGAGACGAATTTTGAAGCGGGAGAAGATGGAGAAGCCTGTGCGTGTAAGATATAATTTTGTGAATTTGAAGCTTTTTCCTCCTTATTTTTTTTTCTTAAGTTTAAACATTTCATTGTATCATCTCTATTATATTACTAGTGTTGTCCGTGCATTGTTCGGAAGGATAAATTTTTTGTTAGAATATTGAACCGACTAAAAATGAAACATAATTTCTCTGTTAACAATTAATGAAATACAATGTGAAAAACGAATGTATTTTCATAAGTGGTTAACTTGCATATATTCTTAATCGTTTGTTGTTATGACTTTGTGCAATAATATTGGTAATAGTTTTGTATTATATTATTTAAAACTCAAACGACATGTCTTACAACATATTTATCTGACTTTTGACTTCAAGACCTCATAGTATTAGTCGATAAAAATAAAGATATGTATATATATCTTATTCCCCTACTTCGAAAAATATGATTGTGGGTTTTGAAAAATATAAACAAATCCTCAGTAAATAAAATAAAATATAAAAAAGTAGTTTTTCAAAGAAACAAAAATATAGTGGAATATCTTTTGTTCAGTTGCAGTTCCGTTATTGACACTCGACCGTTCGTCTTCTTCTTGTACTTGGATGATACATAGAGAAGTTATATATATTTATAGTGAATGTAGAGAATATTTTAAAATCTTTTATTTTTATTTTCGATTTTACATTTAAATGTAAATATATTAAAAATATGGAAGAATATTTTTATATATACATCGTTTCTATTTTATTTTCTTTACAATTGGTTAATTTGGAAAGTATTGCGGAATATTTTTATTTTAAAGAATACGATAATTTATTAGTGTATCTCGTTATTTTTTATTTTTAACTCATATCAGCCTTTTTTTCCTTCTTTTAATGCTCGTGAAAAAAAAATGTGTGTAGATTTTATATTATCAAAAAAAATACGTGTAGATTTTATATTATGCTAATATAAAATACGTATAGATTTTATAAAATAAAATAGATTTTATATTAGCAAAAAAAATACGGAAGAAAAAAAAGTTTATATTACATCTCATTATGTAAAAAGATTTTATAAAATAAAATATGGAAAAATATTTTATAAAATAAAATATGAAAAAATCATTATGAGATGTAATATAAAAAAATACGGAAGAAAAAAGGTTTTATATTACATCTCATTAATATAGATTTAAATATAAAATATACATTTAAAATAGATTATGCTAATATAAAATCTATTTTATAAAATCATCCAACAAAAAAACAAATAGTTATATTAATAAATGAGTATTTATTCCACAAATAGATGATTATGTGAGATACTGTGCTTGGAAAAGTTGTACCAAAGCATTGAGAAATTATAAATTAAGTAATTGGCTTTAATTAGTAGTAACTTATGCTTAAAATGTTGTAATTAAGAGTTTTTTATATCGTTTTTATAATATAGTATAGATAAAGATTCTAAAACGATTATTTGTACAAAGTAGTTTCTTGTACAATATTACATTTACCATATTTACACTTATTTATTTAATTTACTTTATATTCCTTGTTTTTTTATTTTACACCATTATCATATTAACACAAATAATCGTATATAAACAAAAATGCAATGAAAAAATACGTTTCTTTTTTTACAGATTATACCATTATAATCGTCTCGTCAATACCTTCAAAACGAGATCAATGTTGAATATTTTTTAATTTAACCGTACTATTAAATATCATGAATATCTATGAATTAATTTGTTTTTTATCTATACGTTTTAATTTTTTCCACCATTAGCACATTAAAAATACATAATCATAAAATATATTAAAAATACGTTTCATTCTTATTATAAATTATATCATTATATTTTTTTTTGGTCAATAATTGTAATATAAACTAATTATTGAATATCTTTATGGATTTTGGGTTTCATAAGTTGTGATTCTTATGTCATGGTTGATTGTTGATGACATGTCTATAAGGAAGTAGCATTAATTATTCGTTCTTTATTTACATTCCGTTGCATCGCACGGGTATATGATTAGTTATATTATAAAGAGTAAAGAGTAAATTATGATTTTCGTCCTTGTGGTTTATTGTTTATAACGATTTTCGTTCCTGGTCTTTGAAAATTGTTTTTTTAGTCATTATGGTTTGCGATTTGTTTCCATTTTTGTCCTTTTGACAAACTCTGTTAAAATAACCGTTAAAGTCAGGGTTAATTTGGTCTTTCTCATTTTCTTATTTATTTATTAAATAATAATATTAATTATATACTAAACTTATTAAAGCCTACTTAATGCATCTAAAAGAATTTTAAAAAACAAAACCTAAAACCAAAATCCAACCGAGTGAGTTGGGACTCATCTCTTATGCCATGGAGGCTTCATCTCCAAATAATTCTCTTCTTCTTTTTTCGGCCCCCATTTCATCCCACGCCCACCTCTGCAACTTCTTTCCACTGATGCACCAAAATCTGAGCTCACAAGTCAAAAACAAAACCCATACAGACCATAAGCTTCGATTACAAAATCTGTCAATTTTCTTCAACAATGGGTCGCCCCCTTTCATCTGAGCTCATACTAACAAAACCCATCTAAAAATCTATCAATTTTTTCGATTTCCCTCTTCCCACTTCTTCCCATCAATTCCTTCACCACACCATTTTCCCTTTAAAGGCCTCGCTTTCAATTTCTGGTTTTGAAATCATTGTGAATGTTCTTCAAAAATTGGCGGGTCTTCAAATATTGGCGGTTCTTCTTCGAAAATTGAACCCTGAAGATTTTAGTCTCTAACTCGTTCATTCACTATGTTTGATCAAACATGAAGTATTTATTGGGTTCAGGTTCTCTCGTCTCCAAAAATCATGAATTTGGGTTTTGGTTTAAGTTGATTGATTAAATCAAGAATTTGATACGAATCTGATTTTGGTTTACCAGATTCCAGAGATCATGAAATTGGGTTTGTTGTTCACTCTATTTGATTAAACAAGAGGTATTCATTTAAGATTAGAGGCAAAATGTTGGTTATATCCATTGCTTTATCCATGAACAATTTTCATTGTTTTGGTTCACTTTGTTGCTGGAGAAGGTGACCGGTGAAGTTCATCAGCATCGATATTTCTGGGGAGAAGACAGTGTAGGGGGAGAGGGAGAGGGAGAAGGAGAAGGAGGGTGGCTATTATTTAATAAAAATTTAAGAAAAAAAAATGAAAAAGAAGGTAAAAGGACAAAAGTATCCTTCATTTAACTGACTTTTTTTAACAAAGTTAGTCCATGGACGAAAAACGAATGAAAATGGAAACCACAGTGACCAGAAAAACAAATTTTAAAGACCAGGGACGAAAAATCGTAATAAATAACAAACCACAAGAACGAAAATCGTAGTTTACTCAAGAGTAAACTACTATTTTGTAACTATTTTCGTCCCTGGTCTTTAAAAATTACCTTTTTGGTCCTTGTGGTTTGCAACTCTTTTCGCTTTTAGTTCCTGAGAATATTAGTTTTAGGAACGAAAATGGAAAGAAATTACAAACCACAATGACAAAAAAAACAACTTTTAAAGTCAAGGACGAAAATGGTTATAAACAACAAACCACAAGGATGAAAATCGTAGTTTACTCTATTATAAATATTAATTATTATATTATAAATTTTATTATTACTTGTTACATAAAATTATAAAAATAATTATATTAAAATTATCCTTATTTGGGATTGCTTATTTAAAACAACTTATATTTTTTTTAAAATTGTTTATCAACTTATGTGGTGACAAAAAGAAATTTTATAAAAAGTGTTTTGATTAGCTTATTGTGGTACCAAAACGTAAAAAATTAATAAGTTGTTATTTATGGGTGTTTAGAATTGCTTATACATGTAAAATAACCAAAAAGATCATAAGTTGTTTGAAATAAGTTGATAAGTCAATATAGACTAACTTATTAAAAACAACTAATCTACGGTGACAAAAAATTATAAGCAGTTTTTTTTCCTAGTCCAAACACTAAAAATAACTTATCTGCAGTGACAAAATGAAATAAGCAGATAAGTTATTTGCCTATTACTAGAAATATTATGGATATTATTATTAATTATTATTACATTTTATTGTAAAGCATATCGAGAATGTAAATTTATAGCAATTTCTAGATAAAAAATAAAATAGAAATTAAAGTGAAAACATTTACATACCTTGTTTGATTATGTATTACGGGTTTCATTACCCATAATCCTTCAGCATGGTCGGTTCTCAAGTAAGTGTTATCATCAATTCGCTGATTTGAGGAGGGAATTTCGATAGAAAAGGGAGGTAGCTCGTCGAACTGGTCATATTTTCGTCCACAACATTTTCAACACCAACTATGTGTCTTTTACCGTGGAGGACGATGTGCCATTTAGAATCTTTCGGATCCTCAACGAAGAAGACCTGTGAGGTTTGTTTCGCCAGAATGAATGGTTCGGATACGTACCCTTCCCTGGAAAAGATCTACCACTGTGAAAACATCGTTGTCGACTTTAACACCTCGTTGGTTTTCGACCCATTTACACTTGAACAAAGGTATATTGAAAAAAGTGTAATCAAGCTCTCAGATTTCTTGAATGACACCATAATACGAATCTTTGGCAATCCTCGACCTAGCATCATTATTCGCCCTACAAAAATCAGTCGTTGTGGCTGTTAATGTCACTCCATTGTTTTGCAATGTACTTTTGTCATCTTGTTTTTTTGTATAAAACGTATATCCATTAATCTTGTATCCTTGGTATGTTGAAGCGACATGGACGGACCCATATGCCAAATGTTCCACCACTTGATCAGCTGGTTCTCCCCCATAGCCCTTAAGAGATAGAAAGCTTATGTTGCACGTGTCGTTAAATGCATAACAAGATTTAAATTTATAAACCTAGTTTATATCAGTAAAGATGGTAAGTCGGGTATCGTTCTTCCCAGGAAGTCAGTGGTTAAGCAAAAGATTTGTGTTAAAAACGAATGCACCTGTGTCACAAAGGTTGGCTACCCAATTAAATCGAATTAAGCTCAAGACAACCTAACTAAAAAACTGAAATCTAATTATTACAAATAACACTACTTCAAGAGATTTGGATTGAAAATTATATTAAACTATTAAACGAATAAAAATTATAACTTTATGACTAACGTAATAACATGAAATCGAAGTCAACATTCAAAACTAACAATATGTGTCACATATCGTTCGCCATAAAAATTGATAGAAACTTTATTTAAAAGTAGAGCATCAAGATCATCACAATCACTAACCATTCAATGTTCTCGATTATAATAAAAAGCCACAAACTTTATCGAATAAATCCAATTCAATATTTTCAATAACCAACAATATCAATAATAAACAAATCAAATCTTATTCTAAACTAAACTAAAATTAATAAATATGATTTGCTAAAAGAAAAACAATACTTGAAAGAAATCTCAAACGACCTTCTAGATCTTCAATCATCAACAACCGGAATCAACATTCTTCAATAATCATTTTTCGTCCAATCAAATGCATTGAAATTATTAATTTTTTTTCAAAAGATAGAGAAACAGCGGAGGATGTTTCCCTTGATTACCTCCTCCTCTTCTAAGCTTCCTTTTCTTTTTATAGAACAATTAATGCCCTAATCATCTCCTAATCACGAGTTGGGCCCATTTGGGCTTCCTTGGCTCGGTTGCAATGTAACTAGGTCGGAGCTGATCATATTTCATAGAAAAAAGTATTATGTTGCTCACAAGATTCAATCCTGCAATCTGCATCCTACACCCGCATGCCCTTAGCCACTCTCTTACTGCTTTGCTTTGGTTATTTTATCCATAATTTTTATTTATATCTCCTTTCTTGTCCAGCTTTATTCACTCAACTTTGGCGTCTGTTTCGGCTCAGATGTAGCTCGATTTTGAAAAAATTGGAAACTTCAAAGTTGTAGGTCCATCTGTTAGCTTTCCAGATCATGTTGACTCACTTAAATCCGAGCTCGGACGAGTGAGATATCATTGAAACGCCACAGTTGCACAAATCAGTCAAAAATCATTGTTTTGCTCTTTTTCTCCCAAAGCGATCCGAACCTATCAAAATATAAAAATGCATTAATGTAGTTCAGTTTAATGATTTTAGTGCATTAAAAAGAGATGATTGGCACGAAAATAAAGTGAAATTTAACGACCGATCAGCTCAATTCCCCTTCGGTAAAGCATGTTATGGATCGAACTGATCTGGAACAATCAAATAAGTCGGAAGCGTCACCAATCTTACCAACGTAACCATGCCACTCATCTGAAAAAGATCGAAGACCATAGACTAGAACCAAAGCCTTAAAAGGTTGCACCACACCAGTCCGACCATGAGTACCGACCTTCTTTTAGACGATTAGAGACCCAGAAAAAAGAGAGAAGTTGAACTTCAAGCCCCATATCCTGATTGGGGGAACTGGAAATTTTAGACCTTTTTGTTCCTCAAGCACCAAATGGTGTACAAAGTTGTCCAAATAATAGCCTACCTGATCAACGAACCGGGTTTCCCCCATGGAACTTCGAAGGGAGAGAGAATGTCATCTAGAGAATTCAAGGAAGGGGGTTCACATCTCCACCATCTCCATATACTCGACCAAATTTGAATACTTGCCGAACAACGCAGAAAACTATGTTCAATCGTCTTAGGTTCAAAATCGCATCAAGGACATAAGACCGTATGCAAATCGAACCTCATTTTTTACAGAATCTCACGTACTAGAACGCTACCACGACTTAGCCTCCAAATAAAAATGTTAACTTTCCGAGGAACCGCACCACGCCAGCGAGGAAGGTTTTCCTGAGATACACCATTAAGGATCCTACCTCTCACACCACCTAACTTTATCCTTCACCAACGCCCCTCTTCAATCTCAAGTCGAAAAAGCCGAGGGAATTTCTCACGGAGCCTGAATTTACTACCAAGCCACATGTCCAACCACGATTTTTGACAAACCACAGGACCACAATTAAGGTTTACTCACAAAAAAGTTATAAAAATTTATGCTAAATCTTAATATCCCAACCCAAGTAATTGAGTAGGTAGTCGTATTAAACCATCTTCCATATTTATAACCTGACAAGCTTCCCAATAGTTGTTACACCGTTTTGAAGAAACAAGCAAAAAGTCACCCGGTATGAATGAATCTTTAAGACCATTCCAATTCTCTTTTTCAAACAATCAATGGTCAAAACCATGTACAACTCATATTTTCCAAAGTATTTTGCAACTGAAGATTGCATCTTAGTACAACAAAAGTGAACTTCTTAATCCTGTTATCCTTCAACTACTTATGTCTCTTCTTTGAGGTTGTCATCAAGACAACCTTTAATTCGTTCATACCTTAACTCCATTGCGAACCAATCCCTTAAACTAACACGAACTTGTATCTCGTTGTTTGCTGAAGAACAACTATAGTCTTTTAGATCAATCTGTTTGCCAATTAGGAGTTCTATCACGATGATTCCTAGTGAGCAAACATAGTCCATTATTGAAGGGACATTAACATGATCTGCTCCATCAGATAACAATTTCTTAATCCCTTGCTCATTCAATATGAAGTGGTGGCAATAATCGCCAAGCAGTGCATTAAGATATTTATCTAACAAAATGTTACTGGCCTTTATATTACCATACGACATCGAATGCTGGTTATATAAATGTTAAAGGCCTCGCACGATGTTGAATGTGATTTGCAGTTGCTTATGCCAATTTTTTATTTCATCTAAAAAAAGAGAAAAAATAAAAAGACCAAAATACCTTGCGTTAATGGACTTTTGTTAACAGATGTAGGCAAAGGACCAAGTTTGAAACAAAATGAAAACCATAATGACCAAAAATGTTATTATTTCAAAATAGGGATGAGAGTTGATAATGGGTGTCAACCGGAAGCAAGGCCGACCCTAGCCACGTGCAGCCCGTGCCATCGTACAAGGCATCAAATCCCGAGGGGGCATCAAGTTGTCATCTATTACTAGTTTTTGGTTTAATAATTTGGGAATTGGACAACTGGGCTTTAACTATAAAAATCGAGCAAGGTCTGGTGGTAGTGGTTGATACTGAATGCGTATCGTGAACCGATGAAAGCCCAACATTTCAACAACTAAACCTGATTTTTATTTAGCATCTTAACGAACAAACATGAACAAACAAGTCTTCTTAATGAACGAATATGATCACAAAAAATTTCATTCTCTTTTACGTTCGTCTTTTAGCATCTCAACAACGAACATTAACGAACACATTTTCTTTATGAATGAACAAGAATACAAAAAATTCCATTTGTTTATCGTTCGTTTGTTTGTTCGGTTAAGTTAAAGGAACAAACAAGAACACAAAAGCTTTCTTCTTTTACCATTCGTGTTGGTTTACTTGTTCGGTTAAGTTAAACGAACGAACAAGCCTCCTTCGTGTTCGTTCGATTTGTTTTGCATATTGAAATTTGCAATTAATGCGCATGAACAGAATCACTATATCAACACAGATGGAGCACATTGCACAACAATAACAACATATTGTGATATTGTCTCATTGGGCACTTGTTCTTTACAATGCACAATAGCATAGATTACGAATTTTACAATTTATCATTGTTCTTTTGACTTTTGTTTAATTTAAGGTTTGACATTACCACGTTAGATTTAGACTTTAGACCTGTAACTTTCTGAGTTTTGGTCGTTGCTTACTATGACATTAATTTCGATTTAATTTACTATTTTAGTTAAAACTAATTATAGTTTTCCTTATCTTTTAGTTTTAAGGGGGCGTTTGGTTCGCATAATGTTTTTGGATGAAATAGAATCTGTCAAAGAAATTTGACTTTGAAGGAATTTGAATGGAATGTTGTCAGGGTTGACCACTTGTTTGGTTGATAGGATTTGAATGAAATCTGTTAAATGAATTGGAATTTTTCTGTTTGATTCACATATTGTAGCTTTAGAATTGGAATGGAATTTTGGTAAATGACCAAAATACCCTTTTTGTTTATTTTAATTTTTTCAACAAAATTTACTTTAATGAAATAGTCATTAAATAGTTTAATTTTTAACTAAAATTGCTTTGATTATTTTAGCACACGAATGATGATGAGAGAGAGAGAGAGGGGAGAGAGAGAGGAGAGAGAGGGAGAGAGAGAGAGAGAGAGAGGGAGAGGATAGAGAGAGAGGAGAGAGAGGAGAGAGAGGAGAGAGAGGAAAGAGAGATGAGAGAGAGGGAGGGAGAGAGGGGGGAGAGAGAGAGAGAGGAGAGAGAGGGAGGAGAGAGGGGGAGAGAGCGAGAGGGAGAGAGAAAGTACAAAGAGAGGAGAAAGAGGGAGAGAGAGAGGGGGAGAGAGAGAGGGGGGAGAGCGAGAGGAGAGAGAGGGAGAGAGAGAGAGTTGGTGTCTGCTGATAATGTTGAACGGTAGTGGTGGCCGGTGGTGGTGGCGGTCGGTGTTGGTAGCAGGAGGTGGTGGTGGTCAATGGTGGCCGGAGGTGGCCGATGTTGGTAGTCGAAGGTGGTGGTGCATGTTAGGATGAGGGGCAATTTGTCCAAAAAAAACATGACATTCTATTCCAATGAAATACCACCCCCCCCCCCCCCCCCAAAGAAATGTTGAATTCCTTCATTTGTGGAATTCATTGGAATTCAACATTCCAATTCCTTAAAAAGAATGAACCAAACGATATAATGGAACCTGGTCAACGGAATTCAACATTCCAATTCCATCATATTCCATCTGAATCTGCGAACCAAACGCCCCCTAAGTTTCATATATTGAAGTAAAGGTTCTATTGTGTTCATTTCAATTTGGAAAAGGAAAACTAAAAAAGAAGGAAGCATGATCTTAATTCAGGTTTTATCCTTTTATCATTCTATATTTTGTAATTTGGGGTTTTGGTTTTTATGTCCCCTATTTTAATATTTTTTAGTTATAATTAACAAAAATCAACGTGAGGATGAGTCACCTAGCTTAACTAGGTTTCAAACCCTTTAAAAATTCGTATGTTTCGACGTTTCATTTGCTTAAAGAATAGGCATATGATCGTTTTTTAGCGTTTTCTCACAAGGTATCAAAAATCCTAGGAACGGCCTGATCAGAAAGACCGAAAGTGTAATTTACTCCAAGTATAATAACCAAAATTGGTGAGATACTAATCACCGACATTAAAATGGTGCAAGACTTGGTTTTGGATCGAAGAGATATGATGCTAAAATTGGTGCAAAATTTCAGATTTGCACGTATTGGAGGAGATGGTTTGATATTTTCAAAAAAAGGTTTGATATTGATATACACAACTATAATAACCCCTTATTAGTTATATCCTTTTATAGTTGTGTATATCAATATCAAACTTTTTTTTATATATATTTATGATTCATAAAGTGATTTTAAATATCATCATTTTCATATTTTTGTAATGGTAGGATAAATGCAAATCTATTATTTGCTAAGAGCATCTCTAACACATTTTTCGAAATGAAAAAAAAAATATAAAATTTCGAATTTTAGACAAATGTTTTGCTCAAACAAATTATCCAAAATGGAGAAAGTAAGAAAAAAGGTGTGAAATTCAACAAATTTATACCGACTCTTTAAAAATGATTACCATGAGAAAGAAATAATTTTTTTTATTATATACCTTCCGATAAAAATTATTAAAATTACATGTTTAGAGGGTGAGAAAAATATTTCAATAATTTAAATAATATTGTAATCTCTAAAGTATAGAAGCCGTTGCATGTAAATTTTTTTTTAAATTACAATTTTAAAGAATATACCAAAAATGCTCTTAAATAGACGCTTATTAACGTTATCTTCTTACACAATCAAGACATCCATTTACTTTTAATTGTATACTAAAAGTGTACTCGCGCAATGCAGCTATACATCACGATTTTAATGTTTCATTTTATTTTCTGTTTTTTGTCGATTTACATTACGATTTTGGATGGTTGTGAGAGAGTGATAATGATTTTTTTATATAAATTTGTTTAATTTAGACTTAATAATAATATGTAATTTATTTTGGTTTAATAATATAAATTTTTTTTTAAATATTCTGTAAGATTTTTTAATTATATTTTAGATTTTTATATCTAAAATATGTTGAGAGTTATTTTAGGGGAGTTAAAGTGGGAAATGATTTTAGGGGAGTTAAAATGGTTAGAGATAATGATTGAAATTTAATGAATAGCATTAAATGTAGTACATACAGCTTTTATGGTTGTTTTTTAAGTAATTAACATTAAATAGCGATACATTAAGCTTTAAGTATTGTTTTTAAGAGTTTTTTATACCATCTTTATAATATAATATAGATAATTATATTCAACTTTAATATAAATAAGTGTGATGTCACACCAAAAAAAAACAAAGGGGTGAGTGTTTGTCCACTCTGGGACTTGTTATTGGTGCTGAGATAGACAAAAAGAAAGTCATGGAAGTTGGATGGAGACGGATTGATATATCTATTCTATATAATAAAGTACGGATAAAAAACTCTTAAATATAAATTATTAGGTACAAGGTACCATCATTTTATGTGAAGATTTTAAAAATATCTTAATTTACAAGTATCAAAGCACAAGATACATATTACTACTGTAGACTTCTAACACCCACCAATTTGGTATGTGCATGACCTTCCTTTTATGCAGACTTTTCCATGTATCAGTATTAATTAATATATTATATTACTATAACTTTATTTGAATTAAATTATTAAATATGTAATTGATTATTTTTTTTAGATGTCATTAAAATATATAAGATAATCATTGAATTCTAACAAAATACATAATTTTTTTATATAAAAAACATTATATTATTAAGCCTAAATTAAACAAATTTATAAAAAAACATTATCATTTTCTCAAAACCATCCAAAATCGTACTGTAAATCGACAAAAATAATAAAATAAAACATTAAAATCGTGATTTATCTCGCTGCAGTACGCGAGTTTCTAGTTGATTAACAATAATAATATTCAATTTGATAACAAAACGCCTTCGGCATAATGATATTCCAAATCAAAACAAACATTTTAATAAATAAAAAACAATCATCATCATCATCGATGAGCAGTTACAAGCGTTTCTATAAACCTCAATCCGTCAAATCTCGGTGCAAATTTCTGTGAGCAACAACTCCTCTTCTCCGGCGAAGAATCAGCAGGATGATTGATCGATATCAATCCATGGTCCTACACAACATTCAAAAACGAATATTAATTACTTGAAGATCAATTTAGAGCAACAATATAAATTTGCTTAACGAAGAAAAATATTTCAAACATAGGAGGAAAGATCGAGAACATAATTTGTTTGATTTGATTCCGTAACAACAGACGACTTCAAGCGGGTTTAATTTTAGGATTGATTTATTATTACCTGGTCAGAAGTTTTGGAGCTAGTAATTGCGGTCGTAGCTGAAGCAGCTGCCATGGAAGCTGCTAGAAATCCAGGCCTCTTCATGCTAATTCTGATCCAGAAAGCTAGCGCGCGCGAGAGAGAGAGAGAGAGAGATTGTGGAGTTTGTTAACGGGTTGAACTCGTACTTATATATGCAGAAGGAGAGACAGAGAGAGTGAGTTAGAGAGAGGCGCTCTTTAGTTTTACATTAAAAGGATATCCTTCATCGCTACATCTCTATATTAATAATATACAAATAGGACAAATGATGACATAGCACACACATATATACATATAGGTAACGTTTGATACGCAGACATGATTGGACGGGACTGGACATGACATGACTGGACAGGACAGAACAAGAGGCTAGGACAGGACTGGACGAGACTGGACAGAACAAGACAAATGCATGTCTTGTGTTTGGTATGGCTAGGACTGGATAGGACAGAACCAGACAAATTTCCCTAAAAGTTTTTTTGATGATTTTATATATCATATAATAGTTATAAATAACACAAATATAGTATATCTTTAAATAATTTAATTAAAAAAACATTTTGATTTTTTAAACGATTTTCATACATATAAATACATAGAAAAACAAGGGTAGAAAATTTGAATGAAGAATCTGAAATAATTGATGGTAATTCGAAAAAAAAACTGATTCATATAAAGAAAATATAATATTTGATTCAATTTGGAATATCTTAATGAATTGGTGGATGCATAGTTGCAACGACAGGTAAAGATAAATGCGATGGGTGACCCGTGAAGGATGGTAGTTGTGAAGAACGTGAAAGATAGTGGATGGTGGTGGTGCAGATGGTTGTTACGGTTGATGTGGTGGAGGTATAGGTGGCCGACGATGGTAGTGGTGGTGGCGGTGGACAGGGGTAATAGAGGTTATTGTAGTGGAGGAAGAGGCGGAGGTCACCGACGGTAGTTGGCGGTAAGCGTCGGTGCTGGCGGCGACAATAGGTGGCGGTGATCGGTGGAGGTGGCGATAGACGGTGGTTATGGTGGAGGAAGTTGTAGTAGTGGAGGAAGAGAGTGATCGAAGATGGTTGGTGGTGGCTACCGGTGGCCGTTGATGGTGGTGGCGGCCAAAGGTGGTGGTGATCGGTGTTAGTGGAGGTGGTCGACGATGGTAGTGGTGGTGGCGATGGCCGATGGTTGTGGAGGTGGTGGATGAGGTTGCTATGGTGGAGAAATAGGTAGAGGTGGTCGTTGGTGGTTGGCGGTGGCTACTGGTGGCCGCCGATGGTGATAATGGCGGCGATGGGTAGTGGTGAACCTTAAGACTAATACCATATTAGGATTATACATCAAATAGCGGTAAATCAATGATTTTTAATTTATGTCTCACTTTTGTCCCATGTTGTTCCACCTATTTTGGTGGAACAAGAAAATACTATTTTTTGTCTCATCTTATCCTACCTTGTCCAGTCTCTGTCCCTGTCCCATGTCGCACAAAACGTGGGACAGTGAATTTTTGTCATGTCCCATGTCACGCCAAACGTGGGATAGTGAGTTTTTGTCCTGTCCCGTCCCATCCAGTCTCCAAACCAAACGCACCCATAGGGTTGGATTCTGGTGAGAAAATGTAAGAAAAGATCTCCACCCTTAGATGTACCTTAAGATAAAATGTACTGAAATATGATACACCGGATTAATTTTCGTATCAAAGACAATTCATGGGGTGAGTTTGAGATTAAAAGTGATAAAGGGTCCATATCCCTTCTTAACTTCTCAACTTAACTCTTCTTCTCACACACAGTTCATGTAAGATTAACATGTTTTCGTGAAACCACAAAAATAACACTGAAATTTCATAGCAAAAACTTATGAAGATTACCTTCACAGTGTTTTGTTATAAAGGCATGGTGGGTCATCCCTCGGAGAGGGTGGGCCTAGGCGACACCTAGGGCCCACGAGAAATAGGGGCTCAAAATTTTCTTATATATAGTAGTAGTAAAAAATTGTAAATAAAAAAGACATAAATCTTTTATTATCTAATAGGACATTAGGACCTAAAGAATTTTGGATTAGATTAAGGGTCCAAATATTTATTAATTAATTATATTAGAAAAGAAAATATGTAAAAAGATAATTAGTCATTCATTTTGCAGTATTGATTGTTGTTTCTCTAAGGTTTATTATCTAGTAACAAAGTCTAAAATTATCTACTTAGAAAATCTTGATATATTATCCATCATTCATCTCTTACCGACTCTTTTGATTATTCCATCCACATGAATTTTATATTTATATTAGAATATAATATATTTTCTTGTTATGAGCTTAGAGAACTCCTATCTTTCTAAAAAAATTATCATATGAGACGACCCAACTTATATCTAAACCCTTGTTTTTTCAAACATTGACTCTTTATTACATAATATTGAGTGCATGAGCTTAACTACTCTTCTGTCTCTAGAACAATAATAAAATCAAGCTATAACCAACATGTGCTTATGATTATAAGATTGATGATTCCAAAAAAGTTGGTTTTAACCCTAAAAATTTAAAACGGTGATGCAAATGAACCTGATATGAGATGGAAACCCAACTGATTTATATTGATTTACATCGAATGTTACTTTGAATAGTCAATATTGTGACCGCAAATGATGTCAATCTATATATTAAACATATATATCTATACTATATTATAAAAATGGCATAAAAAACTCTTAATTACAATTCACTAAGCTTTATGTACTATCATTTAAAGTTATCTACTTAAAATCTCTTAAAAATAACTACTAAAGCTTAATGTACTACCTGTAAAGCTTTTAAGCCTAATTAATATATTTCATCCTTATCTCTAATCCCCAAACCCTAAAATTATGAAATTTGAATTATGATAAACATAGTCAAAACAGGATAAACATCTCAATTTAAATATAAAAATTTAAAATATATAAGATAATTAATGAATTTTAACAAACTACTTAATTTTTTTTATATAAAAAACATTATATTGTTAAGCCTAAATTAAACAAATTTATATATAAAAAACCATTATCACTCAATAAAAACCATCCAAAATCGTACTGTAATCAATAAAAAAAAATAATAAACATTAAAATCGTGATGTATTAAGCATTATGTACTATTATTTAATGTTAATCTACTTAAAATCTCTTAAAAACAATTAATGAAACAATATGTACTACTTTTAAATGTTTTTAACCCTAATTAATAAATTTCATCCTTATCCTCCAAAATTCTTATCTCTAATCCCCAAATCCTAAAATTATGAAATTTGAATTCTGATAAACATAATCAAAACAGGATAAACATCTCAATTTAAATATAAAAAATTTAAAATATATAAGATAATTAATGAATTTTAACAAACTACTTCATTTTTTTTATATAAAAAACATTATATTGTTAAGCCTAAATTAAACAAATTTATATATAAAAAATCATTATCACTCAATAAAAATCATCCAAAATCGTACTGTAAATCAATAAAAAACAAAAAATAAAAATAAACATTAAAATCGTGATGTATCTCGCTGCATTGCGCGAGTACGCTTCTAGTATATATATATAGTGTTTGGTTCATTTGAAATATGGTAAATATATGAGAAATAGAGAAGTAATCATAGTCATTCATATGGTCAAGATCGGATTTGACTAGTCAAATATTGCGGCTTTGACCGGTCAAAAGTTGCGACTTTGACCGGTCAAAAGTTGCAGCTATCCCAATAATAGAAGGACAATTTCGTAAATTTTACAAAACACACGGGCTGTGTTCATATATGAACATGTATAATTCACATATGAACTATATGTTCATATATAAACCAGTGCAATTCACAACTGAACTCTTTTAACTGATTCATATATGAACCTTTGTGATTCATATATGAATCTGTATGACTCACAAAGATTCATATGACTCACAAAAATTCATATATGAATCACTTGAACTAATTAACAGATTCATATATGAATCTTTGTGATTCATACAGATTCATATATGAATTCATCCCGTGTATTTTACGAAATTACCCATCTACCTTCTATAGACCACACAAGAAATTATCCGGTGCTTCGCGGTCAAAGCCGCAAATGTTGACCAGATGAATGACTAAGATTACTTCTCAATTTCTCATATATTTACCATTTCTCAAATGAACCTCTCCCTATATATATATATATATATATATATATATATATATATATATATATATATATATATATATATATATATATCAGAAGGATGTTTTCTTGACGGTAGAACAAATTTATGATTCTATGTAAAAATGATATAGTGTATAATATTAATTTAGAAATAATTATTGATTGACTTTGTGTCTTGGAATACCCAGAAAAAAGGTTTTATATGAATTATTAGTAATTTTTGACTTTAATGTTATTTTTCTTATGATAAAAACGATGTATTAAAAGTGTTTTTTTGTTAATTATCGAGAGCCCATTTTTACATCTCGTTCAGGCCTATAAAATGTCAGGAACGGACCTGTATAAAGGTTTAGTGTTATTTATGTGGTCTCACAAAAACAGTTTAGTTTCACATGATTTCAACTCTCTCTCTCTCTCTCTCTCTCTCTCTATATATATATATATATATATATATATTGGACATAATGTTGATTATCAACAACCCTGAATGATCCTACAAGGAACTCGCCCTCAATGAATCATATGTGATAAGGTATTTCAGAGTTAACTTAGTGGTTGAGGTTACCAAAGACGTTCAAGCCCATCTTCCGCATAATTTGAACTTAAACCTGTTGTGTATTTGAACACTTTGTTCAACGGTGGAACACGACTCTTATAATCTAGGGGGCCGACATAAATCTCTATTAATTAATATACATAAGTCCTATTATAAAAATAATCACATTTTTCAGTTTTCAAGTCTACTTGTTATAGTTTCTTTAGAAAGTAGATTTTATGTACATAATTCCCATAAAATATGAAAATTTCTTGGTATCCGGTTTAACAAACTAATATACCATTTTGACATTTATAAAGGACTATTTATACAATAAAATCCCTCGTTTAGCAAAACTGGTTACATCTTTTAATTCACCGACAAATTACATATATTTAGTTTAACTGACGAATTACTTTAAATCGCCGTCCTTTGATAATATTTTATTAATCTTATACTTATGATCGCTTTATTTAATTGTGATATCATCATTATATATACCATACATATGTGAAATTAGTATTATATAACTATAATTCTCGTTGTATAATCGTTCCACAGTAAAGCAAATAACTCATATTCTGAGTTGTTATAGTGGTTATGAGGGGGTGTTGGGATTGTTTATATAAAACTTTTGTAAATGTTTATCAACTTATATGGTGTCAAATCGAATTTCTATAAAAAGTGTTTGTATTAGCTTATGACGTTACTAAAACGTAATAAGTTAATAAGTTGTTTTTTAATGTTTGACAAATAAGCAAATAAGTTAGAAGGGAGTAACTTATGGTGGTACCACACCGGAATAAGTTAATAAGTTAGAAGAGGGTAACTTATCAAAAACTCCTTTCTTACCGGTGCCCAACCGGTATAAACATTTTTTTCCATATAAACAGACTAAGGGGGTGTTTGGTTCGCAGATTCTGATGGAATCTGATGGAATTGGAATGTTGAATTACATTGACCAGATTCCATTACATTGTTTGGTTCATTCTTTTTAAGGAATTGGAATGTTGAATTTAGGGGTGTGCAAAATCCGACCGAACCCGAAAAAACCGAAAAGCCGACCCGAAAAAACCTCGAATAACCCGACCTTAATCACCCGATCGTACCCGAGGTCCGAAGCCCGAAATTTAGGTCGGATATATAGGTTCGGGTAGGGGATTAAATTCCGTCACCCGACCCGATCCGAAACCCGAATAATATTTACTAATTCTTTTTTTTTATAAACATATAAATGTATAATGTAAATTATATAATTAATAGTATATATGTTAGTTTTTTTTCAAGTATTATTAGTTCATAAAATATGTAAATTTTAAATGTTTCAAACTTTCAACTTTCACGTTTTAATCTTTTTTTGTTGCACAACAGTCACATTGCACAGCCGAACGAGTCTTTTGTGCTACACATGACTAACGAGTAAAGAGCCAAGAGGAGTCCCAACTGAATGAGTTTTTAGTCTACTAAAATTCTACCGGAGGAAAACGTTAAAAAAAATTATCCGATCCAACCCGTTCCCCCCGAAACCCGACTAAGCCCAACCCCCGAAAACCAATTCACCCGCTTATAATAGTCGGGGCATGCGTATCCTACCCGAAACCCGATCGGGGTTTTCATTTTCCAACCCGATCCGATCCGACCCGACCCATGCTCACCCCTAGTTGAATTCCAATGAATTCCACAAATGAAGGAATTCAACATTCCTTGGGGGGATGTGGTATTTCATTGGAATGGAATGTCATATTTTTTTTGGACAAAATTGCCCCTCATCCTAATATGCACCACCACCATCGGCCACCACCTCCGGCCACCATTGACCACCACCTCCGGCTACCAACACCGGCCACCACCGACCACCTCCGGCCACCATTGACCACCACCGACCACCACCTCCGGCTACCAACACCGGCCACCACCACCTCCGCCCACCACCGCCATCGGTAACCACCACCACCGGCCACCACTACCGTTCAACATTATTAGCAAACACCAACTCTCTCTCTCCTCTTTCTCTCTCCTCTCTCTCTCTCTCCCTATCTCTCTTCTCTTCTCTCTTTCAATCTATCCTCTCTCCCTCTCTCTCCTTATCTCTCTCTCCTCTCTCTCTTCTCTCTCTCTCTCCTCTCTCTTTCAATCTATCCCCTCTCTCCCTCTCTCTCTCTCCTCTCTCCCTCCCTCTCTCTCTTCTCTCTCTCTCCTCTCTCTCACAATCTCTCCTCTCTCCCTCTCTCCCTCTCCTATCTCTCTCTCTCCTCTCTCTCCATCTCTCTCTCCCTCTCTCCTCTCTCTCAATCTATCCTCTCACTTTCCTCTCTGTCTCTCCTCTCTATATCTCTCTCTCCCTCTCCCTTTCTCTCTCATCATCATTCGTGTGCTAAAATAATCAAATCAATTTTAGTTAAAAATTAAACTATTTAATGACTATTTCATTAAAGTAATTTTTGTTGAAAAAAATTAAAATAAACAAAAAGGGTATTTTGGTCATTTACCAAAATTTCATTCCAATTCTAAAGCTACAATCTGTGAACCAAACAAAAAAATTCCAATTCATTTAACAGGTTCTATTCCAATTCTGTCAACCAAACAGGTGGTCAAACCTGACAACATTCCATTCTAATTTCTTCAAAGTCAAATTCCTTTGACAGATTCAATTTCATCCAAAAACATTTTGTGAACCAAACGCCCCCTAAGGGGTTGTTTGTTTACCTCTTAATGGTTCAATTAAGAGTCAACATTTGAATCATTAAGAGGTAATTCTTGTTTGACAAAAAAAGTGTCTGCCTCTTAATGGTTCCAAAACTCTCTGAATGATTTTGTATCATGACCCTCTCTTAACCATTAAGAGTCCTGATTTCATTTTGAACAATTAAAAAACAATCGCATTTCATTTTGCACTATATCATAAGAGTCTCTTAATTATTCTGATCACTTAATCATTCTGCACCAACCATTCAGCAACTGCCAAACAACCTCTAAAAACTCCTAATTACCGATACCACACCATAATAAATTAATAAGCCCTTTACAAACGGAATCCAACACCCCCTGAATAACCCGTAAAATTAATAATTTATAACTTTACATGTCAACTATCAAAGAAAAATAACAATTAATAAACAATATCGATGACTAAAATATACTACGCCCTAAAATATTTAGCAACAAAAACTAAAATATAAAAACCGAATTACAATAAACATTCCAACAAACAATATTTAGCAATAAATAATCAATGAAGGGCCCAAGTAAAAATTTAGGGCCGTTTGTTAAGTGCTTATCAAGTAAGTGTTTATTGATATTATTTACCTTTCTAATTGAACATGATATGTACTAAGAATTTTACTTGATATAAGGTATAACAAAGACCAAGAGTCTTACCGGTAATTAAGGGTATTTTGGTCAAGTGTCTATTTATGTATTGTCCTCAAGTTAGTGGGATGGGGTTGTGGTTAGTCGGTGTTGTCAGCATTAGTCACATAAAAACTTTTGTAATCCTCTTTTCCTTTTCATTTCATTGAATACAAAAGATTCATGGTTCTCTCTCTCTCTTTGTTCAATACTCGTAATAGAAACAAAACTTTCTCAGACCCTTTTCTTGTGTCGATCTCGTGATTATATATATATGTGTGATTATATATATATATGTGTGTGTGTAACTGTGTATGTGTGATTATGTATATATATATATGGGGGTGGTTTCAATTGGAAATCAAATTTCATTGGAAACCAAATTTCAACTATTGATCTTTTTAATCAATGGTCAAGATTCATTTGAATTATGTATGGTAATAAATTAATTAATATATTAATAAAAGATAATAATAATATGTCAAAAAGGATAAATGTGTCTTTTTCTTTTGTGTTTCAAATTTGACAATAAAGATAAAATATGTTTAAATATAAAAAAGTGTATATTTCTTTAAGAGAGAGAGAGAGAGAGCATACCAAGACTACATTTTTATTACCTGTTCATCAATATGTCGTATGTAAAAACCCAAATAAGTTTCATTAAGTTTCATTACCATTATTGTTTCATTACCTTTTCATTATGTTTCACTATATAAAATATGTTTCATCAGGTTTCACTATATTAATATTTTGTTTCACTATATCAGGTTTCACTATATTAATATTTTGTTTCATTGTCTTTCCATTATATTTCACTATATCAAATCTGTTTCATCAGGTTTCACTATATTAACATTTTATGTTTCATCAGGTTTCACTATATTAATATTTTGTTTCACTATATCAAATCCATTATGTTTCACTATATCAATATTTTGTGCCTAGAGGTAATATTGATGATTTCATATGAATATCAACTTTCATTCAGTGGATGAATCAATCACTGATTCATAAGAATCAAAAATAATAACTTGATTTGTAGCTTGCGTATGAATCAATTTGTGTTTACCAAAATTAAATGTTTCATGTTTAAATTAATAAAGGATCAATATTACCATATATAAAATATATTAAAATTAAATAATTAATATTATAATAATAATAACACTTACCATATATATTATGAAATTATGTAAAAGACTAAAATAGTTTTATCAATTAAAAAAAAAAGGAAATTCAATGATTGATTAATTTCGGTTTTTAAAGTTTCCAATGTAATATTGGTTTCCAATTGATCCCTCCCCTATATCTGTGTGTGTATATATATATATATATATATATATGTGTGTGTGTGTGTGTGTATGGTTATATATGTGTGTGTGTCTGTGTGTATGACTATATATATGTGTGTGTATGCTTATATATATATATATATGTGTGTGTGTGTGTGTATGATTAATTTTGAGGATATAGATAGAGGTTGGGGAAGAAGATGAGAGGTTGATGCATTAATGAGTTGTACATATGCTTCAAGCATGTGTACTCTAAAAACAATTTAATAAAAAATGAAAACCCCCCTTAAAAGACGGATTTACCGTTGAACTTTACGAACGATTTAACGGAACTAACGTCAGAGGGACCACTTTCATAGCAAAATCGAAACCTCAGGGATGAAATTTGCACTTATTGAAGTTCAGGGACCACTTTCGTATTTTTTGGTAAACCATAGGGACCAAATTTGTAGTTTACTCTATTATATATTTATAAGAGTAAATTACGTTTTTTGTCCCTGTGGTTTGTTAAAATATTTGGATTTCGTCCCCGTGGTTTCAAATTTATGTTTTAATTCATATGGTTTGCAAATCATTTCTATTTTCGTCCCTGAGGACAAAACACTAGGTTTAAGTATGAAGGACTAAAATGGAAATGAATTGTAAACCATAAGGATGAAAAAAACAATAAAATTTAAATAATAAGGATGAAAGAGGTAAAAATAATAAACCATAGGGATGAAATTTGTAATTTCAAAACCATAAGGACGAAACTATAAATTTTCAACAAACCATAGGGACTAAAAACGTAATTTACTCTATTTATAATTTTCTTCATAAAACTATGATATATATATATATATATATATATATACCAAATTTTAATCATTGATCTTTTTAATTAATGGTCAAGATTCATTTGAATTATATATGATAATAAATTAATTAATTTATTAATAAAAGATAATAATAATATGTCAAAAGGGTAAATGTGTCTTTTTCTTTTGTGTTTCAAATTTGGCAACAAAGATGAAATATGGTAATAAATTAATTAATTTATTAATAAAAGATAACAATAATATATCAAGACTACCTTTTTATTACATGTTCATCAATATGCAGTATGTAAAAATCCAATTAAGTTTCATTACCTTTCCATTATGTTTCACTATATCAAATCTGTTTCATCAGGTTTCACTATATTAATATTTTGTTTCACTATATCAGGTTTCACTATATTAATATTTTGTTTCATTACCTTTCCATTATATTTCACTATATCAAATATGTTTCATCAGGTTTCACTATATTAACATTTTATGTTTCATCAGGTTTCACTATATTAATATTTTGTTTCACTATATCAAATTCATTATGTTTCACTATATCAATATTTTGTGCCTAGAGGTAATATTGATGATTTCATATGAATATCAACTTTCATTCATTGGATGAATCAATCACTGATTCATAAGAATAAAAAATAATAACTTGATTTGTAGCTTGCGTATGAATCAATTTGTGCTTACCAAAATTAAATGTTTCATGTTTAAATTAATAAAGGATCAACATTACCATATATAAAATACATTAAAGTTAAATAATGAGTGAATAACACTGGTGTCCCTGTGGTTTGTCCAAATTTTGGATTTGGTCCTAAAATAAACTAACTTCGATGGTGGTCCCTAACTTTTTAATTAACTTTCACTCATAGTCCATTTTGTCTAACGACGTTAGTTTTATCCATCACATTGTTTAAATATAGGGGCAAATCTGTCTTTTAATAAATACAAAATAAATTCCTTATTTTAAAACAAGCTACGATTTCAACCTGACTTTATCTTCAAGATGTGGACTTTCACCCATTGTCCCTCTCACTCCAGACTTTCTGGCAGCAGACTAGCTTCAGATACCAACGGACTTTCCATAGTTGATGACAATGGCGACCGTGGTGGTGTTACAGCCACAATCAATTTCAATGGCAAAGGTAACTGCAATGCCTCCATTTTCACTCTTACAAAGCCATCAAGATTTCTTTCACCATTTTCAACCAGCACAACAAAATTTTAAATTGCTTCATAATCGCTCTTGGGTTCTTCAATTGCTTCATGTTTTTTCTATTTTGGTTGCTCTCATCCACGTGGGTTTTTCATGAGTGGAAAGTTTATCATGGGACGGTGGTTTCATCTCAACAAGATATATGGTTTTCTTCACATTTATACATTGTGCTCTCTCTCTCTAAGATATATAGCACACTCTCTCTAGAATTAATTTTAGATATAGATTGTGAGATAGACGAAGCTTTCGATTTCTCCATTGTTATCTTCATTTCCATGCATTGTACTCAACATCGTGATAGTGGACTTCTCGGTGGTCTCCTCCGCACGTGGTTTTTCCCGTTTTCGGGTTTCCACGTAAATACGATGTCGTGCGTTGGTGTTTCCGTTATTTGGATTATTTATTCGTCGAAGTTCTCGATAGTTAATTCCATTTTCCATTTGAATCAATACGGTTTTCACTTGGAGTATTGGTTTTGGGTTGGTTTCAAGACTTTTACGGTTCGAGTTTTACAACACTAAAATCTTCATCATCTCCCATGTCCATTATATCAAGTCAAAATGATACTCTATGGCGACATGATCTTTTCAACGAACAAACACCTTGCTACAAATTTTCAAATCGATTTCACAAAAACTGGAATTATAACTGGAAACTGGAATCAAAGAGTTTTTGATTCAAAATGTGAACTAAATTAGCTCCATGTTCAAATCAAACTCATAAAAACGAAAATGAGAGCAAGAAATTTGAGATTCTGAAGTGAAAGAGGAACTGGAATTAAAGAGCTTCTGGTGCAAAATGTGAACTAAATTAGATCCAATTTCAAATCAAACTCACAAAAACTATAATGAGAGTGTAACACCCTAAAAACCAGAGTGAATTTAAAAATGCGGAAACTGGACAAATAAACATCAACACCTAGTATAAACCTCCCAAAAAGGGGAATGTACTAAGCCTTTACAAAAATCTGAATACGGATGTGAAATTCAACAACAAACTAATCTAAACATAACTATCTAGATTACATCGGTTGTTAATCCAAAAATCACCAAAAGAATGGGACATAAACAATCATCCAACATCAAATACTAGTCATCTCAAAAGCCCCTGAGACCAAGCTCGTCACTCAAGCCCTTGATAACCCACCGCTAATGGAAACCTATTATACATATCATTTGAGAAAAAAGTGTTAGGCTTAAAGCCTAGTGAGAACATACAATTTTTTAATTTCAAGAGATATAAACAATTGTATCAAAAGGAAATATTTTCAATAAGTTTCGGTTTACAAAAGAAATATTTTCCACATAAGGACTGATCGGTCCAAAAATTCATCTTGCGATGACGGGGGAAACCCGATTTTCCAAGGATTGCGGCGGAACACAAAAGTAGGCCACAATCCGAGTTGTGAGCTAAATACATGGAATCCATGGCCACGAACAACAAAGGTCCGTACTAAGATGTTAGGGAGGGCCCTCGAGGAAACCAGTCATACTCGTTCACTTGGACTACATTATGACCCATAGCTAGTAACCGGTCTCACATAACCGTACCAAATGGCCCCCGAAGATCAAATGCATCCATAGCTACAGAAAGGGGAATAGACATCCCAATAATAAAAGCCGACTCAAAACCTAGGGATCCACTATTAATAGTACAGACTAGTCACAATAACATATGTGACCCACCATAGATAGTCATATGGTATAAAAAACATTTTATAAACAAAATGTTTTCCTTCAAGTTTAACTGCTGGTAAGAATGAAAATCACAAAAATGAGTTCATATACATTCTTTTAAATAATCCACATAAATGTGCAAGTAAAACCTCCTTTTACTTCAAATAAGATGGAACCCATCATTTTAATCGAAAATGATCGGGAACCCTAAAATCTCTCAAAACTCAAGTTATATCAAAATGTAGTAAACTTAGATCTGAAACCATGGAGATATATAGAAGTTCAAAATGTAAGTTTTGACATGTATAAAGTTTAGAAAAAGGTAGTAGGAACTCACCAAATAGGTTTTAGACGAAAACCCGAAAAACCAGATATCGACCACCGAGAGAAGACGAAGCTTTCTATACCGAACCCTTGCTAGATGCACTTATTACTAGCAAATAACGAGGTCTAAGGAGATCTAGAAAGAGAGAGAGAGAGAGAGAGAGAGTTTGAGATTTGAGAGATTTGAAACCCAAATGAGATATTTTGTTGAAGACCCACCTAAGTCGGCCAGGGAATCTCGCGGGTTATGCCGCTACCTCAAGTCGCGACATAACTCGCCCGCTAACACAAAACCCAACACAAACAGGGGGTTTCGCGGGTTGTGCCGCAACCTCAAGTCGCGGTGCAACTCGCGCAGTTCACTGTGGTTTGCCCAAAAACACCAAAATCCAAACTCAAACTTCAAACCAAACGCGGTGCTACAACCACGATCCGGGGTGCTACAGAGAGCATGAAATTTGAGGTTTGGAATTGGAATTAGAACTGGGATTGAAGAGCTTAATGTGGGTCTAAAGTCAAATCAAACTCATGGAATTGGAGTTTCCAGACAACCACAACCACGATCAAGAAACACAAAAAATCAGAAATCAAATCGAATTGATGACTTGACAGGGACTATCGGTTATGAGAGGGACAATCGATGAGAGGGTTGATGGGTGAAAGTCCACATCTTGAAGATGAAGTCACGTTGGCTTGTTTTAAAATAAGGAATTGATTTTTTATTTACTAAAAGACTGGTTTGCCCTTGTATTTAAACAATGTGGTGGATAAAATTAACGCCGTTAGAAAAGAGGGACCATGAGTGAAAGCTAATTAAAAAGTTAGGGACCACCACCGTAATTAGTTTAATTTAGGGACCAAATCCAAAATTTGAGCAAACCACAGGGACCAGGGTAATTCACTCTTAAATAATTAATATTATAATAATAATAACACTTACCATATATATATTATGAAATTATGTAAAAGACTAAAATAACCTTATCAATTAAAAATAAAAATAAAAAAAGGAAATTCAATGATTGGTTAATTTTGGTTTCCAAGTTTCCAATTTAATATTGGTTTCCAATTGATCCCTCTCCTATATATATATATATATATATATATATATATATATATATTAGATAAAGAGTTAAGTTCAAAAGAGAACAGTATCAAAATAAGAAAACATAAGAATGACTAAATTATACGTCATTTTACCAATGTTCTAAATGGCGTGAGACATGTGTGGCGGTGAGGTCAAGCCTCAAGTCTTTAGGAGCCATGGTGAAGCCATGATGTTTTCAAAGCGTTACTTATGGTGACAAATCTCTATATCATATATAATATTATATATAAACACATATGTCTTGTATTATTACTCAGTGAGCCAATGATAATAAACAAGTTAAATTAGATTATATATTAAAAACGTAAAGAAAAATTAAATATCGCGTTATAAAAACTGTGCATTAAGGCCATAGTGTGTCGCAGGTTTAACGTGGTGTGAGACACAAGTTTTGATCAACAACGCGCCATAGCTGCTGTGCAACGAGCCTTTTTAGAACAGTGAATTTTACACTGAAATCATATGTGATTACGACGCGACTTTGGCCGCGACCCATGTTGCGGGTCAAGTCGCATGCACACCATCGCTTTGACCGTGTTTTGTTTTGGCATGATATTTCAGTGTAAAATCACATGATTTGACGTTATCGTATTCTCTTATTTTGACATTGTTATCGTTTTAACCTTTCTCTCTCTTTATATGTATATATATACACACAATGCAATTTGAATCTCGATTTCATTCGTCAAAACCACGAGGCACATCATATAGTACATTTTAATAAAAATACAAACCGTATCACATGACCATGGACGAATCTAATGTTGCCACCGTATTATTTCTCCGACGAAGAGTAAAAATTTTAGGTTCGTGAAAGGTGCAACCATATCGTTTTGGAAGGTGCTGCCGTATTATTTTGGAAACTTCAAGAAGGTGCAACCGTACATCATAATCAACCAAAAAACCAAAAGAAACTATCGAAATCAACCAAAAAACCGAAAAAATATCTTGAAATCGATAAAAAAAACTTAAAAATCCCTCGAAATTGTGGAATTAGGCTAAAAACACATCGAGTAATTGAACGTCGATGAAAAGATGAAAACACGTCGATAAAAACCGTGTTTTTTGTAATTATTTTTTATCTATATTATCTGGTGTCACCTTATGAAAAAATTTCTGGATCCGTCCTTGTACATGACACTCTGAAGTGATGCGGTACAAACGATTTATGTGATTTGATGATACACACAATAACGTTCATAACTAAATCATTAAAGAAAAAAAGTTTAAAAACATTGAAATTTTTAAACGTTTTTCCACTTGTCTTAAAGGAATGGGACGTAATAGTTGTGGGCTGTGGTAGCGTGACGTCATCATCTGAGGATGGAAACATGGGCACCAATAACTGTGGGACACGTCATCGGATTAGACATCATCCGATCTTCCCCAAAAGTATTGGATAATGGTTGTCCTGCCGCGAATAGAATAGCATCCATACTTTTGGTTGCTACTTGCGTAAATATAGGATAATATTTTTTTTATTTAAAAATGTAATATCCAATTTTAAAATATTAAATGTTTGATAAACTTTTATGATTTAAAGAAGCACCAAACATAATATTTCGTTCGTCCTGAAATAAAATGCTCACGATAAAAAGGAATACACTTTTAGGAATTTATAATTATTATCAGGTTCGTTCTTGATATTTTATAAGTCCTGAATGAGATATAAAAAGGGCTCTCGATAATTATGAAAAAAGAATCTTAACTGAATTCAAGAAATACAAATAATTCACATAAAATCGTTTTTAGTATTTCTAGTAAAAATCACTCAATAATCTATGCTATATTATAAAGCATCTTTAAAAAACTCTTAAAAACAATTGTTAAAGATTAATGTACCGTTATTTAATGTTAATTACTTAAAACTTAAATAAAGAATGAAAACTTAAAATCTCTTCCTATTTAATCCTTATCTCTAACAACTTTAACTCCCCTAAAATCACTATCACTTCAACTTCCTTAAAACCACTCTCTACATAATTAAATACATAAAAAAATCAAATTTTAAATATAAAAAATCTAAATATAATTAAGAAAATCTAACAGAATATTTAATGTTTATTTTATAATTTTTTTTATTAAACCTAAAATAAATTACATTATTATTAAACTATCGAAATAACTTTTTAAAACAAACTTTTATGCATTAAGTACTGTTTATTGATACATATTATTTAAAATTCAATATTACAAGTTATGATGCATGAGTACAAATTTCTAAAGATATATATATATATATATATATATATATATATATATATATATTTGAATTCATAACTAACCGATAAACATAATCAAAACAAGATAAACATCTTAATTTAAATATAAAGAAAATTAAAATATATAAGATAAAAATAAAACAAAAAAAATAAAAAATAAAATAAAATCATGATGTATTTCGCTGCATTGTGCGAGTACGCTTCTAGTTATTTTTAATATTAATATTATGTCCATATCAATTTTACATAACATCCTTAATCTGTTCCAACGTCAAAAACATCATTATGATGTACATTTAATATATAAAATAGCAAAATTTTGGATTAAAATGTAAACTATTTTGAGTAATACTCTATGTAAATCAATATAAACCAGTTTAATTTTCATCTCATCTTAGGTTAATGTTTTTCATCACTGTTTTAAACTTTTAGGGTTGAAACAAATTTATTCGAAACCATCAATCTTAGAATCAAAAACTCATGTTGGTTATAGCTTAATATTTTATTATTGTTTTAGAGATATAAGAGTACTTAAGATTAATGTACTCAATATCTATACTATATTATAAAGATGACATAAAAAACTCTTAAAAACAAGTTTTAAAGCTTAATGTACCGCTATTTAATACTAATTACTTAAAAAACAACCATAAAAGCTGTATGTACTACATTTAATATTATTCATTAATTTTCAATCATTATCTCTAACCATTTTAACCCCCTAAAATCATTTCCCACTTTAACTCCCCTAAAATAACTCTCGGCATATTTTAGATATAAAAAATCTAAAATATAATTAAAAAATCTTACAGAATATTTTATAAAAAAATTATATTATTAAACCAAAATAAATTACATTATATTATTAAGTCTAAATTAAACAAATTTATATAAAAAAAATCATTATCACTCTCTCACAACCATCCAAAATCGTAATGTAAATCGACAAAAAACAGAAAATAAAATGAAACATTAAAATTGTGATATATCTAGCTGCATTGCGCGAGTACACTTCTAGTTAAGTAATAAAGTGTTAATAATATTTGAAAAAATAAGGGTATAAATATAAGTTGAACCATCTCATATGGTTGGTAATTTTTTTTTTCAAAAGGTAGGAGCACCCTCTCTTAATTAATAACAAGAAATATGTTACAGTATATTCTAACACAATTATAGAATTAATGCAGATGGAATAATTAAAAGAGTCGGTGAGAGATGAATGATGTATAATATGTCAATACTTTCTATGTAAGTAGTTTTAAACTTTGATACTAAATAAAAGAAATACCTTAGAGAACCAATAGACAATAATATAAACCACCAATTAACTTTTTACATATTTTATTTTTCAATGTAATTGATTAATAAATGTTTAGACCCTTAATATAATACAAAACTCTTTGGGGGCATAAAGTTACTGTTGATAATTATACAAGGAAGTGATCTTATATTGTAAGAAAAAGAAAAAACTTTGTGAGCTAATAAATTAGTATTACTATTCTCACAAGATTTAATAAATTAGGGCATCTCTAACAACTTTTTTTATAATTTTTTTAAAATAGAGAACCAAAAGTGAAAATCTCTAAAATGTATTACGTTAATCTCCAACAGATTTGCTATTTTAAAATTTTTAAAACAACTAATATTATCTAATTTATCATCCCAATACACTTTAAAAAAAGAGTAAACTATGATTTTAGTCCTTGTGGTTTGATGCTTATAACGGTTTTCGTCCTTGGTCTTTCAAAACTGTTTTTTTAGTCATTGTGGTTTTTATTTGCTTCTATTTTCATTTCTCCCTCTGATTTTATTAAGAGTAAACTCCAATTTTGGTCCTTAATGTTTATTGATTTTTTTGAAAGAGGTCCCTATGGTTTCATAATTCAAGTTTACATCCCCAGGGTATGAATTTTGCTCTAGAAATGGTCCCTGACCCCTAACGACGTTAAAATGGTCCGTTAGTGCCAAGAGTAAAATCGTCCAGCTACATTTTTGTCCCCTTTTTGTAATTTCTTTTTTTTTCTTCTTATTTTTGTAAAGCATACCAAACTTTAGGGACCAAATAGTATTAGCTCTAATATTTTATATATATATATATATATATATATATATAGTGTTTGGTTCATTTGAGAAATGGTAAATATATGAGAAATAAGGAAGTAATCTTAGCCATTCATATGGTCAATATTAGATTTGACTAGTCAAATATTGCGGCTTTGACCGGTCAAAAGTTGCGGCTATCCCAAAAATAAAAAGACAATTTCGTAAATTTTACAAAACACACGGGCTGTGTTCATATATGAACATGTATAATTCACATATGAACTATATGCTCATATATAAACCAGTGCAATTCACAACTGAACTCTTTTAACTGATTCATATAGGAATCTTTGTGATTCATATATGAATCAGTTGAACTAACTAACAGATTCATATATGAATCTGTATGAATCACAAAAATTCATATATTAATCAGTTGAACTAATTAACAGATTCATATATGAATCTTTGTGATTCATATAGATTCATATATGAACTCATCCCGTGTATTTTACGAAATTACCCCTCTACCTTCTATAGACCACAGAAGGAATTATCCGGTGCTTCGCGATCAAAGCCGCAAATGTTGACCAAATGAATGACTAAGATTACTTCTCTATTTCTCATATATTTACCATTTCTCAAATGAACCTCTCCCTATATATATATATATACTATATTATAAAAACGGCATAAAAAACTCTTAATTACAACATTTTAAGCACAAATTACAACTAATTAAAGCCAATTACTTAATTTACAATTTCTTAATGCTTTGGTACAACTTTTTCAAACACAGTATTTCACATAATCATCTATTTGTGGAATGTATACTCATTTATTAATATAACTATTTATTTTTTTGGTGGAGGATTTTATAAAATAGATTTTATATTAGCATAATCTATTTTAAATGTAGATTTTAGATTTAAATCTGTACTAATGAGATGTAATATAAAATCTTTTTTCTTCAGTATTTTTTTATATTACATCTCATAATGATTTTTCCATATTTTATTTTATAAATTTTTTTTCCATATTTTATTTTATTAACGCTTTTTTTTTCCGTATTTTTTTTTGCTAATGAAACATCCCCCGTCCCCGTGGTCTGGAACGGTTGATGTCACATACGGGACTTAACATAATTACGCAACTAAATCAGAGCTACTAATAAACTCCAAACATATATTACAATCCAAAATCTTACACTTCAAAAAGTGTTTATAAACTTAGAACGTTTATATAATAATGCGAGTCTAAGAACTCCAAAATTTTTATGCTCGATCTCAAGTCCCGTCCCTGTAAACGTCACTCCGAACCTGCCGTGTCATAATACAAAAGCACGGCTGAGCACATGGCTCAGTGAATGGATTATAATATAAATTCGTAAATAATAATTAAAACATCAATAACGAAGCGGAAGACATAAAAATTTAATTCGAAGAAAATTCTTGAAACTCAAGTTCATAACAAAAGAGATGTTCAGTAATTTTCAAAGACAATAATTTCAAGAACAGTTCACACTTTAATTTCAAAACGTAATATAAATAAAGTCCGTCAATTCCTGTTGTTGTGTTCGTGGGGTGGCCAAACCACACGAACCGGGTCGGCATGCGGGCACACACAACGGATCCCCCGTGAATTTAACCACGGTCACATATTCTGTGGGTAAAGTTCTAGAATCGATTCATCCGCCCTGGAGCCAACAAAGTCAGCCAAGTCCTCCCAGAGTGGGTTCACGTAAGCCACATAGGCTTAACTCTGGTGGACCGTCATCTGCAGGACGCTATGACAACAAAACCGCCATAGAAGGCATCCCAAATAATGTGCCTATTTATTGGGTTCTTCTAAAATCAACGAAAACTAAACAAATACCACTTACCCAAATGGCGATCACAGAAATTATAGTCTATATACTTCACATTTTTCATAAACAATCTCATACGAGACACATTTTAATAAAACATCAAAATGTTCAAACAATTGATTCAATAAACCAAAATCAATGTGTATGTGTGTGTATAATTTCACATTTGTTGATCATGTTCGGTTGATCAATCACAAGGTGGTGAACCACCTTTTGGAAGGGTCAACTACAACAAATAGTTGCCCACGATTCAAAAGAAACGAAATCCATACCTTAATCGAATTGAGATTATCACGCGATCAATCGATCCTCACAACGAACTTTAACTCCTTCGATTGCCTATTTAAACCACCAATTATTATTAATCGCATAACCTAAAACTTAATGGTTATTATCCTAAACTTAACCACGAAATTATATTCTCTTAGACATTAAACCGATCACTTGGTGTACGGTTGAAAATCTAAATACAAATATCACCGTTTTGATTCTAAACTTACCCGTTTGTAATTTTGACAAAAACAAACATTCCTATACATGTAATTGATTATAACTTTACAATATATAATTATAATCTACCAACCAACTTCAACTACCCTAACCTACCAACTTAAATAACATAAAAAGAAATTTATACCTCTAATAAGGGTTCGTCGCGTAGATTACGAATATGTAATTGTTTCTTCGATTTGCTTCACGAAATTGACATACATTTAGAGAGAAGATCGAATGATTTTTGAGAGAGAGAGAGAGAGAGTAAAAAAAAATGAAATGAAGTTGATGGCAATGGCGGTTACATAGGGACGATAAGATTGTACTTTACGCTTAACACATATTTATATTAAATGTTTTTTTTAATTTATTAAGAGTTTGGTTTAATTGACGCTTTTAACCCCTCAACTACCTTTGGTTGCTATTTTTAATTACGGTTCAATTCGGGTAAGAATAATTATACGTTTTATTTTAAAACCGGGTCTTACAATTATTCCCCCTCTTAAAAAGAGATTTCGTCCCCGAAATCGAATTTAGATAGGAAGTTACATCGATTAAAGAATCCGGGTTACTCCCGTCGCATGTGCTCCTCAATTTTCCACGTCGTCTCACGTTCCAAGTGCTTTTTCCAAAGAACTTTTACAAAAGGAATCACTCTCTTCTGTGTACCTCTCTCATTAGGATCAATAATCACTTCAGGTTTCTCGTGATAAGATATATCATATTCTATGTGCTCCATGGGATATTCAATGACGTGTAAGGGATGATAGTTGTACCCTCGAACTGAAGAGACATGGAACACATTATGTATTTGGGATAATTGCGGCGGTAGGGCTAACCGGTAAGCCACAACTCCAACCCTTTCTAGAATTTCAAAGGGACCAATGTATCTCGGGCTCAACTTTCCTTTGAGACCGAAATGTCTAATACCGAGAGTTGAGGAAACCTTCATGAAAACTTTATCTCTCGGTTGGAACTCGATAGGTCGTCGTCGCTTGTCGGCGTAACTCTTTTGATGAGCCTGAGCCTCTTTCATCATTTGATGTGCAATTTCGACCTTCTCGGTAGTAACTTGTACCAATTCTGGACCTTTGAGAATACGTTCTCCAACTTCATTCCAACAAGTCGGTGTTCAACATTTTTGGCCATAAAGAGCTTCATACGAGGCCATGTCAAAACTTGACTGCCAACTATTATTATAAGAGAACTCTATTAGGTACAAGTAACTATCCCAACTTCCATGCCATTCCAACACACATGTTCGGAGCATATCCTTCAATGTTTAAATCGTACATTCAGATTGCCCATCAGTTTGCGGATGTAAGGCTGTACTAAAATTCAAACGTGTGCCCCAAGCTTTATGTAAACCTTACCAAAATCGAGATGTAAAACGTGGGTCTCGATCGGAGGTAATCGATACAGGAGTGTCATGAAGACGTACAATCTCACGTTGGAATACTTCCGTCAATTTATCAATTGACCAAGTTTGTCGGATAGGAAGAAAATGAGTCGATTTTGTCAGTCGGTCAACCACTACCCAAATTGCATCGTGTTTCAAGGTTGTGCGGGGTAGTCCGACTACAAAATCCATAGTTATAAGTTCCCATTTCCATACGAGAATGTTCAGTGATTGGAGAAGACCACCCGAACGTTGATGTTCACTTTTAACTTGTTGACAAATGAGACAACGAACTACAAAATCGGCGATATCTCGCTTCATTCCAACCCACCAAGTAATGGGTCTTTAAATTGCGATACATTTTTTTGTTGTACCCAGGTGAATAGAAAGCATAGATTTATGAGCTTTGGTCAGAATTTGATCTTTAAGCTCCGAGTTATTCGGAACACAAAGACGATCCCGAAACCACAACATATGATCATCATCGATCCTAAATTCCGAACTAACATTATCTTTTGCTTGCTGGAAGTTCGCCCAAAATTCACCGTCGTCTTGTTGGGCTTCTTTAATCCGAGAAATTAGAGTCGGTTCTACCATTAGATTCGATAGAACTTCCGTTTGCGAACTCGGATAGATTTCCAGTCCGAACCGTTCGATCTCCAAAGCCAACTCTGTAGGAACAAGTAAAGAAGAAACATGTTCCATGGCTTTACGACTAAAGGCGTCGGCGACTACGTTAGTCTTATCCGGATGATACTGTATATCAACATCATAATCCTTTAGAAGTTCGAGCCACCTTCGTTGATGCATATTTAACTCTTATTGAGTAAATATATATTTAAGGTTCTTGTGGTCGGTGAAAATTTCACATGTCTCATCGTAAAAATAATGACGCCAAATTTTGAGGGCGAAGATAACCACAGCCAATTCGAGATCGTGAGTCGGATAATTGACTTCATAAGGCTTTAACTGGCGAGACGCATATGCGATGACTCGTCCGTTTTGCGTAAGAACACACCCGAGACCTTTCTTTGAAGCATCACTGTAAATTTGAAAACCTTCGGTGCCAGACGGTAATACAAGAATAGGTGCGGTAACCAATTGATGCTTCAATTCCTCGAAACTAGATTCTTGTTCGGAACCCCAATTGAATTTGACTCCTTTTCGAAATAATCGGGTTAACGGTAGAGATATTTTAGAAATCCTTCCACGAATCGTCTATAATAACCGGCCAAACCCAGAAAACCACGAACTTCAGATACGTTCGTAGGTCGAGGCCATTTAGTGACGGTTTCAATTATCGTTGGATCGACTTTGACACCTTCCGCAGAGATTGTGTCCGAGAAAAGATACTTGATCAAGCCAGAATTCACATTTGAAACGTTTTGCATATAACTTTTTCGTTCGAAGAATTTCCAAAACGATGTGAAGATGTTGATCATGTTGCTCTCTTGACTTTGAGTATATCAATATGTCATCAATAAACACGATAACAAAGTCGTCGAGATAATATTTGAAAACCCGATTCATAAGATCCATAAAGACCGTTGGAGCATTAGTTATCCCGAAAGGCATTACTAAAAATTCGTAGTGCCCATAGCGAGTTCTGAATGCGGTTTTCGAAATATCACAATCTCGGATACGAAGTTGATGGTACTCGGATCGAAGATCAATTTTGGAAAAGTATTGTGCCTATTGTAATTGATCAAACAGATCGTCAATTCTCAGCAACGGATACTTGTCACGGATCATTACTTTATTAAGCTCCCGATAATCAATACAAAGACGCATCGTACTGTCTTTATTTTTGACAAAGAGAACCATAGTTCCCCAGGGTGAGACACTAGGTCGAATGAAACCTTTCTTCAATAAATCATCGAGTTGAGTTTTGAGTTCCTTCATTTCAGTTGGAGCCATTCGATAGGAAGTCTTAAAAATAAGAGAAGCTCCCGGAACTAGATCGATGGTAAATTCGACTTCCCGGACTGGTGGTATACCCGATAGATCGTCGGGAAATACATCAAGATATTCGGAAACAACAGGTATGGTGCATAAATAGAGAATACCTGTTCGGGATCTTGTAACAAGGCTAGAAAACTTTCGCTACTTTGCCAAATATACTGCTTCGGAATAATAGAAGTTAAAGCGCTAACATCTCCTTTTAGAGTACCTCCTTGGAAGATTGCCTCTGGTTTGTCAACATCCCCAAACAATATTTGTTTGGCGTTACAGTCTATAGTTGCATGGTGGTGTGACAACCAATCCATCCCCAATATTAATTGAAAGTGGGACATATACATTGGAAGTAGAGTGACCTCCCATATGCGGTCTCCAATAATTAACGGACAATTTGAGAATCGAGTTAACACACAGATTGAACCACCCATTGGGGTAGATATTACGACTGGACATTTGGTGGTTTGTTCACAAGGTTTTAACCGGGATTCTAATTGTTCAAAAACAACAGAGTGTGTTGTCCCGGTATAAAACAAAGCATAACCAGACATCACACTAGACATGGTCAGACGAACCACATCAGCAATATTAGGCTCACTTGTACCCCTCACTGGATTGGGATTTGGGTTACCCTCAGGTTAACATCTGGATTTGCGTGGGCGACCACGTCTCGACATTCTAACACAGAACAATATCAAGATCAGAATTCAAAACAGTTACGGATTGAAAATCGTTAAATAGAATTAAATTCTACTCTACCCATTCTAATGTCTACCCAATTCTCACAGGTCAAACCTATTTAATCTACAAGTCGTAACCTATGCTCTGATACCATATTTGTAACATCCCCCGTCCCCGTGGTCTGGAACGGTTGATGTCACATACGGGACTTAACATAATTACGCAACTAAATCAGAGCTACTAATAAACTCCAAACATATATTACAATCCAAAATCTTACAATTCAAAAAGTGTTTATAAACTTAGAACGTTTATATAATAATGCGAGTCTAAGAACTCCAAAATTTTTACGCTCGATCTCAAGTCCCGTCCCTATAAACGTCACTCCGAACCTGCCGTGTCATAAAATAAAAACACGGCTGAGCACATGGCTCAGTGAATGGATTATAATATAAATTCATAAATAATAATTAAAACATCAATAACGAAGCGGAAGACATAAAAATTTAATTTGAAGAAAATTCTTGAAACTCAAGTTCATAACAAAAGAGATGTTCAGTAATTTTCAAAGACAATAATTTCAAGAACAGTTCACACTTTAATTTCAAAACGTAATATAAATAAAGTCCGTCAATTCCTGTTGTTGTGTTCGTGGGGTGGCCAAACCACACGAACCGGGTCGGCATGCGGGCACACACAACGGATCCCCCGTGAATTTAACCACAGTCACATATTCTGTGGGTAAAGTTCTAGAATCGATTCATCCGCCCTGGATCCAACAAAGTCAGCCAAGTCCTCCCAGAGTGGGTTCACGTAAGCCACATAGGCTTAACTCTGGTGGACCGTCATCTGCAGGACGCTATGACAACAAAGCCGCCATAGAAGTCATCCCAAATAATGTGCCTATTTATTGGGTTATTCTAAAATCAACGAAAACTAAACAAATACCACTTACCCAAATGGCGATCACAGAAATTATAGTCTATATACTTCACATTTTTCATAAACAATCTCATACGAGACACATTTTAATAAAACATCAAAATGTTCAAACAATTGATTCAATAAACCAAAATCAATGTGTATGTGTGTGTATAATTTCACATTTGTTGATCATGTTCGGTTGATCAATCACAAGGTGGTGAACCACCTTTAGGAAGGGTCAACTACAACAAATAGTTGCCCACGATTCAAAAGAAACGAAATCCATACCTTAATCGAATTGAGATTATCACGCGATCAATCGATCCTCACAACGAACTTTAACTCGTTCGATTGCCTATTTAAACCACCAATTATTATTAATCGCATAACCTAAAACTCAATGGTTATTATCCTAAGCTTAACCACGAAATTATATTCTCTTAGACATTAAACCGATCACTTGGTGTGCGGTTGAAAATCTAAATACAAATATCACCATTTTGATTCTAAACTTTACCCGTTTGTAACTTTGACAAAAACAAACATTCCTATACATGTAAATGATTATAACTTTACAATATATAATTATAATCTACCAACCAACTTCAACTACCCTAACCTACCAACTTAAATAACATAAAAAGAAATTTATACCTCTAAGAAGGGTTCGTTGCGTAGATTACGAATATGTAATTGTTTCTTCGATTTGCTTCACGAAATTGACATAAATTTAGGGAAAAGATCGAATGATTTTTGAGAGAGAGAGAGTAAAAAAAAAGAAATGAAGTTGATGGCAATGGCGGTTATACAGGGACGATAAGATTGTAATTTACTCAACACATATTTATATTTATTAAATGTTTTTTTTAATTTATTAAGAGTTTGGTTTAATTGACTCTTTTAACCCCTCAACTATTTTTGGTTGCTATTTTTAATTACGGTTCAATTCGGGTAAGAATAATTATACGTTTTATTTTAAAACCGGGTCTTACAGCTAATATAAAATCTATTATATTTTATAAAATCTACACGTATTTTATATTAGCATATATGCAAGTTAACCACAAACTCATAACAACAAACGATTAAGAATATATGCAAGTTAACCACTTATGAAAGTACATTCGTTTTTCACATTGTATTTCATTAACTGTTAACAGATAAATTACGTTTCATTTTAACTCGGTTCAATATTCCAACAAAAAAATTATCCTCCCGTGCAATGCACGGGCCCAACACTAGTATATATATATATATATATATATATATATATATATATATATATATATAGAGAGAGAGAGAGAGAGAGAGAGAGGCACCTTCAAATACAAACTTTTTAATGGTGCAAACCATACAACCCACTTATCTACCACATATTTTGTTTTTCCCATTTTTTATTAAAAAGGTAAAAACAAAATATGTGGTAGATAAGTGGGTTGCATGGTTTGCACCATTAAAAAGTTTGTATTTGAACACCCCTCTCTCTCTCTCTCTCTCTATATATATATATATATATATATATATATATATATCTGTGTTTGTGTAATACAGGGACCAAATCACCAGTTCACAAGGACAATCGGAACCTCTGGTGATGACCTCCGGCGATGACTACCGGACATCTCATCGGTGTTTTTTTTGGATTTCTTTGAGAAAGAACATATACGACGTTTGTGGATCTCTTTGAGAAATAAGGAAGGTGAGTTTTAAACACAGGGTCACAAGAACCATCGTTTGCTTCATCGATCGTTACCATCGCTAACAGCCCAACACCACCGCCATCTATATTACACAAACTCAGGCCAAACTCCGGCGACTCCTTTAGAACTCCAGCCAAACTCCGGCACCGACCACATATCTCGAACGTCCACCCTCTCCCTCCTTCCCCCATCTCTGATAAACCCTATGGCACCGACGTTTTTTCTCGAACCCCACCATGGTTATTTTGTGTGATTGATTTCTCATATGTTTGGTCGATATCTTCTATTTCTTCGGTTTATCTTATGGACTTCGATTTATGGACTTTGTTTATGTTGATTTCTCAAGTGGCTCGATTTTTGGACTTTGATTTTTGGTCGATTTTTGGACTTTGATTTCTGGTCGATTTCTCAAATGGCTCGATTTCTGAACTTCGATTGGACTCTGTTTATGGTGGTTATCTTGTAGATATCTGGACTTTGATTTCTCTATGGTCGATTTGGTTATCTTGATTTCTGGACTCTGTTTATGTTGCACAACTTGGTTGCCCATCGGTTAGAGTACTCCATCACTCTCAGCTATAAGGTTCCTCCTTATCTCTACCTTACTTTATCTCTGATTTATATCCTTAAGCCACCTTTTGCCTAGGTTTTTTTGAAGTTGTTTCAAAGGAAAAACGATTTGCCTTTAATTGCCGAATGACTATGTAGATCCCAGTGCAGTGCAATCACAAGTAATTATGAATAATGATGAACAGATTATAGGCCACAACAACTAGTCATATGATTGATATAACTTCAAAGGGTTAAGGTTTACAGAGAGAATTTCTGATAAGGGTATGTAAACCTAATGACTAGAAAACTGAATAATAATTTCTCTCTAACTAATGAAAAACGTCTAACCTAATTATGAACTAATAAAGCCTTTATATACTTAGGCTTACATGCCTAATGGGCTTATGGGCTTGGGCCCATCTAATAAATAAACTATTCATTAATTACAATAAGCACCCTTATAAATACTTTATTCCACTTTCAACACTCAGGACTTTCAGTCCTAACAATCTCCCCCTAAAGTTGAATAAAGCATTTAACTTCTTGAAAAACTTCAGGCCTTGATCTTCTTTCCCTCTTGAATCTTTGAAGAACTTTGGTGTTGCATGTCTTCATGTCTTTCAACGCTCCCCCTTGGATAAAGCTCTTGATCTTCATAGTATCAACTTTGTAACCAGATTCAATGTACAGTAACATCGACTGAACGCACTATCAAGCAGCTTTCAGCTGTAGAAACTCAATCACATCGGATTAGCACACAAGAAAGATAATGTGAGAGTTACTTGACATTCCACGGCGCTTCTTCAGTTTAAAAAACACAGAATCTGTCTTTGAACCGCGAGTTGAATATGCTTTCAGCTTAAGAACTTGTTTCAATCAGCTCGTAGGAGGAATGAGAAACAAACTTATAGCAAACACCACATGATACGGGAAAGAATCAATACAAACTTTGAAATCTCTTTGAAAAATCTGAAACATCATCTTCATCTCTTTGATCTCTAGACTGTCTTCAGAAACTTTGAAATTTAACTTTTTCTCCCCCTTTTTGATGATTGTGAGCATCATGATCATCAAAACTCTTCAATTTCAACATATTCTATGATCTCCCCTTTATGATAAGATGACATTCTCCGCATTTTGATCTGAGTATCCGTCAATTCATGAAATATATATATATATATATATATATATATATATATATCCAAATCTTTTCAAATTCAGATAAAATAAGAATTGAAAACCTGAATCAACAAATGATACAGTTAGTATGCCTGTAAGTAGCACGGAGCCACTTTGTACAATTAATGCACTTTGGAAAGGAGTTTTTGTGATGATCACTCCCCCAGGGCTTCCATTCAATCATCGAAAAAACCACAAAGGAATTTTCTATGAATGTTATGACAAGAAAACGCATTCCTTGTGTGCTCGTGTAAGTGTAGAATAATTTATGCTACTTAGCTTTCTCAGGCTCAAATTATGTAAACTGTTGAGACAGCAACAGATATTACACGGACTCAATGTGCATGAAAGAGTTGCGAAGGTGGGGCAACTTTCCTTCTTTTTCAATATCTAAATCTTCCAAGTGAAGAATAGATAGCAGATATGCTGCGTCCCCAAAGAAAATGAAACATTTCTTTGTTAAGAAAGAAACGAGTGGTTGGTGGGGTAATAGCAAGAGTTGGCATGGGCTAGGTGCCTTTTTCAATGATGGTCACCAAAGAATGTGAACCAATCAGAATATGTGGCTGGCCGGCTCAGAAAGTGGTTGGTGTAGAGTTTTCATATTCTTTTAACTCAGTTCTCACACCCTCTTTCTTTTTATCATTGAAGCTCACTTCTAACCAAACTCTCTTTTCCATTTTTCCGCTCCACACAATGAGAAAAACTCAACCCGATGAGTTATCTCCCCCACTCTTTGATTTATGACCCCTCACCCCTCAAATCACTCTAGGATAACTTCCGGGGTAGGAAACACTGGTTAACGTGAATCCATGGAAGTACTGTTTAAGTTCTCACACAAATCCCATGTAAGTCCTAAAAAAATAGTTACTCAACAGTTTAACTTGAACATTTAAGCACAGAATGTATGATAACACTGTCAAAATGTATGCTCATAAGATTTGAGCAATTGAAATTTGAAGATTTCTCAAAACAGATATATTGAATGAATGGAATGAAATCAAGAGCATTGTTTTGAGAATCTGACAGTGTATCAATCAGATCACATAAAATGGATAGGGTATCAAAGAATTGGATATTTTGTTTATATGAACAAATATAAACAATTTAGCAATGAAAGCACAAATTTAGAAATAATGATAGATGCTCAACAACATTGAATTTCAAGCGGGGGTATTACCATCGAAAAAATTGTTTCGCTATGAGACATGGTAATAACAAATACAAATGAAGTACTGAACATGTGTGTGTGAATACGTTACAGTATAAGGATAAGATAATACGCAAGTATTGATCTTTAGAAACACACAGTCAGTTAAACATTAAAGCTCAAGAATTGAAAAACATTTAAATTCACACTTATAGATTCATGAAACCTTTTGAGAATCAGAAGTGGTTTGAACATTTCAGAAACTGTTTTTCATGCTTGAAAGTTGTTCTTCTTTCAAACAATCAGAGATCTAGAGTTAGAAGATATTTACCTTTTAAGCTCCCCTTCAAATAATGATAGAACGATATAGATCTATTAAGCTCCCCCTGGATATTTGCAAAATATCCAGGTCTAAACGTTGAAGAACGGGTCCTGATCTGTCATGTAATCAGAAGCCAAACTTCGTTGAAGTCCGGGTTCTAAGCTGATTTACTTAGAAGCCATCATTCTTTTACTCCCCCTTGACAGTAGGTGCCTGCAACAAAGAACCAGTTTTCGGCTTTGGTACCCACTGGTATTTGGGTCCATGAATGTTAGTTGAAGTTCTTGTGGGGGATATAGAATAAGAACCATACCAGAAATGATCAATGGTTTTGTGAATGTGATCATGTGTATGACAATAAGAACAGTGGTATTTCTTACCTGACAACTTGAGTAATTGATCTCTTGAGTAGATGTGATCAGGTTTACCTTTACTCGCATTGTTCTTCTTTGCATTAAACGCATGTACACACACTTCTCTTTCTTTCAGCTCATCTTCAACTGGTTTCTTCTTCCAGACCAGTTCCTCATCTTCGTATCTCCTTCTTCTAGGACGTGTACCTGAACCATCTATATTTCTATCATAGAAAAGGTTAGTCTTACGAATCTGATCAAAAGATTTAGCTGACCTTTGTGAAGAGACAGGTTTCTGATTTGAACTTGATACAGACTTTTCAAGCACTTTAATCGTTGAAGCGAAGTTGTCTCTTTCTTTAACAAGCAGGTCAATCTTCTTCGTGAATTCAGACTTCGTTCTCTGCTCTTTTAGTGCCTTCTCAGATAGTTCAGATAATTTGGCAGTCAACTTTTTTATCTCAGTCTCAAAGATGCTTCTCTCTTCTTCAAATCCCTTCTCAGCATCATTTCTTTGGCCTGATATTTCCTTGAAGAATCCAACATTCTTCTGTTCAATGGCCTTCTTCTCTTTGGCAAACTTCTCTCTTTCTAGAATGATTACTTTCTGAAAATTAGAAACTTGCTGAGAAAGTTTTATGCATTTCCGCTCAACTTCTTTCTTCTCCTCAGTACATTTTCTCGAGAATTCTGAGAACTTCTTTGCGAAAGATTTATCTTTAGTCTCAAAATCAGATTTGTGTTTAGCAAGCAGTTGCTCCAAATCAGATAAACGCTTTTGAAGATCTGCATTTGCATCTTTCAGTTCAGAAATCTTTTCCTCAGAACTTTCAACAGAGACTATTTGCTGAGTTTTAGCTTCTAAAATAGAGATCTTTCCTTTTAGCTCAGAGTTCTCAGCTTCCAATTCTCTTCCTGTTAATAAACCCTTTGTCCCTAATACCAACCATTCAGCACAATCCCACAACTCTTTTCCTGTCATGTTGTTAGTATTTATTTGACCAATAATTTCACTAAAAATGTCACTAATAAATTTAATACAGATACTATTTTTCATATAATTTCGAGCATTATTATTGGCCCTCTCTCTTTGTTCCTTTTCCACAGGAGAAACTTCTGCCGGAATTTGGGATTGCTTTTCTCCTTCAGTCAAAGATAATCTGATGTAGGGACTAACCTCATGTTCGTCAACAAAATCCAGAAAATCAGTTTTCCACATTTCATATTCTCCTTTGGACCGCAGCATTGGTGGGTTCACCATTTTGTACGAATTGACTAGACTGTATTCGATCCGGCTTAGAAGAAAGATGAAACTTGAAAGTGCAGGGACCAAAAGTGACAAAATGTGAAACTTGAAAGTTTAGGGTCACAAATGACACGCTGAATCCTTGAAGTACGGGGGCTAAAATAAATGCATTGCAAAAAGATCGTGAGACAAAAAATTTGACCCTTTTGTACTTTTTTTTTTAAAATAATACCCGGTCAAACAGGGGTCCGGTCGAATCAAAGGACCGGAATATGCACGAGACCGGTTGAAAGAAAGACCGGAGTATGCAAGATATTGGTCGAAGGTAAGCCCGGAGGAAGCAGGTATCCGGCCGAAGGACACGTCCGGGGATACACTTATCCGGTCGAATGATACGACCGGGGACACACGTATCCGGTCGAAGGACAAGACCGGAGGAACTCTTATTCGGTCGAAGGAACAAGACCGGAGCACTCTTATTCGGTCGAAGGGACAAGACCGGAACACTCTTATTCGATCGAAGGGACAAGACCGGAGCACTCTTATTCGGTCGAAGGGACAAGACCGGAGCACAAGTGTCCGGTCGAATACTCAGGTTGAAAGACTTAAAATAAGATAACCACAAAAACAATAGATAGGGTCGATTAACACCGAAGAACACGATGATTTCGACCGAAGAACACGAAGAGTTTCTGGGATTTGATCGAACCCAAACTCAGATCCTTCGATCCTTTGATCGAAGGAATTCAAAAAAAAAAACAAACAGAACAATGACCGGATACGATACACAACCCAGTAATCACTAAGACCGAGGGTTCACTAAGATTCGATCGAAAAAAAAATTCCAGAAAATAAACTTCGATCGATAAGTAATTTAACTCAGAAAGACCGAAGAACCCAATTAAACTAGATATTAGACCGATAAACAAACAACCCAGATCGACAAAAAAAAAACACACAGATCGATAAAACACATAAACTGATTATCAAATAAGGCACATATTAGCGATTAACACATAAAAGAATGATTATAGGGTTTTAGACAAACCTTTTTCTGGATCAAACCTTTTGCCTATCAGCTTTGATACCAATTGTAGATCCCAGTGCAGTGCAATCACAAGTAATTATGAATAATGATGAACAGATTATAGGCCACAACAACTAGTCATATGATTGATATAACTTCAAAGGGTTAAGGTTTACAGAGAGAATTTCTGATAAGGGTATGTAAACCTAATGACTAGAAAACTGAATAATAATTTCTCTCTAACTAATGAAAAACGTCTAACCTAATTATGAACTAATAAAGCCTTTATATACTTAGGCTTACATGCCTAATGGGCTTATGGGCTTGGGCCCATCTAATAAATAAACTATTCATTAATTACAATAAGCACCCTTATAAATACTTTATTCCACTTTCAACACTCAGGACTTTCAGTCCTAACAGACTATTTCTTCCTGGTCATGTTTTAGAACGATTAACTTGGTTTATATACGAATTAAGTTATCCTAGAAGTAATCGGGTTAAGGAATGAGTTGATTACTGGATTGAGGTTCCAAGGGTTTACCGTGGTAGCTGAAGTTTTCATCGTGTTGAAGTTTAGTTTGTAATGAGTTTTCTTTCATTTCATGTTTAATTGTGGTTAGTTTCGAAACCATGAGTTTCAACATGATGTGGGGCTTGTTGCTAAATGAATGAGAAATTGGGGTTCTAAGGATTTACTTGGTAACCAATCAAAGCTATTTATGCGAGAAATTGCGTTTCTAGGGAAATGCTTGAGCTAATTGAGCGTGCATTTTATTTATAGAACACTGCATTATGGCGTCACATACACCCTAATGATTATCATGCTAGCAGAAGATTTCGTTTGTAGCTTGTCTGTAATTTGATTTTTTTTACGAGTTTTCTCTAAAAAGGGAAGGAGAAATAGAAAGCTTTTGAATGATATTAAGCAAAATTGTTCTTGTGCTATTAATGCTAATTGATGTGCCGGAAAAATGTTGCCGGAGAAGAGGAACTCGCCGGAGAAGACGAAGTCGTCGGCCATCCCTGTTGTGTGATATGTTCTGTGTGTATATATATAGTTATATAATTACTAGTTGTCTACCCGCGCGATGCAGCGCGGGTGAATCACAATTATGAAGCCAATAACTCATACGTCAATCATGTTTCTTGTTTTGTACTACTCTCTGTCCTCTCAATTTTATTTTTATATGTTTATCTCGGTTAATTGCAAATCATATACAAAAATAAAATATGGTATTGACAAGATATCTAGAAAAAAATGTAGAAGAAATGTTATAAGTAAAAGTCAACTTCGTTCACCACTACGTTCTTTCAGAACAGCTCCGTGGGCTGAAAACAACCATTCTCCTCGTCTATCACTCAACCTTCTTTCTCCCGTTGAAAATTTTGAATTTCATATCCGAACAAACATAAATTACAATCATATATAACAATACACATCCGTAGATTCAAAATATGATAAGATGAGTGAAGCGTCCACTTGACGACGTTTGATGTGTAGTTGAATTTTTTCACAGGCTTCATGTCTTTAAAGTATTTCATAAATTTTTCTTTCATTAAATCTACAATTGATGACCACGAGTTATTGTTTTAATTTTTTTCCATAAAAATAGTTGTGGTAAAAGTACCGGGCCTTGAATGGTTTTTTGGGCTTTAACCGGGCCTTGAGCGGGTTTTGGGGCTTTGACCGGGACTTTCGGTGTCTAATTGGGCTTTGAACTAACCAGTTTTCGGTTAACCAAAAACCAATTTTTAGCCTTTATTTGGACTTCTTTTACTTGGTTATAGACCGGTCCCAGGTTCAAAATTTAGGACTAAAATAGACTTTCACCTATAACCGGACTTGGGGCAAGCCTTTTCTTAACCGGTCCATAACCGATTAGTGGATCCTTCCTCTCACTTGCTCAAAAGCATTCCTTCAATTTGTTTATTTAAAAAAGGTTGGTACTCTAGATTCTTGACAAATGGACCTAGAGAGTGTATTTGTTTGCATAACAATTGTACTATAGAAATTTTAACTCATTTTCAATCCATGAAGCACAATTGCTAATAAGTAGCAACATTTTCATGTGTAACATGCAGATTCAACACGTGCATCCATTTACCGTAAAAGCTTATCTCAATTTATGATGCACTAAAAGCTTCTCTTAAGTTCATTTTGTTGGTGACATATGCCAAGCCTGCAACGATAATGTTCATAACTATAACTATGAAGATTATCATCACAAAAACCCAACTGTTATTAAATTTAAAACTACCTCCCACAAATAATTTTGAAAGATACATTAGTGAGTAGCCACCATTTACTTACAGTCTGCCTTAGTATGCTACCCACTTTGTTATAGATGTAGTATTTTTGCTCATTGTACTCCGTTTTCTCATATTTCCCTATGAAACCCCAAAGTGGCAAGTCATCAAAGTACATTTGAATGTAGTAATCCTTTGTAATGGCCTTCCAGAACTTAGCCACTTCTTGCTCTGTCAGTTTCTTTGTGCAAATAAACTCAGGAATCTTTGTCAACCAATTATAAATTGTTGTTATGCTATTTTGTTGTATAAAGAATCTGAATGTTAGAAATGACTATTTTACCCCAATCTATATCAAACATATTACATGCACAAACACCATATTTCTTTTAGCCATTTCATCAAACACCTTGAATACAAAAACCACATTTCTTTAAGTCGTTTCATCAAAAACCTTGAATACAAAGACACATTTCTTTAGCCATTTCACCAAACACCATGAATATGCTAACAAAGCAACAAATTCTCAATAATTAATTAGCAAAATAATCTCAAGCACCACATAGAAAAGAGAACACAAGTTAAAAACAACTAAGTATGGAGCAGAATTTAAACAACATGAACAAATCCAACAAACTAAATTTTCAAGAAATCCACATAGGAAATTGCACAATATTGATAAATTTCATAAGGAGACTTCTCAAAAACAAGAAAAATAGAATAATGTCCAGCCACTATCACACTTACCATGAGTACCATCGAAGCATCATAACTCCGAATCTACACACTTCGTGGACTAAAAAAAGTAGATAAAAACCAATCTTTGTGGATGCATCGTTCTTAGGGGTATAAAGGAGTTAAGCTTTTAACGAGCTACTCGAGCTCGAGCTAAATTATACTCGGGCTCAAGTCTATTTCGAATCTAAAATAGAACTTGTTTAACTTCAAGAGTCGAGCTTTATAACATCAATGTTCGACTCGGTTCGTTCGGAAACTCGATTCAATTTTTCGAGTCAATTTGAGCCGAGCTTAGACATTCGAGCATACCATTTTTCGAGCCAAACATGCTCATATATTTATTAAACATACGATAAAAATATAAAAAGTATCAAGCTCAAGCCAATGGAGTTAATCGATCGCGAGTTCGAACCCATAAACGAGCATCGAGCTTGATAACACAAAAAATATTCGAGCCCGTGCTTGAGCCCCACATTGAAAAAGTTAGTCGAGCTTCAGGCCTACATTGAAAAAGTTAGTCGAGCTCGAGCCCAATATTATTTTTTTGAGCCGGACTCACTTAACCTACTACTCGACTCGACTCGGCTCCGTTACACCCCTAATTCGTTCTTCTGTTTGGAACCCCAAAATTAACCTGGTTTATTTAGAAACTTTAGAAAAATTGGGAGCATCAAACCAGAGATGTTAAAAAACGGAGAGCTTCATTCTAGCAGTGGATTCCTGAGCAAATCAAGAGCTTCATTATAGCAGTTTTGAACTTCATTTCTTGAGCAGATCAATGGAAGGAAAAGCAAATTGATGGAGGTGACTGATCACATATATGAAAACAAACATGGTATATATATATATATATAGAGGGGGAGAGAGAGAGATCGAAGTATAGATCTAGATCTCACACTCTCTGTGGATTGTAATGAAAAAAACTGGATCCCGAAAAGGAGGTAAAAGCTTTTCTCTTGCAATTTGCAAATAAAATGAACAACGTGGTCCCAATCTGAAAAACCAAATTATAAATGGTTTATATCATCTTGAAAGCAATATATTGTTTTTTTAGTAATTAAATTTATCAACATATACAATGGGTACTTCTTGGTGGCAGTTACCGCCTAAAGAGAAATCAACTTCACAAACCCAGAAACAAAAAGAAGCAGGAGGCCAGTTTAGCCGGACAGGAAGCTCGAACCATGAGACACCATTTTTTGTGTCGCCTGCCGGAAAGTGGTGTGTGCTCCTATGAATGAAGAGGGAAAGATGAAGGTAGATGAAGATATACATTACATACAAACATGTATGTGTATTTATATATGTGGAGAGATTAAGTGAAGGAGAAGTCAATTAGATTTCATGAAAGCTTAATTTGAAGTAAAATATGTGTAGATTTCATGAGCATCAGCCATGAAGACTTGCAATTGCAATGGGTCTCGGGGTTTCTGGTGGCTTGAATGGCAGGAGCAAAATCGAAATAGAGCAGATCAGATTCAATGGTGAGGTCTGGTAGGTTTCTATGAATGGTACGAGTGAGTGGTTTTTGAAAGAGAAAAGTTGAAACATTGGCATGGCTTGTTGCTTGTTTAAACGTTTTTACTTGCAGGTGAGAGCTCAATTTAGCATCCATGAGAGTTTTAATGTAAAAAGAGTGGGTTGAACATACCAAATAAGAGGAAGAAAGCTGGAAATGGTGTTAGAAAAAAAGTTGGAACTAAGAAAGTAAGCCTCATAGTTTCAATTTTGGTGGTTTAGGAGGTAGTGCATCAACAAGGTGTACATTACGTTTTCAAACTTGTAATTCATAGTTTTTTCAATTTTATGCATAAAATGGTTGTATCTCTTGCTTGATGGATTGTAATTAAGAGTTTAGATGTAAATGCATTATAAGGTAGTATAGATACATATAGTTAATTACAAGTTGGTCCCTCTTAGTTGATGTCTTTTTACAAAAAAACAAGAGAAACAAAAAAGATTGCAAAAAGGGGACAAAAACATGGTTAGACGAAAATGCCCCTGGCACTAACGGACCATTTTGACGTCGTTAGGGGTCAGGGACTATTTCTAGAGCAAAATCCATACCCTGGGGATGTAAACTTGAATTATGAAACCATAGGGACCTCTTTCAAAAAAATCAATAAACGTCAGGGACCAAAATTGGAGTTTACTCTTTTATTAATATTAAATGTTAATTTATTTAAAAATTAAAGAGTAAACTACAATTTTGGTACCTATGGTTTACCAAAAAATACGAAAATGGTCCCTGAACTTCAATAAGTGCAGATTTCATTCCCGAGGTTTCGATTTTGCTATGAAAGTGGTCCCTCTGGCGTTAGTTTCGTTAAATCGTTCGTTAAGTTCAAGGGTAAATCCATCTTTTAAGTTTTTATTTTTATTTTTTTTATTAAATTGTTTTTAGAGTACACATGCTTAAAGCATGTGTACAACTCATTAATGCATCAACCTCTATTTTCTTCCCTAAAATTAATCAGACACACACACACACACACACATATATATATATATATATATATAATCATACACACAAATATATATATATATATATATATATATATATAGTCATACACACACACACACACATATATATATATATATATATAATCATATACACAGACACAGACACAGACACACACACACACACACATATATATATATATATATATATATGTTTTAATTTTTTCAAAAAAAATGGTGGAAATTACCTGTGTATATATACATATATATATATATATATATACATACACACTCACACACATGATATATATATATATATATATATATATGTGGTTTCAATTGGAAACCATATTAGATTGGAAATTTTGAAAACCGTCAATTTTATTGGTTAAATTAATGAAGTTGGTTCATAAAGTTGTTTAATATGATCAAGTTGTTTCATATAATTATTTTGTTAATGAAATTATTTCATATATTTGTGTTTTTTATGTAGTTTCATCTATTTTTCTCATTCTGATGAAATTGTTTCATGTATTTTTGCAGTCTAATGAAGTTTTTTCATTTTTACATAAAAAACACAAATATATGCTACAATTTCATCAATAAAAGAATTATATGAAACAATTTTATCGAATTAAACAATTTCATTAACTTAACCAATGAAATCGAGGGTTTCCATGGTTTTCAAAATGAAAGTGGTTTCAATTTGATCGCTCCCCTATATATATATATATATATATATAGAGAGAGAGAGAGAGAGAGAGATAGGAGGATCAAACGAGAACGGTACTTATTTAAAATGAACACGACAACGACAAATCACATATAAAATATAAGTGATTTTACATGTGACTCCCGCGATCTTAAGTCGCGGCAAAAGTCGACCACATACTGTGATTTTGTACGACTTTCCCGCTAATGTAAAATCACTTATGATTTTGTATGTGATTTACCGTTCTCGTGTTCTTTTAAATAAGTATCGTTCTCGTTTGAACTCTATTCTCTCTCTCTCTCTCTCTCTCTATATATATATATATATATATATATATATGTGTGTGTGTGTGTGTGTGTGTGTGTGTGTGTGTGGGTTGTTTATTTTAAATATTAACAAATTTGATTAATTAATAAAATAAAGTTTAAATGAAAATATGAAATAATGGAAGTAAAGTGAATTTATCAGTAAACAACTGGTTGTTATAAAATAAGATTTTTTTTTCTAGAAATTTATCAAACTTTTTTCAATGTTAATTTAAAATATATAAAAAACTTTAATAAATCAACAAAAAAAAATATTAATTTTAAGAGATCTAAACCTAAAACTTTGAAAAAAATTCATGTATTTATTAGTATTTTTAATAAAAGTATTTGATTATTTTTATAATTAAAGTAATAATAATTACGAAAATCGTTATAAACATCAAACCATAGGGACTAAAATCGTAGTTTACTCTTAAAAAATAAATTAATATAAAATGATAAAAATTGAATTTCATTGATATGATGAAATAAAATAATATTTCTCTCTCATATTTAGAGATTTATACAAATTTCTCTACATTTGGAGATTTTTCCATGAGAGCATCTCAAACAGCATTGCTAAAATAGAAAAAAAAATTGGGTTTTTATTTACTATACCTATCCAAGAGCATTGCTATCTTGTTTGTTGTAATAGAAAAGCATGAAAAAATCTCTAAATATAGAGAACTCTAAACTTGATGGTAAGAGAGAGAAATAATTATTTTATCATTTTACATTAAGTTTTTTTTAAGTGTATTGAGATGATAAATTAGGGGATGTTATAATAATATAAGTTGTTTTAAAATTTTAAAATAAAAAATCCGTTAGAGTTGAATGTAATACTTTTTAGAGATTTTTACTTTTGGTTATCTATTTTATAGAAATTATAGAAAAACTGTTGGAGATGCTCTGATTCTCTATTTTAGCAAACAATATAGCAATGCTGTTGGAGAATAATAACAAAGCAAAACCTTTTTTTTTTCTTTCTATTTTAGCAATGCTGTTGAAGAAGAATAACAAAACAAAACTCTATTTTTCTATTTTAGCAACGCTGTTGAAGATGCTCTAAGTGAAAATCCCAAGTGAATTTAGATTGATAATAGAAGAAAGTTTGACATATATTTACATGACAAAAGAGGGCCATTAACTCGAACCCCATATTACTATTACTAATAATAAAAAAAACTACTATAACAAAACTTGAACCTAGAACCCAAAAGGGATGATAAAACACATCCTAAACCAGTTATCGCCAACTACAAAAGTACTCTTTTAAACCTTGTTTGAGCTAACCAAACTACCCTAAACAATCAATAGAGAATATTGTTTTAGCATGAACATGCCCGAGGTTCTACTATCTGCAACAATTTGGATGCTAGTGCTAATTTGCATTTATATGAAACCTTAAGAATAAAAAAAATTGAACACATGTTTCGGGTTGGGTTCACGTGAGACTAGCCTGTTTTTGTGAGACCACATTTTTACATTTGAAACTTCACAGCAGAACACTGTGAAGGTAAAGTTTTTTACCTTCACAGTGTTCTGCTGTGAAGTTTCAAATGTAAAAATGTGGTCTCACGAGTCTCACGAAATCAGACTGGTCTTAAGTGATCCCAAGTCCACTGTTTCTATTTAGGTTTATTTCTATATTGATAGTTTTTAATTGGTTTCTTCTTTTGTTAATTTTCTAAAACCAAATCATGTATAAAATAATTCATATCACTAGCTAGTTTCAACTATCTTTTTTATATTTTTCACATAGTGTTAATATGACTTTCAAGGTTGTTGTATATTTTGTATTATATTTAATTGATTGGTTCACATAGAGTGAGTAAGGGATGTTTAGATCATTTAAAAAAACACCTTACAACTATAGTCGTAGTCTTAAGTTTTTCTAAGTGTTAAGACAAATTGAACATTATGTGGTTGTATAAGATTAGTTACACCACAACACTTGATGCATGCATATCTTTAAAGTTCAACTTAGCTTCAAATTACATTATAGTGCTATATAATTATAAGATATGCATTACCAAAATCATATTATCAGTTAAGAAAGATAACAAGAATCAGGGTAAGGATGACGCTAACTTGACTATGATTCACTTTTTTTTTATATAGTGAAGACATTATTTAGCCTTTCTGTCCTCTGCATGGAAACCCCATGACTGCCCTGCCATAAAGGCGGCCCTTGCACAAGGAAAACAATCGGTCTAACTACCGAATAATCACCAAAAGTATATATCACTTTTCCCTCCATTTTTTGATGTTCTTCTTCCCTCCAGATTTTAATAGGTTCTCTCCCACTAAAATTGTTCCCTGAATACACAACGAAACTCGATGTATTCGAGTTCTCGTACAAGAACTTGGATAGATAGTTGAATCCTTTATATGGACAATAAATACTACTTCACGAGTGGGGGTAAATTTCAGTTTATAGACACTATAACACATACCTCTATTTGTTGAAGAATCTATTGTCAATTTCAAATTAGTAATTTCTCATTTGGACATACAATCAATATATTCACATGTATTTATGTCTTTGCATTTATTTGATGTTTTTACATAATTTCAATTGACACACACACACATATATATACTTGAGTTTCTTATTTTGGTAACTTCGGTTTTAATAATATTTTATCATTGAATAACTGATTTTGTTGCAACTAATCAAACTTTATATCCAAAATTCATTATTTGATCTCTAAATAAAATAATCATATAAGCAAAAGTTAACAAGTTATTTAAACACTAAAAGCTGATTATTCAAATAATCATTTTTAAAGTGCACATCACAACACTCCTATAATAGATGCAAAAAATCCATATCATTGAATGAAAATACTAAAAAAGTGCATGTTAAAATGATATATTTGATGAATCATCCAACATATTACATCTTAATAATTTCCGGTTAAATATAATTTATCTGATAATTCTAATGACATAACCCACTTCTTTTAAGTATATAATACTTATAAGTTATATACGATAAATATCCATGCACATTTGACATTCCTTATCTTTAATAAGGTTTGAACCCTTGATCTTCTAAGAAATTGAGCGCTATCGGTAACTTGAGTGTGGATGAAATAAATACTTTGCCGCTTCCTTTTCTACCAACTCCGAATGTTTATGATTCAAGAATCGATCCTCCATATATCCCATTCTATAATAAATTGTTCTCTCCACATAAAAAAATTCGAAAGCATGTTACAAATTATGAAGCTTATGTCATTATAACAATATTAAGTTTATATGACGTCTAAAATCTCTAAACATACTAATAAAATGTTTTATAGGACTTGTGTTTATAGGACCAAACAAAAAAAATCTTATCTAAAAGTGTTACAATAGGTTTATAGGGCGTTTTTAGACATTTTAATCAGGTTTTTAATACCCATTTAAAATAAAGTAACGTATTAATTATTTTATATGACATTATTTAAAATAGTATTCTATAAACATGTACAAGCGTCTTATAAGAGTTCATAATACAATTCTCAAAACTGTTCAATAAAATAGTTAATACGACACTTTATTTAAAAAATATTCCAAAAACTTGTTAAAAACGTCATATAAACCTATTGTACCACCTTAGATATGATGCTTTATAGTTTGGTTCTATAAATATAAGTTGTATATAAAGTATTATAATAGAATGCTTAGGAATTTTTGGACTCCTATAAACTTAATTTTATTGTACTGTGTATAAAAAAAGTACCGAAATAACGACATCTTTCACACCATGTTTATATTAAAGTATTGATAACTATTTTGTCACTTATGAAAGATGGAGTTATATGTCAACATAGAAAACTAATTAGTTCCTCTTTGATCCGAAATAACAAAATGACAAGTAACGTTATTTTACAAAAGAAAAGGACAAGAACAACTGCGTGTATAAACATGAATTGAAATATAAGAAAGCTAGGTTGTTGCTATTGGCGTCATATTATTAAAAACTGTATGATAGCGATGGAAAAATAAATAAAGATGTTACCATAACGGAAAGATTTCTTAATCACATACTTATACTTATGAAAGAAATAAAATTCTATAAAAAATTATTAAATATTAATAATTTGTGTTATTACTAACAGTGTCATATCTCTTATCTTTAAATATGTTGGATATGGGTTATACATTAAACCCGAAAGGAGTATTCAAGGTGATTAAAAGATTGAGAATCTATCATGCTAAAGAAGTTAACTCAAGATGGAGAGACGAACCTCATAGTAGAGATTCACATGGACCGGTTAATTTAGAGGGTCTCATTCACCAAAACAAAACATTTTGCCCTAGTCCTTGCTTTGATAAAAATATCCGATTCGGGTCCGACTAGCCTAACTATCTGTCTGGACCTTATTTAGTTATTTTTATATAATTTCTCTCTCCCTCCCCCCATATATATATATATATATATATATATATAGGTATAGATATTTTTGTGTGTAACTGTGTTGATTAAACAAATTCTAAGGATACTAAAAAACGACTTGTTCAAAACTTGCAACCCCAAATGGATTTGACCGAATCTGAACCGGGTCCGGATTAATTGTGAACTGGGCTTTTTGGACCGTAGAAACGGACTAATCTCGTGACTAGGCTTGAAATGATCGATTACATACTGGTCCTAGGACATTTATACATCTCTACATAAAAATCTGAATTGACCAAATGTTGGACACTATAATCATAAAAAAAAATTAGTATGACTAGTTTTTTTTTCTTCTTATAACTGTGATATATTATCTTTAACTGATTAAGATATGAAGTATAATTTAGCACCACACACATTTAAGTCAGAAAAAAGTTAGCATGGTCCACAATATAGATTAATAATATTTCATGAAACCAAACTCAAAATCTTTTATTTTATGTATAAAATAATATATGATCTGATAATTATCGTTGATTCAGATGCTAACCGTGAGAAAAACCGTAGAAATTGCTTAGACAACTAATGGTAAATATACAAAAGATAGTTTATGAATATTGGTACTTTAACGGATTTGATGATCTTATGTTTTTGGTTTCTCAACTATAAAAGTTGGCAAGTAACCAATCTTCACATTACACATGTGTCACTACAACCCTTTTTATATTGGCATGAATACAAAGATATGTTACAAAATAAACATAACAAATACGATACAAGAATTTACATGGGTCAGTAAATAAATTTTATGTCGCGACGACCTCAACACTTGCATGTCTTTTGCTTTATGGATTATGCAACACAAGTAATAGGTGCGATAATATGTGCTCATTTGACCATGCTCTTAAAGAGTTCTTAAGGATAGAAGGGAGCCTTGAAAAAATGTACCTCCATGACTAACTCATGCATATTCCAACATGTCTCCTCCAACAGGGCTAAATGGACACAAATTGTCTCGGAGTGTTAAGAGGAGGCTACAAATTGCTTTAAAACGTCTAATCATTAGATTGGTAGACCTCTTAGAATTTTTAAAAGAAACTAGATCCCTCATTGAAAGGAGATGAAAAGCTTGTGGGTTTATAGAGGCACTGATTATTTCTGTTGTGTAATTTTTTTTTATTTTTTATTTGGGCCCCCATGTCAGTCCAGTCCACAAGGTTAGGGGAAAGTCCAAAAGTGAGAAGTGAAAAGGTAATTGGAAAAGTGATATTTCATTATCATTTACATAACTATATATATAAAGGAGATGCGCAATTACAGGAGATAAATAAGGTAAATTACAATAACCATTGACTAATCTAAAATTTGAATATATGCTGAATTAATGATAATGACTAACTAATTATGTATAATATTATTATTGCTAATACGCCCCCGCAAGATGGAGGTTCCGTCAGAAACGCCAATCTTGGATCTTAAGTGCAAGAAGGGAGCTCGGGAGAGCGGTTTAGTGAGAGCATCCGCTAGTTGATCTATCGTGTTGATATGATGAACTCGAAGAGTACCGGCAGCCACCTTTTCACGAACGAAATGATAATCTAAGGCCACATGCTTCATTCTTGAATGATACACGGGATTAGCACACAAATACGTAGCACCGGTATTATCGCAATAAAGGAGAGGTGAGACCGGTATTGAGATGCCAAGCTCTTTGAGAAGATTTTCGACCCATGCAAGCTCGACGGCGGCATTTGCAAGCACTTTATATTCAGCTTCGGTGGAGGAGCGCGAAACCGACTTTTGACGAGTAGACTTCCATGAGATAATATTGTCGCCGAGATAGATGACATAAGCAGTTGTGGAACGACCAACGGAAGACACACCCCCCAATCGAAATCGGAGAAGGCAGTGAGCTCAAGAGGTGAGTGTTTTTGTAAGAAAAGCCCATGATAAATAGTTCCCTTGAGGTACCGTAGCAAGCGTTTGAGAGCCTGCCAATGTGTTTGAGTGGGTTGATGCATGAATTGAGACAATTTATTTACCGCAAAGGAGATATCCGGACGAGTAAAGGCAAGATATTGCAGCGAACCTACAAGCTTTCGATATGGTGTCGGGTCAACTTTGGGTGTCCCGTCCTCGAGAGTTAACACGTGCGAGGAGCATAAAGGTGTTTGAACAACCTTTGCGCCATCCATTTTAAGCATTGTTAAGGGATCATGGATGTGGCGGTGCTGTGAAAGGAACAAGCCATGGGTGGTGGGTATGAGTTCAACACCCAAGAAGTGACTAGGAGACCCTAAGTCTTTTAGAGAGAAGCGAGAGGAGAGGCACTGAACAAAGGCATTGACAAACTCATCGTTGTTGCTTGTCAAGATTATGTCGTCGACATAGACTAGAAAATAATAAGTGACCCCATCGCGATTGTAGATAAAAAGCGAGGCATCCGCATGGGATTTGAGAAAACCAAACTCGACCAAGAAGGCGGTGAGAGCCATATACCAAGCACGTGGTGCTTCTTTGAGTCCGTATAGGGATCGACGGAGCTTGCACACGTGTGTCGGGAATTATTGATTGACATACCCGGGAGGTTGTATCATATAAACTTCCTCTTGCAAGTGCCCTTGTAAGAATGCATTGTTGACATCTAATTGGCGGGAGGACCAACCCCGAGATAAGGCTAGAGCAAGAACGGTGCGAATGGTAACCGGTTTTGTCACCGGGCTAAAAGTGTCGAAGTAATCCTTGCCGTATTCTTGCAAAAAAACTTTTGCAATAAGACGGGCCTTATACTTGTCGATGCTCCCGTCGGGATGACGTTTGACCCGGAAAACCCATTTACACCCAATTGGTTGACGAGAGGTAGGAGCCACTAGTTCCCAAGTTTGATTTCGGAGTAGAGCGTTGTATTCATCATCCATCGCCTTGCGCCAAAGTGGGTCTTTAGACGCTTGTAGGTGGGTAGTGGGTTCAAGGGAGTGCGGAATGGGATGAACGGTGGTGGTATTAACAAACTGAGGATTGTAGTATTTAGGATTTGGCTTCCTGTTTCGAGGAGGCAAGGGAGGGATGGATGTAGAGGTAGTGGATGACGGGGTGGTTGGGACAGGTGAAGCAGGTTCGTTGGAGAGAGAAGGAGGGGATGGTGGGATAGGTGATTAAGTGAAGGGGTTAGAAGGTGGAGGGGATGCATGGGACGGTGCATGGGGAATTGATGGAGTTGATGAAATGGGGGGTTGGGCAGAAGGTGACGAGGCAGTAGGATGGGGTGAGGTAGGAGGATGGGGTGAAGGGGAAATAAGGAGGGATTTAAGGAATGCATCAGTGGTGGGTAGAGGGAGTGGGTTGGGAAGGATCCCTTTGGAAGGAAATTCATTCTCAACAAATGAGACGTGGCGAGAATGATAGAGACGATGTGTTGTAGGATCGAAACATTTGTAAGCGGATTTGGCCATAGAGTAACCAAGAAATATACACGGTTGGGATTTTGGTTGAAGTTTAGATGTAACATACGGTTTGAGCCATGGGTAGCACAAACACCCAAACGTTTTGAGTTTGGTATAGTTTGGAGTCGTACGGTAGAGTATGTGATAGGGAGATTTTGATTGGAGAATCCGTGTGGGTAGGCGATTGATAAGGTAAACCGCCGTTTGAAAGGCATGAGACCAAAATGTGAGTGGTAGACCGGCATAATGCAAGAGTGCAAGGCCGGTTTCCACAATGTGACGATGTCGCCTCTCCGCGATCCCATTTTGTTCGGGTGTCTGCGGAGGAGTTGTGAAGTGGGAGATGCCCATGGATTGTAAGAATGGTAGAAGACCCACGTATTCACCACCGTTGTCGGTGAAAATGAAGATAATTGGGGTTTGGAATTTTTTTTCCACAAGTAGTTTATATTGAGGAAAAATAGTTGAGACATCAGACTTGCGTTTGAGGGGATAAAGCCACACATATTTGGAATAGTAGTCAACAAACACAACATAATATGTGAATCCGTCAATGGATTGCTGAACGAGTCCCCAAACGTCCGAGTAAATAAGTTCTAACGGTTTAGTAGCCACAAATGAATTTAGTCCAAATGGCAACTTGTGACATTTATTCATAGAACAAGATTGACAATGGAAGGTAGAACTGGACAAAGACTTAAAATTAAGACCGAGATCTTTACAAAGAAGTTGAAAAATATGAAAAGACGGATGTCTAAGCCGATGATGCCATTGGAGAGGTGAGGTTGAGGTGGTTGCATTCACTTGAGGATATGAGGGTGAAGAGTTGAGGTAGTACACATCATTGATGTTCTCCCCCCGCATTATAGACGCCCCCGTGTTGAGATCCTTCACAACGAAATGAAGAGGAAAGAATTCAACGGAAACGTGATTAGTACGACATAATTTTGCAACAGAAATTAGATTAGTACGCATGCGAGGAACACATAGAACATCAGGTAAAGATAATGATTTAGTTTTATTGAAAAAACTAGTAGAACCAAGATGTGTAATTGTTACACCCTCAAAACTGAAGATAGCAACTTATTAAAATTTTCTAAATACATCAATGAATACTTAAAACTACAAACACAAATTAAGAATTAACCTCAACACATATACACATTCTATACCACAATCTATGGTAAGGACGAGTGCTACTAAACCCAAACATGATACTATCTACAACCTGCGGAAGACTTCTCTCGCTACATACACTTGCACAAGGCTACGGCTCGACTTCTCGAAGCATTGCTAGCACCGAACCCCCCCAACAGGAACCTGATGCACATGCCGACAAATAAAATGTTAGGCTTAACGCCTAGTGAGCTCAAGAGTTTTAATATAACGAATATATCTTTAAAAGAAAGGAATTTAGTTTAAAGCAGGGTCCCTCGAAATAATTAACTTTAAAATGTAAACGACACATTTTTCCCATGATATGCACTTTTAAAGGCAATGCTCCCAATACTCACATTTCTTATAAAACGATGCAGCCCAAAACTCACCCAAAACAGGGTCATAGTTCGACACCCCATTTGTGAAAAATGTTAATAATCATTCATATCCCCAAACATCCAAAACGTGGATAGTAAGTAAAGCCCTCAATTTATAATATGAAACACAACTTTACTTCTCAAAATACTTCTAACGTAAACGGAGTATAATATGCAACCCATAAATCTTGAGTAAACCATTCCCATAAGTAAAACGACACCGAAACATAAATAATAAAATGACACAATTACATACCCAATTAGCACCTTCCGGTGGTGTGCGTGGCGGAACACAAAGTTAAGCCACAAAACTATGTTATCGAACTGCACCTCAGATCAAAGACTTTAGAGCACACTAACACAAGCGTCACCTCAAGTCCCCAACACCTTTAGTGCACACCACTTAACGGGCGTCACCTCAAGGACACGGTACCTTTAGTGCCCACTCCGTCGAGCTGCACCTCAAGGTTAACCGAGCTTAGTACCCATTCGTTTCCTAGTAGAGTTCCAACCTCAAGGTTCTCATTCGACCTTTAGTGTCTACTCACTAGCATTCAAGATAGGAATCTCAACTCCTGACTTGACAACTCAAACATGCAACACCCAAATGACACGAAAAGTACGTCATTATACTCAACAACTCCACAACGGTTATTACCCCGGACAAATGTCCTCAAGACTCAATTTAGTCAAAACCGAGCCCAAGGCCCAACAACTTACGTAAACCCCCAAATGAAAACTAGTATAATGTTGAAACGTGCTTGACCGATAAATAACAATTCCCATACGATGAAATGACTTTAAACGGCGTTTATGAAGACACATACCTCAAAGACGAGATTAACCCCAAAACTCAACATATAATAGGGCCAAAGGTTTTCCAAATAGTTTATGAATGCAAACACGTCAAAATGCATGAAACATGAAATAGACTTCAAATGTACCAAATTCACCAAGATGCATAAATCACGTTATTACTTACCAAGATGACCAAATCCCACTTATGAGCATTTTATGAAACTAAAATAAGTCAAGTTTATCAAATATGAAAACTCCTTAAAATACTCACACTTTAACAAATACCAAGTAAAATACATTTTTACTTCAAATTACTCAAAACTTATCAGCAGTTAACCATTTCATGAAAAACACTTTAAAATAACCATTTTGGCATGTACATCGTTTTCACAAATCAACTTGAACTCACCTTGCTAGGTTAAGTTAAACCTAGGTTTCAATCCACAACCATTGGCCTCCAAAAGCATAGATCCCACCTAAAGCTTTCCGAAGACACCCATTCCAACTCTTCAACTCAAGATTCCCAAACCTAGATCCACACATTTTCGACCATAAATAAACATATCCAACCATAAATGATTGTTACCTAAACATTTGTATCAAAATCTCCAAATTTGGCCAAACCCTAATTTTGACCTAACCTTCCCAAAATCAACCAAAACGAAATTAGAGGAACATAATACTAGGAAATCACCCACGGTGTAATTATAACTCATAAAGAAGCTTAGAACTTGAGGGGACAAACTTACACTTAGGTTTTTGAGCAAAACCCCAAAACTCATGAATCTTCAAAAAGTGGTGATGAACGCTTGAATCTTGCTCGAGAGGTTGAGGTTACAAGTGTTAGATGATGAGGGAGTATAAGATTGTAGGGGAAAACCCCCAAAAATAGATTAGGGTTCGTTTGGGGGGTTGGGTTCGGTTGAGAGAAAGTTTAGGAGAGAGTGGGTTAAGGGAATGAATGAGAAAAGTGGGAAAAGGGGATTTAATGGAGCCTGGACCCCGACGGCGAGAGTGCCCCGCGAGAGTGACACTCTGTCACAATCGCGGGCACAATCGCCCGCTCCTACCCACTCTCGGTACAAGGGCCGCGAGAGTGCCCCGCGAGAGTGACACCCTGTCACAATCGCGGGCACAATCGCCCACACCGTACCGAGGCCAAATTTGTTGACCTTTCGACCTGTAGCGCTTCCGATTCAACGTTCTAACTTCACAAGGATTTATAATGAGGGGTTTTCGATTAGAAACTAGAAAAGAAGGGAAAGGCAAGGCTTAACAAAATACAGGTGTTACAGTAATGGTTAAACCAGTACCATCACCAAGGAGGATTTCTTCGGGACCTCCTGTTGGTCTCGGAGGTGCTTAACAAGTTTGTAGAAGGGGGGGGGGTTGAATACAAACACAGAAATTAAAGTTTAATAAATTGTTTATTGATAAATCAAAAATACAATTTACAAGTTTGTTGCGGAATAAGATTAAGACAAGCTTAATCTAAACAAACTTAAGAAACACTAAGATGGTTGCACAAGAAATTCAGAGAATGGGGAATTAAGAGATATAAAAAACAATGGTTTCTATATGGAGTTCAAGGATTGAGCACGCCTTCAGATAAAGGGGTGAACTTCCTATTTATACCCTATGCATTAAATGCATGGCAGGGTACTTTACACGTAGCGTTCACAGATTGGCTTTGGGAGTTTGAATTTTGGGAGACATGCTTTCGGCCGGGTCATGAACAGTGTAGTTGACAGAGTTGTTGTACGTATGGTGGCAGAGACATGTCCATTCTGACACATAGTACTAGTTTGTGCAAGGATAGACAAAAGGAAACTTGAGGCATAAGCTTTGTGATCGATTGATCGCTGAGTATCTCTTCTTGCAGAGATAAAGAGGTTCAGCTATCGCTGAAGCTTTTCCTCATGTTCATTCGCGTATTTGTAGAGTTGTCTTTGCTTCACTGATATCCACATCAGGTCACTAGAAGACTTCTCTTTGTCCAGCAGCTTTGTCTTCGATTCAGCTATGAACATATGTTGACGCGAGACTTATCTTCAGGGATTATGATGGCTGTTTACTTCAGGAACTATCAGTGATAACTGAACATACTCAGTCTAATCACTGATAGTGAAACACTAATACATAGAAACGCTTATAAGAAAGACTATCAGCGATAACTGAACAGACTCAGTCTGATCGCTGATGGTGAAACACTAATACATATTAAATCGTAATTTTCACTAAGTATAGAAGAGGGTCTTTATCAAATCACTGAGAGAGTTTGGATCAACAATCTCCCCCTATTTGATAATGACAAAGTAACAAAAGAAAATCACTTTATAATTCAAAAAGATGGAATAATCAGGACTCGTAACATACATGTCCCAATTACTCTTTTGAGGGATCTTTTACAGCACTGATGGAGTTAAGTACTTTACTGAAATTTCATTAATCCAAGAAGAGAATTACAAGGAATGAAAATTACAAGTACAAGTGAATAACTAACTACTGTAAGTACAACTAATAGATTACAGAAAAGAAAACTAATATATCAGCTATAAGAAGACTTAGGAGGATTTATCATATACTCAGGTATTTCTTCTCCTTTCTGTCTTCGTTCCAAAGATTCTTGGCTGATAATTTCTTTAATTTTCTCAGCAGCAGGGAAGAAGTCACACCATAAGCATAAGAGATCCTTGAGATGATTTAGAGGACAGATAGGAATCTCAGAGACTCTTTGAAATCTGAGTTCCTCATCATCATCTCTGAAGAATATTCTATAAGGATTGTCAATTACTTGACCAGCTTGAAAAGGACCACCAGGAGGCAGAGATAAATCCAGAACTGAAAGATCAGGAGGAGGACCAAACAGTGCATCTCTTGAAAATTTGATAGAAGTTTCATTCCTGATGATGGCGACGTCTTCAGAGGAGGAGGACCCAATTCTTCTTTTGAGTTTCAGAGATTTGGGAGGAAGAGAAGATGGAAGCTTCAGTACAAAAGTGACACTATTTATGAGGGCTTCAAGAAGTCCTTCAACGTAGCCTCTGTATGTAGATTTGGATTTCTTCAGCGCATCCCAAAACTCTATCCATTCCGTAAATCCGAAGCTCTCAAGTTTGGATACATACATAGCTTTTTGGGTTCCATCCTCTCTGGTAATCTCCATGGTCACTGAGAGTTGATCCTTCTTCTTGCGACCAGAGATAGTCACGGCTGATATTGGAAGAAGATCAGAACGATAATCCATCTTCTGTTTACACCATTCGATAGACCTATCGTTGATCTCTTGTTCTTTGGAGCGTTCCTCTTCAATTTCTTTCAGCAGTGCAGTTTGAACTTCCACAGGTTTGCTTTTCAGATTTTTGTCCTTGACTTGAGAAGATTGAATCTTTAAAGCGAGTTGGGCGTCTCGTCTGCATTCAACGATCAGTTTCTCAGCTTTGGAAGATTCTTCTCGTTCAGCTTCAGTGAGGAAGTCGAGCTCTGAGAAGGATGTTTGAAGAGGGATTTTCAGCCGTTGACTTTCTAGTTGAGCGATCATTTCAACTCTTTTCTTCACCACTTCCTCTGACCAATGAGATGGTTGAGAGGGCCTTCCTGGATGGACCAGGGAATCTTCTTCTTCTTCTTCTTCTTCATCAATCTCAGCGATAGAGATTGGGATTATTTCTTCAGCGATAGTAGCTGGAATTATTTGTAGTTCAGAACCCTTAAGCAGGGGTGAGAACTGTCTGGATAAAAAATGAAGGAAATAAGGGATAAGTGTATATTTTTAGAAAAAAGAGAGATAAAGGCTAGAAGGAAATAGGGGTTTGGAAAGAGTAGAAGAGTGGTACAATTGAAAGACATACCTGAGAAGGATGCTCCCCCTCAGATTGTGATCCAGTCCTCAAGCATTTTTCAGCGATTGGTTGCTTGTCTTTGCTTTGCGAAGGAGCGCTTGAAGATGTATCACCTCTCACCCCTGCTTTGACAACCTCTTGCGAAGTTGTCCCTGATGCTACGTTCGGCTTGGAGAACCACATAGATTGGTCTTCTTCATTGTCGTCGTCATCATTGGAGGGTTGATCCTTTTCTTGATCATCAAGATCTAGATCATCTTCCTCTTCATCGTCTTCTTTCTCATCATCTTCAAAGAGAAGATAATGAATAGATGAGGGTTCTTTTGCCTTCTCCCCCTCTTTGTCATTATCATCGGCAGGAGGTTGCTCAGCTTCTGGAGTAGCTGTTGAAGCTTTTAGCACTTGAACGTCAGACTCCAGACGCTTGACCCGTTCTTCAACTGCAGGGATGTCGCATGTGGCATCATGGATGAATTCCACAGCGATGTTGAGATTTGTCCGATCATCTTCAGTGAAGGAGGGAGGCAGCGCTGGAGCTGGTGCAGTCACCTTTTGGAGAAGTTGCTGAAGAAGGGACGTGCAGAGATCAACCTTTGAAGAGAGATCTCGAACTTCAGTGGTAAGAGACTCAAATCGCCCCTGAAAGAGTTGAGAGGACTCTTTGAGTTGGACGACTTGTTCTTCAACAGCTGAAAGTTGGGAGTTCTCAGCTTTGGATGAGCAGGTCGCTGTCAACCTCTTCAGCTCCTCACCAGCCTGATTGACGGTGCTGGTGGTGTCGTTAATGGTGTTGGTGAGAGCGTCCACCTTTTCTCCCAGACTGTTGACATGCGTGTCAACAGACGCCAAACTAGGACCTGAAAATAATATATGTTCAGATACGGGCTTATTTGGAGAGGTGGGGAAAGAAGTGTTTAGGATTATAGGTTTACCTGACGTATCAAACATTTTGTAGAACTGCAAAGATTCCTCAAACGTTTGATGTTCAGGTCCTATAGGTAAAGAGGTAGCGGGTTCAGAGACCAAAGAAGAAGAGAAAGGAAGAGTTATGGGGATAGAAGTAGGGTTGGGGTTAATCTCAGCGAATGAGGTAGTAGGTGGGGTCACTGATGATGTGACAACGATTGAAATCGCTGACACGGCAGGTTGAGTGACTTCTTGAATTGTGGAGGAAAGACCCACAAATGCATCTAAGGTAGCTTGTTGAGAAGCTCCCTCAGGTATAGTACTAGAGGGTGTACTTTCCTTAGTCTTTTTGGCCTTTTTGGAAGGACCAATCGGACTAGCTGAAGGTCGTTTGGAAGTAGTGGTAGCGACAGGGATAGCAGACGAAGGAACCTTCTGCGTGGTCGCTGAAAAAGAAGAAGAATGGAGAGAGAGACGAGAGCGAAGGAGAGAGATACTTACCTCATTGGCGAGTGGCTTTACCTCCAGTGATCGTTGACCTATCCTGGCAAAAGTGCCATCATCTTTGGTGGGATAGGTGTTGGGATAGAGGAACTTGATGTACGTACATATGAAACGTACGTACGAGATCTTGGGATCTCGTTCAGGCTTCTCTAATCTCGACCTCAGGTCTTCAAAGATTGTAGTGGCGTAGTCAAAGTTTTGACCAGTGATAACGGAGTAGGCCATCTGTAGTTGTGTTTTGCTGGCTTGATCCAGCGAACCACTCTTCCCGCTCATGCACTGAATTATGTGCGAGAAGATAAAGTTCAGTTGTGAAGGCATCTGAGCTTTGAGAATCTTGGTCAGCTTCTTGTTGGGAATAGAAGATCTCAGTTTGTTTTCCCAACAATAGGCCATTGCATCCAGAAAGGATATCAGCTCAGCATCAGTGGGGAGTGCATCGAACCCACTCTTTGGTTTGTTAGGGAATCTTAAAGATTTCCTGAGGCTAAGAGCGGTCATGCTCCCTGGCCCCAAATCCGTGCTGAAGGAGATAGCAGGGAATCGTTCACCTTTCTTGTTGGTGAGTTCTGTTGCGTCAGCAGTGAACCAGAACTGCTGGAGTAGAGTCTTTGAAGGCTTAGGATCCACAGTGATCGCGTAAGCTATGCATGATTGTTTAAGAAATTCAGCAGCTTCCACCAGATGTGGGTATTTGTCAGCTTGGAATTCGAGTCTTCCCAAGTGATTACACTTAGTAATCTCAACTTCAGTAATTTCGAATCGGGCATGCTTGGAAGCAACGATTGAAGATTGTGCCATTTCTGTTATAGAAAGAAATATAATAGAAGAAATGATTTAGACTAAAAAATAAGAAGATGTTTACCAGATTCCATACTAAGGAAAGAAACTGGAAAATATCGAGTTATTTTTAAGAATAGAAAAAAAATGGTGTTCTGGGTAGAAAGAATGAAGAACACGTTAAAAACCAAGAGGTTTTTATATAAAAAACATAAAATCAGAAAGAGTGATCTTTAGTTTTTAGAAAAAAAAACGTTTTATAAAATCCATAGAAAAGGAGTAGGATTTTTAAAAAAATAAGAAGAACAATGCAAAACCTGTTTATCTTGAAGAAAAGGAGTTGCAGATTCAATGTTCTGGGTTTACTTGCTTGAATGTTCTTGAGAAAGAGTGTTTCTTGCTATGAAAGTTTTGAAAGCGTAAACCGTATAAAGGAGAGAACAATTCCTTTTATACAAAGAGATAGAGGAGAGAGAAGGAATGAAGTGGGAAGAAAAATCATCATGACATTGACACGTTCCACAAAGTTGATTGGATAGAAGAGCAACGGACGAACGTGTCAGAAAAGGCGTGTCGTGGATTATCCGCTCAAATGACGTCATAGGAGAGAGAGACGTTTCATTTTTCCGTTTTGAAATTATCACTGAAGAAAAGTCAGCGATAGATTTTCCTTTTTGAAAGTATCCCTGATGGTAAAGATAGGGATAGAATTTTCTTTTAAAGGATCACTGACTAGAAATATCAGTGATTAATGTATTTTTCAAAAGCTTTTAATCATTTGAAGAAAGTTCAGTGATTAAAGTTTATATTTTGAAGAAAAACATCTTAACTGAGTTAAGATTCAGTTGAGAGAACATACCTGAGAGTCAGAATGTTTATCAGAGAGAACAATGAGAGGGGAACTTTTGATTACTGACATAATACATGAACGCTGAAGATTTACTCTTCGAGGTTCAGCATTCCAAGCTCACTGATGAGAAAGTTGAACCTTGTCTCATCAAGAGGTTTGGTAAATAAATCAGCAAGCTGAAAGTCAGTAGGAATAAAGTGAAGTTCAATATCACCATTCATCACATGATCTCTGATAAAGTGATATCTGATCTCTATGTATTTTGTCTTTGAATGTAGCACTGGATTATTTGCTATGGCTATAGCACTAGTGCTATCGCAATAGATGGGAATTTTTGACAGCTGAAGGTCATAACCTAATAGTTGATTTCTCATCCACAAGATTTGAGAACAACAGCTTCCAGCGGCTATGTATTCAGCTTCAGCTGTGGAAGTGGACACATAATTTTGCTTCTTGCTTGTCCAACTTACCAGCTTTCCTCCCAGGAGTTGACATCCACCAGTGGTACTCTTTCTGTCAAGTTTACAGCCTGCAAAATCACTATCAGAATAACCAGTTAGATCGAACCCTGAGTCTTTGGGATACCAAAGACCGAGGTTAGGAGTTCCTTTCAGATATCTGAAAATTCGCTTTACAGCGATCAGATGGGATTCCTTAGGTTCAGATTGATAGCGTGCACATAAACAAGTAGAGTACATAATGTCAGGTCGGCTTACTGTTAGATACAGCAGGGAGCCTATCATTCCTCTATAGGCAGTGACATTAACGGGTTTACCAGAAGGATCTTTGTTAAGTGTCAGGGGTGGTGCCATAGGAGTCTTCATCGCTGAAGTTTGTGTGAGATCAAACTTTTTCAGCATATCTTTAACATACTTACCTTGGCAGATAAAAGTACCTTTGTCAGATTGTTTAATCTGAAGACCAAGAAAATATGTCAGCTCACCCATCATACTCATTTTATATTCTTTCTTCATTATTTCAGCGAAGCGAGTACACAGAGATGGGTTAGTAGAACCAAATATTATGTCATCAACATATATTTGTACAAGAATTATATGACCTTTTATCTTTCTGAAAAATAACGTATTATCAATTTTGCCACGTTCAAAATTTTCAGAGATAAGAAAAGATGAGAGAGTGTCATACCAAGCTCGAGGGGCTTGTTTTAGTCCATAGAGAGCCTTATCCAATTTATAAACATAATTTGGATACTTAGGATCATAAAATCCTGGTGGTTGTTCTACATAGACTTCTTCATTCAACTTTCCATTTAGGAACGCTGATTTTACGTCCATTTGATACACAATGAAGTCTTTATAGACTGCATAAGCTAAGAATAGTCGAATTGCTTCGAGCCTAGCCACAGGGGCAAAGGTTTCATCATAGTCTATGCCTTCCTCTTGTCTGTATCCCTGAGCAACAAGTCGAGCCTTGTTGCGGGTTACAGTTCCATGTTCATCTAACTTGTTTCTAAACACCCATTTGGTGCCTATAACAGTTTTGTCAGATGGTCTAGGAACTAGATTCCAAACTTTGTTACGAGTAAACTCAGTCAGCTCTTCTTGCATAGCGCTGACCCAGTTTGGATCTCTGAGGGCATCATCAGTCTTCTTTGGTTCTATTAAAGAGAGAAAATTTACAAAGAGACAGATATTACCTGAGCTTCGTCGTGTCTGAATACCTGCTTCGAGATCACCAAGAATTTGATCTATTGGGTGATCTTTGGTCCATCGCTGAGCAGGAGCATGATTGCTTAACTCAGAGGTTGGATCAACAATTGGAATGTTTATTGATGATGACGTTTGAGGTTCATCGGCAATTAACTGTTGAGAAGGATCATCAGAGAGGTTTTCAGACGAAGGTAGATTTGATGGTAGTAGTGTGTTTAGAGGTTCTGCTGAAACCCATGAGGTGGTTTCAGCGGTAGGATGTATAATGTTCTGATCATCATCAGCGGCTGGAAGATCAGAATGCTGATGGTTTGAGAAGAAAGGTTTTGTTTCTCTGTAGTGAGAAAGCATCCAAGCATTTAACTCTTCATTTTCAGCGATTGGTTTGGAGTTCGCTGAGCGAGTTTCATCAAAAGTGACGTGAATTGTTTCTTCTACGGTTTGTCTTCTCTTGTTGAAAACTCTGTAGGCTTTGGAGATGGAAGAATATCCTAGAAATATTCCATCATCAGCTTTTGGGTCGAACTTTCCAAGTTGATCTCTGTTGTTTAAGATAAAGCACTGACAACCAAAGATATGAAGAAAACTGATAGAAGGCTTCCTTCCAAGAAAAAGTTCATAAGTTGTCTTACCAAATCGCTTTATTATCAGCGATCTGTTTTGAGTGAAACATGCAGTATTTACAGCTTCTACCCAAAATTGAGTAGGGAGATGAGAATCGCTGAGCATTGATTTAGTAGCTTCTATGATTGTTCTGTTTCTTCTTTCAGCGACTCCGTTTTGCTGAGGTGTTCTTACTGAAGAGAAGTTGTGAGAGATTCCCTTGTTCTCAAAGAAATTGTTCAGGGAACTGTTTTTGAATTCAGTTCCATGATCACTTCTTATTGAGCGAACAGTAAGATTGTTCAGCACTTCCATCTTTTTCACAAAAGATATCAGTTCTTTTGGAGTATCACTCTTACAACGAAGAAAGATAACACAGGTGTAGCGAGAATATTCATCTACAATGACAAGTGTATATTTCTTTCCAGCTATTGATTGAATGTTGACAGGGCCAAACAGATCCATATGCAAGAGCTGAAGAGGGCTTGTCACTGAGGAAACTTGTTTCGACTTGAAACTAGCTTTTGTTTGTTTTCCTTTTTCACATGCTGAGCAGAGAGATTCTTTAGCATATGAGTGCTGAGGAAGACCAGAAACCAGTTCCTTAGATGAGAGAGAATTCAGGGTTTTGAAATTTAGATGAGAGAGCCTTTTATGCCATAGCCAGTTGACATCAGAAGAGGCCTTAGAGAGAAAACATAAGTTATCAGTGATAGTAGAGTCCATATCTATTACATAGACATTTTCTCTGCGATGACCACTGAGAGCAAGTTTTCCTTTTTCATCTACCACTGAACATGCTTTCTTAGAAAAGCGAACTTCGTAATCTTTGTCACATAGCTGACTGATGCTTAGAAGGTTGTGCTTCAGTCCATCTACATAAGCGACTCTTCGAAAGGTAGTTGTCCCATTGCTAAGGACACCAAACCCTCGGGTAAATCCTTTTCCATTTCCACCAAAGGTCACAGAGGGACCTCTTTCTTACTTGTATTCAGTGAGCAGGTTTCTTTGTCCAGTCATATGACGAGAACATCCACTATCGAGATACCAGATGCCCTTTGATCCCTGTACACATAAGGAAGATTAAGCGTTGTTTGGTACCCACTTTTCAATGGGTCCTTCAGAGTTAGTGAATAAGGAAGGTTCAACTGTCTTCTTAGCAGATGAAGATTCAGCTTCAGTGGTAATCTTCACTCTGGTTAATTTCTTAACCTTAGTGGTATTTTTCACCTTGGTTGATTTTTCAACCTTGGTGACCTTCTCAGCTTTAGAGGCATTTTTCTTCACTTTAGCTATTTTATCAGATTTAGTGGCAATTGGACATTTGCTTGCAATATGACCAGTAAAACCACAGTGATAACATTTTCTGTATCTGAAAATGGTTTTAGGACCAGAAGTAGAAGGTTTTGCAAGTTTAAGATGAGCAGGGCCCGGTCCAAGAAGACTTTTCTCTTGAGATCTTGGAGGAATTTTCATTTCTTCAAATCTCAGTGGTTTAAGGTCAATCTTTAGCTTTGGAGGACAGAGATCAAATATTTCTATCACAGAGCTAGAGGATTGCTTAGCTGAAGGTTTAGAAGGAACTTTCAGCTTTGCTTTCCTGGTTGCTTTTTGAGGAAGGAGAATGGACTTTCCTTTATCCGTAGACTTAGTGTCTTTGGATTTTTCTTCAGGAATGGGATTTGAAGAACATGGATAGAATTGATTATAAGAAGTGTCAAAGGAGGTGACAAAAGTTCCAAACTTAAACGAGGAACTTTCTTCCTTAGGATCGTCCTGAGGTGTCCAAAAACCAAGACCAGTTCTATCACTTTCAGGAGTTTGAGCTTTTATTATCTCAGAGATCTTTGTTGATGATTTGCACCATTTTTCAACATGAGCCTTTTCTGCTTTTAGAGCAGCAATGGCTTGTTCGCGTTCAATGCTGATGATTTTATTTATAATGACTTGATCTTTCAACTTTTCTTCTAAAAGATTTAGTTCGCTGATCTTTTCATGACATCTCTCTAGCTCTTGAGTTAAATGTACATTTTTATTCTCAGCTTGAGTTTTGTCGTTTAGAGCATTATAAAGGTCAATTGCCAGCACATCAACAGCACGACTTCTCTCAGCTTCAGGCAGAGAGGGATTTGTAGAGATAGATACCTGAGATGATATGTAGCTCATAGAAGGTTCAGATGGTTCTTCCACTTCTTCTTTAATCTCAGCCATGAGGCAAAGATTAGCGACTTCTTCATCATCAGAAGATGATTCTTCTGATTCAGCCTAGTCATGTTCTTCAGCGATGAGACCTTTACCTTTTTGCTGATAGCTTTTCAGCTTTTGATATTTGTTCTTCAGCTTATGGTATTTGTCATCACTGGATCTTCTTGAGGTAGAAGGTTTGAAGATCTTTTTTGACCTGCACTCACTAGCAAAATGTCCAATTTTTTCGCAGTTATAGCAAGTGGCAGTAGCCTTATCAACCGGAGTTGATTTTGGCTTTTCAGTAAGAGAGAGAGGTTTACTTCTTCGGAAGTTACTCTTTCTTGCAAATCTCTTAAAAGAGTTTGTCAAGAGTGCTAAGGACTCATCAAACTCTGAAAGATCAGGGTCTGATAGATCCTCAGATTCAGAATCTAACTTAGTGATGGTGAGAGTAGATCGCTGAGATGGAATTATCTCTGAAGAGACTAAAGCAACAAGAGTACTTTTGGAGTCTTTAGAATCTTTTACAAGATTCTTCTTCAGAAGATTTGATTGCTCATAGTTGAGCAATATTCCATACAAAGTGCTTAAAGAGAGAGTATGTAAGTCTTTTGTCAGCTTAAGACATATTGAATAACTGTCCCAGCTTTCAGGAAGACTTTCTAAGAATTTTGTTAGGACCTCAGAATTAGAATAGGTCCTTCCAACAGTTCTTAGGTCAATGATTAGGCAGTTAAACCGCTGATGAATGTCAGAAAGAGATTCATTCTTACCAGCGATAAAACTTTCATACTGTCTTACCAAGTTAATCTTTCGAGTCTCTTGGATTTCAGTGGTGGCCTCGTATTGAACACATATGGTTTCCCACATTTCTTTAGAAGTTTTCAGATGCATGATGGAATGGAAAACTTCATCAGGCAGAGCCATTGAGATAATGGTCTTTGCTCTTGCATCTATGCCTACCTTCTTTTTATCTTCATCACTCCACTGTCTTATTTCCTTAACGACATATCGTTCAGGGACAGCTTCAGTGGTGGCAGTAGCGGGAACCGCAGCTATAATTCTAACAGGTTCATAGGGTCCGTTTTCTATATATTCAGGTATAGTAGGATCCGCACCTTCAAGAAATAGCATCATTCGATTTTTCCATAGAGAAAAGTTATCTCTGCTAAATCGAGGAGGTTTAGAAAGTGAACCATTATCATAGTAGTTTGTGTTTGTGTTTAGTGCCATTTTAGAATAGCAAGGAAGAGTATACAGCAAGATCTTGTTTATTAGTTTAAACAAACTGCTTTGATACCACTTGTTGGTCCCGGGGGTGCTTAACAAGTTTGTAGAAGGGGGGGGGTTGAATACAAACACATAAATTAAAGTTTAATAAATTGTTTATTGATAAATCAAAAATACAATTTACAAGTTTGTTGCGGAATAAGATTAAGACAGGCTTAATCTAAACAAACTTAAGAAACACTAAGATGATTGCACAAGAAATTCAGAGAATGGGGAATTAAGAGATATAGAAAACAATGGTTTCTATATGGAGTTCAAGGATTGAGCACGCCTTCAGATAAAGGGGTGAACTTCCTATTTATACCCTATGCATTAAATGCATGGCAGGGTACTTTACACGTGGCGTTCACAGATTGGCTTTGGGAGTCTAAATTTTGGGAGACATGCTTTCGGCCGGGTCATGAACAGTGTAGTTGACAGAGTTGTTATACGTATGGTGGCAGAGACATGTCCGTTCTGACACATAGTACTAGTTTGTGCAAGGATAGACAAAAGGAAACTTGAGGCATAAGCTTTGTGATCGATTGATCGCTGAGTATCTCTTCTTGCAGAGATAAAGAGGTTCAGCTATCGCTGAAGCTTTTCCTCATGTTCATTCGCGTATTTGTAGAGTTGTCTTTGCTTCACTGATATCCGCATCAGGTCACTAGAAGACTTCTCTTTGTCCAGCAGCTTTGTTTTCGATTCAGCTATGAACATATGTTGACGCGAGACTTGTCTTCAGGGATTACGATGGCTGTTTACTTCAGGAACTATCAGTGATAACTGAACATACTCAGTCTAATCACTGATAGTGAAACACTAATACATAGAAATGCTTATAAGAAAGACTATCAGCGATAACTGAACAGACTCAGTCTGATCGCTGATGGTGAAACACTAATACATATTAAATCGTAATTTTCACTAAGTATAGAAGAGGGTCTTTATCAAATCAATGAGAGAGTTTGGATCAACACCTCCGTAGTCGGAGACAGAGGCGAGAGTAGCCGGACAGGAGGAAAGATGGTGGGAAACACCGCTGTCCATCATCCACTTTGAGTTTGCTAGAGCAGACGTGGCTAGGTTAGCAACCGGGTTGGACGGGTTGTTTGTTAACATAACTTGATTGTCTTTGAGAAACTTAACAAGTTTCTGACAATCACGGGTCTCATGATCGGGTATGTTGCAAAAGTTGCAGAATTGAGCCGAATGGCCAGGAGTGGAACTTGGTAGAGACTTGGTGAAACGATTGGGTCGCTGGGACGAAGAGGGTTGGAAACGAGTGTTTCGGTTGGACAAATCAGAGGGGGAACGAAAAGAGTTGCGAGTCGGCTGCCGTTGGGTAGTATTGGCCGTTGCAATGATGGAGGGAATAGGCTCAGCAGCTGCCAAGGAACGTTCAAAGTCCACTAGCTTGACAAAGAGATCCGGGTACGTGATCGGGGTGTCACGAACCTTGAACGCAGCAGTGAGAGATGCATATTCATTTCCCAATTGAGAGAGAATATAAACCATAAGATCCTCGTCACTGATCGGATTTTGAACGAGCGCTAACTCGTCAGCGATCGAGCGCATTTCATTGAGGAACTCAGCAATGGGCCTGGTTCCTTTAGGATTTTTGGTGAGTTTGGTTTTTAGAGAGATGATGCGGGATCGAGAAGTGCTCGCAAAGGAGGCTGATAGGCGATCCCAGGCATCCTTGGCAGTGGATACAGATGCGATAAGTGGCTGGATTTCATCAGAACAGGATCCTAAGATAGCGTTATAGATGCTCTGGTCTTGGCGAGCCCATAGGGCATAGGCCGGGTTGGGTTTGGAATCGGCAAGAGTTTTGGCTGGCACTGGGGTGTCACCAGTGATGTAGCCGACAAGATCAAGACCGACCAACGAAGATTGAACGTGGCGTCTCCAGACGGGGAAGTTCTGGGCAGTGACTTTGATGTTGAAGTGAGTGGAGGCGGTAATGGTGATGATTGGGGAAGCCATGGATGAACAGGGTAAAGGAAGAAGACGGTCGATTAGGATGAGAAAAAAAAGGCAGGGATCGATGGAGGAAACTCGTGAGAGTGTTTCTTTGCTCTGATACCATGAAAAGGTAATTGGAAAAGTGATCTTTCATTATCATTTACATAACTATATATACAAAGGAGATGCACAATTACATGAGATAAATAAGGTAAATTACAATAACCATTGACTAATCTAAAATTTGAATATATGCTGAATTAATGATAATGACTAACTAATTATGTATAATATTATTATTGCTAATAAGAAGTCCATCTATTCTATGTAACTACGTTCAAAAATTGATTTGAACTCAGGTAGACAGGTCACAGCCTCACAGGTACTTCGATTCATCGAACGACAACTAGGACTAGTCCATTGATTCATCAGCTGACGACCGTCGACCACTTAGGCACAGTCAACCAGTTGTCGACAGCCCAACCGACTCCCCTGTTTCTCCTTGTGTTTCAGCGGCCATCGTTTGATCGGTAAGCAGTACTCCATTTAGGGTTTCTTGAAGTTGAAATCAATTGAAATTAGTTTATCAAGATAAAACTGTAACTGTAAATGATGGGTTGTTTGAATCATTGAATGATTAGGGTTTCTTGAAGTTGAAATCACTTGAAATCAGTAAGTTGTTTGAATGCTTTTTCTATGCAAATCCATTGGAAAAATATTTGACCTTTTAATCGTTGATTACTTGATTTCCCATCCAGATAGTAGCAGTAGCGGCGGCGACTGGTAGCAGCGGTAGTAGCACCGCCAGCACCCGACAACGTCCATAGCAGCAACAGCAAGTGCAGGTCAGCCTAAAGGTTTTTTTTTTCTTTATTCAAGTTTTAATTTTAAGTGTCATTGCTCATAAATCATAATCTCATTACTTGTTTGAGTTTGATTGATTAGGTTTAACCGTTTAATTGTTTAAATTTGTTTGACTACTTTGTTTGGGTTTTAATTTTTTTGATTGGGCATTTGGTTCTTTATGAAATGTCTACCATTGAATTTAGGTTGTTTAATAGAACATAGAAGATTAGAAGTAGATGTTGTTTGAACTTAGAAGTGGACTTTAAGTTGCGAAAAAAATCCACTTTTATAAAAGCGGTCAAGCAGAGTCTACGTTGTTTGATAGAATTGCATTCACTTCATCACCTGATGTGTTTTTAGCCTAATTCTACCGTTTCGAGGGATTTTTATAGCTTTTTGCTTGAATTCGAGGGATATTTAAGTTTTTTCTATCGATTTCGAGGGACTTTTATTTCGTTTTTTTGTTGATTTCAAGAGGTCTTTTTGGTTTTTTGGTTGATTAGAAGGTACGGTTGCACCTTCTTCAACTTTTGAATATCATACGGTGACACATTTTAAAATGATATGGTTGCACCTTTCATAAACGTAAAATTTTTAACCTTTCGGCGAAGAGATAATATGGTGGCACGTGCCATCGGTGTCCCTTCTTTAGGTCCGGCCCCTGTGGTTGGAAAGCTTGTGTTCCGCCCCTGGAGTTAATCGATCTTGAATTCGAGTTCATAAATGAGCATTGAGCTTGAGCTCAAACATTGGAAAAATATTCATTTTTCTAAGCCGAGTTCGAATAACTTGCTACTCGACTCGACTCACCTTGTTTACACCCCTAGTTGAGGCTAGCTTGGGGTGGGGGGGGGGAACCCAAGACCTGTCTTGTATTTGGGCAAAGGTCGTCTCACCTAGTGACGGCCAAATGGGCCCGACTGGCCCGACCCAATTGATCAACCGAAGCCCGCCCCGCTAAAAGCCCGGTACGGCCCAGCCCGATAGAAAATCGATTCACAGCCCGAAATCCTAGACTGGTTCATGTATTTGTATGTTTTGGCTGCCCGGCCCGGGACCGGTTCATGGCCCAGTTTTTGGCCCGGCCCAGCCCGATTCAAGAAATTAAAAAAACTAGCCCTTTTTTACCGTTAAAGAGCCGTTATAATCGAATTTTTGACCGTTTTTTTGATTTTCTACTCCCCCAAACCCCTATAAATACTTGTGTTGATTATGGAGTTAGACACCAACTTACAAAACACAAAGAACGCATACAATTCTCATTTCTCGCTATATTTGCTTCTCGCAAGTTCTAGTCTAATATCTCTAGTTCTCTACTCTCTACTCTCGAAATGGCCGAATAAAATTACCAAGTTGTTGCCGAGCATGGACGAAAAGCACCGATTTGAAACCATTTCCACATGGTGATCCTCCCCGACGGTACAAAAAAGGCGCAATGCAAACGGTGTGGAGATCTCCTTGTGACGTCCGCAAATACCACGTTAAAGCGCCACCACGAGTCTTCCTGCAAGAAGTTGAAATAGGGTGACGATCCAAATCAACCCATACTTGACAATTCCGGTCAAATATGGTCGTATGATGCCTCGTTGAACCTAGAAATGGAAATGAAATGTGTCATTCAAGTGGGGTTGTCGTTCGGACATTTCGACAATCCTCACATTACGAACATGATCAAAGTCTCGCTCCAACCACGCTACGTGGGTTCGGTAAGTCGTCAAACTCTTAGACGTGATGCTATAAAACTTTCGAAAATGGCTAAAAAAGATACGCGACAAATGTTTTTATCATTACCCAACAACATTTCTTTAAAGTGTGATATATGGAGTGCATCATTTGGATTGTCACAATCTTATATATGCATAACGGCACATTGGATTGTGCCGCAATCGTGGCAATTATGCAAACGTGTAATCACGTTTGAGCACTTTGGTTCGCCACATTTGGGTGAGCGTCAATTTTCTATAATTATAAGAAATCTTGAATATTATAATTTAACTAATAAAGTTATTAATATTTCGTTTGATAATGCTAGTAATAATACGTTATGTGTGGACAAATTAAGGTTGACTTTATCCCTTATTTTAAATAAAAAATTATTTCGTACACGTTGCACACACATAATAAATCTAGCCGTTCAAGACGGCTTAGTAAAATGTAAACATACTTTAACTAAGTTTAGGCTCAAGTTACGCCGGATTTTCACAAAAGGTAAAAGCATGCAACAAGCATATATAAAATATTGCAAATATGTCAGTAGTGTCAGTGGCGTCCCACATTACGGCGATGAAGAAGAAGAACCAAACACCGACCACCTTAATGATAATACGACTGTTGAACGACTGAAAAAGTACGGAACTCTTGAAAACTACAATCCAAAGTACAATCCATACTACAATTCATACAATTACAATCCATGGGGATGGGGTGAGGGTGGGAGTTCGGGAGCGGGACCTTCGGATTTTTAACAAATGTCTTTTTTCTTAGAATTGATGTTTTGTAACTTAAAATTATAAATAAAACGTATTTTTAAATTGTATTTTAGTGATCAAATCCATTTTTTATTTTTTAAAGTTTAGTAATTGATATAATTGAGTTTTTAAAAGTTTATTAATTGATATAATTAAACCTATATTTTAAAGTTTATTATATAATTAATTATTATATAAAGAAATTAATTTAAAAAAAAAAACAAAAAAAACATGGCCCGGTCTTTGGCCCGGCCCGGCCCGGTTTTCTGAGGATCAGTTTCTTCCATCATTAACCGGGCCACCGATATTTGGGTGAAGCCTGGCCCGGCCCGAAGCCCGTTTGGACCGGTTCTCGACTTTACTATTTGGGCCCGAAGCCCGTTTTGGTCCGGCCCAGCTCGGCCCGAGCCCGATATTTGGCAATCACTAGTCCCACCCCGTTCCATCCTTCATTCCTATCTTCGATTTTTCTCTCTTAATCAGTTTCATTAATACATACACATTTGGTTCTCATATTTCTTGATTGTTGTGTCATACAAAATTTGTTTCAACATATATACAAAAGCAAAGTTACGATTTGATAAATTTTGGTCTTAATAAGGATATCGGTTCTGATAAAATGTGAAAATTTATGGAACCACATTAAAATACCTTCATCAATCCTAATACACCCCTCAAAATCGCTGACAAATAATTACATCTGGTTGAATTCATGTATCACCTTTGACACGTGATGGCTCTTGCTAAATGACGAATCTATTCACTATGCCTAATGCCTCGTGATTCGCCTCAATTGCTAGGAAAACCTTCTTCAAATCCGTCATGGTCATGGTAATCCTTACAGTAAAAAAAACTTTAATTTAGGTACATATTAGGTCATACACGAACAAAAATACATCTTAAGATTAAAATTAAAAGCATACGATATGTTAATAAATCAAAGTAATTGACAAAAGTTACATACCATGGATCCATGGTAGTAGTTTTTGGCACTCAAATGTAGGGGTGTTCAAAAAAACCGTTGGACCGCTCAAACCGGTCGAACCAAGTTAAACCGGACCGTTTTTGGCGGTTTGAGCGGTTTGGCGGTCCGGTCTGGTCTGGAAAATTGCCAAACCGGGCGGTCCGGTCCGGTCTGCGGTCTGGAGGTTTTTTTGGGCGGTTTGGACCAAACCGACCGCCAAATATATAAATATATATTTTTTATTTTTTTTATATATATACCTTTATTATAAATAATAGATGATATAAAGCCCAAATGTCCAAGTATATGTAAAAAGGCCCAAGGTATTTTAAAAGATTGAAATATTTATGGATTGTGGTATACAAAGAACGGAAAAATGAAGAAGTGAAGCCGTTGATTTTATTTGCACTTTGAATATTACTTTTTTTTACTGTTTTGTCTTCGGGTATTTAGTTAACTTTTGTGGACTTTGTTATTTATTTCAAATGGACTCAAGCCAACGAGCCTTTAAAATTCAAAGTTTTATATGTTTTTATGTTTAAACTTAAAAGTCCACTAAAAGGCCCAAACCTCCTAAACCGGTCGACCAAACCGCCTAAACCGCGGTCCGACTTGACTGGTCTGGGCACTTGATGTCAAACCGCTCGGTTTGAAAAATCAATAAACCGCCACTTGCGGTTTGGTTTGTGGTATGAGGGGTTAAACCGCCCAAACCGGACCGCGAACACCCCTACTCAAATGGAGTATTTTGTTCTATTTTTGAAAAATTAATAAAACTAGTCATTTCTCACTAGTGGTTTGACTTCTTAAGAGCATCTCCAAGCGACCGACAAACTGCAATATTTGCCGATGAGAGCCCTCCAACCGGCCGCCAATTCTGAATTTTTTTTGCCGGTCAAATGAAATGAACGACAAATATGCCGGGTGGTTTGTTGACTTCAATTTATCTTGGGCCCACATCAATAGTTTATTCCATTTTTTTGCTTTATTTTAATCTAAAAATCATTTCATAATTAATATTTATTGAAAATAAATTATAATAGTAAATAAAATATGTTATTTTAATGTGTGGTCCACAAATTTAGTGTTTTTTTTAAGAGAATGGTTGGGATTGAGTTTTTTTTTTGATGTTGATAGACCCACCAAATTTGGTGTTTTTAGTGTTTTATTTGATGTCAAGGTTGAAGATGCTCTTAGTCAATTCTTTTCGAATTTTACTAAAATAGTCATAGGTCCACAATTGCGGACCTAGCTCAAAAACACCAAAAAATATGAATTTGATCGGTTTTCCTTATTTATTTATTTTTTGCGAACCTAGAGCAAAAAATGTGGATCGGGATCCGCAATTGCGGATTTTAGTCAATTTTCCTTTTTAAGGCAAATCAATTAGATTCGTATTTTTTGGTGTTTTTGAGTTAGGCCCGCAATTACGGACCTATATATTGCGGACGTACAACTATTTTAGTAAAACTCGGAGAGAAGAGGTCAATTAACAACTAGTAAAAAATGGATATTTTTATTAATTTCCCTTACATAAATTGTATTAATCTCCATATAACATATTAAATATTTATAGGTAGTCTCACAAATAACTACAAGAACTCAAGATTAAATTATAGCAAGTCATATTGACAAACAAAATTTAAATTAACATACAAAAAATGTTATATGAAAATTCAACATATCACTTTTTCAAAATTAAGGTTGAAGATAAAATTATTTAAACAACTTAACACAGAGATACGAATCTTGTCTAGCTCAGTTGGTTTCCCCAAGGGCGGTAACATCCTGGGGGGATTGTGGATGGTATCCCAATCTACCCGGGTTCGAATCCAAGGGGAGTCAAATTGAGGGCATGAGGAGTACCCAGTCTTTGGGCTGATCCAGTCTGCAGCCCAGTCTTAGACTGTGGTTGGCCTCTAGGTTCAGCGTAAGCTAGGCCGGGACAACGACGGATTAGTCGGCTGCCCGTGGATGCCCGATACTGCCGGGGAGGTGTGCGTGCGTGTGTGCGTGTGTTCGTGGTAGTCGTTCGTTGGTTCAATACCGCTATACCTTCCAAAAAAAACTTAACACATAGGTATATTTTAATTTATTTTATGTTTTTATTTAGAAACGTGTTTGTTTAAAGTTTGATAAGATCATATCTTTTATGGTTCTAACTAATCTTATATGTTTTTTAAAAATAAATCTATTAAGTTTGTATTAAATATAAAAGTAAACAGCTTCATCAACTTTTGTATATAACATAGATTATTTATGAAAACCATTATTAATTTGACTGATAAATAAAACAAAAATACAAACATCAATTCATTACTCCCTCCCTCTAAAAATATTAACAAGGAAAGTGACACATAATTTTAAAAATATATAGTAATTATTTTTTTTAAACAATTAAATGATACTTCTATTATTATCATAGAGATAATAATTTTTCTTCATCTCATATTTAAGGATAAAATGGAAACTTATTTTTTTAAAATAGAAATTTAATTTGGAACAAGATTCGTTAGGAATCGATAGTCATTGACTGGACATACGAGTCACTACACCAAACCCACGAACTTTCACCCAAACGCATACAGTTGATTCCACAGGTACCATGGGCTTCTTGGATCAGTCCCTCATCTTTCTGAAGTGAAGTCGAGTTTTATCCGTTTGCTCTTCGAAGCTCCAGTAGGTAGCCACTCCCTTCTCAGGGAACCGTAGTGTCTCATCTTATAATACCTAAGGAGTTAGTGACAGTCTTTTAGTCAAATTAAATAAAAATGTAAACACTTAATTTAGAATAAAAGAAGTAAATTTTATCTAATTTATAATTCGAGAGAGAAAGCAACTATTTAAACAATTTTCCCATATTTCTAATCAAAACAGAACAAAAAAAACCATCTATCTTCCCTTCTTTTATATTTTGATCATCAAATTTTTTTAATTAAAAGAAATTAAGTGATTAATTTTTAAAAGTTCAGTAATCTATTTTAAAAACAAACTGTTAAAACTTATATAATAATTTGAAATGAGAAACTTCAATAATTTTTTAATTTAAAACTAAACTTTAGTCGTTATTTCAAAAAAATCCTATTGGATTTATCTCAACATTTCCCAATTAAAAACTTGAATTTAATTTATATTTGAATCACAAAACAAATATAAATGCCATTTATTTATATAACTCGTTGGAAACTTCAAGGATTTTATCATTAATAATTTAGTAATTAATCCAAAAAATTTGAAGAGACATCACACCCTTATAAATTGATCATATCTTCCTTTCATCAGCTCAACGTTCTCTAGCTTCTCTATCTGCAGGATGATATCTCCAACCAGTACCACAACCAAGCATGGAATCTTGTCAAAAGACCCAACTTCTACAAACCCTACAGGTGATGATTTTGTTGGTTAATTTTTATTTCTTTTTTACACAGTTATTTGTCTATTTTTGTTGAACTGATTTAACATTTTGTTGCTTGTGAGTAGAAGAGAAACTTATTGCTACTGTTGAGTTGTTTGATAGTGAGGCTGTTCTTGAAATGGGGAAAAAGGATAATGAATTGAAAGCTTCTGAATCTGTTGATTATGGATCTCTTGTTAGCTGTGAGGGAAAAGAATCTGAATCTGAATCTGTTGGTAGCAATTCTAGAGATTTGAAGCTAGAATCTGTTAATCATAGCAAGGCAAAAGAATCTGAATCTGTTAATGATCAGTTCATTCTGGAAGCATCTCTGATTGACCCCAACTCGATGAAAACTCAAGAAAATGAAGGTGTTAATGTTGGCAAAAGTGCTACTCATGATCCACAAGAAATGATTAATCCATTTACTTCAATTTTGAAGGATGTAAATATGTTCCCAGAAGGGGTTCTTGAAGATCCTTCTAAAGAACCACCAACAATTCTTAAACCAGTTGATTGTTCATTAGCTGAACCGATATCTAGAAAAGAGGCTCAAGATCCTTTAACCCTTGATCAGAACCCATTGCGGTCAGATTCTTGAAATGGTAAACCATGCTAATAAAGTAGATTAGTTGGACGGTGATCAAACTGATCAGCTGGTTGATCGATTAACGACATTGTTGAAAGAAGGGCTATGTCTTTCAGATGAGCTGAATTCTGGTAAGCAAATTGATACAGTACCAGTTAAGGATGATTCTGGGTTTGAGCTTGTGAAGAATGAGAAAGAGGCAGATGCTATTGGGGTTTTGAGTCATGATGTTTGTGGAGGCAGCCAGCCAACTAATGTTGAGATGAAGAGATTGGCTAAAACGAGACCCAAGCGTCTGTCTAAACGTCCAGCATGGCTCAACGACTTCGTTGTAGGAAAGTTTTAGGCTACAGCCACCTAAGAATCTTGAAGCTTTTTTTGATCTTTTAATGAACATGCATGGTTTTTTGTTATGATGAAACTTGCTGCCTTTTTTAATAAATTGTAAAATATATAGTTGTAATGGACAGACATGACGAAATTCCTTGAACATAAAAATATGATGATTCACCTATGCCTTTAACACAAAGCAAAGAGATAGAGTTAGAAGGCAACACTAAGATTTACATGGAAACCTAAATCCGAAGAAAACAAAGGATCACTATATAACAAAGGGGTATATTAGACAAAAATTTCCGTCAAAAATGTGAATTTGGTTAGAGTAGACTTACATTATTATTGAACATCAATCAATTACAGACGCATGACATGAACCCACAAGAAATAGTGGTTTTAGCAACGACTTTTTGCGTTGCTAAAAGTCGATTTATTACCGTAAATAATTTATAGAGATGATATGTCGTCGCTATAGCTTGTGAATGAAGCATTTCGTCGCTAAAGGCTTGTCGTTGAAACTCACTTTTCTTGTAACATAAATAAAGTACGAAGGGATGTAACCCTTGTATACAACATACACGATGGATCAAACAGTTGATAGTTAAATAACTATAACTATCAACTACCCGTTAGAGAGACTAACGGTTAACTAACATAACTACCATAGACAACCATGACTAGCTTAATTTTAACACACCCCTTAAGTTAGCAATGGTTGATGTAACACCTTGAAATTTTTATCTCTATTGAAGAAGAGTGTTGAACTGGGTGAATCGGTAAAGGAAGAACCACATATGGAGTACGACTATAGTGCCATGTGGTTGTGACATTTGTCACAATAACACCAACGGTACTTAGAGTATGACCGTTTCGGCAATAGTGACATGTGATTGTGACACTTGTCAAAATAGCACCAATGGTACTAAGAGTATGGTCGTCTTGGCTATAGTCACATGAGGTTTTGACATATGTCACAATAGCACCAATGGTACTGAAAGTGTGGTAGTCCCAGCTATAGTGCCATGCAGTTGTGACATATGTCACAATAGCGACGAATATTACCAAGTGGTTGGTCGTCCCAACGAATGTTCCATGTATTTATGACAATTGTGTAACACCCGTAATTTTTGGGTAAGTTCTACTTCAAGTAAGTGTAGAAATCGATCTTTTGAAGGAAATAGAGGAAATGGGATTTTGGGATTAAATTATAGATTTTATGGTCTTGCTATATGAGGAATTCAATTACGAGTCCAACGGTTCTTTCCAGAGCGAAATCGGAGCTAAAACGAAGAAGTATGGCTAAAACAGTGTTCGGTACATACTTGGTTATAGTGCCCGGCGATTGTGACACTGTCACTATAGCATGTCACAATCTCCGAAGTCCAAAAACTCTCGGTACAATCTCAGCGATTGTGCCCGCGATTGTGACATTGTCATTATAGCTTGGCACAATAGCCTGGAGGTATCAGAGTGCATAAATTCGCGATTTTCAGCCTCATTCTTCATTTCTTCATAACTCTCTCATTTCAACACCGTTTTTGGCGATTCAAGTTGCTATGGTTTAGTTTTTGAGAGATTTTCAAGGTTAGATTGTTAGTTTTGGGTATATATATAAAAGTATTGGGTGGTGGATTGGATGCAAAGACAAGAGCTCATCATTATCATCACCTCCATCTTCAAAAAATTTAGAGTTTTCTAGGTTTTTACCAAAACCTAGATGGTAAGTTCATACCTTCCACTTCCAAACTTCTTTATGAGTTATAAATTTTCTATTGATGTCAACCTAGTGTTTTATTTCTCCAAATTCGGTTTGAAAGATTTTGAGAAAAGTTAGGTCAAATTAGGGTTTGTGACCAAAAAGGAGATTTGGATATAAGATGTTTTGGGAATGATTCTAAACACTTGGATATGTGTATTTATGGTTGGAAACTTGTGGATCTAGGTTTTTTGGAAGTTTGGCTTGAGAATCCAAGTTTCTTCAAAGGAGCTCAAGTTGGAGAAAAATCTAGATTTAGCCTAAATCTAGCAAGTTGAGTTTAAGTTGATTTGTGAAAACGTTGTACATGCCAAAATGTTCATTTTAAAATATTTATATGTTTTGCATGAAATTATCATTTGTTGGGTTATTTGGTGAGTTGATTATTTGAAGTATTTGACTTTATAAACTTTGCAAAACACTCACGTATGGGATTTTTGAGTATCTCGATAAATAAGTCATTTTAAAGTATTTTGATGGTTTATTGCATAAATGGAGAGATTGTTTGGTAAAAATATACTTTTAGTGTTTGTTTGTATAAAATGTTTGATTTTATTTTATGAGACGTTTTGAAAGGATAAAAAGTATAAATCTCTTTGGAAAACCATTTGTCCCAACCTAAACTGTATTGGAGTATAATCAAGTATTTTTGGAGCATGTGTTTGCATGGCGTGGGTCGAGTGCGTTTATTATTCGGAGATTGTTAACCGTTGGTCAAAAAGGATTTTGAGCATTTTGGCTCGATGTTGACTTAAAATAGTCTTAGGGACAATTGTCCAGATTTTAATGGCTCTATGTAGAGCCCGGTTTTGGTTTACATACTAATGCACCGTGTCTCATATTGATGTTTATTACATGCTCGAGTGCGCTGGTCATTCCTGTGTAGTCACGTAATGTTAGACTGTATTGCATTGGATCCATAGAAACGTAAGCAGTCTGTTTTGATGGTCAATTGGGTATTGCGGGGTTGAACTCCGGTAGCCATGTTTTACGACCGGAAACTTTTCAAGTAAGCGTCAGAGAGGGTTGAGTCTGGTAGTGCTACCAAGGAGGTAGGCATTAGGGCCTCCGCCGCTTGAACTAATGCCATGATGGTAGTCTTTAAGTGTGTTGAGCCTTTTATGGTGGAGTTCTTTGTAATGTTCATCAAGGTCAATTATCTCGCAAGGCGAAACTTGTTAAGAAGTCGTAGGGATACTTGGGTGGTTATGTCGTGAGTAGCGATGGCCAAATGGGCCCGGACCGACCCGGTAGTAAACCGGTTTGAAGCCCGAAAAGCCGGACCGGTTCATGTTTTTGGAGGATTTGTCAACCGGCCTGGCTCGGCCCGAGTCCGGTTCACGGGCCGATTTTTGGCTCGGCCCGGCCCGATTCGTACTTTTTAAAAAAAAGAGATGTTATGTTATCGTTTATATACATTTTCTGACCTTTTTTTGTATTTTTTACCCCCCAAACCCCTATAAATATTTGTATTGTAAGTTTGTAACTTAAAATTATATATAAAATGTATTTTTAAAGTGTATTTTAGTGATTTATTATAAATAAAACGTATTTTTAAAATATATTTTAGTAATCCAATCCAATTTTTATTTTTTAAAGCTTAGTAATTAATTATATAAAAAATTTATTTTTTTAAAAAAAATACGGAAAAATGCTCGGCCTGATCACGACCCGGTTTTGGGCCCGACCCAGCCCGGTTTTCCTATAACCGTTTTTTCCCAACATTAAACGGGCCACACATATTCGGGTGAAACCCGACCCGGCCCGAATCCCGATTGGCCCGATTTTTGGGTTTACTGTTTGTGCCCGAAGCCCGTTTTGGCCTGACCCGGCCCGACCCGAGCTCGATTTTTGGCCATCACAAGTCGTGAGGCGTCATGCGATTAACGTTGTATGGGTGACCTACTTTTGTATTCCTCCACTCTCAACGGATACGGGTCTCCCCCGTCGTCGGCCAACAGTATGTTATGTGTTAACGCCTTATTTTATTATCGTTGGATTTGTGTGTGGTCGACTGTAAATGATGACCCTAATATTGGGTTTTCCCCATGTATATTAAGGTTTGAATGAAATACGTCTTCCCATGTTTTGATACTTGGTTTCCTTCCATCTTATGGTCGTGGGAGGATTGAACCTAGTGTCCACGTTTTCAGTGACGTATCGTAAACGTGATTTATTAACCATGACTTATGGGTTGAGTATCATGCCCCACCCGTGTTTTGGGTGTTTCGGGATATGAAGTTTTATTCACGTTTTTCATAAATTGGGAGTCAATTATATTCACGTTTTGATTGAGTTTTGGGTTGCATCATCTTAGAGAATGCTTTGTATTGGAGCATTGTCTTTAAAAAACGCATGTTATTGGAAAACGAGTCGCTTCCATATTTAAAGTAAATCTTTTTGAAGATCATGATTTGAATTGAATTATTTTCTCTTAACGATATATTTATTCAGGCTGAAAACTCTTGAACTCACTAGACGTTAGCCTAAACTTTTTATTTGTCAGCATGTGCAACATGCTTCATTTGGGAATAGTTCTAGTGACACTATGAAGAGAGAAGTGCTAGTTGTGTGCTCGTGAATGTGAAGTCTTCCGCGTACGTTTGTGAAGAGCAATTAGTATTGGGTTTATGTAGCACCCGACTCTGGCTTAGACCTTGTATCTTATTGGAGTTTGTATATGTTGAGGTAATTATAGATTTTTAACTTGAGGTATATTAAGTTTTGAATTGTAAGGGAAAGTCTCGTCCTTATTTTGATGTTATATAGAAATTTTTTAATTAGTTGCACTTACCAAATTTGAGGGTGTTACAAGTTGGTATCAGAGCTTAAGTTTGAGAGAATTAGGTGTTGATTTTTGATGCCTAGACTCAAACTAGCATTCGTTTAAGTGATTGAAAGTGAAATTGCACCATTAGGAACTTTAAGATATGATATTTTGGGGTTGATAGAGTCGTTAGAAACGGGAAACTCGTCGAGGGTAGCAAGGATGATCATGTATGGTACGTTCATAATTGCACTTGGCCAGTGTTATGGTGAACCTACATATTACATGTGTATGCTCGAACTGCCTTGGTATGATGACCGTTGGGGTAGTGAGAAAGTTTCTAAGCGAGTAGCCGATAGGAGAGTTGATGTTTATAACATTGTCATTTGGAGTGATGGTTAAGCACGATGAATACATTAAGTTGACCATTTTGGGTCGGGGTTATTGGTTGAATTAGAACCATAGGCTTATTTAGTTGACTTTCTTTCAAGAAGAAATTGTAAGGTTAACCAATTTAGTGTGATTATTGGCTTAAGATGTTTGAGCATCCAGATGACGATAGTATGGATAGGAAATTGAGAAGCGTGGTTCTAAGACGTTGAGTGTCGACCAAATTCATGCACAAAATTTATTTCTGAAATAAATTGCATCGATTATTTCTCATGTTTCCAAATAACCATGTGGATTATATTAGGAAATCTTGGAAAAATGTTTAGCACACACAATTTTTTAAGCCATGATTTTAAACATGCATAAAAATATTTTATTGCATGTGGTTGCAAGTTTTGTTGAGACTCTCTTTATCCTCGTTGATGTCCAACACTATTTTTGTATATTGAAATATTCCCGTTTTAATGTTGTTTGGGTTCTTGGACAAGTAACTACAATTTATGACGAAGAGTTACATTCCCTTATTTTGGTGATTGAGTTTTATTGGAAATTTTTGTTCCATACGAGTTTTATTGAAAAGTGCCACCTTATATCACGATGCAATAAAATATAATTTTTTTTGAAATCACGACACTCTAGTTATAACTTTGTACTATGATATTTGATTATTGTAAACGAAAATTTTGGCTCCATTTGATTTTGGGTGTCGTTGGGTTTCATTGAGTTTTATGGAAATCTTGTTGGGTCTTATGGAGTTTTATTTTTCGACATTTTGCGTCGCGTAGATGAACTTCGAAATGCATAGGATTTAATTATGTTGCATGTAATTTATGAGTTTTATTGAACGTCCTGTCTCACACGGGTTTTGCGCATGTCTTTTTGCAACCGTAAGAGACGTCTCGAAGGTCCAGATATTGCATGATTGTACTTTTGAGTTTTATACAAGCATATTTCGTGGTACATTACTTAGTATATGAATTGATTTACACTTTTGTGTGAGTAAACATATGAAGGACCCATGGTGATTCGAGCTGAACTTTTGCTTTATACCTTTTTCGGTTGTTGATTTTACTATTATAGTTTCACGCAATGCATTACATTGGTTTATCGGTATGCATGTCATTATAACCACTATTTTGGTACAAAGAGAATTTTATTTATGCGGCTTAAAAGTTTGAAATCGATTTAAATTAGTTTACGTTGACCAAATCGCATGTACCTATCGTTTTACTAAATTTGGAAAATAAACTGAGGTATGTGGGTCTTGTTTAAAATTTTATTCCATGTCATTTTTTTATGGTTAAGAGAGCGAATTTTGGAACTTGAAATTGTGAAGTTCCTCTTTTGGGATTCGCACCAATAATTGTTGTACAAAGTCTTAGTGCAGAAAATTATCTTACGTACACGACATAGATTGATGCATGCTAGGACCATAGGGGTCCATTTGAAAAGTTGTTGCGCCTGTTTTGTTATTGTCATATCAGCATGAGTAGTTACCAAATGCTTTTCAAAATGGTTTTATGTGTGTGGCGTTTGTGACCACTTTGCACAGTTTTCGGGTTAACGGTATCGGATTTCTATACATACGATTATTTGTTATAAAGATTTTGCGTTTGAAAGTCTTATAAAACTTCAATTGGCATATTTGTTGAGTCCTATAGTTGAAAAACCTTGAACTCATTAGAACTATAGATTTAAACCCTCTTGAGAAAGAAGTTGTGATAAGGGTCTAGAGACACCCTTAGGAATTGAAAATACGAATGATTCGAATGGTTGATAGATTTGAAATGTGGAAATTCAACCCCATGAAGTCTGATCAGGTATGACTATTTAAGGTAGTAGATTTATATTACTATCCCAGTTAAGCAAGTGGTGATCTTTCCCTTTCGGTAAGTTTTTGGGTTGAAACCTGGTGTGATTATTTACGTATGGTTGGGTTTGATTTGATGGGTTGCTGTTTTGCTCGACAACATGTTATGTGTTGGCGGTGTATCATCCTAATGAGCCTTTGTGAATAAAGAGAATATTGTGATCCGTTTGTTAGAGATGTAAGATTGGGAATTTTAGTGTCATGTTAAGTGTCAACTTTAATACGACAATGCATCTCGAATAAAATATTTGGCGGTATATCCACGTTTTCGGTATTACCATTTTGGTTTTAGGCGTCGACTTGTTCTTTTGAGGTCAATGAATCTTTGGAATGTTGGAGGTACTCCCGTTGGATCATAAGAAGTGTTAGCCTCTCAGTGGTAAAACTTTAAGGAAATTAGATGTCGGTAAGTAAGTATCGATGGTTAAGACTTTCTTGATATGGTAAAGGTTTTTATCGGACTGATGCTAAGTACTGTGTGGTATTTAAATGTTTTATGTATGAACTAGATTTCGAGGACGAATCTCTTTTAAGGTTGGGAGGATTGTAACACCTTGAAATTTTTATCCCTATTGAAGAAGAGTGTTGAACTAGGTGAATCGGTACAGGAAGAACCACATATGGAGTACGACTATAATGCCATGTGGTTGTGACATTTGTCACAATAGCACCAACGGTACTGAGAGTATGGTCGTCTCCGCTATATTTCCATGTGATTGTGACACTTGTCAAAATATCACAAATGGTACTAAGAGTATGGTCGTCTTGGCTATAGTGACATGAGGTTGTGACATCTGTCACAATAACACCAATGATACTGAAAGTGTGGTAGTCCCAGCTATAGTGCCATGCAGTTGTGACATATGTCACAATAGCGACGGATATTACCAAGTGGTTGGTCATCCCAACGAATATTCCATGTATTTATGACAATGGTGTAACACCCGTAATTTTTGGGTAAATTCTATTTCAAGTAAGTGTAGAAATTGATCTTTTGAGGGAAATAGAGGAAACGGGATTTTGGGATTAAATTATAGATTTTATGGTCTTGATAGATGAGAAATTCAATTACGAGTCCAACGGTTCTTTCCGGAGCGAAATCGGAGCTAAAACGAAGAAGTTATGGCCAAAACAGTGTTCGGTACATGTTTGGCTATAGTGCCCGACGATTGTGACACTGTCACTATAGCATGTCACAATCGCCGAAGTCCAAAAATTCTCGGTACAATCTCAGTGATTGTGCCCACGATTGTGACATTGTCACTATAGCTTGGCACAAAAGCCTGGAGGTATAAAAGTGCATAAATTCGCGATTTTCAGCCTCATTCTTTATTTCTTCATAACTCTCTCATTTCAACTCCGTTTTTGGCGATTCAAGTTTCTATGGTTTCGTTTTGAGATGTTTTCAAGGTTATATTGTTTGTTTTGGGTATATATAAAAGTATTGGGTGGTGGATTGGAAGCAAAGACAAGAGCTCATTATCATCACCTCCATTTTCAAGAATTTTGGGGTTTTCTAGGTTTTTACCAAAACCTAAATGGTAAGTTCATACCTTCCACTTCCAAACATCTTTATGAGTTATAAATTCTCTATTGATGTCAACCTAGTGTTTTATTTCTCCAATTTCGGTTTGGAAGATTTTGAGAAAAGTTAGGTCAAATTAGGGGTTTTGACCAAAATGAAGATTTGGATATAAGATGTTTGAGGAATGATTCTAAACACTTGGATATGTGTATTTATGGTTGGAAACTTGTGGATCTAGGTTTTTTTGGAAGTTTTGGCTTGAGGATCCAAGTTTCTTCAAAGAAGCACAAGTTGGGGAAAAATCTAGATTTAGCCTAAATCTGGCAAGTCAAGTTCAAGTTGATTTGTGAACACGTTGTACATGCCATAATGTTCATTTTAAAATATTTATATGTTTTGCATGAAATTATCATTTGTTGGGTTATTTGGTGAGTTGATTATTTGAAGTATTTGACTTTATAAACATTGCAAAACACTCACGTTTGGGATTTTTGAGTATCTCGATAAATAAGTCATTTTAAAGTATTTTGATGGTTTATTGCATAAATGGAGATTGTTTGGTAAAAATACACTTTTAGTGTTTGTTTGGGTAAAAGGTTTGATTTTGTGTTATGAGACGTTTTGAAAGGATAAAGAGTATAAATCTCTTTGGAAAACCATTTGTCCCAACCTAAACTGTATTGGAGTCTATTCAAGTATTTTTGGAGCATGTGTTTGCATGGCGTGGGTCGAGTGCGTTTATTATTCGGAGATTGTTAACTGTTGGTCAAAAAGGATTTTGAGCATTTTAGCTCGATGTTGACTTAAAAGCGTATTGGGGACAATTGTTCGGTTTTTAATGGCTCGATGTAGAGCCCGATTTTGGTTTACATACTAATGCACCGTGTTGCATATTGATGTTTATTACATACTCGAGTGCGTTGGTCATTTCTGTGTAGTCACGTAATGTTAGACTGTGTTGCATTGGATCCATAGAAACGTAAGTCAGTCTATTTTGATGGTCAATTTAGGGACTGGGGAGTAGGCGTCAGAGAGGGTTGAGTTTGGTAGTGCTACCGAGGAGGTAGGCATTTGGACCTCCGCCGCTTGAACTAATGCCTTATGGTAGTATTTAAGTGTGCCAGTCCTTTTATGGTGGAGTTCTTTGTAATGTTCATCAAGGTTAACTATCTCGCGAGGCGAAACTTGTTAAGAAGTCGTAGGGACACTTGGGTTGTTATGTCGTGAGGTGTCATGCGATTAACGTTGTATGGGTGGCCTACTTTTGTGTTCCTCCAGTCTCAACGGATACGAGTCTCCCCCGTCGTCGGCTAACAGAATGTTATGTGGTAATGCCTTATTTTATTATCGTTGGATTTGTGTCTGGTCGACTGTAAATGATGACCTTAATAATGGGTTTCCCCCACGTATATTAAGGTTTGAATGAAATACGTCTTCCCATCTTTTGATATTTGGCTTCCTTCCATCTTATGGTAGTGGGAGGATTGGACCTAGTGTCCATGTTTTCGGTGATGTATCGTAAACGTGTATTAACCATGACTTATGGGTTGAGTATCATGCCCCACCCGTGTTTTGGATGTTTCGGGATATGATGTTTTATTCACGTTTTTCATAAATTGGGAGTCAATTATATTCACGTTTTGATTGAGTTTTGGGTTGCATCATCTTAGAGAATGTTTTGTATTGGATCATTGTTTTTAAAAACGCATGTTATTGGAAAACGAGTCACTTCTATATTTAAAGTAAATCTTTTTGAAAGATCATGATTTGAATTGAATTATTTCCTCTTAACAATATATTTATTCAGGCTGAAAACTCTTGAACTCACTAGGCGTTAGCCTAACCTTTTTATTTGTCGACATGTGCAACAGACTTCATTTGGGAATAGTTCTAGTGACATTATGAAGAGAAGAGTGCTAGTTGTGTGCTCGTGAATGTGAAGTATTCCGCGTACGTTTGTGAAGAGCCACTGGTATTGGGGTTATGTAACTCCCTAAGAAATATAACCAAATAAAAATTGAAATTTCTGCAACATGACGTCTAAAATATCAAGATTTCCATTCCTGTAAATTAAAACAATTAAAACCTAAGAGTTCGGGGTAGTTTGTAACGAGTATAGTAGCGATGGAATAAGACATAATTTACAACAACCTAATTAATCTAGATCAAAAGACACTACTAGATTAAGGTGGGTGTTGATAAGTCTTCAAAACGCTCTTCACAATGCTATCCCAAAAATCCCGGCCCACCAACGGTCCTAATCCCAAACCGGTAGTCAAGGTGCCCGTTGTACACCACTAGAAGGACCTGAAGATAAACACAACATCAAGTGTTAGGCTAGGAGCCTAGTGAATTTCAAAACATATATATATATATATATATAATTATTAGATTGGAAAATAGAAAACTCCCAAGTTACCGCACCATGATGATATTCCAAAAATAGCTCATCAACGATTAACAACACAACATGTATACCATACATCATGAAACATAACAGGTTCTCATAATATAGGGAAATTACACCTCAGGCTCGCACTTTAGTGCACACCGTAACCGGTGTCACCTCAAGCGTCTTAAACCACCTTTAGTGCCCACTCCGTCGAGCTGCACCTCAAGGTTCGTTGAGCCTTAGTGCCTATCCCATTGATTATAGGGTTTCACCTCAAGGAGTCGGTCCTTTAGTGTCCACCCACAAATCATCTACTATGATTCCAATACCAACCAACGATCACCCAATCTCTCGTGCACAGGAGTTGAGTTCCAAAACGGTAAATATCACGTATGACCTCATCTCACAAATGAACTCATAAATATCATAGTATACTTACTAACATGGTTTCATAGTCATTTAACATTTCTAATAACCCTTTCCACATGCAATTTAGAATAATACTAATTCATATCAGCAGTTAGGTCAAATACCCAAATCAACAATTTATGAGAAGTTAAAACATGTGATAGTAAAGCATTAACATGTGGAAGAAGTAGAAAACTCACCTTTAGGGTTTGTGGAGTAAAAACCCTAAAATGTAGAAACCCTAGGTTGATGATGATTTCCTTTGAAGCTTTAAAGACTCTAGACCATTTAATGAGTTGAGATGGTTGAAGATCAATAAATGATAAGAGTGGATTTTAGGTCAAGAATTTAATGGGTGATGAAACGTGGAGAGGAAAATCGCAGAAATGTAGAGAGAGATAAAGGTCATGGAGTTAAAAGTGAGAAAATGGTGTTTTAAGTGAGAATTTTGGCCAAAAAGGGTGCACAGTGACCCGCCGCGATTGTGCCCCCCACGATAGTGCCCTGACACTCTCGCCAGGCACTATCGCGCCAAATGTAGCATAAGTTCGACAGTCCACACGATTGTGCCCTTCGTGAGAGTGACCCTGGCACTCTCGCGGGCACTCTCGCGCCAACTGCTCAGTCCCTGAAATTCGAATTCTTGCCCAACGATTCGCAACTAAATGATGTCAAGGTTCGATAAAATAGTTCCTCGGATAATGAAAATATTAAGGATTACCAATAGAGTTTTAAAGCTCAAACTCAACACATTCAACATAAGGAACATAAGTGGAATTTATAGGGTGCTAAGCATGAACTCGAAATTTCGGGGTGTTACAATCCTCCCCTACATAGAAGGATTTCGCCCACCAAATCTATCTTATTCAAAGAGTCCCGGGTAACGGCTTCTCATGTCTTCTTTGGCTTCTCACGTCACGTTTGCCCCAAGGTGGTGTTTCCATTGAACTTTTACCATGACTACTTCCTTATGTCTTAACCTCTTTGATTTCCTCTCTAGAATAGCTTCGGGTTCCTCTACGCAACGGTTGGTGTCCACTCTAATTTCCGGCAACGAAATAGTGCTTTTCTCTTTCGCTAGACATTTACGCAAATAACAAACATGAAAGGTGGGGTGAATCCCGTCCATCTCCGATGGTAATTCTAGTTTGTAGGCTTGTAGTCCTATTCGCTCAATGATGGAGAAAGGACCGAGAAATCTGGGGCTAAGCTTTCCTCGTTTTCCAAACCTAATGATACCTTTCCACGGCGATACTTTCAACATCACTTTGTCCCCCTCTTGGAATTCGATTGGTCTCCTTTTATTGCCTGCGTAGCTTTTCTGACGATCTTGGGCCGCCTTCAGTCGCTCTCTAATACCCTTAACTTTGTCCGTTGTTTCTTGCACTATTTTTGGTCCGACAAACTGTTTTTCTCCCGCCTCAAGCCAACACATGGGTGTCCTACATTTACGACCATAAAGAGCTTCAAAAGGTGCCATGCCGATGCTGGAGAGATAACTGTTGTTGTAGGCGAACTCCACTAACGGAAGATGGGAATCCCAGTTTCCCCCAAAATCGATGACATATGACCTTAACATATCCTCTAAGGTCTGGATGGTTCTTTCACTTTGATCATCTGTCTGCGGGTGGTAAGCGGTGCTTAGCTTGATCTTTATGCCCAACTCTTTTTGCAAACCGTCCCAAAAGTTTGACGTGAATCGGCTATCCCGATCCGACACTATAGAGAGCGACACACCATGCCTCGAGACGATCTCATCAATGTAAAGCTTTGCTAATTTATCCATATGTAACGTTTCTCGCATTGCCAAGAAATGCGCGCTTTTGGTCAGCCTCTCCATAACAACCCAAATAGTGTCGTGACTTCGTAAGGTTTTGGGCAACTTAGTTACGAAGTCCATGGTGATATGTTCCCACTTCCATTCTGGAATCTCGAGAGGCTGCAAACTACCATACGGACGTTGATGCTTGGCCTTGACTTGTAAGCAAGTCACACACCTCTCCACGAATTTTGCCACGTCGAGTTTCATTACCAGCCACCAATAGTTTAACTTCAAGTTCCGGTACATTTTCGTACTACTCGGATGAATAGAGTACCTAGATTTGTGGGTGTCAGTTAGGAGTAATTTCCGGCACCCTCCTATCTTGGGTACCCACACCCGCCCTTGGAACAATTTGAGTCCTCGACTGTCCTCCTCCAAGAGAAGGTGATGCTTCGCCATGGTTTCATCCTTGAGGTTTGCCTCCAACAAAGCTTCGGTTTGTGATAACTTGATTTTCTCTAGCAGGCTCGAGACCACATCAATTCGGGAGATCGAAGCTCGCATACACCCATTATATTCCTTCCGGCTCAAGGCGTCCGCCACGACATTTGCCTTACCCGGATGGTAAAGTAGTTCGCAATCGTAGTCCTTTAGTAGCTCTAGCCACCTTCGTTGCCGCATATTCAATTCCTTCTGATCAAACACGTACTTGAGGCTTTTGTGATCGGTGTATAACGTACATTTGGTCCCGTACAAGTAATGTTGCCATAACTTCAAGGCGAACACCACTGCCGCTAGCTCAAGATCATGAGTCAGATAGTTCTTTTCGTGCTCTTTGAGTTGTCGTGAAGCATAAGCGATGACCTTCCCCCGTTGCATCAAAACGCATCCTAAGCCCATCTTGGAAGCATCGCTGTAAACTACAAAATCTTCCGTCCCCTCAGGTAAGGACATAATCGGTGCCTCACACAGTTTCATTTGCAGGGTTCGGAAAGTTCTCTCTTGAGTTTCCGTCCATAAAAATTTCACATTCTTTCTCGTCAACGCGGTCAAGGGCGAAGCAACTTTGGAGAAGTCCTTGATAAATCTTTGATAGTAACCAGCTAGACCCAAGAAACTCTGGATTTCGGTCGGGCTCCTAGGTGGTTCCCAATTCATCATAGCCTAGATCTTCGAGGGGTCCACCTTTACTCCGTCTTTCGTCACCACGTGGCCAAGGAATTGCACCTTTGAAAGCCAAAACTCGCACTTTGAAAACTTGGCGTAGAGTCTCTCCCTTCTTAGAACTTCCAATATTTCCCGCAAATGATACTCATGTTCCTCCTTGCACTTAGAGTAAATAAGAATACCGTCGATGAATACAATGACAAACTTATCTAAATAGGGGCGGCAAATCCGATTCATCAAGTCCATGAATATCGCGGGCGCATTGGTTAACCCGAACGGCATCACAAGGAACTCGTAGTGCCCATACCGAGTTTTAAACGCCGTCTTCGGTACATCCTCCTCGCGCACCCCTACTTGATGGTAACCCGACCGAAGGTCTATCTTCGAGAAACAGCCCGCTCCTTGTAACTGATTAAAGAGGTCGTTGATCCGCGGAAGGGGATATTTATTCTTCACCGTCACCTTGTTCAACTCGCGGTAATCAATGCACATTCGCATTGTGTCGTCCTTCTTTTTGACAAATAAAACTGGGGCTCCCCAAGGCGAGGAACTTGGTCGAACAAAGACTTTCTCCACTAGTTCTTGCAATTGCTTCATCATTTCTTGCATTTTCGTCGGCGCTAAACGATAGGGTGCACGGGCGATTGGCGTCGCACCCGGAATCAGCTCGATGCGGAATTCCACTTGACGGTCGGGAGGTAATCCCGGCAAGTCCTCGTCAAACACATCGAGAAAGTCACATACTATCTCTACGTCTTCCACCTTCCTCTTTCCAACCTTGGAATCCACTACATAAGCTAAGAACTATCGGCACCCCTTCGATAAGCATTTTCGTGCTTTAAGGGAAAAGATGACCACCATCTCTCATTTCCGCTTCTCGCCATAGATAAGGACGAAATCCCCATTTTCGATCGGAATGCGGATGAGTTTCTTAGAACAAAAGATTTCAGCATGATTTGCTACTAACCAATCCATCCTGATTACCACGTCAAAACCCCCAATAGGCATGGGAAATAAGTCCACTGGAAAGTGTTTACCATCGATCTCTAATCGACAATCCTTTACAATCTCCCGCAACACAATTTGGTCCCCATTTGCTACTTCCACAACTAAGGCATCGCTAAGAGTGGTGGAAGGTATACTCAAAGATTTACGAAAAGATGTTGCTAGAAAAGAACGATTCGCACCCGAATCGAAAAGTATTCTAGCGGGTAGAGAATTAAGTAGGAACGTACCCGATACCACATCCACGGTCTCCCTTGCTTCTTCTGTCGTCATTTGAAACGCCCTCCCTTGACGCCTTGGAGCGATCTCCTTCTTGATTATAGATCCCGAGTTAGACCCCTTATGATTTCCTTTCAACTTGGGACAATTTAGCCGCACGTGTCCCACCTTCTTACACTCATAACACACCGTCCCCGGGATGGAGCACACTTGGGTAGTGTGGCCCAATTTTCCACATTTGTAACATGTAAGAGGAGAAGGGTTACAGGCTCCAAAGTGTTTACTTTTGCATTTCGTGCACCAACCCGGTTCCCGGTGATTATAAAAACTTCTAGCATTTGGTGGGAATCTCGGTTTCTTGAACGAACTTGGTGGGCTTTCCCACTTCCTCTTTTCCACGACCTTTGACTTCTCTTCCTTGTCTTTCGCGTAGACTCTTTCCATTATCTTGGCTTCTTCTATGGTCTCTCGTAGTTTTGTATCTCTAGAGTTGCGGACTTTATTTCCCATGTCCACGGGTAGACCCTTCAAGTAGGTCTTCATCTTTTCCTTTTCGGTTGGGGCCACGTGCCCCACAAGGTTCAACTTCTCCATGAAAAGACGGGTGTACTCCTTCACCGTCAAATCCCCTTTTGTTAACGCCCGAAATTCTTCCTCAATCAAGTCCATCTCCTGCTCATTGCAATACTCTTCCAAAACCTTTTCTTTAAACGTAGCCCATGACATCTTTGCCAACACAGGTTCCCCTATAGTCGCGGTGTAGACATCCCACCAGATTAGAGCCACACCCCGTAGCATTTGAGAGCCGAAATTCACCTTTTGACTCTCTTCACAGCCGCAAGCTCTAAAGGCGTGCTCAATTTCTCTCAACCACTTCATGCAAGCCATGGGATCATCAGCTCCGACAAACTCTGGCAGCTTACACCCCATGAAGGACTTATAAGAACAACCCTTCCCTGTTTGTCCTGCCTCTGGAGTTATCAGACCATTAGTACGGTTCTCACCTCCGGTACCACCCGAACCGGCTACTGCATTCTCCGCCACCACCTCCGGCCTTCAGAGACTGGCATCTCTTTCCTCTAACATCTTTAGGTATGCTTCTTGTTGTTTTTTCATGGCCGATGTCACCATTTGCATAAAACTAGTCATCATATCGGCTTGAGGGTTCGCATTCTGAATAATCGGGCTCGTGGATTCCAACTCCACTCTAGGTATGTGTTCCACTGCTCCGGTGAATATCAGCGGCATGTTGGGAGGAACTATAGTCGCCACCTGGACTACAAGATTCGGGTTAGACGAGATGCCCTCTTGCATTTCTCATTCGGTTAGCGGTCGACTCCGAGTATTTACCATTTTAGACCTGCCACACAAATTAGAGAGGAAAGGATAGATAAGCAACACAAGATCTTACACAAGAAACATACTCATATGGTTCACTGATTATCATAATTATAGTAATTCAAGCATATTCACGTAACCATATATTCATAATAACAATAGCTAATTGAAATTATGAACATACACTACATAAATATTCTCGTTACCACTTTTACATCTCTTAACGACGTAGTTTCTGTTGACTCTAAGGTCGTTCCATCTTAAAAGTTCTAACCCACACTCGCACTTCGTAGCTTAATAGTCTTAGCTTAAGCCTAGGCATCGATTTTACATACCTAGTTCACTTAAACTAGAGCTATGATACCAACTTGTAACATCCTAAGAAATATAACCAAATAAAAATTGAAGTTTCTGCAACATGACGTCTAAAATATCAAGATTTTCATTCTTGTAAATTAAAACAACTAAAATCCAAGAGTTCGGGGTAGTTTGTAACGAGTATAGTAGTGATGGAATAAGACATAATTTACAACAACCTAATTAATCTAGATCAAAAGACACTACTAGATTAAGGTGGGTATTGCTAAGTCTTCAAAACGCTCTTCACAATGCTATCCCAAAAAGCCCGGTCCACCAACGGTCCTAATCCCAAACCGGTAGTCAAGGTGCCCGCTGTATACCACTAGAAGGACTTGAAGATAAACACAACATCAAGTGTTAGGCTAGGAGCCTAGTGAATTTCTAAACATGTATATATAAAATTATTAGATTGGAAAATAGAAAACTCCCAAGTTACCGCACCATGATGATATTCCAAAAATAGCCCATCAACGATTAACAACATAACCTGTACACCATACATCATGAAACATAACAGGTTTTCATAATATAGGGAAATTACACCTCAGGCTCGCACTTTAGTGTACACCGTAACCGGTGTCACCTCAAGCGTCTTAAACCACCTTTAGTGCCCACTCCGACTCCGTCGAGCTGCACCTCAAGGTTCATTGAGCCTTAGTGCCTATCCCATTGATTATAGGGTTTCACCTCAAGGAGTCGGTCCTTTAGTGTCCACCCATAAATCATATACTATGATTCCAATACCAACCAACGATCACCTAATCTCTCGTGCACAAGAGTTGAGTTCCAAAACGGTAAATATCACGTATGACCTCATCTCACAAATGAACTCATAAATATCATAGTATACTTACTAACATGGTTTCATAGTCATTTAACATTTCTAATAATACTTTCCACATGCAATTTAGAATAATACTAATTCTTATTAGCAGTTAGGTCAATTACCCAAATCAACAATTTATGAGAAGTTTAAACATGTGATAGTAAAGCATTAACATGTGGAAGAAGTAGAAAAATCACCTTTAGGGTTTGTGGAGTAAAAACCCTAAAATGTAGAAACCCTAGGTTGATGATGATTTCCCTTGAAGCTTTAAAGTCTCTAGACCTTCAATGAGTTGATATGGTTGAGGTGGTTGAAGATCAATAAATGATAAGAGTGGATTTTAGGTCAAGAATTTAACGGGTGATGAAAGGTGTAGAGGAAAATTGCAGACATGTAGAGAGAGATAAAGGTCATGGAGTTAAAAGTGAGAAAATGGTGTTTTAAATGAGAATTTCGGCCAAAAAGGGTGCACAGTGACCCACCGCGATTGTGCCCCTCGCGATAGTGCCCTGGCACTCTCGCCAGGCACTATCGCGCCAAATGTACTGTAAGTTCGACAGGCCACACGATTGTGCCCTTCGCAAGAGTGACCCTGGCACTCTCACGGGCACTCTCACGCCTACTCCCCAGTCCCTAAATTTCGAATTCTTGCCTAATGATTCGCAACTAAATGATGTCAAGGTTCGATAAAATAGTTCCACGGATAAGGAAAATATTAAGGATTACTAATAGAGTTTTAAAGCTCAAACTCAACACATTCAACATAAGGAACATAAGTGGAATTTATAGGGTGCTAAGCATGAACTCGAAATTTCGGGGTGTTACAGGTTATGTAGCACCCGACCCGACTCTGGCTTAGATCTTGTATCTTATTGGAGTTTTATTTGTTGAGGTAATTATAGATTTTTAACTTAGGGTATATTGAGTTTTGAATTGTAAGGGGAAGTCTCGTCCCTATTTTGATGTTATATAGAAAATTTTTAATTAGTTGCATTACCAAATTTGAGGGTGTTACAGTTGAACCTTCAAACTTTCTTTCATGTTTTTGAAACTCCTAAATTGAAGAGCTTTTGTAAGACAGGCTTAGTGTAGATCCCAGATTCAACAATTCATGATAAATTAAAGAAACAAGAAGAGATTGGTAGAGATACACTTTATTCACATTGAATTGAAAAACAAAGAACACAAACCTAGAGAGAGAAAGAGTTTCACATACGACTCTCTCAAATCGGCTACATTGTGGAATGACCCCGTTTGACTAAAATTACGACTTTTAAACTATTTATATCTTCCCAACTCCCTTGTTCTAACCTAAAGCCCAAGCCTATTTACATTAAAGCCCAATACAATTAAACTAAGCCCAATACAAATATAAAAAGTAAACCCCTTTACAAAACTTTCTAAACATAGGAATTTTATGTCCTAACAATCTCCCCCTAAAGTTTTGTAAATGAATCATCGTCTTTGAAGCTCCGACTCTTCTCCCCCTTGATTTCTTGGGAAAACTTTAGCGTTGCGCATCTTCTAGATAGCTCAGGCTCACCCTTTAATGTAGCTCTTATCCTTCAAAGTAACTTTAAAACCAGATTCAATGTGTGCAATAACCTCGAATGAGTGCACTAAAGACAACTTTTATCTCTAGAAACCCATCACATTCGTTACACCCACAAGAAAGAAATGCGTGAGTTTGTGTGACAACCACAGTGCATCTTCAGTTTATAACAACGAATATGTCTTTGAACCGCAAGTTGAATAGGAGTTCAGCTTAAGAACTTGTATTGATCAGCTCATAGGAGGAAGCATTTTGTAGCAAGCACTACTAGGCAAAGGTTAGAAGAACCAATCAACAATTGTGTAGCAACTGAAGAAGGATGCTCATTTTCATAACATTTTCCAGAGCACTGAATGAGTAAACCCGAACCTCTAATCTTCACAAATCAGCTGGATGATTATAGGTACTCAAAAGTCTGGATCACAACCAAAGCACCAGAAAAATGATTGCAGGCACTCATAATTCTGATTGATCAGATCAGAAAAATGATTAAGAACACTCAAAAGTCTAGCATCGTCAAAAAAACTCCAGAATGATGATTGTCGATACTCAAACTGCTAATCCAATCAAATCGAAGACTGAATCCAAACACGCAATGTCTGAAAATCTTGACACACATGAGCTCTGTGAATCTGAGTCAGTTGCGTAGAAATATGTAGCAGACTGAATATCGGAATGATGCCACATATGCATTAAGCGAAAATCTTGTGAAAAGATTGTTGAAAAATAAACTGGATCACACGAATAAGCAACTGTCGAGAAAAAACCGAACGAGAAAGTCCCGGAAAAAAATATTCCTTGAAAAATTTTGTATCCCGGTTAAAATAGTCAAAGCACAAAATTAAACCTGGATTATACGCTATTTGAATCAATAATCGGTTCTCGATAATTGCAGAATAAAAACCTCAATTTAATATTCGGATGCCATGTCAAAAATTTATTCACTTAAGCCCAAAATCCAAATATATACGGTTAAGCCCAAAACTCGGTTAGTTGGACATTAATCTTGGAAGAACACGACCTAACAAAAAATTATATGAATAAGCCCAACACATGAACATGGACCCGGTTCAAGAAAAATCATCACCCGGCTAGTCCCGGATCGTAAGGGATCTCAATTCCCGGATGCTATGGTTTAAGCACACAAACCCGGATGGTGAGCCGCACTGTAGATTAAACAAGACCCGTGACCCAAAAGGAATTAGAAACCTGGATTGGAAGGAAATCAACAACCACCATTTAGAAACTTAATTCCATCGACCCACTAAAATGTAGCATCCAATCACTTTTGAAACTAAATTCATGGATGGCAAGCATTGAAAATTGGAACCCACGCCATTCTCAATTGAAAACTACAGCCGCCGATCTCAAAATTTGCCTCACGGTCCCATTAACATGTTACCCAATCATATTTGAAATCGTAACTCATTGATGGCTTTCATTCTCAATTTGAAAAAAAAACACAGCCACCGACGTCATGTATCTTCACCGACCCGCTATATTGTATAAAAAAAATTACAATGGAACTCCCGGTATGAATGTTGTGTCATAACACCCGGATTGCAACAAAACCAAATTCAAACTAGCCGCCGGTCGCTAACATGAATCAATCAGTCGCCGTCAACAATTTTCATTCACCATCAACAAATTTATAGCAACCAAGCAATAAAAAAATAAACAGCAACCACGGATTATTATTATTCTCCACCGACGCACGATGTAAAAAAAATTGGAAATCTGGATCAATTAATGAAACAGTCGGTCACCCAAAGGTAAGCAACAGCCGCTGGCCAACAAGTTGCCTATCACGATAATAACTTCTCAGATCTAATTCAAAAACCTCTAAAATTGATAAAATCAACAAATGTAATCGATTCAAATGATTTTTGCAAGAAAAATTGAATCGATTTTGGCAATAAACTCACAGATTAGATCCAAACTCCATAACATCAAATCCAAAACAACAATTTTACCAAAAACCTTGGGCTGTAGAACATGAACCGTTGAAAATCGATCGAATGAAAGAAAAAAATTTCTTCGATCGTGCTCTGATACCACTTGTAGATCCCAGATTCAACTTTCATGATCAATTAAAGAAACAAGAAGAGATTGGAAGAGATACACGTTATTCACATAGAATTGAAAAACACATAACACAAACCTAGAGAGAGAGAGAAAGAGTTTCTCTCTCTAGAACATACAACTCTCTCAAATCGGCTACATTGTGGAATGACCCTGTTAGACTAAAATTACGACTCTTAAACTATTTATATCTTCCCAACTCCCTTGTTCTAACCTAAAGTCCAAGCCTATTTACATTAAAGCCCAATACAAATATACAAAGTAAACCCCTTTACAAAACTTTCTAAACATGTGCATTTTATGTCCTAACACTTAGTCTTCAAATTGCTCCTTTGTTCCACAAAATTCAATCTTGACTTCAGCATTTGATATCAATTCTTGAATGAAATGAAACTTGATTGTATTTGCTCTTACCATGGAACACTGGATTTTTGGTTAGAGCAAATTGTCACAAAAATATTGTAGTAGGTCCTATTACGGATATATCTAAGGCCACAAAATAAAGTCTATATTTAATATATTTGTATAATCAAGGTTGATTTGTATAATCAAGGTTGTTGTTAATGTCTTCCTATATTAGTCCCTTAATTATCTCCCTTCCTTGTATGTATTATGGCTATAAAGCCACTGTAAAGATTCATTGTGAAATGTACAATTCTATTCTCCTCAATACCATTATAGGTCCTTGTTGAGTGTGCTCTAATTCATCTAAAATGGCTCTCAACCATAGTGCTTGACATCCTGCAATAGAGAGTGACATATATTCTGCCTCAGCAGAAGATAAGGCCACTACACTTTGCTTCTTAGATTGCCAAGGACACTACACCAGTTTCCAAATTGAACACATAACATGTTGCGCTTCTTCCGTCATCCATGTTCCCTCTAAAGTCTCTATCACTATACCCTGTAAGCTTGAAATCACTTGTTCTTAAGTATGCAATCCCATGATTTAAAGTCCCTTTAACATATTTCAGAATCCTCTTCCCTGCTTCCCAATGGCTTATCTTGGGAGATTCCATAAACCTGCTTATCATACTAACAGAAAACACCAAATATGGTCTTGTGGCAGTTAAATACATAAGATTGCCTATATAAACTAGCATCTACACTTTCTTCTCTACTATCCTAGATTTTAATTCCAAATTCCATGGGAGTAACAACAAGATTGGACTGTCCCATGTTGAATTTCTCAATTAAATTTTGAGCATACCTTTGTTGAGAGATGTTGATCCCTTATTTATCCTGTCTCACTTCAATTCCCAAGAAATAATGAAGTAAGCCCATGTCTGTTTTATCAAATTCATTCTTCATGCTCTCCTTGAAATCCTCTATTAGTTCTTGTGAGTTTCCTGTAAAGACCAAATCATCTACATAAATGCAAACTATGAGAATCATACCTCTAATCTTCTAAGTGAAAAGAGTATGTTCTTGAGAGCACTTATTGAAACCATTTGCCAAGAAATAGCTTTCAATCCTACTATACCAAGCATGTGGTGCTTGCTTTAAGCCATATAAGGCTTTCTTCAAATGGAAAACTTTATATTCTTCACCCTTCTTCACATATCCCTCAGGTTGATCTATGTAGACATCATCTTCCAAGTTTCCATTAAGGAAAACTGACTTTACATCTATTTGGTGCACCTTCTAATCATTTTGTGCAACCAAAGAGAAGACCAACCTAACAGTTTCCAATCTAATCACAGGGGAAAGCACCTCTTGGTAATCAATCCTATATTTTTGTTTATACCACTTTACTACTAACCTAGCTTTATACATGTCAACTTCTCATTTTTCATTCAATTTGGTCTTGTAAACCCACTTGACCCCAATAGGTTTATGACCACTTGGAAGACTTACAAGTTCCGAGGTATCATTCTTCATAATGGCCTCTATTTCTTTATCCATAGGATCCCTCCATTTCTCTTCTTGGCAAGCTTCTTCAAAAGATATTGGATCTGCATCAGAGAATAAGACAAAATCTACAATATCAATAAACTCCAAGCTTCTTGAGTCATTATAAATATCCCTTAGACTTTTGTATCCCCTTCTTGGTGGACTTTCAATAGTATCCACATGAGTGCTTGAAGCTTCGGAAACTTGAGAATTTATAGGAGTTATTGGAGAGTTTACTATTGGAGTATTTGGACCATGATCTTCTTGATTCAAATTGGTTTCCTTCTGTACCTCATCATCTTCTATAATTTGTGTGTTGTTTCCTTCCTGTTTTGATGGATCACTCAATCCTTTTCCCTCTTCAAATACTACATCTTTGCTTATTATGATCCTTTTAGTGATAGTATTATATAGCTTGTAAGCCTTTGAGCTATCACTGTAGCATACAAATATGGTTTTTTTAGACTTCTCATCCAATTTGTTCCTTTTTTACTCAGGTATATGAGAGTAGGCTATACATCCAAAGGTTCTAAGATGATTATACCCATTCCATGCCTCCTGTGGCGTCAAGTTAGTAAGACCTTTTGTTGAGGTTCTATTCATCAAATAGCATGCACAGACCACTGCTTCTGCCCAAAAAGAATTATCCATGTTTTTGCCTTTTTAACATGCTTCTTGCATTCTCAATAATAGTTATGTTGAGTCTTTCTACTACCCCATTCTGTTGAGGGGTATAACTAGTGGTCACTTGATGATGGATTCCATTTTCCTTTAAGAAATCAAGGAAATGGGTGGAGTTGTATTCCCCACCACCATCTTCTAATGGTTTTGATCAAGTGTCCACTTTGCTTCTGAACATAAGCCTTGAAAATCTTGAAGTTATTAAAGACTTCATATTTCTCTTATAGAAAATAAACCCATAGTTTTCTGCTATAATCATCTATGAAGGTGAGCATATACCTATTTCCAGTAGAGGGAGTCTTCATAGGCCCACACACATATGTATGGATAAGCTCTGGTGGCTTGGTAGCTCTCCAGGATCCTTCTTGAGTGACTCTCTTGTTTGTTTTCCAAGCATGCATCATTCACACACATCTTCATCTTTGTTTATGCTTAGCATTCCTTTCACTAAATTATGTCTTTGCATGTAACTTAAGTATCCAAAGTTTGCATGGCCAAACCTATAGTGTTAGTGTCATAGCATATAATTTTTGTTTGTAGACATATTGAAAGAAAACAAAGTGTTTTCTTTAAAGTTGAAAGGGAACATTTATTACCTATCATGTTGATCTTACCTATTATGCCTCCATATTGATTCTTTATTTCACATGCGTCTCCTTTGAAATGTAGGTCATAACCTTTCTGCAGAAGTTGCCTTACACTAAGTACTAAGTAGGTTGTGTTTCAATCCTATAAAAATATAATATACATTGGGTATCTTCTTTTGTCCATTCTTGGTGTCCACTAGAATATCTTCTATTCCTTGCACACTTAGCCTCTTTCCATCACCTATCCTCACTTCTTTCTTTTGGGTCTCATCAATGTGGACAAAAATGTTCTTGTTTCCTGACATATGGCTGCTACATCCACTATCAACATACAATGTATCATCCATAGATACTTCTTGAGTACCGAGTATCATAAATAAGGTGTCATCATTCTCTTCTATGTTGATAAAGTTGTTGTCTCTTTCTTCTGCTATTCTCTTTCTACAGTATTTGGCTATGTGGCTAAATTTTTGACAATGAAAGCATTGTACCGGAGTGGTTGGCTTTCCTCTGCCTCTTCCTCTGATTTCCCCTTGTTGTTCCTTTCCATAGAATTTGCTTCTGTCTTGATTACTAGATGATTGTAATTGAAAGGCCTGCTCATATGGTGTAGATCAAACTGTCTTATCCTTAATTCATGAGACTGCAAGGTTCCAAGTAGACTTTCAAGGGATAACATTGGGAGGTCCTTGGATTCCTCAATTGCCACTACAACATATTCAAATTTTCTAGTCAAACTCCTAAGAATTTTCTCAATTACCCTTATGTCATCTATAACTTCACCATTTAATCTAAGTTGATTTAATATTAAGATCACCCGATTGTAAAATTCGTCCACTGTTTATGAATCCTTCATCTTGAGACTGTCAAACTCACATTTAAGAGTTTGCAATCTAACCACCTTTACTTTGTCTTCCCCATGATATGTTCTATAAAGCATGTCCTATGCATCCTTAGAAGAAACCGAGGAGGATATCCTTTCAAAAATGATCTCATCTAGAGCATGATACATGATGTAGAGAGCCTTTTTGTCTTTCTTTCTTAAATCCTTTAATTCATCATCTTGTTCCTGTGTGATTTCATCTATCTCAACAGGTTCATCAAATCCTTGTTCAACGATGTCCTATAGATCTTGTGATTCAAATATAACCTTCATTTGTATGCTCCAGTGGTAATAATTCTTCCCATTTAGTTTGGGAAGTTGAGGGTGCAAGATGCTATTCAAATTTGAAGCCATCTTCTGTGCTCTGATACCACAATGTTAGAGCATACTTAACATAATACTTCCATTATTATTGAACATCAATCAATTATAGATGCAGGACATGAATATAAATAGAGTATGGAGGGATGTCACCCATGTATACAACAAACACGATGGATCAAATAGTTGACAATTAAATAACTATAACTATCAACTACCCTTTAGAGAGACTAACGGCTAACTAACATAACTACCATAGACAACCATAACTAGCTTAATTTTAACAAATTTTTGATGGATTTTTGATAGTTTTTCTCATAGATAATAATACGGAAAGGTCAACCATAGGTAACAGAAAAAGCCTAAATGTCTAATCCATGCACTCTTCCTAATAACCTCCCCCCCCCCTCCAATATGCTTAACTTTCCAGGGGTGTTTCCAATTACGTAACCAAAATTTCCGGAAATCTTCCATAATAACAGTATTCTACAATAAAGTGTGTTGATGATCTCAAATTGGATTTGAATAATGTGAACATTGACGGAAACTAAATACCAAACATTAGATGCAATCAAGTTTCTTATGAACAAAAGAATTTATAAGTAAAATCCACTTTCCCTCCAAAAATTATCCCTAATGCATGACATCAGAGATTATATAGAATTTATATGGGAAAAACTATCCCCTATCTCTAAATAACCTCAACTTCAATAATTACAAACAAATGTAATAAGAAAAATTTTGGTAATAAAAACAAAATAGATAAGCGAGAGGAAGATGAGACCTTTGAAAACATTTACCGCCATTGGACCACCGAATGAACTTAACATGGCCAAGACCATTCTTGTTACTCGTCTTCCATTTCTTTTATCCTAAAATGTAAGACATCATGATTGTTAGCAAAATATAACGCAAGTACAAATCATCTCGACATGTTAGACGGAATATTTTACTTCTTCATCGTATGTTGAACAACCCTTGAAGATTGAAGCTTTCCCTTGTTTTACAGAAGTTTAAGTGCTCTCATTAGAATCGTTTGCTCCATTCCGTGGATTTCTGTTATTGAAGTTTTCCGTTGAAGAAACCAAAAATAAAATACCCAGAAACACACAAATGAAAATGTCAATATGTATGATCTCCGATCTTTTAGAAGCATTATTGATTTGATTCGTTAGATTATCTATCTGAAAAGAAATGGTCATGATTTACCTGTTCCACGGGATTCAATCCCTGAATGTATTTCCTCCACTTCTGTACACTCTCCTTTAATCCATTCACCTTGACCTAATCAACAATAGTCGTTAGTAACACAATGGCTAGTTTGTGACAAATGTAATGTGTAGCAGGGTTTGCTTTGTGTAACAGTAGGTTATAATCTGTTACAAATTAGTTAGATAAGAGAGTTTGTTGATCTATAAATAGATTGTAACAGATGTATCTCTGGTTATGAATGATAATAAATATGATAATCTTCTCTCTAAACTTTCTTTCTATCTTTATCGATCTCTCCTATCCCATCTCTTTGTCTTCTATTTCTTGTCGTGTAACATTGGTATCAGAGCCCTTTACTGATCAAAACAACATTAAGATGTTCAGCCATCTATCCAAACACCAATCAATTGTTCAATTCTTCTAAATCTGGCACCAGCAACTAGGAAATCGACAGTTAATATCCAACTTTTGGAGCAGAAATTGGAAGTCCAAAATGAAAATATGTTAAAGATGATGCAAGCTATTACCGAGTTGAATGAACGAATGAAAGAGTTAGAGGCCAATCGAAGGAATGAAGGCCCAAGAGTCGATGCAAGGCCTGTTGTGGCAGCGCCTAATCAGCCTAGGGTTCTTGGGTATGTGCCTAAATTTGATTTTCCAAATTTGATGGAAATAATTGACGGATGTCGATAAAGAAATGTAACAAGTATTTCAATATGTGCAACATTCTTGAAGATCAAAAGGTTGATTTGGCCTATTTAAACATGGTGGATAAAGCTGAAAATTGTGTAACCACTTTGGTCGTTAGAAGGAATGTTGACTGGTCTGAGTTCATCGTTGATCTGTCTGCAAGGTTCAAGGATGAGATTGGGGCAAATGTAGTAGAAGATTTTAACAAGTTACAACAAACAGGCACTATCGAGTCTTATCATGATGAATTTGAAAATTTGAGATCCCTTATGCTTCAATAGAACCTGATTCGTATTTTCTTGATAGCTTTGTTAGTGGTTTAAAATCAACGTTAAAGCCCTTTGTTATAGCCTTTAAGCCTTCAACCTTAGCTGAAGCAGTGAAGTATGCTAGACTTTAAGAAGAGTCCCTTGAAGCTTCTCTCCTATGCTATAATCTTGAGTCTTCTTTGGCCAAAAATTCAGACTCGGTGTCTATGCCTTTTCCTACTCTTCTGCCTACTCCTCCTCCTTCCTTCAAATTAAATTATGTAAAGAAAACTTTATCTGCTGCTGAAAGAAGGCAAAAACAAATGAAGGGTCTATGTTATTTTTATGATCAACTGTATGAAAAGGGGCATAAGTGTGGGTTGAAACAAACACAACTGTTTTCAATTGAGATTCCGAGAATAGATGAGAACGAAGAGGAAAAATTTGAATGAAAGGATCAATGCTTTGACCTGTTAAAATATCGATGGACGCTTTAAGTGAAAACCATAAATTTCATACAATGAGGGTGACAGGTTATTTTGACGATAAGCCTCTTTACATTTGATTGATTCGAGTAGTACTCACATGTTTTTGATTCCATTGAAAAATTATGACATGGTCCTAGGGTTTCAATGGCTATGTAATTTGGGAACTATAACATGGGATTTCAAAAAGCTTATTACAGAGTTTGATGTGGGAACTTGTCATTGTGTGCTGAAGGGAGTTGTTCCAAAGGGATTTGGCTAAGAAAGATATAGTTCAAAGTATAGGATATGTGTGCTACAATGTGCAGTAGAGTCTTGAGGTCAAGATTGTTGTCTACGGAGAAGGAATGTAACAGTAAGTTATAATCTGTTACAAATTTGTTAGATAAGAGAGTTTGTTGATCTATAAATAGAGTGTAACAGATGTATCTCTGGCTATGAATGATAATAAATTTGATAATCTTCTCTCTAAAATTTCTCTCTCTATCTTTCTCGATCTCTTGTATCCCATTTCTCTGTCTTCTATTTCTTGTCATGTAACACTTTGTTACTCACAAAGCGTAATATAATGTCTGCCCAATCTTTTATTCGATGCCAGAGGAAAAGACATTGCCTATGACTCTTATCCATCCATTCTGCGCGTCGTGTTCATCAAACTCTTAACCAATTAAAAAAATCTGACAATAGGAAAAAAGATCTACTACTTGTTAGAAAATAGTCATTCCAAACAGTTATGACAGTATGCAAGTCTTTTTTTTCTATCTAAAGTCACGTCTCCAATTCATGAATTATATAATTATTGTTAGAAGATGAATATGATCGAAGAACACGATGAATATGCTGAAGGTTTGAAACCTCGATATATTGATTGAGAGAAAACGTACAATACGAAAGGTAAAATTATGAGAGTAATCTTAACCTAGCCTACAATATACAAAGTATTTATACATAGACAAAATGGGCTTGGGCCTTATATTGACACAGTCCTGGGCCCTCTATACATATACATTAACATCCCCCCTCAAACTCAATCGGGAGAAGAATGAGCCAGATAGAGTTTGGAAACTAGATCGCGAAACCGTCCTGGTAGATGAGCTTTAGTGAAAATGTCGGTCGGTTGATCAAGAGTTGAAATAGGAAGAAGCTGGATAGTCTTACGAGTCACATGTTGACGAACAAAGTGACAGTCAATTTCAATATGCTTCGTTCGCTCATGAAAGACATCATTATGAGCAATCTGAATTGCACTGTTGTTGTCACACCACAACGGAGTTGGAGACTGTTGAAGAGCCCCCATGTCTGATAGTAGCCAGCGTAACCACACAAGTTCTTGAGCTGTGTCAGCTAGTGCTCGATACTCAGCTTCAGTACTGGATCGAGCTGTGAGAGATTGTTTCTTGCTCCGCCAAGAAATAAGGGAGTCGCCAAGAAAGAAACAGTAGCCGGTAGTGGAGCGACGATCAGTCATGTCACTATCCCAATCAGCATCAGAAAAACCACGCAAAGTCAATGATGATGTGGATTTAAAATGAAGACCATGAAACATGGTCCCTTTTAAGTATCGAAGAATGCACAGGACAGCAGCATAGTGATCAGAACAGGGTGCAGACATGAACTGACTGACAGTATGAACAGCATAGGCAATGTCAGGTCGAGTCACTGTTAGATAGACAAGTGACCCCACTAACTGGCGATATAAAGTAGGATCACGCAGAGGAGGCCCAGCATTTGGAGCCAAATGAAGGTTATGCTCAAGCGGAGTGGATACAGTTTTGTTGTCAGTAATCCCAGCTTTTGACAAAAGGTCTGAGGTGTATTTAGCTTGACAAAGATAAATTCCCGATAGATCTGAGAGCACTTTAAGACCAAGAAAATAGTGTAAAGAACCAAGATCCTTCATCTCAAAACAGGAGCTGAGAGATGTCTTAAGATTAGTTATGTCTGTAGAGTCACTACCAGTAATAATCATATCATCCACATACAGGAGGAGTAAGATTGTACCAGCCTCAGTGGTCCGAGTAAATAGTCCTGAATCATAGTTACTGGGTGAAAATCCCAGAGAGGTGACTGTAGAACTGAATTTCTCAAACCAAACTCGTGGAGCTTGGTTTGAGTCCATAAAGGGCCTTCCGAAGACGACAAACATGACCTTGTGGAAGTCGAACGTCTGGAGGAGGTGTCATGTAGACTTCCTTAGATAAATCACCGTTCAAGAAGGCATTCTTAACATCCATCTGAAAGAGATGCCATTGCTTGGTAGCTGCGATGGCTAGAAGACTGCGAACAGAGGTGACACGAGCAACAGGTGCAAATGTCTCCTCATAATCAATGTCGTACTCTTGATTGAATCCCTTGGCTACAAGACGAGCTTTGCACTGATCAATAGAGCCATCAGATTTGGTCTTGATTTTGAACACCCATTTGGAACCAATGGGTGACTTGCCCGGTGGAAGAAGGACAGATTCCCATGTCTGAGCTTTGTCAAGAGCCTGAAGTTCCTCATCCATAGCTTTCTGCCAATCAGGATTAGAGGAGGCTTCCTTGTAGGAAGTAGGTTCGTGATTGGACAACAGAGTAGCATAAACATGATAATCACGAAGATGAGAAGGAACCTGTCTTACCCGATCGGATCGTCGAACATTCTGAGATTGAGACGTTCCAGGAGCCAAAGACTCAGCAGGCAGCTCAGATGTTGGCGATGCGGAAGGAACAGATGATTGAGGTGGATCAGGAACACTAGAAGAGGTAGGTTGTGTAGAGGCAGGAGACTCTGAAGTAGATGCAAATTCGGAAGGGGTTTGAACAATAGGCGGAGACAAAGTGATGTCAGATTGGAGTGAGTCCAATGAGACAGAGGCATTTGTAAAGAATGGAGCGGTGAAGGTAGGGGACTCACGAAACTTGGATATGGAATAAAAAGGAACATGTTCCCAGAAAGTAACGTGTCGAGATATACGAAGACGCTGGGAGATAAGATCCCAGCAGCGATAACCCTTGTGTTCAATACCATATCCAAGGAAGCAACAAAGTCTGGAGCGAGGTTCAAGTTTGGTATGTTCATGAGGTTGTAACTGAACAAAACAAGCACTACCCCAAACTTTTAGAAGTTCATAGTCAAGGGAAATCTCATAAAGAGCCTCGTAAGGAGACTTATTCTTAAGAATAGGAGTAGGATGGCGATTGATAGTATAAACTGCAGTGAAGGCAGCTTCCCCCCAAAACCGTTCTGGACATTTAGCAGAAATGAGAAGGGTGCGAACGGTATCAAGGATATGACGGTGTTTGCGTTCGGCACGACCATTTTGAGAAGATGTGCCAGGACAGGAGTACTGAGATAGTGTCCCCTGGGATTGAAGAAATGAGAGAAGAGAGGACTCTTTGTATTCCATAGCATTATCAGCTCTGAGAATCTTTATAAATTTCGAGAATTGAGTGTTAATCATCCGAGCAAACATCATATAAATTTTGGGTAGCTCAGAACGATGTTTCATGAGATATATCCATGTGAAACGAGTATGATCATCAATAAAAATAACAAAATATCGAGCATCACCCATAGATGAATGTGGTGATGGTCCCCATACATCAGAATGAATAAGATCAAAAGAAGAATGAGAATTAAAATCATTTGATTCAAACGATAAAGCATGATGTTTTTCCAGTTTGCAAGATAAACAAGAAATACTATCAGACGACACACATTTTCCTAACATCCCTAAACTAGCTAACGATTTTATTCTGGCTAGAGACAGATGACCTAGCCGGGCATGCCACAAATCAAAAGAGGAAGTGCTGGAAACTGAGGCAACAAGACTTGAAGAGGGTAATGGAAGACGAAGGTAGACCACTTCAATCATCCGTCCAACTTTACGGCCGAGTCCAAGGATCTGCTTGGTCTTTGGATCCTGTACAACACAACCAGAAGAATGAAATAAGATGATCAAATTAGATTCAAGAAGTTGTGCAATCGAAACTAAGCTCAGAGATAGTTTTGGGACATTTAGGACGTCCAGTAATTGAATATCATGGGTGGATACATTTCCACTAAAAGATACCGGTAGGCCAGTGTTGTCAGCAGTTCGTACGGACGTAAAATGCTGAGGTGGTTTCTTAGAAACGAAACCATCAGTACAGGGTGTCATATGATTGCAACACCCAGAGTCAAAAATCCATACGTTACCTGATGCAGTTGAGTGTGAAGAATTCATACCCATAGCACCAGACATGATCTGCTCCATGAGTTCCTGATTGCGACGCATCAGTTCCATTAGATCAGGTGAGGAGACTGAAGAGGGAGCCTCGTTATCAGTGATAGTAGACCCAGCAACAGCGTGCGTCCGGTTCTGAGAGCCAGTGTGCTTTGAGTTCTTAGGACAGTCAGACTCATAATGGCGCGGATGAGTGATACCACACCTACGGCATTTTCGAACAGGACAATCAAGGAGAAGATGAGCAGTAGAGTGTCAAAAGGCACATTCGGATGGATTTGTCTTTCCCACAGATTTAGACTGGTTGTTGTTGGTCCATTTACCCTTGGACTTGGGATGAGACGTGTAAAGAACGCTATCAGTAGCAGGCACCGGTGAACGCATGTGAAGACGAGTTTCTTCACTATGCAATTCTGAGATGGCTTCTTCAAGAGTAGGTAGGGGTTGCCTATGAAGAAACGAAGCACGAACATTCTCAAATTTGTCTGTAAGCACCATCAAAATGGTGATCAAATGTAGCTGGTTGAAGTAAGTTGTGAACTGTTGAGCCGTTTCATCAAAGATCTGTGGTGCTCCAAGACTGATATGATCTCTGAGAGACTGCATTTCAGAGATATAAGAGTTTATGGATTGATCAGAAAGCTGGCGTTTGTTCTAAAAAGTGGTCCACAGTTGATACTGATGAGACAGACCCGATGATGTGTACCGCTAGGCGAGGAAATCCCAGAGACTTTTGGCGGTGACATAGCCAAGAAATTGTTGGTTGATTTCGGGAGTAGTGGAGGCATTAATAAAGCCCAGAATACGAGCATTATTGATGTCCCACTCATTCATGCGTTTGGCAAAATCAACAACATTTTCATTTGCTTCCTGAACTGGAGCTTTGGATGCACCAGTAACATAGGTGTAAAGGCCATGAGATTTTAACAGAATTGTCATATGATGATGCCAGAAAATGTAGTTGCTACCATTGAAAATAACCGAGATGGGATTTGAGTGACTGAGATTGGTAGCCATGGGAGTGAGAAACAGTTCAGATATGGACCGGGAGATTCGACCGGTATATATCGAAAAAAAATTTGACCGATAGAATGTTTCGACCGGCAAAAGAATGTGACCGATAAAGTGCTTCGACCGGTAGAGTGCTTTCGACCGGTAAATGGTTCGACCGGTATAGAGATGCGACCGGTAAAGTGCTTCGACCGGTAGATGGTTCGACCGGTAGAGTGATTTCGACCGGTAAATGGTTCGACCGGTATAGAGATGCGACCGGAAAAGAATTCGACCGGTAGAGTGCTTTCAACCGGTAGAATGTTTCGACCCGTAAAGAGATACGACCGGTAAAGGGTTCGACCGGTAAGGAGTTTGACCGGTAACCTTCCGGTCTGCGGCTAGGGTTAAATACGATTCGACAGGCAACGGCGATCGCTTATTGAAATCGATTATCAAACAACAATCGATTATTGAAATCGATTAAAGCAACGGCGGCGAGAGGCGACGGTGGCGAGAGGCAATGAACAGTGCGATGAATAGTGAATCGGATGAACAGTACAGTGAATAGTGAAATCGATGAATAAACCTACACCTCTGATACCATGTTAGAAGATGAATATGATTGAAGAACACGATGAATATGCTGAAGGTTTGAAACCTCGATATATTGATTGAGAGAAAACGTACAATACGAAAGGTAAAATTATGAGAGTAATCTTAACCTAGCCTACAATATAATTACAAAGTATTTATACATAGACAAAATGGGCTTGGGCCTTATATTGACACAGGCCTGGGCCCTCTATACATATACATTAACAATTATAATAAGAATCCTAGCAAAAAATTGTAAACAAAGATCAAGTAAATAATGTGTTACTTGCAAATAGGGACAAAAGTGATAAGGGAAATCAAACTATCCAAGACTATAGCTGACAGGAAAGCTACTCTTGCTTCATGATTCAGAGATCCTACACTACCACATTGAAAAGTGATTCAGCAATAAGCAGATCATAAAACCTGCAGAACAATCATAGAACTCAACTAACATTGTAAAAACAACTCAACTAACCTTGTAAAAACATAGTCGATAATTCAAAATTTAAAAATCCCACTTGTTACTTGCTAATTATCTCTAATCATTCAAGTTTCAAAGTGTCAACTAACAACCTTGGCACGTAAAGTTTTCATCTTCAAGGTTACAACATGGACGACTATTACCCATGTATTTTTAATGAATAATGGTTAATAAAAATTTCCTAGTTGCCTCTCTATCCGAAGGAGAGTTCCAAATTGGTCATAGTGATTGAGCAAAAGAGATCATACATGTGGGAATTGGTGGTTCCGATGGAAGAGACTTCTTTCGGAAGATGTTGGAGGTGACGTAGTTGATCTCCAGTGTTGTTTTATCATATTGACTCGTAAGTTTATTTCCATGTTTCTCACCGATTAGTAGAGCCAAGAAACGAACAAACGAAACGTGGGCTTTCTTCTTGCTTCTTAGGGTGATTTTTCTCACCAACTCGTCAAAAAAGTATTTTCCAAAATTGATGTTCTTTTGAGAAATAAGAGCATGAGCCAGTTGTATACATTGTTGGGAGATTGATCATAGCCACTTACCTTGGAGCTAAGACATTGAACCAAATGAATGAAAAAGTAATGCCAGCTTTGAAGACATCCAACTGTATGAGGCTTTCAGCTCCCAAGATCGTACTCCCACTCCCATTACACTTCACATTTCCAATTCAACCGATGTCTCTATCGAGGTGGCTATTGATTTCCGAAAGTGCAAGATCAGTTTAAAGGTTCATGATGGAATAAACTACTTCCTTCCTTCTTGCTCTCCACCGTCATGCATTATAGGAAAATTATGTTAGAAGAGGGCATTTAAACCTGGATAGCGATATGGATAAACCCAAATGTGTAACACTACTAGAAAAACGAGCAAATCCCACAATATATTATCGACGGTCGAAATCCGTGATTACGTCGGTGATACCATCACCAACGACGTTTAATCTGACAAAGGTTACCGACGGATCCGACTTTCATCGACGGATTTTTCCGTCGGCGTCATTTGTTTTGTAGTGTAAAAGGAACCCTGATTCAGGCATCAAACATCAAAGAAACAACGATCTATTCAAATAATTCACCAAATAAAAAGCGATCCATCAAAATTCGACCGATAGTACAAAACAACGATAAAAACCAATTTAAAAAACACATTAAATAAAAAATAATAATCAGTAAAGATGAAGGAGGAGAACGTAATTTGGAACAGAGATGATATCACCTTAAATCCAAAACCTTCGTTCACACTGGGAATCAAGAAGTAGAAGTATTTTTCTACAAAGATTTTCTTATCCAGAGCGATATGGAAGAAATCATGTGTTCATTTTGTTTATTTTGTTACTAGGGCATTGTTTGGCAAAAAAAACTAGCTTATAAGCTAGTTTTTTTTTGTACATGTTTGGATGACCATAACATAGCTTATAAGCTAGCTTATTGAAAAACTACTCATAGTAGCGTTTTGAAAAACTAGTTTATCAGCTATCGGCTAGCTTATAAGCTAGTTTGCCAAACATAGCCTAGTAAGTAGACATGTATGATAGATTTTGGTATATTGTAGGAGATCCTGTTGTGAAAGATTTTGAAGGGAGTAATTTTGTTTGTGTGGCTATATCATACCCTTCAATGTTATCCGCAATGCAGTCGGATATGCGCTCTTTGTTTTTAAAGAATTTCACTATGTAAGATTTTTACTTTTTTATGTGGTTATTTTGGGTATTGGTTTGTATTTACAACCATTTTGGCTTTTTTTGTGTGTCTGTAAAATTTCCTTGCTTGACTCAAGCTTGACATGATAGCCATTATAGCAACAAGTTAACATGTCTGTAAAACAAGTTCATCATAGCAACATGTCGTCAATGTAGCAAAAAAACTAATTTTTAGTGTGTCACCTATAGCAACGAGATGTCGTCGTTGTAGGAAAAAAAATAGTATTTTATACCTATAGCAACAACATTTTGTTGCAGTAGAAAATTTTATTTTAATTTTTTCACCTATCGCAACGACATTTCATCGCTATAAGAAAAAAAATCAATTTTTATTTTTTCACTTATAGCAACGACATTTCGTCGCTGTAGGAAAAAAAATTAGTTTTTATATTTTTACGTGTTGCAACGACATATCGTTGCAGTAGATAAAAATATATAATTTTTAATTTTTAGTTTTTAGCTACGACATGTCGTCGCAATAGAGAGCTATAGCTACAGACCAATAGTGACGAGTTTTAGCGACCATAGTCGTCGCAATAGAGCTATACGGCGACATTTTGATCTTTAGCGACGATTTTTACTAATTAGTTTAAGAATGATTCCACTAAGCTCGACAACAAGTTTTGGAGTTTGGACTAACTTATTTTTTGGACAGTGAGATTTCTTTTTTACTTTTTGAGATTGTAAAATCTATATATATATATATATATATATATATATATATATATTAAAAGAGAAACCACGTCCAATAGCATCTCCTTAGGCCAAAGAACCATTTTTTCTTTTATCTCCTTCAATCAAATTTTCCCAAATTTCTCTTTAATTTCTTATTCCATCCTTCTATCTTCTCCTCCTTTTGTAATAGTCGGTTGCCTTTTCACGTCTCCTCTTTTTCCAGTCTCCTCATCGTTCTATCTACTCCCTGCTCATGATCGTACAACAAATTACCGGACTCCCTCACTTATCCGGCAATGTTCGCCGTCGAGAAATACGATTAACTTCACCGTGAATTCATCGAAATGTCGTCGTAGTACGACATCGTCGGAGCTTCAAGTTACTCTCGAAGTACCCCGTACTCCATGCATTTCCATTGCTTCATCGGCTCCAAACCATAAGTCACCGTTCACGATAGACAACGAGATGTGGTGCAAAAGTTCTACGTTCCAAAGGTAATCGCTAATCGCTAATTACAACTGAAACTATTAATCTTCAACTTTTACTAATTCGTCAATTTGTATGAAATACTAAAAGTTGAACACTGTTGGTATGAAATTTGGGGCAAAATCGATTTAAGATTTGATATCGGAAAGTATTGGTTGGATCTCCAATTCAATGTGTATCAATTTCCTACTATTAGAAGAAACAATTCATGTTATGTATGTATCAATCTGAACATTGAATTTTGTTTTTGATTGGTCAAGTAGTTAGGATTTGATTTTCCGATGGTACAATGTTTAATCAAGGGTAATCTTATTAGCACTCTTAGAATCTTATTTACACCCTACCCCCCACCCCCATACCCATCCTACCCATTATAATTATTAATATAATCATTACTTATTTTTTTATTAATATAATTATAATCATTACTTGTTTATTTTTAATTTTAAAATAGTTATAATCATTCCTTATTTAACTTTTAATTTTAATAATATAATTATGAATTATTTATTCATTATTTTAGTTTTAGTTATATTTTAGTTTATTGTAATTATGTTTTATTTTATGAGTATTTTATTTTTAACAATAATTATTTAAAAGAGAGAATTATATATTATTTTTAAACCTACAAAGATAAAATAATTTAATATCAAAAAATATCAAAATAACATAATTGATAAAGTAACAAAAAATTACTAAAAACTAAAATTATTACAACTCAATCAAGTGAAATAAAATCCGGAGTACGATTACTAGATAACAGTTGCTCGTACATATTTATTCGACTCATGTAATGAGTAGCCCATCTGGTTGCGCAATCATATTTGAAACGGGACCATTGTTGCATGATACGAGGCATCGGGTACCCTTCGGCCAGTGATATTTTAACATAATGATTACCATTAACGTGCCCGATTGCAATAGCGACATGTTCAAACTATGGTGGCGGACTAGATCAAAGTGGTAAGAATGTCATGCTACCTGCAGTTGTTAAAGAATGTAGTATCACATTATACCTTGAAGCAACCAACACACCCGTTTCAGGCATATCAATCCACTTCTCGTAGGGTGCAAATTTGTCTAGCTCAAAAAAGTTCAAAGAGTTGTAAACCTGACACCATCTTTCAATACCAAACATCTCAACATATTCTGTCTTGTACATGTCCAACTCCTCCATTAAATTATATCGAATAGATGGTCATTCATCTTGCTTCAAGTTGTGCCAAATTGAACCTATATGCGTCTTCCGTTCGAGATGCAACTAATGTACTCCATTGTAACACCCTGATTTTCGAAAGGTATCATTTCAAGTTAATACAGAAACGGATATATTAAGGAATAAGATATTTAATTTTGGACTTGAATCCTTGATTTTATAGTCTTGTTAGATAAAGGATTCAATTACGAGTCCACCGGTTCTTTCTGGAGCGAAAACGGATCTATAACGAAGAAGTTATGACCAAAACAGTTTCGGGCAAAATTTGGGACGGCAGTGCTTCGCGCGGCTCGGGGGGCGCAGCCACCCGCACGGGACCGCTGGTCGCACAAAAAGGGCAAAAATCGGCCTCCAAACCCCATTTTCACCCTAAACTTAATTCTTTCATAACTTTTGCTCCACAACTCCGGTTTGGGTGATTCAAGTTGCTACGGTTGCGTTTTTTAGAGCTCTTCAAGGATCTAGCAAGAGATTGGAAGTATATTGAAGTATACTAGAGCGTTTTGTGGTGGTAAGCTTCTCATCTCTCCCTATTCATCTTCTTCACCATAGTTTTATAGGGTTTCATCCACCCTTTGTTCTCCCTTTCATAGATTGAAGGTTTGTAATCATTTTGGTGAACTAGAGATGTTTTGATTGGTGGATTCAAGTTTGAATTAAGGTAATCTTCTATTCTCTTCATTTATGGAAGTTAAGATTTCGGTATCAGTTGAGGTATTCATGTATAAGGTTGGGAAACGATTCTTTGTGGTTGATTATAATTATTTATGGTAGAATATGTATATTTATGGTGGGAACCTTGTGGATCTAGGTTTTGGAAGATTTGGTTTGAAGAATCAAGTTCTTCAAGGAAAGTTCTAAGTGGGTAAAATCTAGATTTAGTCTAAATCTAGCAAGGTGAGTTTACTAAACCTTTGTTAAAACTAGATACACATCATAATCTTCTATTTGCTATTTTATCTCTATGTGTTCAAGTATTTGGGATTTCTTGATGAAAATAGTTGGAAATATAGATATTGGTGATATGTTATGTCTTATGTTATGGGTGCCATTATTTGGGGCTTTTCTCATGGATACACAATGTGATTAACTTGATATGAAATGTACGCATGTATGGGTATTGTGATGGTTCTAGTTGGAATACCACTTTGATGACATATTTATATGCATGATGAATATAAGTGTCATTTGGGTCTTTTATTGGACTGCATGAGGATAGGATGGTAATATTGTACCCGTAGTTGGTATTGAAATATGTTGGGTTGAAATACACCTAAAGGACCTCCTATATGCGTTATGTGGATGAACCAAGTCAGTACACTAGGAGGATGTAGTCTTGGGCGCCACTGTGATGGTATGTGCCTAGACCTCCGCCATTCGGGGAATTTTCTTAGCGATAGTCTTCGGGTGTGTCGGGCCTTTGGGGTGTTCCTTGTTAAGGGCATCAAGTTATATCGACTCTTGGGTGGGACTTGATTGGTGCTTTGGGTCTCCCCTAATGACTCCACATATATTGAACACTGGTTAACTGCTGATAAGAATTGTAACTGTTCATGCATGCTTATTATTGTTCAACTCACTAGGCTTTTTGGTCTAACACTTGTTTGGTGTCGATGTGTATCTCAGGTTCTAGTGGCGCCAGTCCTAAGCAGGCTTAGTTGCTTTGGGGTGAGAGATTGGGGATTTTGCACATGGACATATTATACTTTTGAAAGTGAATCGTTTGGGTTCTTAGATGACAACCCTTTTGTAATCTCTTTTCTAGTTGTAGAAATTAGATTAGTTGGTTGTTATTTATTGTCCGTTGAATTACAGTTGTAATTAAACAGGTAGTTTATACATTTCCCCATTTTTGGGAGGCTTTTGCTATGGCTATTTTGCATACCTCGTGTCCGTTTTGCGGATTTTTGTTATCCCTATTTTTAGGGTGTTACATCCATGCCTTGTTGAAAGAATTCCAATTACTTTTTGATCGTATGGATGCTTTGTAACACCCCTAATTTCGTTATGTAACCTTGGTATTCTAGTGTTAAGATTTTGTCGTTAGCACCGCGTTTGTTACCAAGTTTGAGTTTGGCCTTTGGTGGTTTTGGACAAACCACAGTGAACTACGCTAGTTATGCCGCGGGTTGAGGTCGCAGTATAACCAGCGAAACCCACTGGATGTCTTGGGTTTTAGGGACACGGGCAAGTTATGCCGCGAGTGGAAGTCGCGGCATAACCCGCGAAACTCTCCTGGCCGACTTAAGGGTTTCCACCCAAAATATCTCTCATTTCTAAATCTCATTCTCTCTCTTCAAATTCTCTATCTCTCTCTCTCTAAGATTTCTCTTTGGTTTCTTCGATCTTTGAAGCTCCGTTGATCGCTAGTATTAAGTGCATTGCTCGAGGTTTCGGTGTATAAAGCTTCACCTCTTCGTCGTGGTCGATATCTGGTTTTCGGGTTTTCGTATAAACCTGTTTGGTGAGTTCCTACTACCATTTTTACAAACTTTATACATGTCAAAACTCTTATTTGCGAAATCCGAAGTATTTATACGGTATGATTTTATGTTCTCTACATTTTGATATAAATAAAGTTTTTGGTGATTTTCGGGGTTCCCGATCAGTTTTGACTAAAATGACTGGTTCCGCCTTATTAAAGTAAAATGATGTTTCACTTGCACATTATGTGAATATGTGAAAAGAATGTTTTAGAACTCATTTAATGATTTTCATTCTTACCAGAAGTTGAACTGGAAATGATATCTTGTTTATAAAATGTGTTTATACCATATGTTTATTTATGGTTGGTCACATATGTTGTTGTGACGAGTCTGTACCATTACTAGTGGATCCCTAGGTTTTGAGTCGACTGTATTATTGGGAGGTCATATTCCTCATTTTGTAATTATGGATGCATATGTTCCGAGAGGGCAACTTGGTACGGTTATGTGAGGCCGGATACTAGCCATGGTTCATAGTGATCCTAGTGAAGGAGTATACATTGGTTTTGCTTGGGGCTAGATCTCACATTTTAGCACGGACTTATGTGTTCGTATCCTCGGATTCCAATTGTTTAGTTCATAACTCGGATTTGTGGTCTACTTAGTGTTACACCATGATCCTTGGTAAAATGGTCCTTTTGTCATCGTTTAACGAGTTTTGGACCGAAAAGTCCCGGTTGTAGCGAAATGTTATCTTTTATAAACTAAACCTTTATGAAAAGATTTCCTTATGATACTGATGTTTATATCTCTGATTTTGTATAAACTGTATGTTCTCACTAAGCTTTAAGCCTAACACTTTTTCTCAAATGACGTGTATAACAGGTTTCCCTTAGCGATGGGTTGCACAGGGTCTTTGAGAGTCGAGCGCGGACTCGAGGCATTTTGAGATGTCTATTATTTTGGTGTTGGGCATTGTTTAAGTCCCATCTTTTAGTGAACTTTGGTTCGTCAAGTGATGTAGTCTAGACGGTTATGTTTAGATTAGTTTTGTTGATAAATTCTATTTCCGTGCGAGTTTTGTATAGTATTAAGGACTGATCCCCTTTATGGAAAGTTTATATCAATTCGTATGTCTTGTTGCCATATTTCCAGGTTTTAATTTACTCTGAATTTTAGAGTGTTACATGTTTTACCCTTCTTCAAGATATTATTATAGATATGCCATGTGCAGAGTAACTTTTTAGCATCCGGGAATACAACATTGCATGCTTTCATTAGAGCCAAATCTCTATCTGTCACGATAACACGTGGAAGAATACAGTCGCCCATTAACGATTTGAAACAACTTAGAGCCCATGTATAGTTCGACTCATCTTCTTTATGCATAAGCACAAATGCTATGCAAAATGTCATATTTGTATGTAAAACCTCTTTAAGAATTATAGTCTTTTCTTTGGCGTTGGTATCATTGTTTGTATGTAAAACCTCAACCAATACTTTCTTCTCAGCAATTTCATTGCTAAGTTTTTGTATCAATTGGTTTTTGTCGGTTATAACACCATTTTCTCGCTTAAGCTTTGACTCTAACTCTTGTTGTTTTACATTCATGGTATTCATTTTATTCATGAAATTTGAATACGATAAATCACATACCTCCTCTTCTTCATCCTTTTTTGAATCTGCTTCAGTGTCTGATTCCTGCTTTCCCATCAAGCACATGTTGATTGCTTCATCTCTCTCTTCATCCTCTTCTTCATCGTCTGAATGATCAAGCCAGTATTCATCCTCTGCCATTAGTGCCTTACCAGCCTCCTGTTGCTTTGCAAGAAGCATCTTGTTCTTGTAATAATCGGAGTTTCTGACTTTTGGCCTTCGGCAGTCTCTGGCATAGTGACCTGTTTTGCCACAGTTGTAGCACGTTGGTGGTTCTGACTGACTGGATCCTTCAGCTTGAAACCTTCTCTCTTCCGGTTTCCTCTCCTCTATTCTCTTTCCTTCAGCATGATACCTTCTCTCTTCCGGTTTCCTCTCCTCTATCCTCTTCCCTTCAAACTTCTTTCCTTCATATCTACTTCCTTCAACCCTTTCCTTGTGGACATAGTTGTTAGGACCAGAAGAATACCTCTGACTGTTTGATGTTGGCTTTTTGTAGAACTTTTTCTGAAAAGCATTTGTCAGCAGAAGCATTGCTTGCTTCAGTTGGTCATTTTCATCCGAGTCAGAGTTTACATTAGCTTCATTTTCTTCTGATTCATACACAATCGTCTTGTTCTTCTTCTTCCTGACAACAAGAGCAACTGTGTCTTCAACTGTCTTTCCTTTCTGCCTCTTCTCATCTAGAATTTCATCCACCTCTTCTTCATTTTGTCTGAGGGTTTCATACACCTCATGAAGTGGAATCTCATTCAGATCCTTGATCTGCTTCATCTGTCTGGCAAATCTTTTCCATTCCGGCTGTAGAATACTCAAGAATTTGATGTTCAGCTCTATTTGAGATTTGTGGACCTTGTTCTTGCTTAGTTCGTTCAGCAAGGTCACAAACCTGTCATAGGTTTCTTCTAAAGTTTCTCCGACTCTGCCTCTAAATTCTTCATAATTATTTAAGCAGTTGGAGATTTTCAGCTGATTCCCAACCTTTGAACCCAACATCATCTTCTCTAGTTGATCCCACATTTCTTTGCCAGATGCTTTGTAGCTGTCAATTTTTACATAGATTTCGTTTGGAATTCCTTGTAGAATGTATGACTTTGCTAATATATCACCTTTTGCTCTCTTTAAGTTATCATCTTCAAGCTCATGATACTTAAGTTCAGCCTGTGTCGGCACAGTTCCAACCAAACGAGTCGTCAACACTGGTTTCATAACCCCTTCTTCTATCGACTGTCTGATGAAATCACCCAATTCATGTCTGTCAACAAAGTTCAGGAACCGATTTTTCCATTATTCGTATTCTCCTTTAAAGAGAACTGGTGGCTTGATGTCAGTTCCGATTGCAAGGGCTTCTCTAGATATCATTCTGAATAAAAAGATTGAAGTCTTGTATTTGCGCAAAGAGAGGTTTGTGTGAAGAGTTGGAAGTGCAAAGTAAGGTTTGCACGAGTCGTAGGAAGCGCAAAGTTGAAGTTTGCGTATGAGAGGGTTGCGCAAACTGAGGTTTGCGTTACAAGAGGGTTGCGCAAACTGAGGTTTGCGTTTCAAGTTGATCGCGCGAAATAGAGTTGAGCTTTTCGTGAGGAGTTGATCACGTGAACTGAGGTTTGCGTGATGTGAGTTGCGAAAATTGAGCTTTGCGTTTCAAGTGAGTCGCGAAAAGTGAAGTTCGCGTATGACGTTGGTCGCGAGAAGTGTGCTTTGCATGATCAGTGTGTTGCGCAAAGTAGGCTTTGTGTATCACGTTGGTTGCGCAAAGTAGGCTTTGCGTATCACGTTGGTTGCGCAAAGTAGGTTACGCAAAGTGGGCTTTGCGTGAGTTCTTCCTCTGGTTTGCGCAAGTTCGTTTGTACTTCGATAATATCGACTTTTCAACCTGTTTTTCCAAGATTAACAGTACCAAACTCTACCAATATGTCTAAAAACACTTCTAGAAAAGATTGTGACCACTTGATCTCGATAAAAATCATTTTTTCGAAAATAAATCGATGACACAGTAACTTTTGAAAACTCGAACTCAGACCATAAAATCACCAAAATGGAACTCGATTAAAGCTCTATACTGAAATTAATCACTCACAACTCGATCTAGCATGTATATCGATCACAACCTGATCGATTTTAACACCTAAAACACTCTAAATCTAGAAATCGATTTTCAAACAAGAACACAGAGTCGTTTTTCTTAAAACTTGATTTTGATCTATTATCAGGCTCTGATACCAATTGTCGGTTCACAATACTTATCAAAATTTATAGATTAACAACACATTAACGATTACCAACCTGTATTGATTAATATAAATGGTTACAAGGTTCGGTATTGATCGATTGAAGCTTTTCTCTATGTGTTCTCTCTTTTTACACCTTTTTGTGTGTGTGTTGTTATCTGATCAGTTAGAGAGTTGTTGAGATGAGATCAGATATTGATCTCTAGCTTCTTCAACACACAACCTAAACCACTTGTAATATTAAACTAAACTAAACTAATAATATCTAGATTGTTAGATATTATATAACTAACTAAACAAAACAAAATAACAAACTAACAACTAACTAACTAGTTACTTAGAAATAAATAAAATACAATAAAACTAACTTTGACATTTATTACAAACGACATTAGACTTTAATATCGAGAGTCGACGTTTCGGCTTTAGCTTCAGATTGCGATCTTCAGATTGGATGATCTTGAATCCAATAGATATGTGATCTAACATTATTCACGCTCGCAAAAGACGATAAGTCAAAGTTCCATTTTTAACAATCGGATTGAGGTTAGATTCTTTCAACATGTTATTATGAATACAACTCCTTGATTGCCATCCATATGAACGAAACTTGAGAGAGAAATACTCTATTTTTAGTTAAAGTAATTTGTGAGAGACTAATCACGAATTTGTGACTTCCGTTTGTAACTTCATTTCTGTTTTCAGGTATTCTCCAATAAAGCTTCATCCTTTTGTGTGTATCCATATATATATATACATATCATACAGGTGGTGAAACCACATTAATTATGAGTCATTTATTACTTTGTTTTCATTATTTGTGTTTCGATTTGTCATCCTACTATTTGATCTGATATGTTCCACATTCAGTTAGGTGTGAGCTGGAAGTGGATATCTGCCTTTCGAATCGATACCGTTTCCGTTTCCTAAAATATGGAACGATCGGGACCGGTCGGTCCCGGTTCTCATTTTTCTGTTTGTTTTGCTGTTGTTAGGTGTTGACGTGAAGTGTTTTGGAAACACCTTTTGTAGAGCACCATTTGTAGTATTTATTTGTTTTGGAAGCACCGTTTGTAGTATTTAATTAGTTTTTAGTTTTATCGGATTAGTTTTTACGTTTGTAGTATTTATTTTTACATTGGGACTTTGTAATAGATTAATAATTACGTTTTTATAATATGAATTATAAATTTGAAAAAGCGGTTCCGGGACCGGTTCCAAAATATAAAGAACCGGTGTAACCATATTCCATTCCCTTCATTCCAGGAACCGTCGGTTCGGTTCGATACCGGTTCTGAGAATTTTGACCGAGTACCCGCCTTTTGCTCAGTCCTATATTCACTTATTTGTGATTACCACATATTGTATTTGATTAATAAAGTTCAATCCTTTATTTGATTTTGGGACTCTTGTGAAATAAATTTTAAAAAAAATAAAACCCAACATCTCAAATTCTAATGAGTGACAATCACATATTCAACTGGAGCAATATCCATGGTACAAAAGGTTTGAAGGAATACGACCAGATCCAAAATATTATGTTTTTTTAACAACTTACGTGCATCGATTAATCTTCCGACGATCACGGAAGACTTTGACACAAAAAAATGGTCAACATAATACAAAATTAAAGAAATATTAATCAGTAAATTATGGATTTGGCCCTGTGACTTTAAGTTTGTCTTGGATTTGGTGTTTAAGGTTTTTTATTCCCAAATAGCCCCTTGAGTTTGCAATTTCATCATGTTTTGGTCCCTACCACTAACGACTATTAACTCTTATCTGTTCAAAGAGGAACATTTTGGTCCTTTGCCAACTTAATTTGCTTATTTTTCCATTTAAAAATAAATTACTCCCCCTCCCAAACCGGCACATCTCTCTTTTGAGAAACATAAACCAAAACACTATTTTCTGTTTTCTCTAGCCAAACACTATTTTCTGATCATCTTATTTGGCCACCACATACAATAACACACACACATAGACATCAAGATTTTTAAATCTAACTCAAATCCAACCCTTAAAATCAAATTCAAACCCAAACCCAAACCCAAAACCAAAATCAAACTCAGACCCAAACCACAAGACCATAATAAAACAAATCCAAACCCCAAAATTAAAATCAAACCTAAACCCAAACCCTAGTCACCAAAACTTAAAATCGGAAACCTAAACCAATGTTAAATAATCATCACCAAATCGAAAACATGGACGAAACCTCACTAAATTGGCTTAAATCTGCATCTTATGACCCGGTTATTGGTTCTCATGTCACTACTAAAATAAATCGTATTATCGACGGCTGAAACAGTCGGTAAACAGTCGGAAAAAGGCTTTAGCGACGGTTTTGTGACGGGAATGATCGTTGGTAAAAAGTTGGTCGGTAATATTCAGCGACGGTTTTCCGACGGCAACTACCGACAGCTTACCGACGGTTCCAATTACCGACGGTATTTACTTATTAAAAATAAATACAAAATAAAAAGAAAAAAATAACCGTCGGTAAGCCGTCGGTATTTCACTAATTTTTCCGACGACTTATTAAAAATAAATAAAAAATAAAATTAAAGAGATACCGTTGGTAGGCCGTCGGTTTGCCGTCGGTAAATACCGACTGTTTTTTACCGTCGGTATTTCATATTTTTCTAGTAGTGTGTTGGTGGGGAAGTAGAGACAAAACGTTGACAGATATGTTGGTTCTTAGTGGTCCAAGGGGGAAAAACATAGACGAAATGAGTGTTGGTGATCGGTGTTGGACGAAATATGTGTTGGTGCTTGGTGCAAGGGAAAGGTGCTTGGTGGTGCATGGGGAAGGTGCAATGGTGGTGGTTGGTCCGATGAAGGGTGGTTGGTTTCAAAGAAAAAGGGGTTGTGGGTATGAAGGGAAGACGCCGACGGTAGGTTTCAAAGAAAGATGTACGATTTTGTTTCCTAGGGTTTAGGTTTTAGGTTTGGTGATAACTATATATTTTTAGTGAGAAAATAAGAAAAAATAGGAAAGAACAAAAATGTCACTCAGATGTTCTTTAACGGTCAGGAACCATTACGTTATGAAAATTCAAACTTTGAGGCTATTTTGGAATCAATAAAACTTTGGGGACCAAATCTAAGGCAAACTTAAAACCACAGCAACCAAGTCCGTAATTTACTCAAAATTAATTATATATAATTGTAGCTAAAAAATATTAACGAGAATTCATGATCTATTTGTGAAGTATTTCATGGAGTTGTGTTTTTCTATGGAAAACATGTAACTTTGTATATAATTGTCAAGAAAAAGTGTGTCATCAGCCACCTTAGATTTGATCAAAATGTCATCAGCCACCTTCATTTCCCTGTATCTTCTTCCACAATCAGTAATAGAAGTTTTCATGTTCATGTTCCATTTCAACAACCTCAGATTCAAGATCAGAACCATAAATGAACTGTTCATGTTCATGTTCCATTTCAATTTGCATACCTGAAAACTTCTCACTTTCATTCACGATATCGTCAAATAGTTTGTAGTTGAAATCTAGATCATCGACTGTTCCTTCTGATACGATTTCTATGTGATACAGAAAAGATAAATGTTGTGAAAAATAATACTGATCAATAAGTGTTTTAATTGTAGAGTGCTGTCCCAGTTTAAAACGAGTTATCAAAAACATTCACCACGCTAGAATATACAGCGATACACGTAACAAAATGGGGGTTAAACAGCTGTTAGATCGAGATCGTTTTAAACTCTATTTTAGATGTTATAAAATACAATCACATGACCATTTAAAGATGGTTGGTTGTCTGTGTGACTGATCAACTACTACTACATCTTCAAATTAAACTTTAATTAAAAGTGTGTTTTGATCATTCAAGTTCCACAGTTTAAAATTAATATAGTTTCATTAAGTCATGTTAGAACTTAATGTATGCCAGATCAAAAGTATATCAAGCATTTAACAGTGATGAAGTAGATGAAATCTTTGATTTTGTTCCAGTAAAAAGAAAACATGCATATTGAAAGTTCCATCATAACAAAAAAAGCAGCTTCATCAGATGATTAAAAAAAGACCAAAAAACCCTTAAAAATAAAAAAAGCTAGAAGCCTTTTAAGATCATGATTCAGTAAAAACACCAAAAAGACATCATCTTCAGATCTGATTACCAGATTTGAGCTCATTCAGAAGACAGATCCCCTCTTTCAACAGGGTCTCCAATTGTGCAACCACCCCAGTACCCTCTTTCAACAACGTTTCTAATTGCGCAACCAACTCAGTACGATATATATTCGATTTGTGGGACACGTCATTCTTGGATATCACAGCATTCTCTTCCAAAACTGGCAGATTTGGATGAACTATTGGCGGTGGGTCTAGAATGAAGCTTGCTAGTGGCTCTTCAGAAATCCCTTTTGAAATAGACCCAACTGGATTAACAGTAGCCAGTGGTTTAAGGCTTGTAGTAGGTGGCTCTACTACAGAAGAATCTTGAGCCACTTTGGTTATTGAAATGTCCAACAGTGCCTGATCAGTTGGCTTAACGATATCTGCAAGTAGATGTAACATTTGTACACCTTTCTCAACAAATGGATCACCCAATGCTGGTGGCTCAAAAGAAGCATTACTATTAACATTTGCAGCCACTTTCGCCTTATCGACACCGAAAGCAGTTTCTGCCTCTTTTCGCTTGGCAACAGCAGGTTCTGCCTCCACTTCTTTTGGCTCAAGAAAAGCGGGTTCCGCCTCCTTCGGCTCAGCGGCAGCAGGTTCCGCCACCTTCGGCTTGGCAACAGCAGGTTCAGCCACCTTCGGCTTGGCAACAGCGGGTTCAGGCTCCTTCGGCTTTAAAACAGCGGGTTCAGCCTCCACTTCTTTTGGCTCAAGAAAAGCGGGTTCCGCCACCTTCGGCTTGGCAACAGCAGGTTCCGCCACCTTCGGCTTGGCAACAGCAGGTTCAGGCACCTTCGGCTTAAAAACAGCGGGTTCAGCCTCCACTTCTTTTGGCTCAAGAAAAGCGGGTTCCGCCACCTTCGGCTTGGCAACAACAGGTTCCGCCACCTTCGGCTTAAAAACAGCGGGTCCAGCCTCCTTATTCGGCTTAACGACAGCGGGCCCAGCCTCCCTCGGCTTAACGACAGCGGGCCCAGCCTCCCTCGGCTTAACGACAGCGGGTCCAGCCTCCCTCGGCTTAACGACAGCGGGTCCAGCCTCCTTATTCGGCTTAACGACAGCGGGTCCAGCCTCCTTATTCGGCTTAACGGCAGCGGGTCCAGCCTCCTTATTCGGCTTAACGGCAGCGGGTCCAGCCTCCTTATTCGGCTTAACGGCAGCGGGTCCAGCCTCCTTATTCGGCTTAACGGCAGCGGGTCCAGCCTCCTTATTCGGCTTAACGGCAGCGGGTCCAGCCTCCTTATTCGGCTTAACGGCAGCAGGTTCAGCCTCCTTATTTGGCTTAACAGCAGCAGGTTCAGCCTCCCTCGGCTTAACGGCAGCAGGTTCAGCCTCCTTATTCGGCTTTACAGCAGCAGGTTCAGCCTCCTTATTCGGCTTTACAGCAGCAGGTTCAGCCTCTTTAATTGGCTTTTCAGCAACAGGTTCAGCCTCCTTATTCGGCTTAACGGCAGCAGGTTCAGCCTCCTTATTCGGCTTAACAGCAGCAGGTTCAGCCTCCTTATTCGGCTTTTCAGCAGCAGGTTCAGCCTCTTTAATTGGCTTTTCAGCAGCAGGTTCAGCCTCTTTTGGCTTACCAACAACAGATTCTGCTTCTTTTCCCTTAGCAACAACAGACTCAAAAACCTGAACATCTTCAGTTCCCACATTCTCCACCAACGTAACTATCTTTGATTCAATCTGACCTACAGATTGAGATTCATCTTTCAAACCCATTTCCAAAACAGCCTCAGCTTTTTCATCTATAACAGCAGCAACCACTTTCTCTTCAAATGCAACAAAAAGTTCAATCAGTAAAACAAAAATAGGCAAAAAATATATGTAAAAGAAACAAATAAAAAAACAACAAAATTCTTGAAATGCTTCTAGCTTCTGGTTTTCTACAAATCTACAAAAAATGATCACCATAAATTCACCTGCAGGATTTGTAGAAGTTGTTTTGTTATCGTTCTTCTTCTTTGCAGCTGCTCTCCTTTTCTTTGGACCAGAAGGCATGTTTGGTTGTGTTTACACTTTTAGATATAGATAGATAGATAGATAGATAGAAAGAAGATCATAGAGAACGTTAATGGAGGAAAAATATGGATTTATAAGAGTGTGAGATGTCTCTTTAAATTTCTTGAAGTAATTATTAAAGTATTGATTATTAGACCCTTCAAGTTTTAAATGAGTTATGTTTGTCTATTCATTTTCTCTTTTTATCACCCCTTTGATAACTCCTATTACAGCTACATATTCATTCACATATTCAAATAGAGTAATTATGTTTACATATATAGTTCAAAAGGCATATCCAGTTTATGTAAATAACCTTTTTATTTCTAACAAGGATCATATGTTTATCCATTTTATGTAAATACAACTTTTTTTATTTTTAACTTATTTGTAAGTTGTTTATGTAGATTAATCTGACTCTATAGATTGGTAAGATATTTGTTTGGGAGTGTTTTTTCACAGGTGTAATGAGTGTGTTTTTTAATTGGGAGGGGTAAAAGCTTACTGAGTAAGCCACTTTTTATATCATTAATTCACTACTAAACAATCATATATAGTTTACTGAATATTATGTGAGTCTTATTAAGCTCATTAAAGCTGCTAACAATGAGACCCTCACCCCCCTTGGACGTTGTGGTGGATCCAGAATTTTATGTCGTTGGCACAAAAAGGTTACTATTATGTGAGTCTTATTAAGCTCATTAAAGTTGCCAACAAAGAGACTCTCACCCCCCTGCACCTTGTGGTGGATCGAGAATTTTATGCCGTTGGCACAAAAAGGTTACTATAAACGTAAAATAAAATAAAGACTAATAAAAACTTATTTTAAAATAAAATATAAATAATCGTTGAAAGGTGTATTTTCACCGTTTTGGATAAAAAGTATTAACGAGGATTCATGTAACACCCCGGATTTTCGTTTGGTTTTGAGAGTTTGTAAAGAAGAAAATAAGAGGATGGTTCTGTCTACAGGGCGCACGGGTCGTGCGCCATCCTTCAGGAAATGCGCACGGGTCGTGCGCATGAAACAGTGTGCGGGTCAGTAGAACAGTGTGCTGTGTTGGGAGGTGTGCAAATCCTTGACTAAATATCTCATTTGGATGAGATTTTCTAAAAATCTCAGGATCTTTCTTTCTCTCTCTTCTTTTCTCTCTTTTTCTTATCCGATCTTCAAGGCTCGTTTGGTTGCTAGTTTCCGGTGTTTCTAGCGAGGGGTCGGTGTTTTAAGCTTCACCTCTACGTCGTGATCGTTATCTGGTTTTCCGGGTTTTATTCTGAAAACCTACCGGTGAGTTCCTACTATCATTTTACAAACTTTATACATGTCAAAACTCTTATTTGTGAAATTTGAAGTATTTCTACGGTATGATTCTATGATCTCTACATTTTGTTATAAATGAAGTTTTTGGTGAATCTCGGGGTTCCCGGTCAGTTTTGACCAAAATGACGAGTTCCGCCCTATTGAAGTAAAATGATGTTTTACTTACACATTACGTGATTATGTAAAAAGAATGTTTATGAACTCATTTTAATGATTTTCATTCTTACCAGAAGTTGAACTGGAAGTAGCATTTTGTTTATAAAATGTACTTGTAACCATATGTTTATTTATGGTTGGTCACATATGTTGTTGTGACGAGTCCTTACCATTTCTAGTGGATCCCTAGGTTTTGGAGTAGACTGTTTTGTTGGGAGGTTACATTCCCCAAATTTGTAGCTATGGATCACATGTTCCTCGGGGGCAACTTGGTACGGTTATGTGAGGCCGGATACTAGCCATGGTTCATGGTGATCCTAGCGAAGGAGTATACCTTGGTTTTGCGCTTGGGGCTTGATCTCACGTTGAAGCACGGACTTTGTGATTTGTATCTGCGGATTCCAATTGGTTTAGCTCGTAACTCGGTTTGTTGGCCTAACTTTGTGTTTCGTCACTCTCCTTGGTAAAATGGTCCTTTTATCACCGTTTAAGAGTTTTGGACCGAAGAGGCCCGGTTGTGGTGAAATGTTATCTTTACGAACCAAACCTTTATGAAAAGATTCTTTATGATACTGATGTTTTATATCTTTTGAGCTTTATAAACTGTATGTTCTCACCAGGCTTTATAGTCTGACACTTTTTCTCAAATGATGTGTATAACAGGTTTCCATTAGCGGTGGGTGCCGGGGTTTTTGGAGAGACGAGTTTTGAGTCTCGAGGTTTTTGGAGATAATTTTAGTATTGATGTTGGGCATTGTTAAGTCCCATTCTTTTGATGCAATCCCTGTATAGAATTGTAAAGTCTTAAGGACTGATCCCATTTATGGGAAGTTAATGGATTTACTTTCGTCACATTGTCCGATTTCCAGGTTTTAATTTACTCTGATTTTGAGGTTGTTACAAGTTGGTATCAGAGCTCTAGTTTAAGCGAACTAGGCATGAATGTAACATGTCTAGACTTAGACTGAGTATGCTAAGAATTGATCCGCGAGATTTGGGTAGAGCTCTTAAGATGGGTTAGTCTTAGAGTTGACGGAAAGTACGTTTATCAGGCGTTGTAGTAGTGGTGATAAGAACCGTTATGTGTTGTATGTTCATAATTTCACTTAGCTAATGTTATTATGAGGATACTGTACGTAAGAGTGCTTGAATTACTGTTAATATGACAATTGGTAATGTGGTAGTACGTTTCCTTTGTGTTTATTCAATCTCTCTCTGATCTCTGTCTCTGTTCTGTGAAATAGTTCAGTATGGTGAATACGCGTGGTAGACCGCGTACTCGTGTTGACGGACTGGAAGCGATAGCCTCCACAGCTGATCAGCCAGAAAGAGTTGAGGTCGTCGTGCGTCCGCCAGTTCAACAAATACTAGGTGGGGGCCAGAGGTCATTCCGCGTGTGGACCTGTCTTCGTCCCACCCAGTAATCAGGGATGCTAGTTCCCCGTCTGAGATGATGGCCATCATGATGTTGGCAATGAGGGAAGAGATGGCAAAGCAACAAGAGTTTCTGCTAAAAGTGATTGAGGACCGTGATGTGAACAATCGTAGAAGTGAGACGGTTGTGGAAAACATCGTAGCAGGTTCTGGAGGCGTTGGTACAGGGGTCAGGGCTGAGGAGAACAGGATTGTTGGTGCTCCGGGAGGTAGGAAAAGTTGTTCCTACAAATCCTTTCTGGGTTGCGGACCACCAGAGTTCTCTGGTTCCGACGACCCAATCTTGTGTGTGAAGTGGATCCGAGCGGTGGAGCAAGCTTTTGGCTCTTCCGAATGCGGTGATGATCAGAGGGTGCGGTTCGGTACCCAATTGCTGAGGGACACTGCACTCATCTGGTGGAATATCATCCAATCCACTCTATCTCCTGAAGTGTTGGCCCAGTTGTCTTGGGCCGAGTTCAAAAAGAAGCTGCTAGAAGAGTTCTGCAACGAGAGGACCATGGACCGAATTGAGAAAGAATTCCGGTCCTTGGTAAAGGGAAGTCTGACGGTGAGGGAGTACACACGTCAGTTTATGGAGAAGCTTGGTCTGGTGGGGCATGCTACCCCAACAGAGAAGGATAAGATGAAGGCCTATCTGAATGGCCTACCTGCGGACATGCAATCGATGGTCCATAATTTCAAAGCTTCTAACCTCCGAGAGATGGTGGAGGAAGCTCAATTCATGGAAGAGATGTTTGCGAAGGGCAAAACTGAGAAGGCAGTGGTGGTGCCTGAAAAGAGAAAGTGGGAGAACAGTTCAGTACCTCCCAAGCGGACCCGACCTTTTGTCGGAAACCGCAACTTCAGCAGTTATCAGGAAGCTAAGTGGTGCCCGAGGTGTCGAACCAAGCATCACGGTAACTGTTACAACAATTCACAAGTTTGCTATAAGTGTGGGAAGCCCGGTCATACTGTCAGAGATTGCCCGGTCAGTGGAATCGTCTGTTACGAGTGTAAGGCACCGGGGCATGTAAAGAGAGATTGCCCGAAGCTTGTGTCGGGTAGCGCGCCAGCAAGGAAGGAGAACCCTCCTAAGGTTCCGGGTCAAGCATTTCAGATGACGGCCGAAGAGGCTAGAGCATCCGCTGATGTGGTATCGGGTACTTTTCTTATAAACTCTGTACCTGCTCGTATTTTGTTCGATACGGGTGCTAGTTTCTCTTTCGTATCTGAATTGTTCCGTCAGAAAATTGCTATGCCCACTACTAGTCTTGAGGATGCATTAGTGGTAGAAATAGTCGATGGTAGTCAAGTTCTGATCCACGAGGTTCTGAGGCAGTGTACTCTTGGTATCGAAGGGAAAGAATTTTCGATCGATCTATTACCGATGTTAATCGGGGGTTTCGATGTGGTAATCGGTATGGATTGGTTTTCAAACAATCAGGCCGAGTTCGTGTGTTCCAAGAAGATGATTCGACTTCCCAACCTCTCTGGAGAGGTCGTGGTCATCTATGGTGAAAAGAGGAAGGGTGAAGTGGCAATTATCACAATGGCGAGAGCACGCAAGTGTTTAATAAAGGGATGTTCGTCTTTCCTAGCCTATGTGATCGATGCTAAGTTAGAGAAATCAAAGCTGGAAGATGTGAAGATCGTGCGTGAGTTTCTAGATATCTTTCCGGACGACTTGCCCGGGTTGCCACCCGATCGTCAGGTAGAGTTTCGGATTGATCTTGTGCCTGGCGCAGCACCGATCGCTAAGGCACCTTATCGTTTAGCGCCATCGGAGATGCAAGAAATGGTAGCACAACTCCAGGAGCTATTTGAGAAGGGATTCATAAGACCGAGTTCGTCACCTTGGGGAGCTCCGGTCTTATTTGTCAAGAAGAAGGATGGCACAATGAGAATGTGCATTGACTATCGTGAGTTGAACAAAGCTACAATGAAGAACAGGTATCCGCTTCCGAGAATAGACGACTTGTTCGATCAACTTCAAGGAGCGGGTTGTTTCTCCAAAATCGACTTACGATCAGGTTATCACCAAGTGAAGGTAAGAGAAGAAGATGTTCCGAAGACGGCTTTCAGAACGCGTTACGGCCATTATGAGTTCCTTGTAATGCCTTTTGGCCTGACGAACGCACCAGCAGTGTTTATGGACTTGATGAATAGAGCGTGCCGACCTTTCCTCGACAAGTCGGTCATTGTATTCATTGATGACATACTAGTGTACTCCAAGAGTGAGTCGGAACACGAACAGCATCTACGTGAGGTTCTGGAAGTGTTGAGAAGAGAAAGATTGTACGCCAAGTTTTTCCAAGTGCGACTTTTGGCTTAAAGAAGTACAATTTCTGGGGCACGTAGTCACTCGAGAAGGAGTGAAAGTAGATCCCTCCAAGATTGAAGCTATGATGAATTGGGAGCCTCCTAAGAGTCCGTCCGAGATCCGAAGTTTCTTGGGTCTGGCAGGATACTACAGGAGATTCATTCAAGACTTTTCCAAGATCGCTTCTTCCCTGACAGTTCTGACTCGGAAGAATGTGAAGTTTGAATGGACCGAAACCCAAGAGAAGGCGTTCCGAATCCTTCAAAAGAAGTTGTGTGAAGCTCCGATCTTGACACTACCTGAAGGGTCGGAAGATTTCGTGGTTTACAGCGACGCTTCAAAGATGGGATTGGGTTGTGTGTTGATGCAACGAGGCAAGGTAATCGCTTATGCCTCGAGACAGCTTAAGATACACGAGCAGAATTATCCAACTCATGATCTGGAGTTAGCAGCGGTGGTGTTCGCCTTGAAGCTTTTGCGACATTACCTTTACGGCACGAAGTGCACTCTATACACGGATCACAAGAGCCTGAAGTATGTCTTTGATCAGAAAGAGCTGAATATGAGGCAAAGGAGGTGGCTCGAGTTACTGAAAGATTATGACTGTGGATTGCTTTACCATCCAGGTAAGGCGAACGTGGTGGCCGATGCGCTAAGTCGGAAGGACTATAGCGGGAGTATTCGAGCTACCCATTCGATAATCGAGCTAGTATCTAGCCTTGTTGAGAAGATCAAGGCATCACAGGTGGAAGCACTGTTAGAAGAGAATCTCAAAGAAGAAGTCATGACCAAACAACGTTTACTCTTGACGGAAGATAGCCGTAGAGTGAAACTGTTCAGCGGTCGTGTGTGGGTGCCCAAGATAGGGGGTAACCGTGAGCTGTTGCTAGAAGATGCACACAAGTCCAAGTATTCCATACATCCGGGAAGCACAAAGATGTACAGGGACTTGAAGTTGCACTATTGGTGGCCGGTAATGAAGCTCGATGTGGCACGTTACGTTGAGCGTTGTGTGACGTGTTCGCAAGTTAAGGCCGAACATCAGAGACCATATGGGAGTCTTCAGTCTTTAGAGATTCCCGAATGGAAATGGGAGCATATCACCATGGACTTCGTGACGAAGTTGCCTAAAACTCTTCGAGGTCACGATACCATTTGGGTGATAGTTGATAGATTGACAAAGAGCGCTCATTTCTTGGCTATGCGCGAGACTCTACCGATGGATAAGTTAGCGAAGCTTTATATCGATGAGGTGGTCTCGAGACACGGCATACCATTGTCGATCGTGTCGGATCGCGACAGTCGGTTCACTTCAAACTTTTGGGATGGATTTCAGAAAGAGCTTGGTACTCGAGTGAAGTTGAGTACGGCTTACCATCCGCAAACCGACGGGCAGAGCGAGCGGACGATCCAAACTTTGGAAGACATGTTGAGGTCTTGTGTCATCGATTTCGGGGGCGGTTGGGACTCTCACCTGCCTTTGGTAGAATTTGCCTACAACAACAGCTACCACTCGAGTATCGGCATGGCACCCTTTGAGGCTTTGTATGGGCGAAAGTGTCGGACTCCCGTATGCTGGCTTGAAGTGGGAGAAAAGCAGTTCGCTGGACCTGAGATCGTGCAAGAGACTGCCGATAAGGTCAAGTGCATTCGTGAAAGAATGAAAGCGGCTCAAGATCGTCAGAAGAGTTATGCCGATAAGAAGAGACGGCCGATGGAATTCCAAGTAGGCGACCGTGTTATGCTTAAAGTGTCGCCATGGAAAGGCATTATACGGTTCGGAAAACGTGGGAAGTTGAGTCCCCGTTTCCTCGGACCTTTCAAAGTGCTTAAACGGGTGGGTTTGCAAGCCTACCAGTTGGAACTGCCACCGGAGTTAAGTAGAATACACAATACGTTTCATGTTTGCTACCTCCGGAAATGTTTGGCGGTAGAAGACAGCGTCATTCCCCTTTCAGAGTTAAGGGTTGACGAAGGAAACCGTTGTGTGGAAGAACCTGACGCCATCTTAGAGAGAAAGTCTAAGAAGTTGCGTCATAAAGAAGTCATTTTGGTCAAGGTGCAGTGGAAGCATCACCGGGGAGCAAATGTGACGTGGGAAGCCGAGGAGGATATGAAGCGAAGATATCCTCACCTTTTTGAGTAGTTGGAATTTCGGGGATAAAATCATTCCCAAGTTGGGGAGGATTGTAACACCCCGAATTTTCGTTTGGTTTTGAGAGTTTGTAAAGAAGAAAAGAAGAGGATGGTTCTGTCTACAGGGCGCACGGGTCGTGCGCCATCCTTCAGGAAATGTGCACGGGTCGTGCGCATGAAACAGTGTGCGGGTCAGTAGAGAACGCACGGGCCGTGCGCCCTCCCCTTTGGAAAACGCACGGGCCGTGCGCTGTGTTGGGAGGTGTGCAAATCCTTGGCTAAATATCTCATTTGGATGAGATTTTCTAAAAATCTCAGGATCTTTCTTTCTCTCTCTTGTTTTCTCTCTTTTTCTTATCCGATCTTCAAGGCTCGTTTGGTTGTTAGTTTCCGGTGTTTCTAGCGAGGGGTCGGTGTTTTAAGCTTCACCTCTACGTCGTGATCGTTATCTGGTTTTCCGGGTTTTATTCTGAAAACCTACCGGTGAGTTCCTACTATCATTTTACAAACTTTATACATGTCAAAACTCTTATTTGCGAAATCTGAAGTATTTCTACGGTATGATTTTATGATCTCTACATTTTGTTATAAATGAAGTTTTTGGTGAATCTCGGGGTTCCCGGTCAGTTTTGACCAAAATGACGGGTTCCGCCCTATTGAAGTAAAATGATGTTTTACTTACACATTACGTGATTATGTAAAAAGAATGTTTATGAACTCATTTTAATGATTTTCATTCTTACCAGAAGTTGAACTGGAAGTAGCATTTTGTTTATAAAATGTACTTGTAACCATATGTTTATTTATGGTTGGTCACATATGTTGTTGTGACGAGTCCTTACCATTTCTAGTGGATCCCTAGGTTTTGGAGTAGACTGTTTTGTTGGGAGGTTACATTCCCCAAATTTGTAGCTATGGATCACATGTTCCTCGGGGGAAACTTGGTACGGTTATGTGAGGCCGGATACTAGCCATGGTTCATGGTGATCCTAGCGAAGGAGTATACCTTGGTTTTGCGCTTGGGGCTTGATCTCACGTTGAAGCACGGACTTTGTGATTCGTATCCGCGGATTCTAATTGGTTTAGCTCGTAACTCGGTTTGTTGGCCTAACTTTGTGTTTCGTCACTCTCCTTGGTAAAATGGTCCTTTTATCATCGTTTAAGAGTTTTGGACCGAAGAGGCCCGGTTGTGGCGAAATGTTATCTTTACGAACCAAACCTTTATGAAAAGATTCTTTATGATACTAATGTTTTATATCTTTTGAGCTTTATAAACTATATGTTCTCACAAGGCTTTATAGTCTGACACTTTTTCTCAAATGATGTGTATAACAGGTTTCCATTAGCGGTGGGTGCCGGGGTTTTTGGAGAGACGAGTTTTGAGTCTCGAGGTTTTTGGAGATAATTTTAGTATTGATGTTGGGCATTGTTAAGTCCCATTCTTTTGATGCAATCCCTGTATAGAATTGTAAAGTCTTAAGGACTGATCCCATTTATGGGAAATTAATGGATTTACTTTCGTCACATTGTCCGATTTCCAGGTTTTAATTTACTCTGATTTTGAGGTTGTTACAAGTTGGTATCAGAGCTCTAGTTTAAGCGAACTAGGCATGAATGTAACATGTCTAGACTTAGACTGAGTATGCTAAGAATTGATCCGCGAGATTTGGGTAGAGCTCTTAAGATGGGTTAGTCTTAGAGTTGACGGAAAGTACGTTTATCAGGCGTTGTAGTAGTGGTGACAAGAACCGTTATGTGTTGTATGTTCATAATTTCACTTAGCTAATGTTATTATGAGGATACTGTACGTAAGAGTGCTTGAATTACTGTTAATATGACAATTGGTAATGTGGTAGTACGTTTCTTTTGTGTTTATTCAATCTCTCTATGATCTCTGTCTCTGTTCTGTGAAACAGTTCAGTATGGTGAATACGCGTGGTAGACCGCGTACTCGTGTTGACGGACTGGAAGCGATAGCCTCCACAGCTGATCAGCCAGAAGGAGTTGAGGTCGTCGTGCGTCCGCCAGTTCAACAAATACTAGGTGGGGGCCAGAGGTCATTCCGCGTGTGGACCTGGCTTCGTCCCACACAGTAATCAGGGATGCTAGTTTCCCGTCTGAGATGATGGCCATCATGATGTTGGCAATGAGGGAAGAGATGGCAAAGCAGCAAGAGTTTCTGCTAAAAGTGATTGAGGACCGTGATGTGAACAATCGTAGAAGTGAGACGGTTGTGGAAAACATCGTAGCAGGTTCTGGAGGCGTTGGTACAGGGGTCATGGCTGAGGAGAACAGGATTGTTGGTGCTCCGGGAGGTAGGAAAAGTTGTTCCTACAAATCCTTTCTGGGTTGCGGACCACCAGAGTTCTCTGGTTCCGACGACCCAATCTTGTGTGTGAAGTGGATCCGAGCGGTGGAGCAAGCTTTTGGCTCTTCCGAATGCGGTGATGATCAGAGGGTGCGGTTCGGTACCCAATTGCTGAGGGACACTGCACTCATCTGGTGGAATATCATCCAATCCACTCTATCTCCTGAAGTGTTGGCCCAGTTGTCTTGGGCCGAGTTCAAAAAGAAGCTGCTAGAAGAGTTCTGCAACGAGAGGACCATGGACCGAATTGAGAAAGAATTCCGGTCCTTGGTAAAGGGAAGTCTGACGGTGAGGGAGTACACACGTCAGTTTATGGAGAAGCTTGGTCTGGTGGGGCATGCTACCCCAACAGAGAAGGATAAGATGAAGGCCTATCTGAATGGCCTACCTGCGGACATGCAATCGATGGTCCATAATTTCAAAGCTTCTAACCTCCGAGAGATGGTGGAGGAAGCTCAATTCATGGAAGAGATGTTTGCGAAGGGCAAAACTGAGAAGGCAGTGGTGGTGCCTGAAAAGAGAAAGTGGGAGAACAGTTCAGTACCTCCCAAGCGGACCCGACCTTTTGTCGGAAACCGCAACTTCAGCAGTTATCAGGAAGCTAAGTGGTGCCCGAGGTGTCGAACCAAGCATCACGGTAACTGTTACAACAATTCACAAGTTTGCTATAAGTGTGGGAAGCCCGGTCATACTGTCAGAGATTGCCCGGTCAGTGGAATCGTCTGTTACGAGTGTAAGGCACCGGGGCATGTAAAGAGAGATTGCCCGAAGCTTGTGTCGGGTAGCGCGCCAGCAAGGAAGGAGAACCCTCCTAAGGTTCCGGGTCAAGCATTTCAGATGACGGCCGAAGAGGCTAGAGCATCCGCTGATGTGGTATCGGGTACTTTTCTTATAAACTCTGTACCTGCTCGTATTTTGTTCGATACGGGTGCTAGTTTCTCTTTCGTATCTGAATTGTTCCGTCAGAAAATTGCTATGCCCACTACTAGTCTTGAGGATGCATTAGTGGTAGAAATAGTCGATGGTAGTCAAGTTCTGATCCACGAGGTTCTGAGGCAGTGTACTCTTGGTATCGAAGGGAAAGAATTTTCGATCGATCTATTACCGATGTTAATCGGGGGTTTCGATGTGGTAATCGGTATGGATTGGTTGTCAAACAATCAGGCCGAGTTCGTGTGTTCCAAGAAGATGATTCGACTTCCCAACCTCTCTGGAGAGGTCGTGGTCATCTATGGTGAAAAGAGGAAGGGTGAAGTGGCAATTATCACAATGGCGAGAGCACGCAAGTGTTTAATAAAGGGATGTTCGTCTTTCCTAGCCTATGTGATCGATGCTAAGTTAGAGAAATCAAAGCTGGAAGATGTGAAGATCGTGCGTGAGTTTCTAGATATCTTTCCGGACGACTTGCCCGGGTTGCCACCCGATCGTCAGGTAGAGTTTCGGATTGATCTTGTGTCTGGCGCAGCACCGATCGCTAAGGCACCTTATCGTTTAGCGCCATCGGAGATGCAAGAAATGGTAGCACAACTCCAGGAGCTATTTGAGAAGGGATTCATAAGACCGAGTTCGTCACCTTGGGGAGCTCCGGTCTTATTTGTCAAGAAGAAGGATGGCACAATGAGAATGTGCATTGACTATCGTGAGTTGAACAAAGCTACAATGAAGAACAGGTATCCGCTTCCGAGAATAGACGACTTGTTCGATCAACTTCAAGGAGCGGGTTGTTTCTCCAAAATCGACTTACGATCAGGTTATCACCAAGTGAAGGTAAGAGAAGAAGATGTTCCGAAGACGGCTTTCAGAACGCATTACGGCCATTATGAGTTCCTTGTAATGCCTTTTGGCCTGACGAACGCACCAGCAGTGTTTATGGACTTGATGAATAGAGCGTGCCGACCTTTCCTCGACAAGTCGGTCATTGTATTCATTGATGACATACTAGTGTACTCCAAGAGTGAGTCGGAACACGAACAGCATCTACGTGAGGTTCTGGAAGTGTTGAGAAGAGAAAGATTGTACGCCAAGTTTTCCAAGTGCGACTTTTGGCTTAAAGAAGTACAATTTCTGGGGCACGTAGTCACTCGAGAAGGAGTGAAAGTAGATCCCTCCAAGATTGAAGCTATGATGAATTGGGAGCCTCCTAAGAGTCCGTCCGAGATCCGAAGTTTCTTGGGTCTGGCAGGATACTACAGGAGATTCATTCAAGACTTTTCCAAGATCGCTTCTTCCCTGACAGTTCTGACTCGGAAGAATGTGAAGTTTGAATGGACCGAAACCCAAGAGAAGGCGTTCCGAATCCTTCAAAAGAAGTTGTGTGAAGCTCCGATCTTGACACTACCTGAAGGGTCGGAAGATTTCGTGGTTTACAGCGACGCTTCAAAGATGGGATTGGGTTGTGTGTTGATGCAACGAGGCAAGGTAATCGCTTATGCCTCGAGACAGCTTAAGATACACGAGCAGAATTATCCAACTCATGATCTGGAGTTAGCAGCGGTGGTGTTCGCCTTGAAGCTTTTGCGACATTACCTTTACGGCACGAAGTGCACTCTATACACGGATCACAAGAGCCTGAAGTATGTCTTTGATCAGAAAGAGCTGAATATGAGGCAAAGGAGGTGGCTCGAGTTACTGAAAGATTATGACTGTGGATTGCTTTACCATCCAGGTAAGGCGAACGTGGTGGCCGATGCGCTAAGTCGGAAGGACTATAGCGGGAGTATTCGAGCTACCCATTCGATAATCGAGCTAGTATCTAGCCTTGTTGAGAAGATCAAGGCATCACAGGTGGAAGCACTGTTAGAAGAGAATCTCAAAGAAGAAGTCATGACCAAACAACGTTTACTCTTGACGGAAGATAGCCGTAGAGTGAAACTGTTCAGCGGTCGTGTGTGGGTGCCCAAGATAGGGGGTAACCGTGAGCTGTTGCTAGAAGATGCACACAAGTCCAAGTATTCCATACATCCGGGAAGCACAAAGATGTACAGGGACTTGAAGTTGCACTATTGGTGGCCGGTAATGAAGCTCGATGTGGCACGTTACGTTGAGCGTTGTGTGACGTGTTCGCAAGTTAAGGCCGAACATCAGAGACCATATGGGAGTCTTCAGTCTTTAGAGATTCCCGAATGGAAATGGGAGCATATCACCATGGACTTCGTGACGAAGTTGCCTAAAACTCTTCGAGGTCACGATACCATTTGGGTGATAGTTGATAGATTGACAAAGAGCGCTCATTTCTTGGCTATGCGCGAGACTCTACCGATGGATAAGTTAGCGAAGCTTTATATCGATGAGGTGGTCTCGAGACACGGCATACCATTGTCGATCGTGTCGGATCGCGACAGTCGGTTCACTTCAAACTTTTGGGATGGATTTCAGAAAGAGCTTGGTACTCGAGTGAAGTTGAGTACGGCTTACCATCCGCAAACCGACGGGCAGAGCGAGCGGACGATCCAAACTTTGGAAGACATGTTGAGGTCTTGTGTCATCGATTTCGGGGGCGGTTGGGACTCTCACCTGCCTTTGGTAGAATTTGCCTACAACAACAGCTACCACTCGAGTATCGGCATGGCACCCTTTGAGGCTTTGTATGGGCGAAAGTGTCGGACTCCCGTATGCTGGCTTGAAGTGGGAGAAAAGCAGTTCGCTGGACCTGAGATCGTGCAAGAGACTGCCGATAAGGTCAAGTGCATTCGTGAAAGAATGAAAGCGGCTCAAGATCGTCAGAAGAGTTATGCCGATAAGAAGAGACGGCCGATGGAATTCCAAGTAGGCGACCGTGTTATGCTTAAAGTGTCGCCATGGAAAGGCATTATACGGTTCGGAAAACGTGGGAAGTTGAGTCCCCGTTTCCTCGGACCTTTCAAAGTGCTTAAACGGGTGGGTTTGCAAGCCTACCAGTTGGAACTGCCACCGGAGTTAAGTAGAATACACAATACGTTTCATGTTTGCTACCTCCGGAAATGTTTGGCGGTAGAAGACAGCGTCATTCCCCTTTCAGAGTTAAGGGTTGACGAAGGAAACCGTTGTGTGGAAGAACCTGACGCCATCTTAGAGAGAAAGTCTAAGAAGTTGCGTCATAAAGAAGTCATTTTGGTCAAGGTGCAGTGGAAGCATCACCGGGGAGCAAATGTGACGTGGGAAGCCGAGGAGGATATGAAGCGAAGATATCCTCACCTTTTTGAGTAGTTGGAATTTCGGGGACAAAATCATTCCCAAGTTGGGGAGGATTGTAACACCCCGAATTTTCGTTTGGTTTTGAGAGTTTGTAAAGAAGAAAAGAAGAGGATGGTTCTGTCTACAGGGCGCACGGGTCGTGCGCCAACCTTCAGGAAATGCGCACGGGTCGTGCGCATGAAACAGTGTGCGGGTCAGTAGAGAACGCACGGGCCGTGCGCCCTCCCCTTTGGAAAACGCACGGGCCGTGCGCTGTGTTGGGAGGTGTGCAAATCCTTGGCTAAATATCTCATTTGGATGAGATTTTCTAAAAATCTCAGGATCTTTCTTTCGCTCTCTTCTTTTCTCTCTTTTTCTTATCCGATCTTCAAGGCTCGTTTGGTTGCTAGTTTCCGGTGTTTCTAGCGAGGGGTCGGTGTTTTAAGCTTCACCTCTACGTCGTGATCGTTATCTGGTTTTCCGGGTTTTATTCTGAAAACCTACCGGTGAGTTCCTACTATCATTTTACAAACTTTATACATGTCAAAACTCTTATTTGCGAAATCTGAAGTATTTCTACGGTATGATTTTATGATCTCTACATTTTGTTATAAATGAAGTTTTTGGTGAATCTCGGGGTTCCCGATCAGTTTTGACCAAAATGACGGGTTCCGCCCTATTGAAGTAAAATGATGTTTTACTTACACATTACGTGATTATGTAAAAAGAATGTTTATGAACTCATTTTAATGATTTTCATTCTTACCAGAAGTTGAACTGGAAGTAGCATTTTGTTTATAAAATGTACTTGTAACCATATGTTTATTTATGGTTGGTCACATATGTTGTTGTGACGAGTCCTTACCATTTCTAGTGGATCCCTAGGTTTTGGAGTAGACTGTTTTGTTGGGAGGTTACATTCCCCAAATTTGTAGCTATGGATCACATGTTCCTCGGGGGCAACTTGGTACGGTTATGTGAGGTCGGATACTAGCCATGGTTCATGGTGATCCTAGCGAAGGAGTATACCTTGGTTTTGCGCTTGGGGCTTGATCTCACGTTGAAGCACGGACTTTGTGATTCGTATCCGCGGATTCCAATTGGTTTAGCTCGTAACTCGGTTTGTTGGCCTAACTTTGTGTTTCGTCACTCTCCTTGGTAAAATGGTCCTTTTATCACCGTTTAAGAGTTTTGGACCGAAGAGGCCCGGTTGTGGCGAAATGTTATCTTTACGAACCAAACCTTTATGAAAAGATTCTTTATGATACTGATGTTTTATATCTTTTGAGCTTTATAAACTGTATGTTCTCACCAGGCTTTATAGTCTGACACTTTTTCTCAAATGATGTGTATAACAGGTTTCCATTAGCGGTGGGTGCCGGGGTTTTTGGAGAGACGAGTTTTGAGTCTCGAGGTTTTTGGAGATAATTTTAGTATTGATGTTGGGCATTGTTAAGTCCCATTCTTTTGATGCAATCCCTGTATAGAATTGTAAAGTCTTAAGGACTGATCCCATTTATGGGAAGTTAATGGATTTACTTTCGTCACATTGTCCGATTTCCAGGTTTTAATTTACTCTGATTTTGAGGTTGTTACAATTCATGATCTATATGTTAAGTGTTTTATGGGTTGTTTTTTCTCTGGATGATCAACTATGTGACGACATAAAGAATGTCCAAAACAAAGCTTAAATGAAATAAAATTGAATCTCAAAGTAGTTTTATTCAAGTAAGAGCATCTCCAACAGCATTGCTATAATTTCTCTAAAATAGAGAATTAAAAATGAAAATCTCTAAAAAGTATTACATTCATCTCCAACATATTTGCTATTTTAGATATTTTAAAACAAGTTATATTATTATAAGAGCATCTCCAACAACATTGCTATAATTTCTCTAAAATAGAGAACCAAAAATGAAAATCTCTAAAAAGTATTACATTCATCTCCAACAGATTTGCTATTTTAGAGATTTTAAAACAACTTATAGAGCATCTCCAACAGCATTTCTAATTTTTTTCTAAAATAGAGAATGGAAAGTCAAAATCTCTAAAAACATTTTTTTCTAACTCCAACAGCTTTTCTATTTTAGATAATCAATCATTATTTATATTATTATAATATTACATAATTTATCATCCCAATACATTTTTAAAAAAAAATAAAATAAAATGTTAAAAATTGAATCTTATTGGTTAGATTGATTAAAATAATAGTTTCTCTCTCTACTTTAGGGATTATAGAGATTTCTCTATATTTAGAGATTTTTTGTCCTTTCTCTATTTTAGCAAACCTTTTAGCAAAGTTGTTGGAGAGAAATAACAAAGAAAAAGTCATTTTTTTCTATTATAGCAATATTGTTGGAGATGCTCTTATAATATTCTATAATTTATCATCCCAATACACTTTTTAAAAAAATCTTAATATAAAATAATAAAGAGTGAATTTCATTGGTGGAATTGAATAAAATAATCATTTCTCTCTCCTACCATCAAGTTTTAGAGAATTCTCTAAACTTGGAAAATTTTCAACTTTTCTCTATTATAACAAACAAGATAGCAAAGCTGTTAGAGAAGTTTAGAGAACAAAAACTCATTTTTTTTCTATTTTAGCTTTGCTGTTGGAGATGTTGTAATATTTTATAATTTATCATTCCAATACACTTTTTAAAAAAATCTTAATATAAAATAATAAAAAGTGAATTTCATTGGTGGGATTGAATAAAATAATCATTTCTCTCTCCTACCATCAAGTTTTAGAAAATTTTCTAAACTTGAAAACTTTTCACTATTATAGCAAACAAGATAGCAAAGCTGTTGGAGTGGTTTAGAGAACAAAAGCTCGTTTTTTCTATTTTAGCAATGTTTTTTTTTGGAGAGGGTATCCCAGACCACATTGGGCCCAGACTAATCCCTGGCAATTTGGGCCGAAGCCCGACTGCTAAAGCATGCAGCCCGGGTTCGAAGCCCCCGTACCTCCAGGATGCGTCCCCCAGGGTTCGAACATGAGACCGCTACTAGCAAGTTCACATGCCTTACCACTAGGCTAACACCCCTTTGGTTTAGCAATGTTGTTGGAGAAAGGTTGTCCCCAGTACATGCGATCTATAAATTAAAGGGTTTTTTTATTTATAATTGAATAAAATTATCTTGTCTTAAATTCTCGATCAAGTCTGATTTTGATTCATTAATCACATTAATACACATCATCAAATGTAGCTCAGTTGGCAAAGGGGTGAAGTGATTTTGTCCAAATATAAGACAGGTCATGGTTCGATCCCAGTGGCTGCATTTATGTGACGATTTGAGTCCATATCACTAACTTCATTAAAAGTCTATTAGGATGAGGGACATCTACGGGAAATTGATAGGTGTTAATTTATTAATCCTATTCACATCATTTTTATGTTGTCTTGAACTAATTTTTAGTTCTCCATTGAGTCATTTCTCCTCTTTTATTGCATTTACTTGAATTATGGAGTTTGATGTTTGTGGTGTGAAACTAACTTCAATTTGATGCAAAAAGCTTGAAAAATAACATTGATCCTACACTATCCTGCAGGGTTGTTTGTTGGACAGGATGCAGTAGGCTAGCTGCAGCAGGACGGAGTTTTGGACTTGAGGAGCATCTTGGGCCAGATTTGGGCTGAGTTTTTGGGCTACAGATTTTGGGGTCTTATTTGGGCTTTCTATTTAACACTTTGGTCTTTAGTTTATGAACATTTTTGGGTTCCCTTTATGCACATCTTGGGCCCCAAGTTTCTTTTTGGCTATAAATATGTAGCATAAATTAACAATTAGAGATCATAAAAAAAATCAACAATCAAACATTATCACAATCTAGTCTTTTGTTTGGTTACAATCATTTGGAGAGAAACGCTTAGCAAGCTTTTTGTTTACTTGCTAATTTTGTGTCATGAAGACCTTTTGTTCATCCATTTATGTAATGGTGTTTGAAGTTTTTGATATTCAAAGTTTCTTGTGTTTATATCTACACTTTGGCTACTCTTATTTCTGACGGTTTTCTTACTTTGGATGTGCATCCCAATTTTACTTCTAATATAAGCTTAAAGTGCGATTCATCATTTTGGATTTATATCTAAAAATGGTTCGAAGCTTATATCTTGATGGTAGAGTTGTTTGAAGCTCCAAATGGTTAAAAATCGTTTCCATCATTTTTCTCGTGCAAAAATCTCTAGGTTAATCTTTGATTTTTAAAGAAAGCTTTGATATAGTTTTACGTTGGATTTTATATTCCAATTTTGATTCGTGATTGTTTTCACTAAAAATCCGAAGCATGCATTCTTCAAGTAAAACGTGCAAGAATTTTAGTTTTGAAACGAAACTTTTCGGGCAAGTTTCCCAATTCTCTCTTTATTTTTAGTTATTATTTCATGCATTAGTTTACTGTTATTTACATTAATGTTATTTCCTTTATGCAATTTATTTTTTGCATTCTAATTTATATACTTTATTTTCTGCAATTTACTTCTTGTCATTTACTATTCCAAGCAATTTAACTACCATATTTTTTCCAAGTATTAGTTACTTGCGCAACAAGTTTCCATTTCTCAACTTTAAATTATTGTTGCTTACTTTACACATTTTCCATCTCCGTTATTCGTATTCCAAGTTTTTATATATTTTATAAAAAGAAATCAAACGATGATGGGCTAATAGCCTTAGCTTGGGGTATGAAGTGAAACTAAGACCGAGACCAACGAGAAGGTAAAAATGTGTTTTAAGTGTAGCATGATCGTCGAGTTATTTAAATCAAGTTATATGTCATTGAAGATTATATTTAATCAACTGACGATTGGTTATTTGTATAAAAATGTGTTAACTTTTAAGAAGTTACATTAAATATCACTTTTGAGATAACAAATGAATGCTACAATATCTTTTTACTGGATCATTTGTTTCGTCTTAATGGACCTTTATACTTTTTGCTTCTTTTTACAACTGATTTTCAGTTGTTGATAATTCAAATCTCAACTAAAAGATTTCTCCGAATTCGCCATCTGAGATTAGCCTCTATAGCCTGGATTTTTGAGAAACTTTCACAAGTCTTCCTTGTGGATCGATATACTGTAGTTTTACCGTTATTACTTATTAAAAAGACGACAGTAGATCAAAATGTATACTTGCGTTAAGATCTATTTGCACGCAGATTGAGGTTGTAATAAACCTGACAACAAGTTTTTTACACAACAAGTTTTTGGTGCCGTTGCCGGGGAGGCGCGAAAAGTTTTTCTTTTTTAAAGCAAAGTTTATAAAAGTCGATTTGTCTACCACATATTTCAGAAAATCCAGTGTATGCCAATATTATCACACGGTGAACTTTTTCAACTTGATCCCAACATCGAAAGAACTTTTTGATAACGCAGAAGAGTGCAAAGAGCTTTATTTTCTTTAACCTCTTCAACAATGTTTGATCATGATTATATGGCAGATGATGAGGAAAACTCTGAGAGGAATCCTGGATATAATAATAATCTGCCAATAAATAATCAAATTGAGGAAGCGAAACAAAATATTTTTCGGCTCGTAAATTCTAAAAATGGAGGCATTATGAATCATGTTATTCCTGTTTTAACCCAGTTGCATGCAGGAATACTTAAACCTACTACTATTGTTGCCCATTTTGAGCTTAAACCGATAATGTTTCAAATGTTGCAGACTAACGACCAGTTTTGCCATCTGAAGATACTCATTCTCATTTGAGATCTTTCATGGAAATTACATATTATTTCCTCATTCCTGGAGTACTAGATAATGCTATAAAACATAGACTTTTTCATATTCTCTAAGAGACAGAGCAAAGTCTTGGTTCAACTCATTGCAACTAGATTATGTGACAACATGGAACCAAATGGCAAAAAAGTTTTTGAAAAAATATTTTTCACCCATGAGGAATGCTAAGTCTATAAATGAAATTTTCACTTTTAAACAAATTGACGATGAGGCAGTTTCTGATGCATGGGATAGGTATAAAGAGTTGTTAAGAAAGTGCCCACATTATGACATTCCGTACTGTATACAGTTTGAGAGATTTTACAATGGTTTAGACACTGTTACAAAACAAATGTTTGAAGCTACTGCAGGATATTCTTTTACAGCTAGTACCTATAATGAAGGTTACGAGATACTTGAAAATATTTCCAACAATAATGGACAATGGTTTAACCCACGTGCAGTTATACCTAGGAAAATAGCAGGGGTACATGAGGTATATGCATACACATCATTGACTGCCAATCAAGTTGTACAATCAGATGTTACTACCTTTATCCCTATTGTCAACTCTGTACAATGTACTTATTGTGTTCTTTTGAGCACTATCTTGGAAATCCGGAGCAAGTAAGTTATGTCAATAATAACAAGAGTGGACCTTTTTTTCAAACATACAATCCGGGATGGAGAAATCATCCTAAATTTTCTTGGAATAGTCACTCTTAATCCACAATTGCTTCTTCAAGGGCAATAAAATCAACAATCACAATGGCATGGACAGTCCAATTTTCATTCACAATCTCAAAACAACCAACAGCCGAATTTTCAAAATCACCAACCTTCTTTCCAACATAAACCCAACCAGCATGTTGAATCATCTACTTCTTTGGAAGTTATGATGAAAGGGTTATGACCCAAACTCAGACTTCAATTAAAAATCTTGAGACACAAATGGTTCAAATGGCTTTGGAAATTAGGAAAAGACCAACATGTTCTCTACCTAGTGACACAAAGATACCTCAAAGGGTTGGAATAGAGCATGTTAAGGTTGTAACTTTGAGAAGTGGAAAGAATTTACCATAAAACACACAAAAAGAGTTAGAAAAGTCAAACAAAGCAGAGCCTGCAAAGAATCCTACAACATCAACTTCTGTTACAATACCTTTAGAACAGTCATGTGATACCAATGGGCCTAAAAGAAAAGTTGGCCCATTGATACCACACCTATTCCAAAGAGTTCAGACTTTCAAACACTATCTTCAAATGAACCGAAGAAAATCCAAAAGCATAAGGAAATAACTGTTGTGGATGTGTCACAATCTAGTGACAGTCTCAAAGTTCCTTGTGACACCAATCCTTTAGAACCAGTTAAGATCACACCATCCACTGAAGTAGAACCAGTTTTACAACCACTCCCAGCACATATCCTTTAAAAGACTACATCTCCTACTCCAGTCCCTCCCTATATTCCTTATCCCTAGAGATTGAGGAATCAAAGGGAAGAATTGCAATTTAAAAAGTTTCTTCATGTTTTTAAACAATTACATATCAACATACCTTTGGTGGAAGCCATAGAACAAATGCCAAGTTATGAAAAGTTTTTTAAAGACATTTTGAGCAAAAAGAAAAAGTTGATTGAATATGAGATTGTAGCTTTCACTAAAGGTTGTAATGTTTTGTTGTCCAGTAAGATCCCTCCTAAGATGAAAGACCCGGTAAGTTTTACAATCCTATGTTCAATGAGAGGAAAAGAAATATGAAATGCCCTATGTGACTTAGGTACTAGTATAAACCTTATGCCTTTACCTGTTTTTAACACTTTAGGCATAGGTGAAGCTAGGCCTACCACTGTTACTCTCCAATTAGCATATAAGTCCGTAGTTTGTCCCAAACGAAAAATTGAGGACGTCTTAACAACTCGAAGAACTCTAATAGATGTCCAAAAAGGAGAACTGACCATGAGATTTGAATACCAAAAAGTGACTTTTAATGTGTTTAATTCCCTTAAGTATCTTGATGAGAAAGAAGAGTGTTCTACCTTAAGTTTGATTGAGTCACGGTGTCAAGAAAAAAGTTTCGAGGAAATTTTGGGAATAGATGAGGCTGATAGTGAATAAGATGAAGCATATTTTGAGGATTTAGAAGAACAACAGGAAACTGCTGCTTTTGAGATTTTAGAAAGTGAGAATAGGAAAACCCTTGTTCATTCCTTAAAATGTGCTCTAGACTTAGAGTTGAAACAACTTCACTCACATCTGAAGTATGCCTTTTTAGGAAAACCAAGGAAGTTGTCAGTCATTATCTCATCAACATTAGAATCTGATCAAAAGGAAAAGTTGGTTAATATGTTCAGACTACATACCAAAGCAACAGGATGGACCCTTGTTGATTTGAAAGGCATAAGCCCTACCATCTATCAACATAAAATCATTTAAGATAAATATTTCACCTCTGTTGAGCCTCAAAGAAGACTCATTCCTATAATGATAGAGGTTATCAAAAAGAAAATCTTGAAATGGCTTGAAGTTGGCTTAATCTATCCTATTGCAAATAGTACATGTGTCAGTCATGTACAATATGTACCCAAGAAGGATAAGAATGAACTTATACCTGCTAGAATAGTGTCAAGTTGGAGGATATGCATAGACCACATGAGGCTTAACAAAGCCACCCAAAAAGACCATTTCTCATTACCTTTCATTGATCAGATGCTAGACAGACTAGCAGGAAAATAGTTTTATTGTTTCTTATATGGTTACTCTGGTTACAATCAAATTACCATTGCATAAGATAACCAAGAAAATCCCACTTTCACTTGTCCATATGAAACATTTTGCCTTTAGAATAATGCATTTTGGACTTTGTAATGCCCCTACCACTTTGCAAAGATGTATGATATCAATTTTTCTGACATCTTGGAACACTCCATGGAAATTTTCATGGATGATTTTTTCTGTATATGAGTCATCATATGATTTGTGTTTATAAAACCTTGAAAAAATCCTTCAAAGATGTGAAGAAACAGATTTGGTTTTAAACTGGGGAAATGCCATTTTATGGTTAAATAGGGTATTGTGTTGGGGCATCTCATTTCCAAAAGAGGCATTAAAATTGACAAGGCAAAGTTGGAAGTGATTGAAAAATTACCTGAACCAACAACAATAAAATGAATCTGAAGTTTTCTAGGACATGCTGATTTTTACAGGATGTTCATCAAAGATTTTTCAAAAATTTCTAAACCTCTTTGTTTACTACTACAACATGATCATGTCTTTAATTTTAATGAAGATTGTAGAAATTTGTATGTTTATATAATTTTTTATTGTTAATTTTGATGGATAAATTTTATGGTTATTAAGAATATATTTTTACAATATTTTTTATGCATTTAGAATATGGGTGTTATTTGGTTTTGAGTTTGATTTGAAATTGGTTTGATTTGTGTTTGGAGTAAAAATCTTGGTTGTAAGTCGAAACAGGGAAGAAAGCGTAAGTTATTGTTGGTGATTTTTTTCGTTTTTCTTCCGTGTCATTCGAGGGGTCTTTTGGGGTATCGTTTTAGAGCTTAATTGTTTTATTAGAAATAAGGAGTGGGTTATAGTTGTCTAGATTGTAACCGTGTTTCTTAATTCAAATTCCCGTTCGGTTTCAAGTTTTGTTATCGGTTAAACTTCGTTTTATCGTATATAGCAATCGAGGCGAGTTTTCTTTTAGCCGTTTACGATCTGAAATGCATTTATCTATTAATGGTTATCGTTTAATTGTTGTATATCATTGATACGATTGGTTTACGGTGGATAAGTGTGGTTACAATATTTGTCATATGTGACTTATTATTATCGCATATAATGTAGTTATTGATTTGTGGGTCTAAGTGATTTACACAACAGAAGCTCGTGTGCGTGAGAGACTGTAATGGTCCATACAAGGGGAGTTAGGTATATATTTTTTGGCCCACCAATATGTATAGTGTCGTGAGTCACTGCCATATTGACTTCGATTTTAACAGAGTGTGCGTGTTTATGCTCGTGAATATGTTTCGTGTAGTGAGCCGCCGTTGATATTGACTTTGGTCTTATTGGGGTGTGTGTTATTTTGAATAGCGATTGTGGTGTTTATTTGCTTTGGGAGGGTTGTAGTGCTTGCGACCTATAGAGTGATTTTCTATTTAAAAGGTTTTTTGTTAAATGGTTTATTGGATTGTTCACTGACAGGAATTCCTCACTATACTTATGGTCTAACCCTCGTTTTGTTTTCCAAAATATGCATTTCAGGTCAGGGGAAGTTATGTGATAAAGGAAAAGGAAAAGTTTGATATAGTCATATTGTAAAAAGTTTGTACTAGTTTTGAAGGCATTTGTAGAGTTTATATGAATAGATATTGAAGTGCTATTGATTCTTTTTGCTATGTTTATCTTTGGTTCGGAAACAATATTAGCAAAAAGTTTGTACTAGTTTTGAAGGCATTTGTAGAGTTTTGTAGAAAGAGACCAAATATGTATTTCCTATTTGGTATAGTTCATGTAAATTGTGTTATATGTTATGTGATTTGCGGGTTGTTACATTCATTAATCATATGATTTGATTACAATAGAGGGAATACGAGATTTAAACAATGAAGAAAGTACATGAATCTCATAAACTCACTGTTTTTGGATATATTTTCCTTCACTAATTTGTATAGGAGTTTTTTGATCCGTGATAGTGGGGTTTATAGAAACTATAAAGGATTTAGAAGGGTTATGTATTTAGTGCTCTTCCCGAAGTATGTTTTGGGATGGTGTCTCATGTCATTTTCTTGTTAAGGTTTGGTCCTCATTTTGTAATTTCTTCAATTTTTTAGAGTAAACTAAGATTTTCGTCCCTGTGGTTTGATGTTTCTAACGATTTTCATCCTTGGTCTTTAAAAACTGCTTTTTTCGTCCCTGTGGTTTCCATTTTGTTTCTATTTTCGTCCCTCCATCCAATTCTTTTAAATATCAACGTTAACTCATCCAAAAAAATTACATATTTGGTCCTTGTAGTATTCCAACTTTTACATTTTTATCCTTAAATTACATAGGTTACATTTTTTTACTTTTTACTTTTTCTTTCATTGTTATATTTCATGAAGACATTTTTTTTTCTATTAACTATATTATATATTTTCAAAATTGTTATAACTTTAATTATAAAAATAATCAAATAATTTCATTAAAATTATTGATAATACGTGTTTTTTGTAACACCATATTGAATTTTTCTTATCATTGTATTGTCTTTTTTTTTTTGTTTTTAATATATAATCTAATCTGAAATGTTCAGTATCATTAACTCATTGATTAATTATAGAAAACAAAGGTTTATATGTATAACATTATAAACGATATATAAATTTATCGCCACAAATCATGTGTCACGCTATTTAGAACCTTGATATATATATATATATAGTCGGATTCAAACGAGAACAATACTTATTTAAAATAACACGAGAACTAACAAAATCATTAGTGATTTTACATTAACGCACAAAAAAAGGACTTTGGTCGTGGTTTCAGGTCCGCGTGGCTTTTTTGCACGTTAATGTAAAATCATTAATGAATTTATTAGTTTTCGTGTTCTTTTAAATAGTTACTCTTCTCGTTTGATTCTCCCTCTCCCCCCCCCCCCCCCTCTCTCTCTCTATATATATATATTTGTGTGTGTAAGTGTTTAATTTTGATTAATTAATAAAAAATAAAGTTTAAATAAAAATATGGAATAATGAGAGTAAAGTGCAATTAATAAAATCAGCAGACGGTTGTTATAACATAAAACTAATTTTTTCTTGAATTTTATTAAAATTCTTCCAATAATGGTAATTTAAAATGAATTAAAAGTTTTAATAAACCAATAGATAAAAAATATTAATTTTACGAGATTTCAACCTAACCTTTGGAAAAAAAATGTCCTATACTTGTCAATAATTTTAATAATTATTTGATTATTTTAATAATCAAAGTTATAATTATTTTGAAAATATATAATATACTTAATAGAAAAATAAATGTATTCATGAAATATAATAAAGAAAGAAGAGTAAAAAGTAGAAAAAATAAAAAGTAAAAAATGTAAACTATGTAATTTGAGGATAAAAATGTAAAAGTTGGAATACTACAAGGATCAAATATGTAATTTTTTTTGGATGGGTTAACGTTCATATTTAAAGGAATTGGATGGAGGGACGAAAATTGAAGCAAAATGGAAACCATAGGGATGAAAAAAACAGTTTTTAAAGACTAGGGACGAAAATCGTTAGAAACATCAAACCACAGAGACAAAAATCGTAGTTTACTCTTTTTTTAATGAAGTTGTGTTGGGGTTCCGTCCTCTTTTTGTAATTTCTTCGTTTTCTAAATAAAGCTTTGTAGGGGTCCGTCCTCTTTTTTCAAAATAATAATAATAAGTCCTTTTGAATTTAGCTTGCCTTAGAATAAACAAAATTTTTGGTTCCCTTATGGAGCTTGATTGGAGAGAAGACCAGCAAAAAAAACTTTTATATACTTTAAAGGGCAAAAAGTGTTGCTAAATATATTATTTATACAACCTTTACAAAAATGTTACTTGGAGGTAACAAATTCGAAGAACGTTTTAAAATATGTTACTAAGAACCTTTACAAAAATGTTACCCGATAAACCCTTATGATATTGTTACCCGATAAATCCTTTATGATAATGTTACCCGAGCTTCTTGATTTTGAGTACAGTAACCCACCTCCTCACACGCCATGCATAAGAAATGGAAGAAAAAGTAAGTTTTGACAAAAAGAAAATTGGTTACTCACAAGAGCTGACCATGTTGAAGAAAGTATATACCTTATTATTACTTGAGTGCCAATTTAGTGTTATTCATGTGATCATCGATACTTTCTTTATATGCACATTGATTTGACTCTGTAAAGTAAAAAAAACAAAGAAATAGTTGGTAAAAAACGGCCCAAGTTGCTAATGTTATGGACCTATGTTTAATGCTAAAAATGAATCGTTGTCAAGTGTCAACACATAAGACTAAAAATGTATCCTTATGAATTCCAACTGGTGTTGCTTGTTTTTTCTTGGAAAAATAAACAATTTAACACATTCATACATAAAACCACACTCTTATTGATTATGTTTTTAAACTTTGGTACCATCTCTTTTCCACAAGAACTAAAATAAAACTACATATTTTAGCATCTCTTAAAAAACAAACAACTCCATCTAAAAAAATAATTAGAACTTCATCAACATTCTTCCTTGTTGCATTGCTTTCATGGCAACAACTTTGATTACAAATTTCAATTTCTCATATCATATTTCTCATTATTTGGTTACAGAATCTCAGTCAGAGAAGCACTTAGAGTTGCAAGTTACCTCTCTCCATCTATTATCTTCGAAACTTATATCTCTACTGCATTGTGTAGTTATATAACTAAAAGAGATATATAATAAATACTATTTATTTGTTAATGTAAAATTGAACAAGAAGGTAAAAAACCAAAATACTCTTGAGTTAACTGGAGTTAGTCAAATGGACCAAAATTTTGGGTTGACAAATGGTTCGAAAATTGTGAGTTTAGAATCAAATTTAATCGTTTGTATTAGTTGGAATCGGTTAAAAATGTGAATATATTGGATAGAGGAGAATGGCAAGGAGAGAATGGGGTGTGGAAATGGGGATGAAGAAGGGAGCTTAGAGGTAGGGAGCTTGGAGAATGGGAAGAAATGCAAAGAATGATTCGGGATTAGCGACCAAACTTGGCCAAAAAAGATCATGGAAAATGGTGGTTAGCAGCAGATGGTGTGTTTTCGGTCATGAACCTTCGTAACTTAATAGAGGTAAATCAGGGTGTAACACCCTAACTTTTAGAGAAATAAAAATTCAAAAATTTTGCAATATGACGACTATAAATTGATAAACCTGGGTATGTAAAACCTGTTATAAACAATCCCAAAGTATCATCCCGAGAAAACGGGGAAATAAAGTTATGACCTTTACAACTGATCAAATGAATAATATGTTTAACAACCTAATAATCTAACTTAAATAAGAAAGATTAGTATCGGGTGTTGCTATTCTTCCAAAAGTGTATATGCTATCAAAACACCGGTCTATACATCTCCCAAAAAGACCGCTCTTGACCCCAACGCCATCTACTCAATCCCGACGAATCCTACCGGAAACCTGACCTGTTATACATGTCATTTTAAGAAAAAGTGTTAGGCTAAAGCCTAGTGAGATCAAACATTTGCAGTTGAAATAATCGGACGTAAGAGTAAGTCAAAAGAAATCCATTTGTGACAATGATAATAATAATAATAATGTTTGTGAATGTAGCAAGTACCTCTTGGGTTAACGGGGGAGACCCGCTTACTAACACAAATGACGTAACACAAAAGTAAGTCATTTGATAAGTCAGTAAAGCCAATACACAATTAAAGTACACGCAAGGGATGTCAGGCTCAGTGGCTTTAAACTAACACCCACGGAAAGTCAACTTCAACCCGAAGGGTCCTTACGTTGAGATCCTCATCCAATATCGTAATACTTGAGCACGTAAGGCTTACAACCCAATATGATGCCTAAACGTGCCTCGACGTGAGAAACTAATCGTCCCAACGCCGGAACAACAATATAACAAATTACGGGGTCATGACTCCCAAATGCAAGCAGTTAAGCCACATAATGCCCATAAGGCCCAAAGAGTATTCCAACAATTGATAACATGCATAAATGACACGAGAGGTGATTTCCACCAAGACAATTTCCATCATTTACCAAAAGATCACTAGTCAAAATATAAATGACCCCTTTTATGTCTCAAATCCCAAAACATGTTGTAGACCAATATGCAAACTTATCAGCAGTTAACCACAAGTTCAATATTCCCAAAATCCATAAATTTTACATGGTAGATGTCATCCATTTAAATGTACTTCCCAAGTATAAGTAAGCTGAAAGAACATTATTGAGGTTCATAAATCTCCATTTCCCAACATTATCATAAACCCTAAAATCTCCAAAAATTAGGTTTAGTATAAGGTTCCATAAATCAAATATATACAAGGAGATGTTTAGGTATTCAAAATCCACATTTGACATGTATAAAGTTTTGTAAAGAGTGTATAAACTCACCTTAGTAGTTTCCCAAAAAGGAAACTAAACCCTAGAATGAAGAAGGTGGAGGCTTGAGATTTATTACACTTGAATACACCCACTAAAGTTTCACAACACCTAGAATAGGTTCATAAATGATCAAGGATGGAAGTAGATGGAAGCATTAATGATGGGGGAAGTTAGGATGATGAACTTACCCAAAAATCTCCAAAGAACCCGGCTGAGAAGTCTCCCCAAATCAGATAATGACCTAATTTCGCGACTTAAGCTTTTTATACTCAAACCACTGTCCGCGATAGTGAGACGACGAGAGTGACATTTGTCACTCTTGCGGGCATAGTCGCGCAAATACCCCTCCACTCGCGGTACAAACGGGGCGATAGTGCCTCGCGATTGTGACCAAGGCACTCTCGCCTGGCACACTCGTGCGAACTATACCGAGAGTTCGTGTCCCCCGGCGATTGTGCCTTCGCGATTGTGACACCCTGTCACTCTCGCAGGCACTGTCGCGAGCAGCCAAACTTCCCCAAAATTTGATACTTTCAACCCACGATGCTTAAATCAGTAAAACTTGATATTTAACTATTAAATCCCAACATTCGAAAAGTTCCAAAATAAGACGAATGTTACATGGATTCTCAGAATTTGGGGTATTACACAGGGTGGCGCGGGGGGAATAGTAAGGAGACCAAATGGATCAATCTAGTGCCTAAGAAAATTTGTATTTTCATGTAGAGAGCTAGGCTTGGAAATCGGTGTTGGATAAGATGGGATAGATATTCATTCTACGTTATGTCCTAGATGTGAAAATTCGATAGAAACGGTGGATCACATGTTAGTAAGTTGTCAGGAAGTTCGTCAAATTTGGTAAGAGGTGTTCAAGTGGTGGAACGTAAATGCAGGAGAGAGATCAAACTTATGTGAATTGTTAAACTTCGAAGGTCTTTTGGGTGGATCTGCAAATCGACCGAGAATTTGGACAACACTAGCTTGGTCATTTCTTTACATGATTTGGTCTCATCGAATAAGATAGTGTTCAAGGGAGATAAAAGAAATTTGCAGGATTTGTTGTTCGAATTTCAATTGAGAAGCTTCAAATGGATCGCGAGAGGGGCTCGGAAAAGTAAATTAGATTGAGTTTCCTGGTTGACTGCAATGTAGCTCGTCTCTACGGTGTCCAGAGTGTTGTGGGTATGTTCGTTATAGGTTAGTTCGATTGGCGATGCAGGTTGGGTTTTTTTCTCGGTTTGGTTTTGTAAGGTGGCTTCGATTATGTTCGTTTTGTTGTGTTTAGCTGCAACCTGCATATTTTTAGTCTTGTGTTTTTCCTTGTATCAGGGTCGTACGACGGGTTGGGCGGGTCGGGCGTATGCCTAGGACCCTCGTGCTTAACGGATAAATAGACGGCCATTAGCTCGAGGGACCAGATCCATAACAAAATGCATACGTGGAGGGTTTATTTGCTATTTTTGAAATTTAGGGACCAAATCCGTAACAAACCACAAACGTGAGGGACCAAATATGTAATTTACTCTATTTATAAAGATTTAGATGTAACTTTCATATTTATAAATGGTATTTTGATATTTCTTGTTACATTTTTTTTTACTTGTGTTACTCTTTTAGGTAAAAAAAACATGGGGAGCCGAAAACGTTTGATCAAATAATTACGTATGATTGATTTTGGTCACATCAATATTTGGTAGTCCGTAGAAACATAATTTGGAAATATGTGAGATTTAGACATCAACCATTATCGATCAAGTATATATAGTGTTCAACACATTTCATTTAAAATATATCAAATAAGGGGAAAAAAATCTCCGATTACCCGTTGGGTATCCCCGTTCCCTGGTGGAGACGGGGATGTGGATGTGATCATATTCTCTAGCAGGGACGGGGACGGGGATGGGGATAGAAATTAGGATCCCCAATCCCCGTCCCATCTCCGCCCTATTACCATGCCTACGTAAATGATAACTATAAGGACCAAAAATGTAATTTACTCAAAATAATAATCATACTTTTAAAATAGGTTTGAGCAAAAAGGGGGCGGGAAGTGGACCGGATCTGTCCGTTACTTTTTGGGAACCAAAGTTGGATATTCAGTAAATATCGTACTTTTGATAGAAACTTATATTATTAAAAATAAAATTAATAAAAAAAAAGAAAAAAACGGCTTTTTTTACGAATCATTTGAAAATATGAAAAAGAACCTTCCACTTTTGCTTTGTCTTTTTTTTTTAATACAAAAACATTTATTATAGAATACGTAATGCAAAAATATATATATTTTTTATTTATAATGATTAATTATGTAATGTTAATAAGAAATTATTATTATATTATGTAAACAACTCACGATTAAAAAAAATTAACTTAAAATAAAAATATGTACATGAAAATGATTATTGGTCATCATTTTTTTTTTTGGGTTAAAACTATTTTATTAATGATTTAATTAGAACAAATCAAATATAGAATATATTAGTATATTATATTATTCTTCCTCCGTAAGTGCAATCATGTTGTTTTTGAAATGGAATGATGCCTTAACAATTAAGGAACTAGGAATACGTTTTTTTCAAGCTTTCTTACTATACTAATATATATATATATATATACATATATATATAGATAAAGATTTTATTCATTTATAAACATTTGTTAACTTATCAAGAAACAAAAAATTAAATAAATAAAACAATAGACTCATTTAATAAAAGTTTTGATTTGTAAGCATTGTTATTTTACTAAGAAAGAAAATAGACTCAATTAATAAAAACTTTATTTATTATCATTGTTAGTTTACTAAAAAATAAAAATAAATAAATAAATTCATTATAAAATTATTCATTGTAACATATATATATATATATATTGATGTAATATATACAAAATTTTGATTTTTTATATTTCATGAAAATTTTAAAGTTCAATACATATATTAATTGGCTTTTAAAATTTCAATGTGAAAGTTACATAAAAATAAAGTTTTTTTAAATAATTTTTATATATCTTAAAATAAAAAATGAAATTTTTTAATAATTAATGATAGACATTTAATATATGACTATTATTTAAAAATAAATCAAAGTTCTAGAAAATTAGATAAATATCAAAGAAGGCTTCATGGTGATGAAAATTTTAAAGTTCAATACATATATTAATTGACTTTTAAAATTTCAATGTGAAAGTTACATAAAAATAAAGTTTTTTTAAATAATTTTTATATATCTTAAAATAAAAAATGAAATTTTTTAATAATTAATGATAGACATTTAATATATGACTATTATTTTAAAATAAATCAAAATTCTAGAAAATTAGATAAATATCAAAGAAGACTTCTCATGGTGCCACATAATCACTCTTGGTTTTCCTTTTATATATATAAAGATTTAAAAATAAATCAAAATTCTAGAAAATTAGATAAATATCAAAGAAGGCTTCTCATGGTGACACATCATCACTCTTGGTTTTCCTTTTATATATATAAAGATTTCATGAAAATTTTAAAGTTCAATACATATATTAATTAGCTTTTAAAATTTCAATGTGAAAGTTACATAAAAATAAAGTTTTTTTAAATAATTTTTATATATCTTAAAAATTTTTATATTTCATGAAAATTTTAAAGTTCAATACATATATTAATTGGCTTTTAAAATTTCAATGTGAAAGTTACATAAAAATAAAGTTTTTTTAAATAATTTTTATATATCTTAAAATAAAAAATGAATTTTTTTAATAATTAATGATAGACATTTAATATATGACTATTATTTAAAAATAAATCAAAATTCTAGAAAATTAGATAAATATCAAAGAAGGCTTCTCATGGTGCCACATCATCACTCTTGGTTTTCCTTTTATATATATAAAGATTTTATAAAACTAATTTTCCTTTTATAAATGTATATATTTAAATTTAATATTCTATGTACTTATAAGATCAAACATCTCTAACAAACTTTAAAATGGAGATAATAGAGATTTTAAGTAAAATTTTGTTTTAACGGATTTTTTAAAATTTTACTCTAAATGAAGAAAGCATAAATGAAAGTATGATACTCTCCAAATTTGAATTACTCCCTAAAAATGATTACCATGAAAGGAGAACCATTTTATTAATTGTATTTTCAATGATAAGAGAACTTAAATTTTACTAATGTTTAACAGAAATAAATAACATTTTATTACATATATATATATATATATATATATACTAGGCATATACCTGCGCACGATGTGACACGAAAAATCGTGAAATCGAAGAAACAATTAACAAAGGTATGTATCCGCTCGCGAAACATTTCGAAATCAAAATGACAACAACGTTTTATTTTAAGTTTGTATTATTCGTCCTTATCGATACTTTAGTCATGAAAACACGGTGTTTGAGTCGTTTGGTGCACTTATATGTGAATCATGCATTGACTCTGAATTAATTTGTTATGTATTTTCAATCATATTTCATTTTTGTCCCTATTGATGTAAGTTGTATACCTTTATAATTTATCTGATTATAAAATTTTAATTAATTCAATAAAAAAATCTAATATAAATATGTAGAGATTTGTATACCTCGTTTTTTTTGTACAATAACCGTTACAAATATCTATCGGTATGCTATCTTATATATATACTAGTGTTGGGCCCGTGCATTGCACGGGAGGATAAATTTTTTGTTGGAATATTGAACCGAGTTAAAATGAAACATAATTTCTCTGTGAAAAACGAATGTATTTTCATAAGTGGTTAACTTGCATATATTCTTAATCGTTTGTTGTTATGAGTTTGTGCAATAATATTGGTAATAGTTTTGTATTATATAATTTAAAACTCAAAAGACATGTCTCACAACATATCACTATTATTGAAATAATTATAAATATGAACATACGTTTTTACAAATTTTGCAATTTTTCTGAAACTTTCTCGACATAACTTGACAATCACTTTGAACGTATAAATATGTGGATTAATTAACAACATTCAACCCACATCAAATATGACAAAGAAAATAAATGATTTCTATCTTTTGTAACCGGCAACTCAACTGGTATAGTTCAAATTCACTCAGTACCACTTGAAAATTTTTCTGACTATTGACTTCAAGATCTCATAGTATTATCTTATTCCCCTACTTCGAAAAATATGATTGTGGGTTTTGAAAAATATAAACAAATCCTCAGTAAATAAAATAAAATATAAAAAAGTAGCTTTTTCAAAGAAACAAAAATATAGTGGAATACCTTTTGTTCAGTTGCAGGTTCCGCCATTGACACCCGACCGTTCGTCTTCTTCTTGTACTCGGATGATACATAGAGAAGCTATATATATTTATAGTGAATGTAGAGAATATTTTAAAATCTTTTATTTTCATTTTCGATTTTACATTTAAATGTAAATATATTAAAAATATGGAAGAATATTTTTATATCTACATCGTTTCTATTTTATTTTTTTTACACTTGGTTAATTTGAAAAGTATTTCGGAATATTTTTATTTTAAAGAATACACCAATTTATTAGTGTATCTCGTTATTTTTTATTTTTAATTCATATCAAGCTTTTTTTTCTTCTTTTAAAGCTCGTGAAAAAAAAATACGTGTAGATTTTATATTAGCAAAAAAAAATACGTGTAGATTTTATAAAATAAAATAGATTTTATATTAACAAAAAAAAATACGGAAGAAAAAATATTTTATATTACATCTCATTATGTAAAAAGATTTTATAAAATAAAATATGGAAAAATTATTATGAGATGTAATATAAAAAAATACGGAAGAAAAAAGATTTTATATTACATCTCATTAATATAGATTTAAATGTAAAATCTACATTTAAAATAGATTATGCTGTAAAAAAATCTATTTTATAAAATCCTCCACCAAAAAAATAAATATTTATATTAATAAATGAGTATTCATTCCACAAATAGATGATTATGTGAGATAATGTGCTTGGAAAGGTTGTACCAAAGCATTAAGAAATTGTAAATTAAGTAATTGGCTTTAATTAGTTGTAACTTGTGCTTAAAATGTTGTAATTAATAGTTTTTTATGTCGTTTTTATAATATAGTATATATATATATATATATATATATATATATTGATACGTCTTTATTCTATTTTATAATAGTACTAAATCAATAAATATTCAAAAATAAACTTAATTTGAAATTATTGACGAACAAATAATAGTGGTGTAATTTATAAAAAAATTAAATGCGTTTTTTTAAATATTTTAGTTGGTCTATGATTATGTGTTTTTAATATGCTAAAAATGAAAAAAAAAATAAAATAAAGTGTAGGGATAGAAAACAAATTATTTCGTAAATATTCATGATATTTAATAGTACGGTTAAATTAAAAAATATTCAATATTGGACTCGTTTTAAAAGTATTGACGAGACACGTATAATGGTATAACTTGTAAAAAAGAAACATATCTTTTCATTGCATTTTTGTTCATATATGATTATTTGTGTTAACATGATAAAAATGTAAAATGAAAAATAAAAAATGAAAAACCAAGGGATATAAAGTAAATTAAATAACTAATTATAAGAGTGCTAAATGTAACTTCAAAGAAAAGTGAAGCTAAAATTTTGGCTTTCAAAACTTTTCAAAAAACTAATTAACCGTATTAGAATTTTAATAATATAGTAGAGATAAAACCCCCAAAAAAAAATCAATAGTTAAGTTATAATAAAATTAGAGAGAATTACATTGTTGGTTTTTAAGATTTCGTAGTTTCTTTGAAAGGATGACCTATACTTCAATATCTCAAATAGTGGTCCCTGAGGTTTGATTTTTGCTCTGAAAGGAAGACCTCCTCACTAACCTCGTTAAAAAACTCGGTTAAAGTCAGGGGTATTTTGGTCAGATCACTTTTTCCATCTTATCATCCCTTATTTTGCATTTTTTTATGTTTTTCTTATTTTTGTAATATTATATATATATATATATATATATATACAAACATATGAAGCTCTTTACTATTATTAGGCGGTGGTGCACCACCACTACCACCACCACCTTCCTTCTTCTTCGGACCACCACCACCGCCGACGACACTAGTAGACCCCAACGGCGAAAACGACGACGAATCGGTTAATGCCGGAGCATTGATCGGGGGTGAAAATCTTCCACCACCGGACGGAGCCGTAGGCGAGCATCATGGCGACGTAGAGTGGTACGATGGCTGCCAAAACATCGTAAATGTCTTTCCCGGTGATCATGGTGGTTGTGCAACATGTACACGAAGGGAATTGATTGAAGTTGGCGGTGACGATGGTGGTGATTGGGGCGGAGAAGGGAGGAGGAATTGAAGATGGATGGATGTGGATCCTTATGTATTGGAACTTATGAATGAGGGTAATTAATGAAACTGGGCAAATGGAATCTTAATGAAACCAACCACGTAATTAACCATGAAAAACCTTCTCCGGGAGCCTCCGGTCATCTTCTCCGGCGAAGGTTTTTGGTCATCACGTTTCTGTTACTGAGATTTTGTACAGTGTGTTGATCCAAACTCTCTCAGTGATTTGATAAAGACCCTCTTCTATACTTAGTGAAAATTACGTTTTAATATGTATTAGTGTTTCACCATTAGCGATCAGACTGAGTCTGTTCAGTTATCGCTGATAGTCTTTCTTATAAACATTTCTATGTATTAGTGTTTCACTATCAGTGATTAGACTGAGTCTGTTCAGTTATCACTGATAGTTTCTGAAGTAAACAGCCAACGTAATCCCTGAAGACAAGTCTCGCGTCAACATATGTTCATAGCTGAATCGAAGACGAAGTTGCTGAACAAAGAGAAGTCTTCTAGTGACCTGATGCGGATATCAGTGAAGCAAAGACAACTCTACCAATACGCGAAGGAACATGAGGAAAAGCTTCAGCGATAGCTGAACCTCTTTATCTCTGCAAGAAGAGATACTCAGCGATCAATCGATCACAAAGCTTATGCCTCAAGTTTTCTTTTGTCTATCCTTGCACAACATGTACTATGTGTCAGAACGGACATATCTCTGCCACCATACGTACAACAACTCTGTCAACTACACTGTTCATGACCCGGCCGAAAGCATGTCTCCCAAAATTCAGACTCCCAAAGCCAATCTGTGAACGCCACGTGTAAAGTACCCTGCCATGCATTTAATGCATAGGGTATAAATAGGAAGTTCACCCCTTCATCTGAAGGTGTGCTCAATCCTTGAACTCCATATAGAAACCATTGTTTTCTATATCTCTTAATTCCCCATTCTCTGAATTTCTTGTGCAATCATCTTAGTGTTTCTTAAGTTTGTTTAGATTAAGTCTGTCTTAATCTTATTCCGCAACAAACTTGTAAATTGTATTTTTGATTTATCAATAAACAATTTATTAAACTTTAATTTATGTGTTTGTATTCAACCCCCCCCCCCTTTTACAAACTTGTTAAGCACCTCCGGGACCAACAAGTGGTATCAGAGCAGTTTGTTTAAACTAATTAACAAGATCTTGCTGTATACTCTTCCTTGCTATTCTAAAATGGCACTAAACACAAACACAAACTACTATGATAATGGTTCACTTTCTAAACCTCCTCGATTTAGCAGAGATAACTTTTCTCTATGGAAAAATCGAATGATGCTATTTCTTGAAGGTGTGGATCCTACTATACCTGAATATGTAGAAAACGGACCCTATGAACCTGTTAGAATTATAGCTGCGGTTCCCGCTACTGCCACCACTGAAGCTGTCCCTGAACGATATGTCGTTAAGGAAATAAGACAGTGGAGTGATGAAGATAAAAAGAAGGTTGGCATAGATGCAAGAGCAAAGACCATTATCTCAATGGCTCTGCCTGATGAAGTTTTCTATTCCATCATGCATCTGAAAACTTCTAAAGAAATGTGGGAAACCATATGTGTTCAATACGAGGGCACCACTGAAATCCAAGAGACTCGAAAGATTAACTTGGTAAGACAGTATGAAAGTTTTATCGCTGGTAAGAATGAATCTCTTTCTGACATTCATCAGCGGTTTAACTGCCTAATCATTGACCTAAGAACTGTTGGAAGGACCTATTCTAATTTTGAGGTCCTAACAAAATTCTTAAAAGTCTTCCTGAAAGCTGGGACAGTTATTCAATATGTCTTAAGCTGACAAAAGACTTATATACTCTCTCTTTAAGCACTCTGTATGGAATATTGCTCAACTATGAGCAATCAAATCTTCTGAAGAAGAATCTTGTAAAAGATTCTAAAGACTCCAAAAGTACTCCTGTTGCTTTAGTCTCTTCAGAGATAATTCCATCTCAGCGATCTACTCTCACCATCACTGAGTTAGATTCTGAATCTGAGGATCTATCAGACCCTGATCTTTCAGAGTTTGATGAGTCCTTAGCACTCTTGACAAACTCTTTTAAGAGATTTGCAAGAAAGAGTAACTTCCGAAGAAGTAAACCTCTCTCTCTTACTGAAAAGCCAAAATCAACTCCGGTTGATAAGGCTACTGCCACTTGCTATAACTGCGAAAAAATTGGACATTTTGCTAGTGAGTGCAGGTCAAAAAAGGTCTTCAAACCTTCTACCTCAAGAAGATCCAGTGATGACAAATACCATAAGCTGAAGAACAAATATCAAAAGCTGAAAAGCTATCAGCAAAAAGGTAAATGTCTCATCGCTGAAGAACATGACTGGGCTGAATCAGAAGAATCATCTTCTGATGATGAAGAAGTCGCTAATCTTTGCCTCATGGCTGAGATTAAAGAAGAAGTGGAAGAACCATCTGAACCTTCTATGAGCTACATATCATCTCAGGTATCTATCTCTAAAATCCCTCTCTGCCTGAAGCTGAGAGAAGTCGTGCTGTTGATGTGCTGACAATTGATCTTTATAATGCTCTAAACGACAAAACTCAAGCTGAGAATAAAAATGTACATTTAACTCAAGAGCTAGAGAGATGTCATGAAAATATCAGTGAACTAAATCTTTTAGAAGAAAAGTTGAAAGATCAAGTCATTATAAATGAAATTATCAGCATTGAACGCGAACAAGCCATTGCTGCTCTAAAAGCAGAAAAGGCTCATGTTGAAAAATGGTGCAAATCATCAACAAAGATCTCTGAGATAATAAATGCTCAAACTCCTGAAAGTGATAGAACTGGTCTTGGTTTTTGGACACCTCAGGACGATCCTAAGGAAGAAAGTTCCTCGCTTAAGTTTGGAACTTTTGTCACCTCCTTCTTTGACACTTCTTATAATCAATTCTATCCCTGTTCTTCTTCAAATCCCATTCCTGAAGAAAAATCCAAAGACACTAAGTCTACGGATAAAGGAAAGTCCATTCTCCTTCCTCAGAAGACAACCAGGAAAGCAAAGCTGAAAGTTCCTTCTAAACCTTCAGCTAAGCAATCCTCTAGCTCTATGATAGAAATCTTTGATCTTTGTCCTCCAAAGCTAAAGATTGACCTTAAACCTCTGAGATCTGAAGAAAATGAAAATTCCTCCCATATCTCAAGAGAAAAGTCTTCTTGGACCTGGCCCTGCTCATCTTAAACTTGCAAAACCTTCTACTTCTGGTCCTAAAATCATTTTCAGATACAGAAAATGTTATCACTGTGGTTTTACTGATCATATTGAAAGCAAATGTCCAACTGCCACTAAATCTGATAAAATAGCTAAAGTGAAGAAACATGCCTCTAAAGCTGAGAAGGTCACCAAGGTTGAAAAATCAACCAAGGTGAAAAATACCACTAAGGTTAAGAAATTAACCAAAGTGAAGATTGCCACTGAAGTTGAATCTTCATCTGCTAAGAAGACAGCTGAACCTTCCTTATTCACTAACTCTGAAGGACCCATTGAAAAGTGGGTACCAAACAACGCTTAATCTTCCTTATGTGTACAGGGATCAAAGGGCATCTGGTATCTCGATAGTGGATGTTCTCGTCATATGACTGGACAAAGAGAACTGCTCACTGAATACAAGGAAGAGAGAGGTCCCTCTGTGACCTTTGGTGGAAATGGAAAAGGATTTACCCGAGGGTTTGGTGTCCTTAGCAATGGGACAACTACCTTTCGAAGAGTCGCTTATGTAGATGGACTGAAGCACAACCTTCTAAGCATCAGTCAACTATGTGACAAAGATTACGAAGTTCGCTTTTCTAAGAAAGCATGTTCAGTGGTAGATGAAAAAGGAAAACTTGCTCTCAGTGGTCATCGCAGAGAAAATGTCTATGTAATAGATATAGACTCTACTATCACTGAAAACTTATGTTTTATCTCTAAGGCCTCTTCTAATGTCAACTGGCTATGGCATAAAAGGCTCTCTCATCTAAATTTCAAAACCCTGAATTCTCTCTCATCTAAGGAACTGGTTTCTGGTCTTCCTCAGCACTCATATGCTAAAGAATCTCTCTGCTCAGCATGTGAAAAAGGAAAACAAACAAAAGCTAGTTTCAAGTCGAAACAAGTTTCCTCAGTGACAAGCCCTCTTCAACTCTTGCATATGGATCTGTTTGGCCCTGTCAACATCCAATCAATAGCTGGAAAGAAATATACACTTGTCATTGTAGATGAATATTCTCGCTACACCTGGGTTATCTTTCTTCGCTGTAAGAGTGATACTCCAGAAGAACTGATATCTTTTGTGAAAAAGATGGAAGTGCTGAACAATCTTACTGTTCGCTCAATAAGAAGTGATCATGGAACTGAATTCAAAAACAGTTCCCTGAACAATTTCTTTGAAAACAAGGGAATCTCTCACAACTTCTCTTCAGTAAGAACACCTCAGCAAAACGGAGTCGCTGAAAGAAGAAACAGAACAATCATCGAAGCTGCTAGATCAATGCTCAGCGATTCTCATCTCCCTACTCAATTTTGGGCAGAAGCTGTAAATACTGCATGTTTTACTCAAAACAGATCGCTGATAATAAAGCGATTTGGTAAGACAGCTTATGAACTTTTTCTTGGAAGGAAGCCTTCTATCAGTTTTCTTCACATCTTTGGTTGTCAGTGCTTTATCTTAAACAACAGAGATCAACTTGGAAAGTTCGACCCAAAAGCTGATGATGGAATATTTCTAGGATATTCCTCCATCTCCAAAGCCTACAGAGTTTTCAACAAGAGAAGACAAACCGTAGAAGAAACAATTCACGTCACTTTTGATGAAACTCGCTCAGCGAACTCCAAACCAATCGCTGACAATGAAGAGTTAAATGCTTGGATGCTTTCTCACTACAGAGAAACAAAACATTTCTTCTCAAACCATCAGCATTCTGATCCTCCAGCCACTGATGATGATCCAAACATTATACATCCTACCGCTGAAACTACCTCATGGGTTTCAGCAGAACCTCTAAACACACTACTACCATCAAATCTACCTTCGTCTAAAAACCTCTCTGATGAACTTTCTCAACAGTTAATTGCCGATGAACCTCAAACGTCATCATCAATAAACATTCCAATTGTTGATCCAACCTCTGAGTTAAGCAATCATGCTCCTGCTCAGCGATGGACCAAAGATCACCCAATAGATCAAATTCTTGGTGATCTCAAAGCAGGTATTCAGACACGACGAAGCTCAGGTAATATCTGTCTCTTTGTAAATTTTTCTCTCTTTAATAGAACCAAAGAAGACTGATGATGCCCTCAGAGATCCAAACTGGGTCAGCGCTATGCAAGAAGAGCTGACTGAGTTTACTCGTAACAAAGTTTGGAATCTTGTTCCTAGACCATCTGACAAAACCGTTATAGACACCAAATGGGTGTTTAGAAACAAGTTAGATGAACATGGAACTGTAACCCGCAACAAGGCTCGACTTGTTGCTCAGGGATACAGACAAGAGGAAGGTATAGACTATGATGAAACCTTTGCCCCTGTGGCTAGGCTCGAAGCAATTCGACTATTCTTAGCTTATGCAGTCTATAAAGACTTCATTGTGTATCAAATGGACGTAAAATCAGCGTTCCTAAATGGAAAGCTGAATGAAGAAGTCTATGTAGAACAGCCACTAGGATTTTATGATCCTAAGTATCCAAATTATGTTTATAAATTGGATAAGGCTCTCTATGGTCTAAAACAAGCCCCTCGAGCTTGGTATGACACTCTCTCATCTTTTCTTATCTCTGAAAATTTTGAACGTGGCAAAATTGATAACACGTTATTTTTCAGAAAGATAAAAGGTCATATAATTCTTGTACAAATATATGTTGATGACATAATATTTGGTTCTACTAACCCATCTCTGTGTACTCGCTTCGCTGAAAGAATGAAGAAAGAATATAAAATGAGTATGATGGGTGAGCTGACATATTTTCTTGGTAAACCTGTTAATGTCACTGCCTATAGAGGAATGATAGGCTCCCTGCTGTATCTAACAGCAAGCCGACCTGACATTATGTACTCTACTTGTTTATGTGCACGCTATCAATCTGAACCCAAGGAATCCCATCTAATCGTTGTAAAGCGAATTTTCAGATATCTGAAAGGAACTCCTAACCTCGGTCTTTGGTATCCCAAAGACTTAGGGTTCGATCTAACTGGTTATTCTGATAGTGATTTTACAGGCTGTACACTTGACAGAAAGAGTACCACTGGTGGATGTCAACTCCTGGGAGGAAAGCTGGTAAGCTGGACAAGCAAGAAGCAAAATTCTGTGTCCACTTCCACAGCTGAAGCTGAATACGTAGCCGCTGGAAGCTGTTGTTCTCAAATCTTGTGGATGAGAAATCAACTATTAGATTATGACCTTCAGTTGTCAAAAATTCCCATCTATTGCGACAGCACTAGTGCTATAGCCATAGCAAATAATCCAGTGCTACATTCAAAGACGAAACACATAGAGATCAGATATCACTTTATCAGAGATCATGTGATGAATGGTGATATTGAACTTCACTTTATCCCTACTGACTTTCAGCTTGCTGATTTATTTACCAAACCTCTTGATGAGACAAGGTTCAACTTTCTCATCAGTGAGCTTGGAATGCTGAACCTCGAAGAGTAAATCTTCAGCGTTCATGTATTATGTCAGTAATCAAAAGTTCCCCTCTCATTGTTATCTCTGATAAACATTTTGACCCTCAGGTATGTTCTCTCAACTGAATCTTAACTCAGTTAAGATGTTTTTCTTCAAAATATAAACTTTAATCACTGAACTTTCTTCAAATGATTAAAAGCTTTTGAAAAATACATTAATCACTGATATCTCTAGTCAGTGATCCTTTAAAAGAAAAATCTATCCCTATCTTTACCATCAGGGATACTTTCAAAAAGGAAAATCTATCGCTGACTTTTCTTCAGTGATAATTTCAAAACGGAAAAATGAAACGTCTCTCTCTCCTATGACGTCATTTGAGCGGATAATCCACGACACACCTTTTCTGACACGTTCGTCCGTTGCTCTTCTATCCAATCAACTTTTTGGAACGTGTCAATGTCACGATGATTTTTCTTCCCGCTTCATTCCTTCTCTCTCCTCTATCTCTTTGTATAAAAGGAATTCTTCTCTCCTTTATACGGTTTACGCTTTCAAAACTTTCATAGCAAAAAACACTCTCTTTCTCAAGAACACTCAAGCAAGTAAACCCAGAACATTGAATCTGCAACTCCTTTTCTTCAAGATAAACATGTTTTGCATTGTTCTTCTGATTCTTCTTATTCTTTTTAAAAATCCTACTCGTTTTCTATGGATTTTATAAAACGTTTTTTTTTCTAAAAACTAAAGATCACTCTTTCTGATTTTATGTTTTTTATATAAAAACCTCTTGGTTTTTAACGTGTTCTTCATTTCTTTCTACCCAGAACACCATTTTTTTTCTATTCTTAAAAATAACTCGATATTTTCCAGTTTCTTTCCTAATATGGAATCTGGTAAACATCTTCCTATTTTTTAGTCTAAATCATTTCTTCTATTATGTTTCTTTCCATAACAGAAATGGCACAATCTTCAATCGTTGCTTCCAAGCATGTCCGATTCGCTATTACTGAAGTTGAGATTACTAAATGTAATCACTTGGGAAGACTCGAATTCAAAGCTGACAAATACCCACATCTGGTGGAAGCTGCTGAATTTCTCAAACAACCATGCATAGCTTATGCGGTCACTGTGGATCCTAAGCCTTCAAAGACTCTACTCCAACAGTTCTGGTTCACTGCTGATGCAACTGAACTCACCAACAAGAAAGGTGAACGAGTCCCTGCTATCTCCTTCAACACGGATTTGGGTCCAGGGAGCATGACCGCTCTTAGCCTCAGGAAATCTTTACGATTCCCTGACAAACCAAAGAGTGGGTTCGATGCACTCCCCACTGATGCTGAGCTGATATCCTTTCTGGATGCAATGGGCTATTGTTGGGAAAACAAACCGAGATCTTCTATTCCCAACAAGAAGCTCACTAAGATTCTCAAAGCTCAGATGCCTTCACAACTGAACTTCATCTTCTCGCACATAATTCAGTGCATGAGCGGGAAGAGTGGTTTGCTGGATCAAGCCAGCAAAACACAACTGCAGATGGCCTACTCCGTTATCGCTGGTCAAAACTTTGACTACGCTACTGCAATCTTTGAAGACCTGAGGTCGAGATTAGAGAAGCCTGAACGAGATCCCAAGATCTCGTACGTCCGTTTCATATGTACGTACATCAAGTTCCTCTATCCCAACACCTATCCCACCAAAGATGATGGCACTTTTGCCAGGATAGGTCAACGATCACTGGAGGTGAAGCCACTCGCCAACGAGGTAAGTATCTCTCTCCTTCGCTCTCATCTCTCTCTCTCCATTCTTCTTCATTTTCAGCGACCACGCAGACGGTTCCTTCGTCTGCTATCCCTGTCGCTACCACTACTTCCAAACGACCTTCAGCTAGTCCGATTGGTCCTTCCAAAAAGGCCAAAAAGACTAAGGAAAGTACACCCTCTAGTACTATACCTGAGGGAGCTTCTCAACAAGCTACCTTAGATGCATTTGTGGGACTTTCCTCCACAATTCCAGAAGTCACTCAAACTGCCGTGTCAGCGATTTCAATCGCTGTCACATCATCAGTGACCCCACCTACTATCTCATTCGCTGAGATTAACCCCAACCCTACTTCTATCCCCATAACTCTTCCTTTCTCTTCTCCTTTGGTCTCTGAACCCGCTACCTCTTTACCTATAGGACCTGAACATCAAACGTTTGAGGAATCTATGCAGTTCTACAAAATGTTTGATACGTCAGGTACACCTATAATCCTAAACACTTCTTTCCCCACCTCTCCAAATAAGCCAGTATCTGAACTAACATTATTTTCATGTCCTAGTTTGGCGTCTGTTGACACGCATGTCAACAATCTGGGAGAAAAGGTGGACGCTCTCACCAACACCATTAACGACACCACCAGCGCCGTAAATCAGGCTGGTGAGGAGCTGAAGAGGTTGACAGCGACCTGCTCATCCAAAGCTGAGAACTCCCAACTTTCAGCTGTTGAAGAACAAGTCGTCCAACTCAAAGAGTCCTCTCAACTCTTTCAGGGGCGATTTGAGTCTCTTACCACTGAAGTTCGAGATCTCTCTTCAAAGGTTGATCTCTGCACGTCCCTTCTTCAGCAATTTCTACAAAAGGTGACTGCACCAGCTCCAGCGCTGCCTCCCTCCTTCACTGAAGATGATCGGACAAATCTCAACATCGCTGTGGAATTCATCCATGATGCCACATGCGACATCCCTGCAGTTGAAGAACGGGTCAAGCGTCTGGAGGCTGACGTTCAAGTGCTAAAAGCTTCAACAGCTACTCCAGAAGCTGAGCAACCTCCTGCCGATGATAATGACAAAGAGGGGGAGAAGGTAAAAGAATCCTCATCTATTCATTCTCTTCTCTTTGAAGATGATGAGGAAGAATACGATGAAGAGGAAAATGATCTAGATCTTGATGATCAAGAAAAGGATCAACCCTCCAATGATGACGACGACGATGATGAAGACCAATCTATGTGGTTCTCCAAGCCGAACGTCGCATCAGGGACAACTTCGCAAGAGGTTGTCAAAGCAGGGGTGAGAGGTGATACATCTTCAAGCGCTCCTTCGCAAAGCAAAGACAAGCAACCAATCGCTGAAGAATGCTTGAGGACTGGATCACAATCTGAGGGGGAGCATCCTTCTCAGGTATGTCTTTCAATTGTACCACTCTCCTACTCTTTCCAAACCCCTATTTCCTTCTAGCCTTTATCTCTCTTTTTCTAAAAATATACACTTATCCCTTCTTTCCTTCATTTTCTATCCAGACATTTCTCACCCCTGCTTAAGGGTTCTGAACTACAAATAATTACAGCTACTATCGCTGAAGAAATAATCCCAATCTCTATCGCTGAGATTGATGAAGAAGAAGAAGAAGATTCCCTGGTCCATCCAGGAAGGCCCTCTCGACCATCTCATTGGTCAGAGGAAGTGGTGAAGAAAAGAGTTGAAATGATCGCTCAACTAGAAAGTCAACGGCTGAAAATCCCTCTTCAAACATCCTTCTCAGAGCTCGACTTCCTCACTGAAGCTGAACGAGAAGAATCTGCCAAAGCTGAGAAACTGATCGCTGAATGCAGACGAGACGCCCAACTCGCTTTAAAGATTCAATCTTCTCAAGTCAAGGACAAAAAGCTGAAAAGCAAACCTGTGGAAGTTCAAGCTGCACTGCTGAAAGAAATTGAAGAGGAACGCTCCAAAGAACAAGAGATCAACGATAAGTCTATCGAATGGTGTAAACTGAAGATGGATTATCGTTCTGATCTTCTTCCAATATCAGCCGTGACTATCTCTGGTCGCAAGAAGAAGGATCAACTCTCAGTGACCATGGAGATTACCAGAGAGGATGGAACCCAAAAAGCTATGTATGTATCCAAACTTGAGAGCTTCGGATTTACGGAATGGATAGAGTTCTGGGATGCGCTGAAGAAATCCAAATCTACATACAGAGGCTACATTGAAGGACTTCTTGAAGCCCTCATAAATAGAGTCACTTCTGTACTGAAGCTGCCATCTCCTCTTCCTCCCAAATCTTTGAAACTCAAAAGAAGAATTGGGTCCTCCTCCTCTGAAGACGTCGCCATCATCAGGAATGAAACTTCTATCAAATTTTCAAGAGATGCACTGTTTGGTCCTCCTCCTGATCTTTCAGTTCTGGATTTATCTCTGCCTCCTGGTGGTCCTTTTCAAGCTGGTCAAGTAATTGACAATCCTTATGGAATATTCTTCAGAGATGATGATGATGAGGAACTCAGATTTCAAAGAGTCTCTGAGATTCCTATCTGTCATCTGAATCATCTTAAGGATCTCTTATGCTTATGGTGTGACTTCTTCCCTGCTGCTGAGAAAATTAAAGAAATTATCAGCCAAGAAATACCTGAGTATATGATAAATCCTCCTAAGTCTTCTTATAGCTGATAGATTAGTTTTCTTTTCTGTAATCTATTAGTTGTACTTACAGTAGTTAGTTATTCACTTGTACTTGTAATTTTCATTCCTTGTAATTCTCTTCTTGGATTAATGAAATTTCAGTAAAGTACTTAACTCCATCAGTGCTGTAAAAGATCCCTCAAAATAGTAATTGGGACATGTATGTTACGAGTCCTGATTATCCCATCCTTTTGAATTATAAAGTAATTTTCTCCAGTTACTTTGTCATTATCAAATAGGAGGAGATTGTTGATCCAAACTCTCTCAGTGATTTGATAAAGACCCTCTTCTATACTTAGTGAAAATTACGTTTTAATATGTATTAGTGTTTCACCATCAGCGATCAGACTGAGTCTGTTCAGTTATCGCTGATAGTCTTTCTTATAAACATTTCTATGTATTAGTGTTTCACTATCAGTGATTAGACTGAGTCTGTTCAGTTATCACTGATAGTTTCTGAAGTAAACAGCCAACGTAATCCCTGAAGACAAGTCTCGTGTCAACATATGTTCATAGCTGAATCGAAGACGAAGCTGCTGAACAAAGAGAAGTCTTCTAGTGACCTGATGCGGATATCAGTGAAGCAAAGACAACTCTACCAATACGCGAAGGAACATGAGGAAAAGCTTCAGCGATAGCTGAACCTCTTTATCTCTGCAAGAAGAGATACTCAGCGATCAATCGATCACAAAGCTTATGCCTCAAGTTTCCTTTTGTCTATCCTTGCACAACCTGTACTATGTGTCAGAATGGACATATCTCTGCCACCATACGTACAACAACTCTGTCAACTACACTGTTCATGACCCGGCCGAAAGCATGTCTCCCAAAATTCAGACTCCCAAAGCCAATCTGTGAACGCCACGTGTAAAGTACCCTGCCATGCATTTAATGCATAGGGTATAAATAGGAAGTTCACCCCTTCATCTGAAGGTGTGCTCAATCCTTGAACTCCATATAGAAACCATTGTTTTCTATATCTCTTAATTCCCCATTCTCTGAATTTCTTGTGCAATCATCTTAGTGTTTCTTAAGTTTGTTTAGATTAAGTCTGTCTTAATCTTATTCCGCAACAAACTTGTAAATTGTATTTTTGATTTATCAATAAACAATTTATTAAACTTTAATTTCTATGTTTGTATTCAACCCCCCCCCCCTTTTACAAACTTGTTAAGCACCTCCGGGACCAACACAGTGAACTTTGTTGAGAACCAATCATTGTTAACCACTGATCAATTTACACCATGGGTTAAGTAAATGGGTGTATACATATATACATACACACACACACATGGACCTAAAAACCTTCATTGTGATGACATAAAAACCTTCACTGTGGTTGTCATTTGGTTCCTTTTACAATCGTTGGAGAGAGGAGAGGAGAGGAGAGGGAAAGATCATCACACATGGAATATTTCAATTTTACAAGTTTTCATAGAGGAAAAAATGGTGAAGTTGGTTTAGGAGGAGAAATGGTGAAGATGGTAAAGATTTCAATTTTACAAGTTCCTTTTGTATATGTATATATACATGTTTGTCTGTATGAATATATCTATACTATATTATAAAGACGGAATAAAAAACTCTTAATTACTACTTATAAAACATAAGGTACTACCATTTTATGCACACATTTCAAAAATCTCTTAATTCACAACTTAGTATGCATAAGGTACAACTCATTTGAAAAAAATTCAAACTTTACTTTTTCACTACCTTTCATATTCAAGTTTTTTTCCTTCCATTTGGGGTTTCTCCAAAAGAAGAAAAGTTATTTATTTGCTCAAATTAACATATTTCTTTAATTATGATAGTACATGTATTTTCTTCATGTATACAAGTTTTTAAAGCCTTTTGAATTATATAAAATTAACTAATAATGAATCTATATATACGTTTAGATACAAAATAATATTATCCAACATTATATTTGTTATTTTTACCTATTCTATATTTCAGTATTTTGAAAAAATATTATCATTCGTTAGATATCGCTGATTAATACATGTTTTTAAAAGTCAAATATACATTTAATGATCACTTTAATATAATTTTTTAATGCTTCAAGATTGAAAAAACTCAAGTTATGCGTTTATCACTACTAATGCTACATAAATTATAAATATATGATTTACTCCATATATATATTTTTTGATAAACTATTACATTAATTTTTTATTTCCATTTACATTTGCTCACCCGATGCATTGTACGAATACACTGCTAGTATATATATATATATATATATATATATATATATATATATATATATATATACTAGTTGTGTACCCGCGCGATGCAGCGCGGGTGAATCGTAATTTTGATGTCAATAAGTCAGTCTTCAATCATGTTTCTTGTTTCAATTTTTTCTTTGTCCCTCTCGATGTTGAATATAATATCCATCTGTAAACATGTGCTGCAAAAAACATGTAATTATTTTGATAGAAACGTATTATATCAAATCTGCAATACCAATTAGTTGATTGTATCATATTTAGCACGTAAAACTTTTTTATAGACGACGTTTCATGTGTAGACTACAACATGATTTAATTTTTTTGTTGTCTACACTAATACCTTTGTTCTCCACTACGTGATATCCCTATGGATAAAGCCACATAAAGTTGGTCGTACGAGAACAATAGTTTCGGTAAAGAAACAAGTAAGTTTGGAATTGTCTATCCTTAAGCTTTATTGATTGTCATAGAAGTGTTAAGTCGAACAGGAAATGGTTTTCTCTTCAATTTGAATGAGAACGTTTTATCTTCAGACAAGCACAAATGATTATCACTCGTTATCGGTTGGTTTTTTCAAACGTGGAACTATGAGTTGTACCAAGACAATTATATTGAATTTTATGGAATGTACATTAATTAATCATAGCTCATACATGTGCACTTAGGCATGGTAATTTTACCCAACCCGTTGGGGAACCGGTTCACCCGCCCCCGATCGGGGCTGGTGATTCCCCCATAAAACCGGGTATTGGGGCGGGGGATTCCCCGATTGTCTAAAACCGGGGCAGGGCCAGGGCGGGGTAATGCATTCCCCGACCCTCCCCGTCCCTGTATATGTTTAATATATATAATTTTTTAATATTTTTGTTATTTTTCGATGGCAAAATCACCAATTAGAAAACATTCTCTTTCCATCTATGAAAAATCTATCCTAGATACAAACAAAAACCTTCCCATCTAAACAGAGATTAATCCATATGATGCAGGTATATAAGCATTTGAGCAGAAAAATGAAGGGTGAACAATGACTAACAAAACATATGATGCAGGTATATAAGCCATATATATATATATTTAAGGTAGAAGGAGCAGCAACTCAACATATTTCTACAGATTGGATGGAAGTAAAAATGAAGTTTTACCTTTCAGGTAAGCCAAAAGTTCCATTACCAGCTTGTTCCTGTCCTCCTCTTTCTTCTCCTCCTCGTCCGTCTCCATCGCCATCTCCATCATAAAGTCGTCCATATTTTCTATCATCGTATCTATATCTGGATAATACAATTCTCGAACTCTAACACATTCCGCATGATTATGACCCCACAATTCTGTTTGAAAACTAATGCTTTTCAACTTCATCAACACCACCTGATTTCATTTTGCTGCGACTAACTTCAAATTTCTCCTTTACCCTAACACTATCATTTGATGCCATCCTTGTCTACGACATTTGTTCTTTCCAACACAAGTCTTAACGCCTAAAAGAAACCGTTAATTTTCACAAGCAGTATTCGATACTAAAAAAAGATGAGATTTAAAAATAAATAAATAAAAAAAGGTGCGTAAAAATATTTATGATCAAAGAGTGGTAAAATACCATCACTGGAATTCATCTTCTGCAATTGCTCTAAATCCTTGCAGTCTGCAATGCAAACAAGGCCAACTACAGGATTCGGACAAAGTTAAGGGAGTTCTAAGTAACCAAAAGAGTGTGTACAAGAGGTAATAGGAACAAGAGAAAAAAAGCATCAAATACAGATATATCAGACAATTTATCAAGAAATTCGTTCCATACGAGTAGTATGGTTTTCAAAATCAGCAACGACAATTGGTTTCATTTTGTCGCCAGTCTCTTCAATATCATTTGATGTCTTCTTTCCTCTTTTGAGTCTGTTTTTTCGAACACAAGTCTTAACCCCTAAAAATGAACGTCTTACAACAGTTAATTTCACAAGCAACATTTGATACTAAATAGATGAGATCAAAAAAGAGATTGTAAATCTTTATGATCAAAGAGGGAGGGGTAACATACCTTGGTTGGAATTCATGTTTTGCAATTGCTTTAATTCCCTGCAGTCTGCAATTTTCAAGCAACAAGATTCAGACAAATTTAGGGGCATTCTAAGTAACCAAACGAAAGAGTACGTACTTTAAAGTACCTTTCTGAAGATAAAATATTTACATCATCTAAAATACCTTTCTGAAGATAATAACACTATGTGAGCTGACAATTTTTTTTAAAGATCGTACTTTAGTTGTCTGGATCAAAAATAAAACCGAACCAATTGTAATCAGTTTTCAAACCTAGAAACAAGTTGTTTTAGGATTTATTTGGTTGTCCTGAAGTTCCATGTTTTTCTATTTTTCGATTCTAGACCACTTTCGACGTGTTTTGTTATCCAAGATAAGATATGCATGCCTGCTCGCAAATGCAAAATAAAATGACAGAGATAAATTCATGTACCCATCAGCACGACCACAATGGCCAAGGCGTGATGAGATTGCTGCTAAAACATGACCACCGGATAATTTTTCTTCAACATGTGGGTCGAGTTTGCGTTCCTCTTGTCGTTTCTCCAGTTTCCTCACAACGTGATTACTTTTCTCGGCCTCCTCGGTTGCACCTTCTGCGTCCTATGAATCCAATAGAACACATAATAGCAAAAATATCAGCAAAATATAGCGCCCTTTCTAACCTGATTAACTATTGAATATTTAACTACTCAATTCCTCCCAAAAAAAAATGTCCACAATGAAAAAGACAACTTATAAATTGGTCACCGTGGTCTGAAGGTTAAAAGAAAACCTATCAATTGGTTACCATGGTCTAAAGTTAAAAACAACAACAAGAAACAATAACCTTAAAGGACTGAATCACATATATAATCAGTAACCACTTACCTTCATAAATAAATTCAATAAGAGAAATTGAATTCTCCTGTTCATAGAAGTAGAAATCGATTTGACAGAGATGAGAAGAGTGTGTCTAGCACCAAAATTCAACCATCTTTAAAGCATGAACTTGAATTTTGAAAGTTTGAATCACTACTTGGGAATAAAAATCAGGACTCACGAGTCGTCAAACATGAAAAAGGGAAGTCTTTCACTCTCCACACAAGAAAGATAACACTATACATGCCAACAATTGGAGTTGAAAAGGAAAAAAACACATGTGTTAAATCAAAATTAACTAAAGGAAAAAACACATGTGTTAAATCAAAATTAACTAAGTGCATAAACAAAATCATAACGTGATTTACAAAATCACAACAAATCGAAACTGGAAACGAATATGATAAAGTCTTTACCTAGAGAATGGCTTCAAGATCCTTCGATTTATGAACATTTGTCGAGCCTCTGATTGTAAGAGTGTTTAGACACATAATAGATGATAAAGTCTTAAGCAGATTTGGGAAGACGATAGAAAGAGGAGAAACGCAATTACGACACAGAAATGGAAAATAATTACCTGAAGCAAGGGAGAGAGAAGATCAACGACCGAGGGAGGAGAGGTAAAAGGCAAACTGCAATCTTGATAAAAGTAATAGGTTACAAAGATGGAGACGGAGATGCAGATGCAGATGAGAAATACAAAGTTGTAGATAGGTTACAATAATAAAACTGAAAATGATGACAGGAGAATGGTCGACGACAGATGAAAGATATCGAGTGAGTGAATCGTTACCTCTGCATCTCCTGAAACCATAATAAAACTCCTGAAATCAAAATAGAGAGATGAATCGTTACATCTATTATCGATTGCTAAATCAAAACAATATTATCTACAATGTGAAAATACAAAGAAAATCAACTATGATTCTGCTCTTCCCCTAGAAAATATCCCTGCAACATATGGAGAAAAGAGAGCTGAAGAAATTTTGAATTTTGAATCCCTTTTCATGAATGAAGTGTGAACAACTCTCTGACATAGAAACCTGAAAAGTGTAAAGGCAACATGTAATCTTGATAAAAGTAACAGGCTTTGATATGTTGTACATCACGCATTCAACATGTAATCTTCAAAAAAGCCTATTCCTTAAATAACTTCAAACAAAGTCATCCTGAACTCTGTGAACTCAGAGATCCTCTCTTTTGCAACCTAAAGCTTGAAAAGGGTGGAAGACTTTTCTCAACAAATGAAAGAAATATGTAAACCATCTAATTTGGTGGTGGGTGAGTTAAAAATAGTCAGTACTCAAATGTATGCCTAAAGAACTTGTACATCATGCTTTAGTGCATGTAATTCATAGTTTTTCAGATTTCATGCATAAAATGATTGTACATTATGCTTCATAACTTGTCTTTAAGAGTTTTGTTGTAAATGTATTATAAGGTAGTATAGACTAGAAATAGGACAAACTAAACCAAATAATAATTGGGCCAAATCCACATTATCTTCTTAAGCCCATATACTAATTTGGTTTGGGCTTTATAAAACATTTCTTACAATAGGGATGGCAAAAAAAACGATGATGAAAACCGAAAATAGAAATTTTCCGGTCGGGTTCGGGGAATTTAACAGGGACAGGGATGGGGACAACCCTCAACGGCCCGACCCGGTATATATCTATGCAAACCTCTCCAAAGTTACAACCTTTACAAACCGATCTAGCCGTTGATTTATTAAATTTGTTTATACTCCTTAAATAAAGGGTAATGTTGTTCTTTTCCAATTTTTTTAATCTCGTGATCCATTAATTTAGTATTCAAAATCGTTATTTGTTTATAATTGTTTCTTACTATTTCGATCTTACACTTACATTTGTCGTCGAAAGGGATTTGACTACAAGGCGTGTTTGCTTATTTATAAAAAGCATGAAATGGAGATACAAAAATTTTCTAAAATGGAGAACCAAAAGATAAAATTTTAAAAAAAGTTTTACATTTATATATAACACATTTTCCATTTTGGAGAATCCAACATTGATCATAATAATAAAATATTTCATTTATCTTTAGCTATATATTCGGGGTGTTCTCCATATTTTGAGAAAAACCTTTCCGTTTCTACTTTATTCATTATGGAGATACTCAAATGTGTGCCAGAATTTGTTTATAAAAAACCATTTACAGGAACATAAGACCAAAACCCATTTACTCAGTTCAACGATAAGTAAGCTTATCAATATTCAGAAATCCATATTGCCAACATATAAACAATCTAATTTACCTCCCATCTTCAAAACTCATAACTGGCCTAACGTAATTGTCAATTAAAAAAATTGTTGAGAGACCCTTTCAACTACCACCAGATAAAGAATATTGTTGTCCATCTCAACTACTATTATAGGTATTACTTGACACAACCAAGGAAATGCAATGTCTTTCTCAATTTATTGTACGATGAACAAAAAAATCGAATGAAAACATTTTCTAAAATAAATACATTATCCAACAGAATTTACATTTGGAAAGAAAGAGACCAATTGAGGGTTATTAGAAAGTACGTCATTTTGGAAAGAAAGATATTTGTTTTTAAATCTTGCCAACAATTGTGTCGAATAAAGTGTATGAATGGAATACTTCAATTATAATAACGGGTATGCTATAGAGAGCATAATATCCCACATATCAAGTATTATATCCGTAATATATAGGTCTTTGGAATCATCACATCCCATTTCAAGAAAGAAAGAAAAAAAGTAGACTAAGAAAAAACCATAAGCAGATTACACATTAGTTATACCTTTTTCTTCATATTCATCTCACACATTAGTTACACCTTTTTCTTCATATTCATCTCACACATTAGTTATACCTTTTTTCTTCTAGATTACATTCATGACTTAACAATCTTATAAGTAATCATTTAGCCATGCAAAACACAATGGCATTTGATACTTAACCTTCTTGATTCTTTGAGCTTTTGATCATATACCCACAAGGAGAAAAACCGCAAGCTTAGTACTAATTGTGACTTTAAATCGAACTTATAGAGAGTGATGAATCAAGACCTCCAGCCAATGAATTGAGAGTCCCAACCAATTTCTTGAACCATGAATGATAATGGAGGAAGGGGTCGAGAGCTCCAACCGATTTCTTGAACCAGGAATGATAATGGAGGAAGGGGGAAGAAAGTATGAGTTGGAGCTTGAGAGATCGATACATATTGGAATTAGTTGGAGCTTGAAGCATCATCTTGGAGGAATCACCCAAAGCTTGAAGCAAGCTGATGTATGGGAAACCTAAATCGTCACTTTGCTTTCTAAGATATGGTATGGATTTTAAAATGGCTACAACCAACTTTCCAAAAACATATATACATTTAGAATCAATAGTAGTTTATTTATGTCATACTTGTATTTGACATTTTGTATCAAAATCCGGATGACTTAATAAACGATAAGATCCATCACAAACTCAACCCGAATAAACAACAACTAAACGAAATCAACATAATTAACGCAAAACTCACCAGCGCCATTGCCTAAGAGAACAAACGAGCGTCTTTGACTACCGATCTACAACAACATAGAAGATGCATCACTTGAAATCAACGTTTAAAGCAAGACAACGACAAATCAATGGGGGGAAGTATAGATGATACATAATTGATCCAAAAATAACATAGATGAAACCGAAAAGGCAAAAATGAGGGTCATTTTACACAAATTTTATGGAACTTCCTACGATGTTAAATCCCCCGTCACCAAATCAAACCCTTCATATACATCCAGAAAACATTAGAAGAACAAACTTACCAATTTGATTTCAACAATATCTCATGTTCGAAAGTCTGGTACAGGCCTTTAACTTTCTAAAGCTTTGACTACTTCTTGTTCAGAATCTATAATCAAACAACCAAAAATCAAAAGGTATAAAGAAAGAAAGAAAGGGAAAAAACATTTAATAGAGAAACCAACAAATATTTGGCATTGGTTTCACAAAAATAAACACAACACCCAGGTCATAAGAAATCACCCTGAGAGGATCAGGGTCGTACTTATGGAGTGGTTCTTTCGAAATCGAGATGGGTTCTACGCATGTTGAAATTTTTTCTCTCTCTCTCTAGATGATAAAGTGCCCTCATTTAAATTTGAAATCTAGAGATTAAAAGGGAATTGCCGCCCAAAGTATCATTTTTGCAGAAACTGGAAAAAAAGAACTTTAATTAATAGAAGAAAGACAAGTTTGAAACTATCAAATTAGGTGTTGGTGGTGGATGAAAGCTTAAATGAGGAAGGAAGACTTTCTGAAAAATCAAAAGTGGGTCTGAACCTTTATTCAACAAATTGGTGAGAGGCAAAGATAGTGCATTAACAACTTGTGCATTGTGCTTTAAAATTAGTAATTATAAGACTTCTGAAATTCATGCTTTAATAAGTGGTACTTTATGCATAAGATATTGTAATTCATAGATTTTCAAGTTTTATGCTTAAAAATGTTGTACATCATGCTCTAAGAGTTATATTTAAGAGTTTAGATGTATATGCATTATAAGGTAGTAGTAGATATATATATATATATATTAACATACCTATTTACTACAATACCCCTCCATATTCAAAATCGATAAAAATAAATCCACGCGCTCACGCGCCCACCACCGCCACCTTCTTCTTCTCCTGCAATTACGTTCTCTTGCACGTTAAACGTTACAAACTCACATTGCATTTTTTCTCTCTCTAAAATCCCCCAAAAATCAAACGTTTTCTAAAAAATTCGATTTTTTTTAAAACTTCAATCACTAGTGTAGATCCATATGACCACCACCCGCCACCGTCCTCCGTCGTCAACACCGCCGCGTCATCCACCGGAACCCGACCCATCCGATAAATCCATCTACAACATAATCCCAATCAACAACCTCTTAGCCGACCACCCATCCCTCAGCTACCCCGAAGTACGCGCCGCCACAGCCGCTCTACGCGCCGTCGGAGACCTCCGCAAACCACCCTTCGTTCCATGGCAGTCACACTACGACCTCATCGACTGGCTAGGCGCCTTCTTCGGCTTCCAAGCCGCCAACGTCTCCAACCAACGCGAACACCTCGTCCTCCACCTCGCCAACTCCCAGATGCGGCTCCAGCCGCCGCCGGACAACGTCGACACCCTCGACCCCTCCGTCCTCCGCCATTTCCGACGCAAACTCCTCAGCAACTACACACACTGGTGCTCCTTCCTCGGCCGGAAATCCAACATCTGGATCTCCGACAACCGCCGGGGGTTCTCCGCCACCGACCACCGCCGCGAGCTCCTCTACGTCGCCCTCTATCTACTCATCTGGGGTGAGTCCGCTAATCTCCGATTTATACCCGAATGCATTTGTTACATATTTCATCATATGGCTATGGAATTGAATAGAATATTAGAAGATTACATCGATGAAAACACAGGTAGACCTGCTTTACCTTCAATTTCGGGTGAAAACGCGTTTCTAAATCGAATCGTTACCCCAATTTATGAAACTGTGAAATGTGAGGTAGAAAACAGTAGGAATGGGACTGCACCCCATTCGAATTGGCGAAATTACGATGATATTAACGAGTACTTTTGGAGTAGAAGGTGTTTTGAGAAATTGAAATGGCCGATCGATATCGGGAGTAACTTTTTCGTGACGACGAGTAAGGGGAAACGGGTTGGGAAGACGGGTTTTGTCGAGCAGCGATCGTTTCTAAACTTGTTTCGAAGCTTCGATAAGCTTTGGATCATGTTGGTTCTGTTTCTACAAGCTGCGATTATCGTTGCTTGGAAAGATCGAACGTATTATCCGTGGGAGGCGTTAGGGGATAAAGAGATTCAAGTTAGGGTTTTAACGGTTTTCATTACGTGGAGCGTGTTACGATTCGTGAAGTCTCTTCTCGATGCGGGAATGCAGTATAAATTGGTGTCTAGAGAGACTTTATGGCTTGGGGTGAGAATGGTGTTGAAGGCAGTCATTTCCGCCGCTTGGATCGTTGTTTTCGTGGTGTTTTATGTCCGGATTTGGACTCAGAAGAACAACGATCGGCGGTGGTCTGCTGCCGCTAACCAGAAAGTCGTGACTTTTCTCGAGGTTTCGTTGGCGTTCATGATCCCCGAGCTTTTAGCTCTTGCCCTGTTTGTTCTGCCATGGGTTCGCAACTTTCTTGAAAACACGAACTGGAGGATCTTTTACGTGGTGACATGGTGGTTTCAGAGCCGAAGTTTTGTGGGTCGTGGACTCCGGGAAGGTCTAGTGGATAACGTAAAGTATTCGCTCTTTTGGATCGTGGTTCTCTCCACGAAATTTTGCTTCAGTTACTTCTTGCAGATAAAACCGATGATTCAACCCACTAAAGATTTCTTGGATCTCGATGACGTGACTTACGAATGGCATCAATTTTTCGGTAACAGCAACAGATTTGCTGTCGGGCTGCTTTGGTTACCCGTCGTCTTGATTTATTTGATGGATTTGCAGATTTGGTACTCGATTTACTCTTCGATTGTGGGTATGGGAGTCGGGTTGTTTAACCATTTGGGTGAGATTCGAAATATGCAACAATTGAGGTTGAGATTTCAGTTTTTCGCTAGTGCGATGCAATTCAATCTCATGTCCGAAGAACAGCTGTTGAATACACGAGGGACTCTTCAGAGTAAATTGAAAGACGGTGTTCATCGATTGAAGCTGAGATATGGGTTCGGGAGACCGTTCAAGAAACTTGAATCAAACCAAGTGGAGGCCCACAAGTTCGCGTTGGTATGGAACGAGATTATTTTGACATTTAGAGAAGAAGATATAATTAGTGATCATGAAGTCGAGTTACTCGAATTGCCACAAAATACGTGGAACGTTAGAGTTGTACGATGGCCGTGTTTGCTATTGTGTAACGAGTTGCTTCTTGCTTTGAGCCAAGCGAAGGATTTGGTCGATGCTCCGGATAAGTGGCTTTGGTACAAATTGGCGAAAAACGAGTATAGGCGTTGTGTGGTTATCGAAGCTTACGAAAGCGTCAAGCACTTGCTGCTCACGATCGTAAAGTTCAACACACCCGAACACTCGATCTTCACAACTTTATTTCAAGAAATCGATAACTCTATCAATATCGAAAAGTTCACGAAGACGTTTAACATGGTTACGCTTCCCAAGATCCACGCGAAACTGATTCTTCTCGTCGATCTTCTGATAAAGCCGAAGAAAGATGTCAACCAAGTGGTGAATACTCTACAGGCGTTATACGAGGTTGTTATTCGGGATTTCTTTAAAGATAAGCGGAATATGGATCAGCTGAAAGAAGACGGTTTAGCTCCCCACCGGCCACTTCCGGGTGCCGGACTTCTTTTCGAGAATGCCGTTGAGTTGCCGGATTTCGGCAACGACAACTTCTATCGGCAGACTCGGCGGCTGCACACGATTCTTACGTCACGAGATGCGATGAACAATGTTCCCATGAATCTCGAGGCTCGACGTCGGATTGCGTTTTTTAGCAACTCGTTGTTTATGAACATGCCGCATGCTCCCCAAGTCGAAAAGATGATGGCTTTCAGCGTTTTGACACCTTACTACAATGAAGAAGTGGTGTACAACAAAGAACAACTTAGAACCGAGAACGAAGATGGTGTTTCGACCCTTTATTATTTGCAGACTATCTATGCGGACGAATGGAAAAACTTCTTGCAGCGAATGAAACGTGAAGGGATGAAATCGGAAAGTGAATTATGGACGGTCAAACTCCGGGAGCTTCGTCTTTGGGCATCGTATAGAGGTCAAACGCTGGCTCGGACAGTGAGGGGAATGATGTATTACTATCGGGCACTAAAGATGCTCGCTTTTCTCGATTCCGCTGCCGAGATCGACATTCGGGAAGGATCACGGGAACTCATGTTGATGAAACGTGGCGATGATTCACGAAAAGAAGCGAAATCATCGGCAAGGGGCATAAGTCGAGCGGATAGCACGGTTAGCACTTTGTTCAAAGGCCATGAATACGGAACGGCTTTGATGAAATACACATATGTAGTTGCGTGTCAGATATATGGGACTCAAAAGGCGAAAAAGGATCCACACGCGGAAGAGATTTTGTATTTGATGAAAAACAACGAAGCTCTTCGTGTTGCTTATGTTGATGAGGTGTCGGTACGCGACGGAACGGAGTATTATTCCGTTCTCGTGAAGTACGACCAGGATTTGGAAAAAGAAGTTGAGATTTATCGGGTGAAGTTGCCGGGTCCCTTGAAGCTCGGGGAGGGAAAACCCGAAAACCAGAATCATGCCATCATTTTCACTCGAGGAGATGCGGTTCAGACCATCGACATGAACCAAGACAACTATTTCGAGGAGGCACTCAAAATGCGGAACTTACTGGAGGAATACCGTTCCTATTATGGTCTTCGTAAGCCGACCATTTTAGGAGTCCGGGAAAATATCTTTACGGGCTCGGTTTCTTCGCTTGCTTGGTTCATGTCGGCTCAAGAAACGAGCTTTGTGACATTGGGTCAACGTGTTTTAGCGAACCCTCTGAAAATCCGGTTGCATTATGGCCATCCGGATGTGTTTGACCGGTTCTGGTTCTTAACTCGTGGCGGGATTAGTAAAGCTTCGAGATTGATTAACTTAAGTGAAGACATTTTCGCGGGATTTAATTGCACATTAAGAGGCGGAAACGTCACTCACCATGAATACATACAAGTAGGGAAAGGAAGAGATGTCGGGTTAAACCAAGTATCGATGTTCGAAGCAAAAGTTGCAAGCGGAAACGGGGAGCAAGTTCTTAGCCGAGATGTGTACCGATTGGGTCATAGACTCGATTTTTTCAGAATGCTTTCGTTTTACTTCACAACCGTTGGATTCTTTTTCAACACGTTGATGATTTCTTTGACCGTTTACGCGTTTTTGTGGGGCCGGTTGTATCTTGCGCTAAGTGGGGTCGAGAGTTCCGTGGCGAATAATGTGAACACAAACCGAGCACTTGGGACGATCTTAAACCAGCAGTTCATCGTCCAACTTGGTCTTTTTACCGCTTTACCCATGATTGTTGAAAACTCTCTTGAGCTCGGGTTTCTTGCAGCCATTTGGGATTTCATCACAATGCAGCTGCAACTTTCGTCGGTTTTCTTTACCTTCTCTTTGGGCACCCGTGCTCATTATTTTGGTCGAACCATTCTTCACGGTGGAGCAAAATATCGGGCAACCGGACGTGGTTTTGTTGTGCAACACAAGACTTTTGCGGATAATTATCGACTGTATGCTCGTAGTCATTTTGTGAAGGCGATTGAGCTCGGGCTGATACTCACGGTTTATGCCGGCTACAGCCCTGTTGCTAAAGGAACGTTTACGTATATTGCCTTGACTATCTCGAGTTGGTTTCTGGTGTTCTCGTGGATCATGGCACCGTTCATATTCAATCCTTCTGGATTTGATTGGCTGAAAACAGTTTACGATTTTGATGATTTTATGAACTGGATATGGTTTCGAGGGGGTGTGTTTGCAAAATCCGAACAGAGCTGGGAAACATGGTGGTACGAAGAACAGGATCATCTGAGGACGACCGGGATTTGGGGAAAGTTACTCGAGATCATTTTGGATTTACGGTTTTTCTTTTTCCAGTATGGGATCGTATACCAATTGGGCATTGCTGCCGGTAGCAAAAGCATTGCGGTCTACTTGCTTTCTTGGATCTATGTGGCGGTGGCTCTCGGAATTTATTCGATTATAGCATATGCCCGCGATAGATATGCTGCTAAAGAACACATCTACTATCGGCTGATTCAGTTTCTTGTTATCATTCTTGGATCGCTTATAATCGTTGGGCTGATTGAGTTCACGCATTTCAAGTTTCTTGATCTGTTCACGAGTCTGTTGGCATTCATTCCCACCGGTTGGGGTTTCCTTTTGATTGCGCAAGTATTCCGGCCGTTTTTGCAGAAAACTTGGATTTGGGGGACGGTTGTTTCAGTGGCTCGTACTTATGATATAATGTTTGGAGTGATCATCTTGACTCCAGTGGCGTTTTTGTCGTGGATGCCTGGTTTTCAGTCGATGCAAACGAGAATTTTGTTTAATGATGCATTTAGTCGGGGGTTGCAGATATTCCAGATCATCGCCGGAAAAAAATCTAAAGTCGAATTGTGATTCGAGGTAAAGTTTTCACCTTCTTTGATTATTTGTATATTACTATCACAATATATGCATCGATAGCTTGCCAAACAAAAGGGTTCTTACAGAGTGCGTTTGGTATCCAGACAGGACATGACAGAACAACTGTTCAACATTTGGTAAGACAAATCTTGACAAGACAGAACAAATAAAATGACCTATTTACCCCTATTGAGTTGTTTATATCTTTTATATTTTTATATTTTATGTAATTTATTAAATTATAATAAAATAAATATTTAAAATATAGAAAGTTTTTGTCAAGACGATTTAACATCAAAATAAAAAGTTTATATAGTTTTCAATTTTTATTTTATACATTTATATATTATATTTTATTAGTAATAATAAATTATATAAATTAACCAAAATATAAAAATCGTATAAAAATAATATTTTGAGAAAAATAAAGAACATAAAATAAAATAAATAAAATTTAAAGAATGAATAAATGTAAGGAGGAAGGCGTATTTGATATTTTAGAAGAGAATTGTGTTTTATTTTGAAATCATATTAGTAAAATATAGGTTTGTTCCACCTTGTTCCACTATATTCCTGTATGTTCCACATAAAAGTTTTGCCAAACATGGACAGTGATCCTGTCCAGTGTACCAAACGCACCCAAGGAGAATAACCAACCGACAGATTTTGTTCTAAATGCATGACCTATGGACAAATTCTGAGGCATTCTTGTGTTAGGCAGAGATATCCGTCATAAGATTTTGCATTTTAAATTAATCGTCAATGCATTCTGGTAATCGTACTTGAAGTATCATATCGAGATTTCTTTTGTTTTTTTTGTTTTTTGCAGGTATGATGGTAGATTAAACAGATTTTTTGTTATGTAGACTTCGTAGTGTGCATGTAAAGTAGCGCAGAATGTTCCGTTTCAGTTTCGTGGATGAGGAAGGAAACTCGTTTATGATGTGTAGGTGCACTTCTATCCGTTCTTGCTATTACACATGAATTCCATTTTGTATTTTGCTTACTCGTAACTCGCTATCGAAAAGTTGTTGTATCTGCCCTTTCTTTTTCATAGCCCTCCTCTTATTTTATATGTTCCCTCAACTTTTTTGCACTAACTTTCTTTCTTTCTTTCTTTCTTTCGCACACTTTTTACATGCTGGGGTTCTTCATGGTAACCATTGCTCTATTATCTGGGGTAGAGGTTAGGTCTGCTTACATCTTACCTACCTAAACCCCACCTTTTGGTGGGATATATTAGGTTTGTTTGGTTTGGTTTCTATTTTAATACGAGACTTGGGTAGTTTTTATGAAGCTCATATAGGTAGTTATTTTTCTGATACATAGACACACATAGATATGAAATGTCTTTTAGAAATAGTCGTTAGTACGTACTCATTTGGGTAGAAGAGGTCAGGTCTGCATACATTTTACCCTTTAGACCTTGCTTCATGGATATTTGGGGTTGGGTTCACGTGAGACCACGATTTTACACTTGAAACTTCACAACAAAACACTGTTAAGGTAAAAAAATCCGAATCTTCACAGTGTTTTGCTATGAAGTTTCAAGTGTAAAAACATGGTCTCAAAACAGGCTGGTTTCACGTGATCCCAAGTCTGGATATTTGGGTGTAGTTTTGTTTGTATGATAGGATAGCATTTCTTGCTTTTCAGAATAGATGCAACACTTTCTGTGGTTGACTGATTTTTGAAACATGTTATGCAGGTTTGAGTTGGAGAGGAAGAGAGAGAGAGTAGATGATAATATATTAATGTAGAGGTACCTGATTGCTTTCTTTTGTGGACTATGCCAAATATATTTCTTGTTTTCTTTTATCTTGTTCATGTTTCAGATGTAGTCTAGTTGTCTAGTTTCACGAAAACGACTTTTCTACCCCTACTCATGGAGTAGAGGTAATGTCGGCATACATCCTACCGTCCAGACCCAAATGCTATCTATGTTTGGGTCTGTCTGGGTTTGTTTATGATCCCGAGGCTCTCCAGTTTCTTGATATGTTCATTCTTCTTCATCCCATCACTTATTTTTGCCAAATTTGATGTCGGATTTCACTTTAATTTGTCTCGATAGTTTTTTTTGTTGCAAAGATGGACCTGTGTTTTTATACTTTTCTAGTTTTGAATCCGTTATCAATAAAGTAAAACTCATTGATCAATTTTCGCATTATCGGTTAAACGTATCACCTTCAACCTACGTTGGATATGGAGGATATAACTCGATTGCAACAAAACCGTTCAAAGTAGGCGAGAGTGTTAGCTTGATGCAGAATCCAACCATGAAATGGTAAGTTATTCACATTCACATGTGAAAACATGTCGTCTAAAATATTTACCATTTTCTGCACCAAGATTACCACGGTGCAAGTACAAGTTGCTGTACTCAGTTCGATTTTTTATCTTACAATTTAAACCACTACGTTTCTCAAAAGTTGGGTGAGCCATCATCAGCTTCAAATGCGAAACTGGTCACAGTTAGTTGCACCATATTTACCGAAGTTTGAGACCAGGCCGTTAACCATTCTAGCCACGTCTGCCTTGAACGTCTTTGACACGCCTTTTTTCTCACCTCCATTGGCCATCAAACCTACTTCAACACCTTCCATGTAAGCCCGGCATGCTGACAGAATTGCATGTGCACGGCTACGAAAATGTCCAACAACAAGATCCTCAAAGTGCTGCAATAAAACACCACCACCTTACTTCAATCATCATTTTTGAACTAAACATTTCTTGCTTATAATCAAATTTTGCATCAAGTTGAATCGGATGCACACGATGAGCCCATTACCAAACTAAATTGGCTCAGTATATCTCACACGCAGATAAGGTGGTTGGGGGAATGGGAATGTATGCAAACCTGACATCTTACCTTACCCAGAAAAGAAAAGCAGAGTGGTTGTTTATGTGAAAACCCCAATGTGAAAAATGTGGATATGCAAAAACATGGACAAACAAGTTAAAGAGTAATGAATAACAAACAAATATACCTTTGGGGGTCTCCTAAGTGTATATATCATTGTTTTCAAGGATAAAATGAAGGTATGCTCGTTATATTCCTTTGATTTCTTCTCTCCCACGGCTCCGAGATACATATCATCAAACCCAGGCTCATTGAAAAACGGCTTATCGTTCAAAATCAGTGCCTGTATCGACACTAAAACTTGAAGCATGGTTGAATTATTCGGCATCCAGTTCTCATTTCCTATACCAGTCCAAGTGTTGAGAAGGCTAAGGCAGACTTTTCCAGATTCGTATAAGTTGGGGTTTAGCCGAAGGCCACCAGAGTAATAATAAACCATCTGAAACCCCCCAAAATTAAGCCAAAAGTCAAGAGAATGGTTTCATTATTATCGTAAAATCAAAACAAACGAGTCTCGATGGATATATACCGGAGGAGTGTCGGGGTAAGAAGGAGGAAAGTGAATATCGAAGACAAAAAGACCGTCGTGATACGGGGTGCCTGCTGGTCCTACGATCACAGCCCTCAAAAGATCCATTCTTGTTTCATATGCCCTCACAAAGATGGTATCTGGAATGACACAAAGTGACAAAATGAGAAGTTCTTCTATAGAAACTAAGATAAAATTAGTTCCATGTAATTTGCCGTTTAAATATTCGACCACTATAAAAAAAGTTACAAGTTTTTTTGACGTATACTCGCCTGGTAAGTGCATCTCTAGTATTTTCCACTCATCCTGAATTTTCTTTGTCCAGGTACTTGGAGGCTACCACCAAAAACATTTTAAACAAAATGTAGCAATAAGGAAAGAAAGTAAGTGTAAATTGTGATGGGTAACATTTAAAAAGAATGACCATTTAATGTTTACAGAAATTACCTGTTGGCCTTGAAAACCAGCAGAATTGAAATGATGATCAGCAAAATCATCAACAATATCAAATAGTTTGAAGTCATCAAACTTTTTCTTCACTTCTTCTTCAGTTGCATCTTCCTTTTCTGATGCACAACTTGACATTATGTTTGGGTAGACTGACGAACTGCTAGAAGCAATGTCCTTACTTTCACAAAAGGGTATATTCGGAATTTCATGATCGTGGGTTTCTACAGAGAGGATTATAGGATCCATCAGGGGGGATGAATTGCTAGTGGTAATTGTGGCGGATGGAGTGTCGTTCAACCAGGAAAAAGATGCTTCGACACCGGGAGGCAAATCAACATTATCAAATTGAGCTTGCATGCTCAAATAATGGGCTTCATCATCTTGTTTAAAATTCTCAAACATATAATCACCATCATCATCATCAAAATCAAAGGTACCATCAACCATGTCATCATCATCATCATCATTGCCATTACCATGGTATGCCATATCAGAGTTAACAGTTTCTGAATCTAGAGATCCAGATGAGATAGCTTCACTAGTAGGCTTCATAACATCCTGATAGAGGATAAAACAGTAATTATATTCCAAAGTAGCATGATTGATTTACTCCATCGAAACAATTTACAGAAGAACAGTTAATGATCTATTACTGACTGCATCTTAAATATTGGTAATAACAAACCACAAGGGTTGTGGCGTACTGGTTAAGGCCCTGGGGATGTGGTAGAATATCACATCTGTCCAGGGTTCGAATCCAGACGTCTATAACAATTGTAGCCACTGAGGTTTAATCAAAATTGATGTCTTACATTCATAACTTGCTAAGGGATTAGTCTAATCATAGTCTAGAACACCCTCCCAATATTGGTAATAACACAGTGATCAAGTACACAATTCAAGGAAAGTGCTTTACTATTGATCAAAAGCTTTGAACACCCTTCAATAATAATGATAAAATAAGAGAATCTTGAATCATAATCAACATCATCCTTTCTTGGTAATGACAACAATTGTCAAACAAGAAATTCATAGTTTAAAAGTTGTCATAGAAAAGGAAATTCATAGTTACAACTATAATGGGACATAACTACAAGGGTTGTGGCGTAGTGGTTGAGGTTCTAGGGATGTGGTGGAATATCCCATCTGTCCAGTGTTCAATTCTAGGCGTACGCAACAATTGTGACCACTGAGTTTATCAGGGCTAATTTCTTACAATTAAATTTGCCGGAATTAGTTTAGGCATAGCCCAGGACACCCTTAAAAAAAAACTATAATGGGACATCCCAAAATGCGAATCAAAAGTTTGATAACTCCCTTCCGGAAAACAAAAATAGAATTATAACTTCTTTTTTCTATGAACCATCTTTTTAGTTGCTAACAAATGAGTAGTAGTAATAGGTGCCACAAATACAATGCTAGTAAGTGATTTCTAAGGTCCTTTTACCTTGTAGAAATCTAAGAACATAACAAACCCAACAACAAATGCGGATAATAATGATCTAGATGTTGCACAAAATACTCTAACGAAGAATAAACGACCCATAATATAGATAATAACAAGATATGTTATCATCTACGAATATAGCAAATTCACAAACAAATAACACAGAAATTTAACGTGGTTCCACTATCGGTGTTATAGTGTACGTCCACTAAAGAGAGAATAAGAATTTTATCACCACCAAGGAGATTACAAAGTGCTTGTACAAGAATCTTTAGATCCACGATCAACTAGGAAGTCTTCAAGAACACTCTCGTAACTTTACATATACTATATATATGTCGAAATGATACTACGAAAGGTATTACGGTGTTGTAACTAGATGAAGCTCAAACCAGGGATATCCAAAATGTTGGTTACTTATTTATAACATAGGAGAAGTAGGGAACAAGTTTGAGTGGGGACCAAGTTTGGTGACAAGTTTGACTTTTACTGATTTTTGTTCTTCAAGTGCAGCATCGAAGTGTAATATTAATTTAATATTACAACAATAGGAACACACAATTGAAATTTGCAAAAGCATAAAATTATTAAATTAAGTCCCACATGAACATATATCTATATACCACTTCCATAACTTGATCCAATTGTCCCTGGTTCGTTATAATTTACTGTAATCCATACCAAATATAAAACGATCAAAGAATAGACGATCATCAAAAACACAACAAATTAACATGCATAATGCATTAATTAAGCAAAAAGGAATTAAATTGTAGAATCAATCATCAGTAGCAATACCTCATCGTGTTTAACCTTGTTTACGATTGAACCATCGGACTCCAACATGTCGATTTCAACTTCCATGGCGGCACTCAGTGATCAAATTAGATCAAATATAAACCCTAGAAACTTTTAAACACAAAGTGAAAGGGAAATCGAAGAGAAACTGAATTCTATCAATTCAAAATCGGAAGGAGAGAATCCAATTGGATCAGTAGTCACAGAGCTGCAGTTCTAGAGAGAGAAAGCAGCGGCGTGAGAGTGGAGGGATGGGTTCTCCTATTCCGGCCCTTATTAGCGATCGTCGCTAACTTACGCACGAAGCCAACGATAGTGTTTTTTTTTTGGAGTAAACTACGATTTTCATCCTTATGGTTTGATGTTTATAACTATTTTCGTCCTTGGTCTATAAAAATTACTTTTATGGTCACTATGGTTTCTATTTCGTTTCGCTTTTCGTCCCTCAGACTAACTCTGTTAAAAAAGTTTGTTAAATTAAGGGTATGTTGGTCACTTTTATTTTTTTAATTTAACAAACTTTTTTTAACAGGGTTAGTTTAAGGGATGAAAATCGAAACAAAATAGAACCCACAGTTACCATAAAAGCAATTTTTAAAGATCAATGACGAAAATAGTTATAAACATCAAACCATAAGGACGAAAACCGTAGTTTGCTCTTTTTTTTAAGGGAATTTAATTAAAATGGGCGTATTTCAAATCCGTATTACCCAAATACCCCAAATCTCGTTCAAATCGCCGAAATACCCTTTATGTACGGGAATAGTGGCCGGGATTCCCGGGGTTGGTCGTGTTCGAGGTTATGGCCGGGATTCCCGGGGTTAGGGGCCGGGTTTCCCGGTGTTGTCATGGCTGGGTTTCCCGGGGTTGTCATGGCCGGGATTTTTAGGGTTTGAGAAAAAAATTAGGGTTTCAGGGTGGGAACTATCATTTTATGTGTTTTCATTGTTTTTCACGCGTTTGTTGCCTGATTTCAATTGTTTTTCCACGTTTTTTTTCCATTATTCGTACAATAAATATATACTTGTCATGGTATGTACGATTCAATTTCATCGTTGGCTATAAATTTTTCCTATAAGAGTCAGTATAATTCAAGGTAAATACGTTCATCATCACATCCATTCCATTTTTCTTTCTTCCTTCATTGTTCATACTATTGAAAAAATGAGTTCACCTGTTGTAAAAGCTAAGCTCTATTTATGTTTCAATGGTCAGTGGGTTCAAAACAACAATGAGTGGGATTATATTGGGTACACAAAGCGTGGTGTACAGATTCCAGTAATCTATACATATAAGAGGTTTCTTCGTTACGCCATGGAAAAATGTGGAATCGAAGATTCTGATACTTGCAAGTTGGTGTTCAAACGTGCAGATCGCTCACTAGTGGAGCTAAACAACGACGAAGTGATACTTGGTTTTATGCAAATTGCAGTCGATTCTGAAAGACCTCTAAAAGTCTTTGTGTATGACGCAACATTGATGTGCGACGAAGGTGATGACGAAGATGATGCCGGAGGTGATGACGAAATCCACGTCGGTGGTAGTCAAAATGAGCCTAATTATCAATTCCAGGCATCATACGACACTACACTTTATGCTGATCATTCATATCATCCTAACGACTCTTATCCTGATGTTGTTCCGGAGACGCAACTAGAAGAAGAACAACAAGTAGAAGAAGCTGAAGAAGAAGAAGACGAAGAAAGACGGTTTTCTGGAGTTGCTCATGACGAAACCCATGTTTTCACAACGGGTATATCTGATCTAGACAGATCAGATACCGATACTGATGAGGACGAAGAAGAAGAGACATATACCCCTAGCAATAAATCACTTGGTGAGTTAAACAATTATTTTGATATGCCTCCTTCCCTTCCAAACCGGGAGACTAATATACCACCCTACCAACCCGTACCTTACAATCGCGGTACAAGTATACATGAAGGACAACTATTTGATACGAAGGAGCAAATGTCCATACAGCTCGAAATTAAGTTCTTGGAAGAGGGTTTCGTGTTTAGAACGGAGAAATCCGACAAAAGCAGATATGTGACTGTCTGTGAGCAAACAAATTGTAAGTGGCGTATGTCGGCGAAGTCCGTGGGCCCTAAAGGAGGGATGTTTGTCGTTAGGAAGTTGAACGATGTACACACTTGTTCGAGGACGCAACTGAATTCCAGACACCGGCAGGCCAACAAAAGGACTTTGGGCCACATATTGAAAGGTAAGTTTATTGACGCTAGCAGGTCATTTCGGCCAAATGACATCGTCGACGATATCAACCAGCAGTACAGACTCAACATTGGTTACCACCAAGGATGGCGCGCGCGATGCAAGGCCCTACTAATGGTGAGAGGCACACCTGAGGAGTCGTACGAACGACTCCCTATGTACTTATATAATTTGGAACTGAAGAATCCGGGTACATGCACCAGAATAAGGACAGATTCGCACGGACGTTTTGAGTTGTGTTTCGCTGCTCTTGGATGTGCGGTATGTATATCAACACGACATATATTTAGATATTATAAATTATAATATTTACAAAGTTGCTCCACCTACGTTATTTGCAGATCCGCACGTTTTTGGCAAACCTGCGTCCGGTCATCGTAATAGACGCGACCCATTTAAAGGGACCTTACCTAGGTATGATGTTCTTGGCGGTTGCCATGGACGGAAATAACAACATCGTGCCCTTGGCTTTCGGAGTAGGCAAGTCCGAGACGGGGGAGGAGTGGGGTTGGTTTCTGTCCAGGTTGAGAGAATGTATCGGAGTCCCGGAAGGGTTGGTGTTTATGTCGGACAGGTCTCCTTCAATAAGTGCCGCAATTTCTGCTGTGTACCCATCGACCCCTCATGCCCTATGTTGTCGACATTTGGAGATGAACGTGAGAAGTGCGGATAGGCGTATTACTACAAACCGCTCGACCTACTGGAAGGCATGCAAAGCATATACGGTTACAGAGTTTGACCGGTACATGGATGCACTACGATATGAAGTAGATCGTGGCGCACAAGTTATGGACGCTGCTGGTAAGGAGAGGTGGTCAAGGGCCCATTTTCCTGCACATCGGTATAATATAATGACCTCTAATAGTGCCGAGTCGGTGAATGCACTGTCCCGTTTTGCTCGTAGGTTACCGATTGTCGGGCTTATGGAGTACTTCCGAAATTTTCAACAAGAGTGGTACCTACTTCGACGACAAAAGGGAGGTTGATAAACTATGAAATCTTGAACTTATATGTTATTTGCTTTTCTTTTGTTATTTATAAATCGTAGCATAATTAACACATACATGTTTGTAGGTGAAATGTGTAATCATCTTACACCAATGGCGGAGGCAAAGATTCACAAAAGGGCAGGAAAATCTGCGCAATGGAGGGTTAGAGGGATTGGATATGATAGGTTCGATGTTCGGGATACCAGTGGACACGCCATTGTCGATATGCTTAACCGTGTTTGTGAATGTAAGCAATGGCAATATTCTGGGTTACCATGCGGTCATGCCATCGCAGCTGCAAGGTCGGTGAGTCGTAGAGATTGCAGCGATCTAGCTCTAGGTTACTTCACGTCCCATACTTACCAGCCAACATATCAGGAAGTAATCAATCCGGTTGGACCCCCTCAGTCATGGGTTTTGCCGCACGTGCCCCTTCCTCCATGCTATCCACCGTTAATAACCAAGAGACATGCGGGGAGGCCAAGCAAGAACGATCGGCGTCGAGGATCCGATACAGAGAACGTGTACTAGGTGTGGAGAAGTAGGACACACTCGTGGTGAATGTCCAACTCCTGCCCCTTCAACCGTTCCCAGGAGCAGAGCTACACGTAGCCAAAGATTTCGCTCTCAGGGGCCATCGAGCCTAGAACCACATGGAACCCTAAGGCATGATAGCATTGACCTTAACATAGACTTCCCTTGATTGTAACGACCTCATCTTGTAGCTTATTTCTCTCTTTATTTTTGTGCAAGTAGTTAACAAGTAATTTATTTTAGTGTGAAGTGATATGATATTTATGTTCATTGTTGATTTTATCCACCTTTTCGTAAAGCATTAAAGCATCCTTTTATTAAAGCATCGATAAAGTAAACATTAATAAAGAAAACATTAATAAAGAAACGAAAACATTAGGCCATCGTTACGGGTAGATTAACCACCCTTTGAGAAACCTACTACGGGTAGATTTCTCGGATGCTCTTGACCCAGCCAGCCTTTGCCTTCATCTGCTCCTCCATGCCGGTGTAGTTTTCTTTGATTTCTACCAATTCATCTTCTAATTTTTTAATCTCCTTTTGCTTCTCCCTGACATCGCGCTTCATCATCTCCAACAACTCCTTCTGCTCTGAAATAATGGCCTCCTTCTCTTTCTGCAATTCCATGTTGCGCAGCCAGTTCCTGCCGATATGTCGTATCTCCGCATTTGCCTCATCACATGAGTCTTTCAACTTTGTAGGCAGTACTTGAGACATTGGTAGACTCACTCCCTGGTTAGATTGATACCTAGGTGGGGATTGTCCCCCATGAGCATTGTAGTATGCCTATCGTGCAAAATCATACTGCTCCCACTCCTGAGGCGTAATTGGTTCATCATAAGCACTCATCCCAAACTGCGCCCATTCCTCCGTTGTGTCTGGTACTCCCCAGTCAACCCTCGTAGCTCCATCATTTAATTGTTCGATGTAGGCGGAGCGTGAAGTGCCTGCCCCATTCACTGACCTTCTCCCCCTTCCACGTGAACCTCCAGCCATTAAGTTATGAAATTGTAGATAATGTTTGTAAATGACAAAGAGAGTACAAACGATAGATAGCAAGTTGTGAATTACTACTTCACCGGAGCATCTACTTATAGTCCATGTGAATATAGGTTTGTGCACAATGGTCAAACGATTCCTCTGCAAAGCCTGAATTGATTCCTCTGCAAGGCCTGAATTGATGCTTCTGCAAGGACTAAAACGATTCATCTACAAAGGAAGAAATGATTTGTTTTTTTAACAATTGCTCCCTGTGGCTATAAATACCCGTGTTATAGCAGACTATGAAATTCACAAAAACCACACACCATTTTCATATCATAAGTCTCCCCTTTCACCAAACACATGGCTGGAAATGCTTCATCTTCAAACCCACCATCCTCACAAATAATGCCCTCGAGACTGAAAAAAGCGATAGAGAAGAGTGAAGCGGAGATTGAGCAACTTACTCAAGAGTGGAGGGAAATGATGGCGAAGAAGGACGGACACTTGAGACGGATCGACGTGGACAAGAAGGAGGTAAAAAGGTTGAAAAGGGAGATGAAGGAGAAATAAGACCGTATTCGCTACGACAATGAACAAGTCAACAAGATTATGCAAGACTTCGCAACACTGCAAGCACAGGTAACAGAGAAACAAACTTGGATTGATAAATGTAAAGCACTCTATCCTTAGATGGTAGTTCGTACCAGGAGTTTATGTGTTGTCGTTTTGTACTTGTACTTTCAATGCTTTTGTTTCATTAATAAAACCGCCTAACGTATTTTGTGGGATTATGCTTTTATATTTTCTAAGTTCGTTTAGTTCACCAAACATGAAAAATCCAAGAAAAACAATATTAATATATATAAAAATGTTATTACATACATAAAAAAACAGCAAAAACAATCTACTCGTCTAAGTAGGAAGGGACAACGCATATAAGGTCTCCGCCATGTAACGCCGCCATTCATTGGCCACAGATTCAGTTGCATCTGGTGCAACTGCTGGGTGCATTCCTTCAACAAACTTGGATAAATTACGACACACCCAGACACCGCAATCCCCAAACACCCCTGACTGTTGTGGTGCATCATTTTCATACTGATGCTTTAATTTCTTGCTGGCATTTATACGGCCTGATGTGTCGTATATCTTCTTTAACAACTTTGGCAATTGTTTTTTGAAGATCTTAAGGCGGTCTTCCAAAGGCATGGTGTACCTGGAAGCTCGTAAGCTGTCATATATGACCATCGTCATTTCCTTAAGGCACAGAACTCCAAGCACCCAATGTTTGTCGCTAATGCAGATTGGGATGAATACCTGAGATTTTACAGTAACACACAAATAGTTAGTAACCAAAAAGTTAAACAAAAATTATGTAAATCTATTTCCATACCTGCTCGATGTCCCTCCAATGTGGATGGTTTGGCGTCATTCCATTGCAAGTTTCGTATACGGACTTATATCCTTGCTCCGGCAGGGTGAGCCACTCAAAAAAGTTGTTGTCCATCACCGCCCATGACGCATGTGGAGAGCGGGACTCTTGGATCATCTTGACCCAAGCGTCGATGTGCTATACACAAAATAGAGATTGTTAGAGCTGTAACTAAAAATGTAATTGTTTATATGAATATATTTAAATACTAACCAAATCCTCCAAATCACCGTTACAGCCGACAGCAAGCAGTTTCCTAAAAAAACCGGTATCCATTTCAAGGTCGCCATAAAATGGACAACGCAGGTTAGGGAGCTGATCGTGGATACATTGGTGAACGATCTATTTTGCCGAAACGTGCGTCGACTGTCCCGTTGGAGTCATCGTAGTGGACCCCCCAGCCTTGCCCTTACCCTTTTCCTTCATCCTTGGCTTGGTCTTTCTCGGAGGGGCCGGTGTGGTTGAAGGTTGTTGGGTATATGGGGAACGTAAGTTTGGGCCTGCTACAACGTTCTGTCTCCCCCTCCCAAGTGCTACGACCTCCGCCTGGTCAAGCATTGGAGCATCATCCTCGAAGTGATGCTCAATGATGTCACTACCCATAGGAGAGCTTTGTCGCACCTGGGTGGTGTCAACCGCCGACCCCATCGAACCCATCGAACCAGGGATGGAAGGTCCGAAAAAATCATCCATCATATCGGTAAGGGGGGACCTACCCTGATCGAAGTGTGCTGGCGGTGTCACGAACGACGGCCCCGGTACATTGTAGCTCGGCATCATTTGAGGTCTGTAACAATCCGCCTCCGGCATCCGAAACTGGGTGCATAGATTATAAGAAATTTTTATATTAATAACGAAAACAGAACAATAATGTAAACTCGAATGACTTACATCTTGCGGCAATGATGGGGTTGCCTGCGTCTGTCCGTAACCAGCCGACGTGTGTCCCCACCAACCCGAAGTCTGTCCGTAACCAACCGACGTGTGTCCGTACCCAGGGGACGTGTGTCCGTACCCAGGGGACGTGTAGGTCGGCGCCGAGTTCGTTGCCAACTAATACAAGTATTAAACGTCATATCAATATACAAACCAATATACAAGTATGAAACGTAATATCCTCAAGTTAAGTTAAACACTAACCTGAGTGTGGCGAAGGTGTGCGGTGAGGGCCTCGAGATCTCTTAGGCGTGTCTCGACGGACCCGTGGACGTAATCGTGCAGTGCATCGTAGCGTACCCACCTGTGTTGGTACGGATCGGGAGGTGGCGCTCCATGATGGGAGGAGCTAGGGGGAGCCTGATATCCCGTGCCATCATCGCCATCCTCATAATCATCGTCATCTTCATCATCATCGTCCTCATCGTCCTCATCGTCATCAAGATCTCTTCGTCGGGACCTCTTCGTCGGTCGCCTGGCCTCCTCTCTTTCCAAATAGGCGACGCTGGATAGATACCAATGACTCTGTTGTTCGGCATCCGTAAGAGTGAGGCGCTCGAGAGCCGGATACCTCACCTAAATATATTATAAAACATATAAGATTTAATATGCATGACTAAATTAAACAATTAATTGTTCACTTTCTAAAATTAGAAACATAGTCAGAGAGCGTACGTCTGAAACTGAGTTGAAGATTGCAACGCATGATTTCTTATTTAGTACAATGTCTCGGTCCCATCGAGTTCCCCTAATGGCCCTGTCGGTGCGCTTGGTGAAATGGTGACGGCAGACATGAAACATCTCCAAGATCCATACCTGGAATTACACAACATAGATTAGTATGTTAAAAAAAAAGACGACTTAATATTTAAGTTATAATACTTATCTAACCTTCAGAGCGTGTGCGAACCCACTCAACGTACTCTTGCTGATGTGCTTGTTCTTTTGTGTATGGCGTCTGGCGGTGGCTAAGTGTAAAGAGTTGTATGTGTGGGTCCAGATATGGCTACCCCACGGGTAGCTGTCAAATGTCATAAGGTCATCGACGGCCCTAAGGACAGTGTCAGAAACCAGCTGGTTTAGCTCACGACCCATAAACATGACTTCCACCATCACTACCAAGCAAACACGCACAACATCCTCATCGGATAGGTACTGCATGCCGCCTCTCATCGTCTGGACGACGGTTTTCACCTTCAAATGATCGGGGGCATGATCAGGCCAAAGCCTCCTAACGAAGGACCCTTCCGATATGGCAGGTAGGGAGGGTGTTGGGCCGAAAAGGAGTCCTGTTATAAGACAAACTCAAGACGACCAAAGCGCATGTGTTTCCCAAGGACTTTGAAATACATTTCCTCCGAAGCCGCATTGAGGACGTCGACCTCAAACTGTAGAAACATGTACACTAGGAGGGGGTCCTGTGCAGTATTTGTAAGCTCCAGCCATGGACCAAAAGGCGTCCGTCCAAATATTTGGTGTAAATTTTGTGTCCGTTCAGGTGGACACGCTGCAAAAATATCTCTAATTTCCTTGGCGAAGCCAAGGCGTGATTTGAAAGACAGGTCGACGTAATGAAAATCCTTCTACATAGTAACGAATAAAAGACAACGACTTATGGTTATAGTTAATATTTATGGTTTTTTACAAAGTTAAGGAGACCTAAGTTTTGTTGATTTCGTCTAGTGAGAGAGTTTAGAAAAGAAGCCACTCAATCTATTGGACTTCCAGGTAGTAGGGGAATCACGTGGATTGCTTAAATCCCTACAAACCTTAGGGCTATTTACACCCGTTTGACAAAATCCAAATCGATATGTTGTGAATTTACCAAGGTTAAGGGGACTAAATTGTAAAAAACCAAAGTCTAGGGGCCTAAGTTGTAAATTTACCAAAGTTAAGGGGCCTAAGTTATAATAAACCAAAGTCTAGGGGCCTAAGTTGTAAGTTTATCAAAGTTAAGGGGCCTAAGTTGTAATAAACCAAAGCCTAGGGGCCTAAGTTGTAATAAACCAAAGCCTAGGGGCCTAAGTTGTAAGTTTATCAAAGTTAAGGGCCTAAGTTGTAAATTATCCAAAGTTAAAGGGCCTAATTTGTAATAAACCAAAGCCTAGGGGCCTAAGTTGTAAGTTTATCAAAGTTAAGGGCCTAAGTTGTAAATTATTCAAAGTTAAGGGGCCTAAGTTGTAATAAACCAAAGTCTAGGGACCTAAGTTGTAATAAACCAAAGTTAAAAAAAACACAACAATCTAAAAAAACGTAACACTCTAACATGTTATTAACGCAATCTCTAAAATTAACCCAATCTCCAAAAAACATGTCCTCTAAAATATTTATAAAAAAAACACAACAATCTAAAAAAACGTAACACTCTAACATGTTATTAACGCAATCTCTAAAATTAACCCAATCTCCAAAAAACATGTCCTCTAAAATATTTATAAAAAAAACACAACAATCTAAAAAGCGTAACACTCTAACATGTTATTAACGCAATCTCTAAAATTAACCCAATCTCCAAAAAACATGTCATCTCTAAAATATTTATAAAAAAAAACATAACACTCTAAAAAAACGTAACACTCTAATATGTTATTAACGCAATCTCTAAAATTAACCCAATCTCCAAAAAACATGTCCTCTAAAATATTTGTAAAAAATAACATATTATCCGACGTAAACATAACACATAATCTCATATATAAAAGCATAATCGAACATATAGTCTAACAAACATACAATAAATATTTTAGAAAATATAAAACTACAATAGGGTTAAGAAAACTTACAGAAGTAAGTAGACGAGACATATCCGAGCGTGATATACACGATTGCAATGAGAGAGTTAGAAATGAGGGAGAGAGTTAGAATGTTGTGTGGGGTGTCAAATGGTCCCCTCTCCCTTTTATAATCGAACCCAACACCCTATAACCCTAATTCCTTTTAATCCCCACCGTTCATTGCCATCGATCACCTCAAACCCACTTTTCCCGGCCCCCAACCCCGGGATTCCCGGCCATAAACCCAGGTTTCCCGGCCACGCGACCCAACCCGGGATTCCCGGCCTCGTTTCCCGTAGATAAGGGGTATATCGGCGATTTGAAGAAGATTTAGGGCATTTTGGTAATACGGATTTGAAATACGCCCATTTTAATTAAATTCCCTTTTTTTAATGTTATACTTGATTAAATATGCTCGTATTTTTATAAATATGTCTATTACATATTTTGAAAATACAAATATTTAATCAAAACATATAAATATACATATTTATCCATTAATAATGTTATCATAACTTATTAGTTAATTTCTTTAAAATAATTTATTAAGTATCAATAGTGGATCCAGAAAGTTTTATGGTTGAGGACACCCTTAGGGGTGTTGAAAAATGTTCGAAACCGAATAATTCATCCTAACCAAAAAAGTTTTGGGCTATTCGTTTTCGCCTTACACAGTTCGTTTAATCTAATGAATATAACCTATTCGGTTTAGTTTTTGATTAATTTTTTACTATTTCGGTTAAACTGAAACATTATACTACTATTTTTCTATTTCATTTGAACTTAAAACAAATTAACACATTATATATTAATACAAAATTCGACTGATTCATAATAGACGAGATGGCTAAAAAGAAAATAATTAGGTATTTATTTAACGGATTGGGGCCTTGACTTTTATTTGTTGGGACCTTGACTTTTATTTTTAAAAAATGTAAATAAAAAACTAGAAAATTAAATTGTTGAACATTAGTTTGTTGTTGGTTGTAAATCCGCCCCTGGTATCAAATATTATTTTTTGATACAAATATCTTAAAATTTAAGGTACATACAATTTTTTTAATCTTTATATATATATATATATATATATATATATATATATATATATATATATATAAAATACTAGAAGCGTACTCGCACAATGCAGTGAGATACATCACGATTTTAATGTTTCATTTTATTTTTTTGTTGATTTACAGTACGATTTTGGATGGTTTTAAGAAAGTGATAATGTTTTTTTATAAATTTATTTAATTTAAGCTTAATAATATAATGTTTTTTATATAAAAAAATTAAGTATTTTGTTAAAATTCAATGATTATTTTATATATTTTAATGACATATAGAAAAAATAACCAATTACATATTTAATAATATAATTAATGTTAAAGGGAAAAACAAATGAAACAACAATATGGAGAGAATAACAATAAGACAGAGAGAAGAAGTCTATAATTCTCATTAATCATAAGCCCTTTAAATAGGGAGGAGTTACAAGTAGATAGTTAGGAGATATTTCAGTTCTAATCTAACTCTGGTATATTTATCTCTATCTCTATCTCTATCGTCATATCCTTTAGACGATGACACACTTATCCTACAACACTCCCCCTTGTGCCGAGTTAAAGGAGTTGTGGTGCACAGTTGTTGCCTCGTTAAAACCTTACGCCAAAATAAAACCCAGTGGGAAAAAATAAAAATATGACGAAGGAAAGAGTACAACGCACCAACTTCTTTGCAATACAGAGACTTATCCTTCAGTCTAGTTTTCTCTTAGATTCATACTTTAATCTTGAGAGTTAAGAAAACATGATGGTATATAAACAGTTGCCTCACTAAAACCTTACACCAAGGAACAAAACCCAATGGGAAAAATAAAACCTTGGTTGAAGGAAAGAGCACAACATACCAATATCACAAATATAGTAGACTCCCCCTTTTGTCTACTACTCCCCCTGATTCGTGCATTAACCAAGGGAATTTGGAAAACATTTCCATTTACTTTCTACGCGTTTCCCAATATATGGTTTTAGGTAATGACTTGGTAAAATATGTCACATTCTTTTGACACCTTACTTGATTCACTTGAATCTAAAGGAGAGTCTTTTATTGCTGATTGTATAGAAACTTAAGCAGAATATGCTTTGTGTTATTACCCCTGATGTATCTTATGTTCATTTATTCGATACATGATACATTATTTCCATATATGCAAGTAGGATACAAGTTGAACCCAGAATTACTAACTCCTATAATATATGTAATGATAGTCCTTAATCACATACATTATTTTATTATCTCATGGAGCGTAATATTCTTGGATTAATTCAAGGAGGTAGTTACAAAGGATCGCTTAGTTTACTTCCATGCAATCGACGTGTTCCTTGTGGTAATTCTTTATTCAGTTTGGGAACATCATTTGTATGGGTCAAACAAATACCTAATATCAGCAAACACATACCAAGACATTATTTGGTGTTTTTCTATAAGAGCTAGCTAGTACTTTTGCTGCTTACATTCTAAGTAGGTATTGAAGTTCCATTATCAATCCCATTTTTCTTTCTATAGGGAAAGTATAAACCATGTCAATGGTTCCAAAAGATTAATTTAATATCATTCCAATGATTTTGCGTTGGCGCTGAGCTAAATCTAGCTAACAAGTTCACTGAGAAATACAATATATGGTCAAGTGTATTATGTTAAGTACGATAATGCGCATATTGTACTTAGATAGGGAATTCCATCTCCCAGCATCTTTCGTCATCATCCTTTAGATGAAATGGATCTTTTCTTATATCCGACACTTCGACCGATCATGGGAGTGCTAACCGGATGCGCTTTGTCCATATTAAATTGCCTGATTATTTTCTGGACATATGCGATCGGTGAATTAATATTTCACAAACTCGGTGTCCTAGCTCAAATATCTAGACAAAACCAAGTTTTCCCAAGATCTTTCCTCTCAAAATCAGATTTCAAGTAGCTTGTGGTTCCTCTCATTTCATCAAGAGTGCCTATTATGTTCATAACATTGACATATAGAGCTACTTTAAAAATCTGGAACTTGTTTTCCATAATAAATAAGCAAGAGAACATTTCATCGTTCTTATATATCATTTCCCAATCAAGTATTCCATTAGGCGGGTATACCACATCCACTTATATTGTTTTAATCTATAAAGTGGGCGTTTCAATATATTGCAAACGCATTTCGTGGTTTAGAGTTGCTTGATTTTGGTAATGTAATATCATCAAGCACTTTTATATATCTCTAAATCTAGATTCCCGTAGAGATATGTGGTAACCACATTCATGAGCTGCATTTCCAGTCCTTCGGAAACTACTAGGCTAGTAAATTATACGGATGTCATAACATCCATCATGAGAGAGTAAGTCTCCTCGTGGTCAATCCAGGGCGTTGTGAGAAACCTTGCGCCAAAGGAGAGTCTCATACATTATGACTTAATTATTCTCATTACGCTTTAGGACAAATGATTTATCTATGTCTTACAGGCTTTACACTTGGTGGGTTAGCACTACCAAACCAAATACCTGTTCATTTGTCAAATAATATGATTCTCCTGGATTGCTTATTTAGGCCAGTTTTCTCTTTGTTGATATTTTCCAACTGAGCATGGTTCGATGTCAATGTGCTCTATCACCTCATAAACAATAATATATGCGAAATATATCATCAATAATTATATATGATTTGTTCATCGACTCATATGTGCTCTCATAGTTCATTTGAGATTAATATTCATCTCTAGAATCAATATTAACTTCGGAGCGTCCTCCAGTGATGATTCATAGACATAGTTTAATCAGAGACAATCTCATGAGAGGTTTATGTATTGATGACAAATAGTTGTGCCTTACTCTTCTCTTCCTTTAGATGAGTATCTACCGAACCAAGTAGCTTCCCCCATTTCCGTTTGGGAGCTACGACCACAACCACACCTCCACTATGTGTGATTGCAACGCACTTTCCAATGGCGTTGTGCCCCTGTTGGGGACTTTTTAACCTTGCAAGTATATTTGCAGCTCGTATATGTGATCTTGTCACTTTTGGAATATTAAACGTATCAGATATCGAGTCTGATTCGTTTGACTTCAACATTACATTGTGAAGTTTTGGGGATCGAAATGAGACAGAGTGGGAATATTCAATGACACTTCCTGTCGTTCCCATGGAAAATCCTTTTTCCTATCTCCCCCTAACGACGGGAAGACTGTCTCATGAAAGTGACAACCCGTAAATCTAGCGGTAAAGAGATCACTAGTCAAATATTATAATTAGCGGATAATTGTTGGGGATTCATATCCAACATATACCAAATCGTCTTTAAGGACCCATTTTGATGCGCTGTGGGGGCGCAATTGGCACATATAATCAAACATGCGTAGATGTAAAGTATCAGGCTTATATCCAGTTACCAACTGGTACGCATGAGCAAGTAGTGGGTCTAAAAACGAAAAAAAAAACTGCATATAATAATTGCATAACCCCAGGTAGATGTGGGTAAATTGGTGCGCATTACTAATACCCTAGATGTCATCATATTCTTTTGATAACAACTTCTATGAGACCATTTTATATATACACATGGGGTATAGGAAACTTTACATTGATCCTAATACATATGCAATTAACATCAAATCCTTATGATGTAAATTATCCAGCATTCAAAGTCATGTAGACTTGATGAAATAATCAGGGTGGTGAGACCTTAAACGTATAGTTAGTGCTAGGAGTGCAGTATTTCATGTGGACAATAATACGACATGTGTTCATCGTATCGAAACCAGAACCATAAAGTACTTTAATGGCCCGCATTCTGGATGTTTATGTCCATAAATATCACCTTGTATTCGTTGTAACAATGGAATATTTTTGTATTATGTCCTTAGCTTTAGGATGGTCTCAATCCTGTCTTGGCTAAGGAGTAGGTTATATACAAAAGTTTTAGGTATTCGAGAGGGCATATAGCAATGTTGTTTCTTATGCTACATAAGTCAACAGTTGCAATTTTCCTCATTCTGCCTTTCACTCGAAAGAGAATGTGTCTATGTGTATTTTGCAATACACGGATCACTATGTCATAACCACGGTGTCCCGCATGGTCATGCCAAAACATATATGTGTTATTGCCCCCAAAAGTTCTTTATTAGTGACAAAATATGTTCCGATGACCCAATAATATACTAGTTTGACACATTAGTTTCCATGATATATGCTTACTTTCATATATTCATTAGAACTTATGTATATATGCTCATTTCCATTTCCATTTGATACGAATATCTTTACAAGGTTCCTACTAATTTTGTACCAACAAGAGAGTGACAGTCCATCGTCTAAGTAATTTGGTTGGATGTATTATAAAACAAGTATTAGTCTATCTTTTTTTCAAGGGTATGATAGGTAAAAAAAAAATCAATTCTCCTCGATACATTCCTACACGGAACGAAGAATATTGAATTTTTTTTGTATTTGTTTTGATGTATTTCTTTACATCTATAATGGTTACATATTCGATTTTACTTTAGCAAAGAAATTGATTTTTGGTACTTAAAATTAATTTCAAAGAAACATATGCATAATCAATATTAAATATTAAAACAAATATGTTATATTTCATTTTCAACGTGTTCCCTTTTTTATAGAAGCACTTTTTAGTGCATATCTTATTTGATTGTCCATTATCACCTGGGTAGTAGTTGTATCATACTCCAGGTGTTGAAAAATCCTTCCTGACTCTTACCAATACCCTGACCCTTTCTAGGGTCTCGTCCACATGGTGCATAAATGTCATATGTGTGAAATGGTTTTTAACTCACAATTATTTGGAGTTGTTTCCACTTCTAACACTTTCATTATTGATATCAGGAATTTTCTTTATCCCGACATATGTGGTGTTATTCGAAAGAACCTTGTTGTGTCTCTCAACCACTTGCAGTAGGTTGATGAGTTTGTCTAAATGTTACATTCCAACTTATATTGGTTCATTAATATTTACTTATATATGAAATGTGGAAATGATATTAGGAATCATGTCATCTTCTGTGAGCTCCTTGCCACAGAGATTGAGACGCGTTTTGGATATAACATTTCTTTGTTGAAATCAGTTACCTTTTTGTAATCAAGTAAGTGGGTTTCATTCCACTGTACGATTAGTTCGGGAAGTACATATTCATCAGTACTCCTGATTATCCCTTTCGGAACATCTCACATTTCTTTGGGGGTTTCTAGTAAAGGTATCCTATGAAACTTAGGATTTATATGTCGTCTCAAAACATGAGGGTATTTGTTTGTACCTTTTCAAGAGGTTGATTTTAGAGTCAATGGGGAGTTGATGGACTTTAGGTATTTTCTTGTACCTTTTCAAAAGGAGATTTATGTACTCATTTATGATACTCATATTCTTTTGAGTTTATTACGTTGATTTTGGGATGAGTTGTTTCAACCATTTACATATATAAATAATAATATATGATTTTCTTTTTGATAAGGAAATGGATTTTGGTTATGAAATTTCATTATCATAACAGTATTGGATTTTTGTATGCTTTAATTTTATTGATAATACTTCATCAATATTTCAATTTGCAAAAAAAATCACTCAATCTATTGGATTTCCAGGTAGTAGGGGAATCACATGGATTTCTTAAATCCCTACAAACCTTAGGGCTATTTACACCCGTTTGACAAAATTCTTTCGATGTATTGCGATTAATTCATCAATGAAATACATAGATAACATTTGTTATTTGGTAAATTTTGACATGAGGTCAAAAAAATTCATACCATATTGGTATTTTGGGATCTTTTGGCAAGAGGCCAAAGTGACTATGAATTTGGCATATGAAACAGTTTTAATACCTTAATAGCATTTTTTGGAGTTTTTGGTAAAGATCAAAATATATGAGCTTGGATGTGTAACTTCCAAAAAATAATTATATAGTTTAAAATTATGAGTAGGAACTCACAATCAAGATAAATGTTTGAATTTAACATTTTCATGTTATTTTTGAACATTTTGGCAAAATAACAGAAGTTATGGGGGTTGAAATTGTAAATTTCAAAGATAATTTATAAGTCATAACTAAGATAAACATCTGAATTATACTAACAATTATTAATTAGGATAAACACTTGAATATTAACACAAACAAATAGTAAATAAATATATAATATTGTAACTAAATGGATAATCATTTAAATATATGAATATTTTAATATAATTTGATAAACATTAATAAATCATAATAATATTTTAAAACAATAAAAGTTATACTAACAAAATTAAAATAAATAAGATGAAACAAATATTAAAATAATTAATAGTCTAATTCATTATTTGGAATAGTCTAAAAGAATATATATTTAATAGGTCGAATTAAATAAAATTAAGTAAACATGTCAGAAAATAAGTCAAGATTGGCTCGCATAGATAAAGTATATTAAACTTAAATAAAAGTTAATATAATAAATATTTATTAAACAAAAACGTAAATTAATGGGAAAAAAAAACAAATTAAGTTTTTTTTTAGTTAAATAAAACAATAATACTTATCCCTTGTGGATACTTAAAAATTATTTATTTAATTCTTTTTTATAATTAAAAAAAATAAAAACAAAATCATTCAATTATCCTAATAATTCAGATAATTAGATCATAATCATATTAAAATCACATATAAATTCCAATAATTATCTTTTAATATAGGTTTTTTTTACGTCAATATAATTTTCATTTATTTAATTATTTCAATAAAAATAAATAAATAATCATGAATTCGATTTTTTTTTTGAATTCAATTAATATCAATCGCGAAAATAACGGAAGTATTCTACAGAAAACTTAAGAAAAAAAAAATATAAACATGATTCATAATATTCACTTATGAAGAAATTGATAGAAAACTTACTAGATTTTTTTTTGACATGCGTGGCAATGAGCAAAAGATAACGCAGTAGCGATGCAATTTTGCGGCAAACCGTTCAACGACAACGTGCACCAATCGTTTAGAGACGATGAAAAACAACTTTGAGCTTTACGTGCTGATAACGTGTTAAAGGGAAAAACAAATGAAACAACAATATGGAGAGAATAACAATAAGACAGAGAGAAGAAGTCTATAATTCTCATTAATCATAAGCCCTTTAAATAGGGAGGAGTTACAAGTAGATAGTTAAGAGATATTTCAGTTCTAATCTAACTCTGATATATTTATCTCTATCTCTATCTCTATCGTCATATCCTTTAGACGATGGCACACTTATCCTACAACAATTAAAATAAAATTATAGTAATATAATATATTAATTAATAGTGATACATGGAAAAGTCTGCATAAAAGAAAGATCATGCACATACCAAATTGGTGGGTGTTAGAAGCATGCAGTAGTAATATGTATATTGTGCTTTAATACTTGTAAATTAAGATATTTTTAAAATTTTGCATAAAATGATGACACCTTATGCCTAATAATTTGTATTTAAGAGTTTTTTATTTGTGTTTTATAATATAGTGTGTGTGTGTGTATATATATATATATATATATATATATATATATATATATAATAAATAAGTAATTAGAAGGACACGTGTCGCCTTCTGATGAACCCATTTTTTCATTTTCCCGCCTAAACATGTATCTAGACGCATTTACGTTATAAGTTCATTTAACACATCCACATTCACTCCTCCTTAAATCTTTCCTTCATTCAATTTTTTTAATTTATACCTTACATTTACTACCCTTATAATTAGGTATGTAGTTTACTTTTAATACCTTACTTTTTTATTTTTCATTTTAAACTTTTATCATATAAACATAAATAATGTATATGAACTAAAATGCATTAAAACCCATTTTTATTTTTTATAAATTATACCATTCTAATCGTTTCGTCAATACCTTCGAAATGAATCCAATATTGAATATTTTTGGATTTAATTATATTATTAAATATCATAAATATATACGAATCAATGTGTCGTGATTAGTATGAGATTTGATACAAATAATCACTAAATTGTCTTAATTTTCTTTTGGCTATTTCATATCAATTTTTACTTCAAGATTTTTTTTATAAAAACTAAGGGTGTTCATCCAAATCACACAAACCGCCCACACCGCACCGCAAAACGCGGTTTAGAACTTTCGCGGTGCGGTTTGCATTTTTACCAAACCGCACTATGCGATGCGGTTTGCGGTTTTGAGTTACCAAACCGCGGTTCAAACCGCACCGCACCGCATATATTTTTATTTTATCTATACTACCTTATAATACATTCAAACAAAACTCTTAAATACAAGTAATTATGCAAGGAGTACAAACAATTTATGCTTGATTTTTGAAAAACTATGAATTACAAGTAACAAAGCATAATGTACAAGTCATTTATACTGGTTTTTTAACCTCACACCATCACGGCTGAAAATTATTTAGGGTAGCTTTCAGACTTGCTTTCTTCCCCCACAATTTTCCTCCTCCTGTTTCAACTCTAACCTGCCCCAAAAGCTTGAAAAGTTTCTTATTTCTAATGCTTTTAACACTCATCCCATCACCACCACCACCGTACCAAATGGTTTTTACCCCTTCCACCACCACCTGATTTTGGTAGGTATAGAGTTCTCTTTCCATGTACAGATTTTTCCTTCTACTATTTCCGCAACCTGAGTCCCAAATTTGTTTTCAAACTTTTATCTTCATCAACATTTTACGGTTCTACTTAGGGTTTGATTTGATTTCGAAATTTCTTGGATGCAGAGGTCTTTTACCTGTTTTGAATCCCGCTCAAACAATTCTTTAGGAAAGGCATAGGTTTTAAATTTCAAATTCAAATCTCATAGCCTCACTCCCGCTCTTCATGTGATAGATGTCTTTGAATTGTATACCATTCACCATCCTGATTCAAAATTCAAATAACCCCTTTCAATCACTTTGATCTTCATGCTCTGCTTTCAAAATTCAAATAACCCCTCTCGATGGTATTGTAATTATCCTTTTCATTGATTATGCTCCTATAACTTTAATGTCATCTCCAATACTTGTTATAAAACTTGATGAATCTGTATTTTACAGTGAAGCTTAATAATTCAGTGGTCAAAAAGGCTGCAGAGAAGTATCCTCTTTCCCATCAACAGAAAAGAAACAATTTGTTAGCCGATAATTTCTTCTTCTTTGGTTTGTTGATTTGTATCATTTGAAGTGATTTTCTACCATCTTATGCCAAATAACTCAGTTTCTATTTTGCAACAGTCTGGGAAAAGAGATTTGTTTAATTTTCGAGTTGGTTCTTATGGATTGTTAATACGTTTAAGAGCTAAATGGAGCATAAAATTAGAGCTTGGAGAGAAATACGAGTTTTTTAATTAAATTGTTAGTTGGATGTCTATGTACCATTTTTTGTTTGCCATTTTATATAATTGTGTTCTCACTGATCTTATATTTTTTTTTTTGTGTTTTAGTTTATTGATGCAAAAGACAGATTACCTTTCTTGGATCCATCTGATTAAGCAGGACAAATTACCTTTTTAGTAGTTGTTTTGGTCACAGAAACGATACTTTCTCATCAGCAGCTTTTCTTTCCCAGTCCTCACTATTAAGTTAGTTGATTTTTCCTTTCTCCCTTGTTACATCAGAGTTAATTTATATGATCAACTTCTGTTGCAACATTTTTTTTCTCAGGTGATAGCACAAAATCTTCAGAAAATTGACCCCAAATCTGATGGTGCAAAAAGGGATTGGGTTGCTATCTACGATGAGTGTGCTAATGTCTTGTACCAGGTAACTCTTTTCTAGCCCCAACATCTTATATAGTGTGATATTTAGTCCTAACAACATCAACTTGTGTCCAGGTGTATACAGTTCCTTGTTACAATTTTATGGTTGTCCTCCATGGATTTTAGAAGTTCATATAGTTGGGTTCATATAGGACGTTTTCTAGGTTGGTACCTTTTCTTTTGAAATCAAGTTCATCAATTGGAATAAAGACATGTGACCGTGTCTGGTTTCTTTTAATTTAGATGGACCATTTTAGAGAAGGCTCTCTTGTGTAGGTTGTATATGCATGGAGACAGAGTTCTTAACACCTTTCCACACATTGTTACTTTTTCATTATTGTTATGATGCAAAAAGATGAAACCGTATTCTTGACACCTTACACTGATATATTCCTACGAAAGTGGTTCAAAGGCAGGTTGTTGTTAATGAGTGTCGTTTTTGTTTCCTCTCAGGAGATTGATTATAATAAGGAAGCTGCAAACACAGAGTTGTTTGCAAGTAACTTCAAAGACTACCAAGTTTGCAGAATATGATCATTTGAATTATCCACCTCGTTGAAATAATTCATCCTATCCTACCCCTATAATTTATTCACTTCTAAATTAATGAAATTCAATGTGTGCCTAGACGAAATGGAAGTGATAACTTCAAAGTTTGCAGGTTGCTCTTTATAATAAGGTGTTATTTACTATACTTATTCTTCAACTTATTTACTTAGACAACATTTTCAGCATCAGAAGTCTATATGCTAGCAACAATTGTTTGTTTGCAATGTTCTTGTTTCTTAGTTCTTTCCAATTTTGGTTGAGAGAGACGTATGGGCTGAAAAGGGAAGGTAAGAAGATCGCAGATGCTTAAAAAGGGACAGGTACGGGCTGCTGTAAAAAGGGACAGATTCTTGTGTATCGAGTGGGCGTCAAGGAGGGGAAGAAATGAGGTGTTGTCATAGGGGCTAAAGAGAGCTCAGTTCGGGAGTGGATAGGTTTCGAGAAGCTCTAAAATAGGGGAAACTAGCTACTGTTGGGAAGGTTTGGTGATTGCGTGATCGGTTGTCAAAAGAGGATATAGAGTTGCTGCTAAGCTCGGGAAAGGACAGAGCGTGAAGTCTCTGCAGGGGGTAAATTACCGCTGTTTGGGGGCCTGTTTGGGGTAGTGCGAATGGGTAACAATATGGGTTGAAGTGTCGTTGTATTCTCCATACGATTGGCCGGTCGGTAAGGGGTGGACGGTCTGTGGTACATCGAGCCTTTTTCTTCACGATCGGCAGGACTATGTTGCTTGGAAAGGTGTTGTCCCAACTGTTGGGGCAGGTTTGAAGTCGATATGGGATGCTGCAGTGGTGTTCCTCGTCGATGGGTACGGTGACCGAAGCCACAACTTCTCGATGCTATCGTTGCTGCTGCCCGTGGTCTTGTTGTTTGCTGTTGTTGTGAATCTTGTTCTCGCAGTGTGGTTGTTTGCCTCTCGCAAACATTCCCATTGTTACTTTTTGTTCGTTCTTTCGGTGTGGGTCGGTCTAGGTTCGTTGGTTTGTTTGTTGGCGTTGTTCTGTTTTTGATCCTTTATATAACTTTCTCTTTGTTGCTGTTAAAAAAAATTTGATACAACAAAGAGGTAATCTTATATTATTTCCTTGATTTTTACGAGCTCAGTTCAATATTTGATTAACTGTTCCTTTAATTTGTACATTGTCTCTTCTTTGCTTACTTTGTTTCATCATTTAAGTTGCAAGATGTTAAGTTTTTCGATTTTACATGTTTGTGCAATGGCTTGTGAATTGAGGTAAGGTTTTTTTTAGCAATAATCTTTTTGCTGAGAAATATAATAACTATGGTCACCGATTGTGGAGATTTTAGTTTGTTTATGAGGACGAACGATTTTGCATCATTGTTCAAAGATTGATGGAGTTGTAGGTAATTTTTTGGAAATAGATAAAGCGTTTGATGATTTTTTGAAGTTAGGGGCCGTTTACCAAACGCTTACCCGGATAAGCGCTTATCAATAAAATTTAACACAATCACTTACTTAGCGGGTAAGATTTTAGTCCACCAAAACGGTATCGTATGCAACAATTTTCCCGGTAAGCGTTTACCGGTAAATTTTAACACTATCACTTACTTACCGGATAAGATTTTAGTCCACCAAAACGGTATCGTATGCAACAATTTTTCCGGTAAGCGTTAACCGTGGTAAGAGTCTTCGCCATCACTTACCAGGGTAAGACTCTTGGTCCTTGCCTTAGCTCTTACAGAGTAAGATTTTTGTCATTGCCATCTTCATCCATAAGGTAATAAGACTTGATAAGCGCTTACCCGGGTAAGCGTTTGGTAAACGGCCCCTAACATCGTCATATGAAAAATGTTCAAGTACAATATATGAAGGATTTTGATCTTGATGAAGTTCATGTTGATCTTGATGTTCAAGTACAATATATGAAGGATTTTGTCCAAGAACATCGTCATATGAAAAATGTTGGTGATGATCTCTCATAGAAGGAAGAAGTCCATGACGATGATATGCATGTTCATAAGCAACATGTAGAGAATGACAATGGCCTCTAGCATACCTTTTTATTTTTTATTACATTAGAGTTTTTTTGTATGTTGCATTAATTTTCTAATATCAATTACAATAAAATGTTATATCCTGCTGCATTAATTAACCAATGGTTAAAAAACTCTAATGTAATGCACATTTGGGACATTTAACGGAAGCGGGTTAACATAGAATAAGGACTTAATCAAGATACCAAATTCGATATATATTTTATAAATTTTGATTTTCTTTTATATTTCTAGGTGTTAATATGTAATGAACTTGATTATTTAAATGAATATTGTGTTTGCTTTAATTAATTCACTTACCTCGTTAGTTTGATGGGTTTTCATCATCAAATTGTCTAAACTAAAAAAAATGTTTTTCCCTCAATGTTTGTTCTGTTTAGTCATGAATTTCAAGTTTTTTTCACGAGTTTGTAAATATATAGATTTAGAAATATGAGTAACATATGAGTTATTTGCTTCACAACTGAGATTCACCCGCGCTGCATCGCGCGGGTATACGGCTAGTAATTTTATATATATCTATACTACATTAATAAGCATTCTAACCAAAAGTCTTAAAGACAAGTCTTTATGCTTTAAGTACAACAAATTAAAGCACAAAATTAAAAAAACTCTTAATTACAAGGGGTGATGCATGATGTACAAGTGAATAATACATATGACTTTATTGCATGGCTTATCAAATGGACACTCCAGACTCCTCTTTCTCTCAACACAGTTTTAACAGCTCCATTTTAGTAAACCTTTCCTTTTCTTCTCCCTATTTCAGCTTTCGCCTGCAAAAAGGTAGAAGGATTCCCTCTTTTTCTCTCCAACTCTATGGGTTTCATATTTGAAATTTGAAATGAGGCTTGATACCAATCCCGGGTTTCAGAGGATTGTCTTCCCCAAGACTCTCTCTTTGCTCCAATCTACTCTGATTCAAATTTCAAAATTTAAAAATTTCAAGCTCTCTCCATCTCTGTTCTCATCTCTGGATTACCGTCTCTCGATCCAAAAAGTTCGCAGCTCATCTCTCCATCTCTCGATTCAAACCATTTTCTTCTTTCATTCACGGTGGTTCTGTATCTACGCTTGGTTTTGTATTGACGCCTTCAACCGATTGAACGTGAAACCTGACGATTGACGCCTTCAAGGTAATAGTTCTCTTTTGTATCGATGCTTGGTTCCATTCATATATTCTCTTTGTCGGTGGTTCATGCATCATTTACTTTTTGGTTCTAAACTTGTAGATGAATGAGTATCATAGTGAAAATCCCAGAAAGGTATGGCAAAATATATATTGCAAAAGCAATGTCATTAGAAATACAGGGAGGTCTTCTAAGAACCAATATTCTTATGATCACCGGGAACATTTTCTTCTAACCTTGGTCCTTATTTATCTTGGCTTCACAGAGGTAAGCTCTTTCCTACCTTACCATACTTTTTCTCTTAATGTAAAATTTTAAGTCTGGAAAAAGGCTGATTCTTTAATATGAATGTTGAGTTTGATATCTATCATCTATGTTCAAACATTCAATCTTTTGATAACATTCCTCACTTTGCTCAAGTGATCTTCATCATTTTCCTAACAATTCTTCCCTAGATAGTTGAAGGATCTCAGTCTGATTCAAGATTTGTAAGTTTTTCTCAAGTTCTTCTTTTAGTTGGATTATGATATGTTCCTCCATCCCATTTTGAAGCATCCATACTACTGTGCTAGTTCTTTTATTGACTGCTGGTGTTTATAAATATATGTTCTTATGTTTATGGTGGTGTTTATCTCACACTCACAAACATGTTTCACTCCTAGAAAAGATGTACAATCTCATGTTAACTGGTATTAGGTTTCATCCAACAGATGAGGAACCTGTTGGATTCAACCAGAAGAAGAAATTTTAATTCCTATTGACTTTATCAAACAAGTGGATGTATACAAATATGATCCATGGATCTACCAAGTAAGTTAACTAAATTATTCTGCAACTTTTCTAAACAAATCTCACTTCTGATTTTGTTAGCATAGACAATGCAGCACAAGAGAACACCAACTTTAATCAATTATCTACTTTTTGTTCTTCATCTCTTTCAAGTTTCAAGTATAACTATGGACTCTATGGTGCAGATCGGATCGACCACTTTGTATTTTAATTACTTAATTATTTCATGTATCTGATTGTGGTTTATTTAATACTTACATGGAGTAAAAAATATAAGGGCAAAGTCGTTGGCTTACATGAGTCCGCTAGCTCATAATGTTATAAGGAAGGCTTCTTTAAACAATTATGTTATTAAAAAAATTAATTTAGGTTATCTATAAGTAACGGATGGATTAACTAATTAAAACATGGTGTGCTACAAATATCGGTCACACCACACTCCATCCAACATAGAAAGCGGTGACATCTTCAATCCAACACATAAAACGGTGTGTTGCAAATATCGATCACAAAGCTTGGAAACGGAGAGATCGATGAAGATGAAGTACAATTTAATGCTACTCTATTGTCTATTTTGTTGCAGAGGTCTTCGACTATATTTTGGAGAGAGTCGTGTATAGAAAACTACTTCATATAACCGTCCACCACTAATGGCTTTTCAATTCACATCAAACAGAAGCTACCAAATGAGTTTGGAGATATAGAAACTCATCCGACTCTGAGAATACCAATATACCATCCAGTATGCAAAGCAAGTTGTGACGTGGGTTCAGGGACTTCGAAACTCGCTATATACATTGTTTGAATATATAGCCTCCTTTGTTGACCTTAAAGGTTGACTCCACTTCTGGTATTGTAGAAGTTAAATGTTAATCTTGGTGGTATGAAATACACCATCCGACTAATATGGCTTTTTTATGAAGATTCATTTGGTCATCAGTAGATACTAACAAAACAAAGGATCTGCGCATTATTGGGACATTATCCATGAATCATGATCCAACTTTAAAGTATCATATTGTTGGTTTGTTGTCTACATTTAGGATTTAAACTCTTGTAGATGGGTACTTCTATAAGTCTCATGCATGTTTACCAAATGCTTATACGATAAACGTTTACTCGGTAAGCGCATACCTTTTTAGATGAACATGGAAATGATCAAGAATCTTACATGGTAACAGCGATAACAAGGACAAAAAGTCTTACCCAGTAAGTGAGAGTGACAAACCTTACCCGTTTAACGCTTCCCGGGTAAAGTGTTGCATAAAAGGTCGTTTTGATAGATGTTTATCGGGTAATTGTTTGAGTAAATAGCCCTCAATGTCATGATAGTTGCAAAGTTTGACTTCATATATACTCTTAAATATCTAAGATTCCATATAACTCATAATCAATTATATCAATCTTATGGACCAAAAATCAACATAATCATTTTGTCTGTAATGATGAACGAATAAATAGTTAAGTTTTAACTATAATTTTCCAACAAAAAAAAGGTTGTTGCATTATTTAAGGGAGGGATTCAAGCCTATTTCCAACAGGATTTGAACTTAAACATGTGTATTTGAGCAAAGTCGCTACATCCCTTTGTCAATTGAGCTACACGCCTAAGGGCTTTTTATTTTCCATGTACAATAACTTTTATACCTGGTGCATTGCACGATCACACTGCTAGTATATATATATATACTACATATATAAGCATTTAGACAAAACTCTTAAGTGCAACCCTTAAAACACAATGTACCTCCTTTTTATGCATAGATTTTAAAAAACTCTTAATTACAAATTTATATGCATAGGATTAATGCAGCCACTACCAAATTGGATTAGGTCAAACTTTACTTTCTTGAATGCAGGGTTCTTCCTGCCTTGATCCAGTTCCTGCTTCAACCAATTCTCCAGAAAAGGTTAAGGCTTTTAAATTTCAAATTCAAATTTCTAAAATCTTTCCTAAAACTTTGGGGTTTATCTCCTCCCTTTCAGCTCCCACGATGCTATCACCGGTCCAAGAGGAGGCTATTGATTTCCCAAGGTTACAAATGAGTTTATATCAGGTTGATATGCTTCCTTCCTTCCTCCTTCGCTCCACCATCGACGCTCCGCTCCATCTGTGAGCAAAATCGCATTCTCCATCTTCTTCTAAATTGGTATTTTATCATTGTTTTTCTACCATCGGTTGTATTTCAATTGATCGTTGTTTCTTTTGTTTTTGAAGCCATCATTAGGGTTCCTTTTACACATTTGGGTTTCTACATCACTCTCCAGGTTTGACCTTTCTCCTTTAATAGATTTTTCCTTCAATGGTATTTTATGTTTGCCTCTTACATTTGTGGTTTTTTCAATGGTTTTACACACAGTTGGTTTTTTCATCTTTTTTCTTGATTACTTACACATTTGGCGTATATTTGAGATTTAAAATGTTTTCTTGATTTTGTGGGTGAAACATTTTTTTTTTCGATTTTCAGTTTTTGTTTGATACATTAAAGGATCTTACCACATCTTGCCATTGGGCATACCATTTGCTTGGGTTGCCTGAAAGAAATCGAACAACATCGTTGGTTGAAGCAACTTTGATGCCCCAAACATATCGAAACATAATGGTAAGCTTTCATTTTCAGTTCGAAAATGTGTATGAAGTTTACACCTTACCTACCAAAAGTCACTTCTTTATGTGTATGACTTTCCAAATTAATCAATGTATTGCAACAGTACGCATATGTGAAAATTTTAGTTCCTAAAAACTATTCTATGTTGTGATATTACCAACCACAATTCTTGTATTTCTGTAGGTGTTTGGGGATGATTAAGTGTTTTTTGTGTTTAAGAATCCTTACTTCTCGCCTTTCTTTTTGTAAGCTACCCATTTTTGTCTTTAAGATTCCTTAGTTTTTGCCTTTCTTTCTGTAAATTACTCATTTGTGGTTTTTATGGGTGTGCGGACATTGTTTTATTTTGATTGCAAATAAGTAATTTGGTAGGGCTGTGTACTTGAATATTGATTACTGCTTGGACATGGGAATGGGGTTTTTACAATAAATAGTATGTCAACTTGTTCGTGTTTTTTGTTTTAGTCCATAAAAAAATACCTGAAATGTGTACTATTTAGGTGTTGTTTGTTTTTTAAGAGGTCTAAAGTCTGAAGTCTTATTTTAGTTATGATTAATAAGTGGTGGTGTGTAAAAAGGTCTGAACGATTCAGACTTAAGAGCCATTAAGAGGTTTTTAAAAAAAAAACAAACAACCCCTTAGTCTATATCACCTTTGTTCCAATTTGGTCGATTTACCATCGGTACAAGAAATGGCATATTGCATGCTAGTAAGTAGTACTCTGGGTTTTTTCAATATATTTTTCAATTTCAATTTCAATTTTAGTTTATATTTTATTTTTTAAATCCAAATTATATACGTGCATTTTATATGAAGGACTCATTTACATTAAAAACATTACGGATGGATATAAGTTGATCAAAACCATAACCAGCCAAATAGGAGTTAGATTTGTTTTCATCCTTCATTATGCTGAACATTCCTTCAACAATTATTAGGCCAACTGATTTGAGCAGGTTGTGGTTGCTGATACACATTTGATATTATTCTAGAATAAAACGTTCATTAAGATTAAAATATTTTTTTTTATTATAGGAGATTCATGAACGTGGTTATCTATATAGGAGCTAATGACATTACATCGAGTGAGTGATTTATACTTCATTTCTTTTGACTTGGTTGTGCTTGCCTTTTTAACATTTTTATCGTCTAGAGGATTTGGAGTTGTCTTTACCAGATGGACTTTGGAATTGGGAGTTGAAGTCATTTTAAGTTACATAGACCTTTGTTGTCATTCCATGAGTTGCAGATACCTTAATCGGTCTATCCAACAAAGTAGCCATGTGATCGAAGTTACTGTCTTCTGAAATAAAAAATCAAAGTTGCATCTTTTTAAACATGAAGATCGATTGGTGGATTATTCTTGTTGTTTGTTGTTTGGGGCTGCATTGGAAATTTGATGTTGATCTGGTGGACTGTGTGGTCTTCCTGTTATCAAAATGGCCTAATTATAACTACTACCATCCCCTAAATATAACTACTACCATTGCCTCTGCTTAATCTGGTTTTCTTAAATCCAAATTGGTTCTTTTTGTAGGTTGCACAGAAGGCTGCAAAGAAAGTTTACATCAGGGGGTCCGGAAAACTTGACCAATGCCAACCGGTCAAGTACAGTGTAAATGTAAAACAAGATGCTCAATTGGTTGGGGGTTGTGGTTCATATCACTTGTCCACAGATAAGCAAGATGTGCAACAATTAGATTTGTCACATCGAGTTTATGGTTCTGTCAATATGTAATTAGTGTGGTAGATTTTTGTAAGTTTTGTTCCATTTACGAGCAAGATATGCCTGGTGTGAGGCAGAGAGTAAGTCAATATCTTGAAGATGCTATAACTCATAAAAGATAGTAGCATCATAATCATAACCAATCTTACAAGTTCCTCATTTTTCCTACCAAAGAAATTAATGCTTTCAGCCCCTGAACCATCTTTTTTTTTACTCTTTAAACATGATTGTTAGATTTTTTGATGCTTGTTTTTGCTGTAAGATGCATCATACATGTACACAATGAAGTCTTTCTGAGCAACTTGTATGATCTCCTTGGGTTTATTGGTGAAGAATGAGGCACATGTGTTAGCCTTTCTAAGCGAGGACATGCATTGTGCATACCTTAGTAAAGCTTATTCCAATGGTTATTTTAACATCAAGTGTTGATTGGTAAATTAGCAATATAGATGAGAGGCGTCAACCTCCTTACCACGAAGTATCTGTGCTAATTGTTTGTGGTTGTAGGACTTTAAACTACTTTTAGCATCTAGGATTACATGAAAAAATAATGTTATTTGGTAGTGATTGATTTTTGATAGATAGTGTATTTTACTTAATATAAGTCATTGTTGAGTATGAATGTATGATACAATTATATATTAGAAACAACAAACACTTTATTTGGAAAAATTGTTTGAGCAAGTGTCCACCGACCCGAATAACTCGAAACCGATTAAACCGAAACTTATTTGGTTTGGTTATCGGTTAATTTTAATAAACTTAAAAACCGATTAATCCAATCCGAATAAACCATATTTGGTTTGGTGAGCATTATTTACAAATGATTGTATTTCTTTGTTTAGTCAAGAATTTCAAGTTTTGTAATGAGATCTAAGTATATGGGTTTTGGAGTCCAATACACGTGCAATTATTTTTCATTTTCGATCATACTAATACACCATATTAACCTTCAACTTTATATATTAGTTGACTTGTAAATTAACCACACAAACTCGTGAAATAAAATCGAAGGTGATAAAGAAACATGATTAATGGCTAAACTAATGTTTCGAAATTGTGATTCACCCGCGCCGCATCGCGCGGGTACACAACTAGTATAACATATATACATAGAGAATAATTTAGTGTTTATATGTAACAAATTTTGGACTTCTTGTTTTGGCCCAAAGTTCTATCATCTCATACGCCTTATTTAGTTCGAAATATAATTATTTTACTTCTTAGAATATTTTTAATTATATACTTAGTATTTGGAAATAGGATGTATTAAAAATCTTTATTTTTTTGGACTACGGATACTTTATCGTTGATTTTATAATGTAATTTTGAACTTATAATTTTTGTATTTTAGGTGTAAAGTGCGATAGGGACAAACCGCATAAACCGCACCGCATTTTAAACTCATATTTGTTGGATTTTAGGCATAAAGTGTGATAGGGACAAACCGCATAAACCGTACCAAACCGCACCGCAAACACCCTTAATAAAAACCTCATCCTCTTTAAATTTTTATACAAGAATTTTGATTTTTATCATGAAATTTTATAAAATAACATTTTTAATTTTATTTTCTTGACATTATGATATTTTAATTTTAAAAATATTAATTATAGATGATGAAAGTATAATTAGCAATAGAACAAATAATGTTGTATATAAATAAGTATTTGATAATTTATGATACGTGATTCTTATTTTATTAATATTTTAACTATGCGTTTTTCCATAATTTCATTTACGTTATATTATAAATTTTATTTTATAAATTCTTAATATTTATTTATATTTTTTATTAATTTTTTACAAAACATCCTTTGTGAAAACTGCTAAAACAAGAATATTTTGTAACCAGCTACAAAAAAAAACAACTCTAAAGGGAAAAAAGTTTGGAAAAATAGCATCGTACTTTCGATGATCATTCATATCTGTAAGATAAGTTTTTTGACATTATTTAATTTTTTTAAATTACCTCGTGTAATATACGTGGACAAATCTAGTATATATATATATACACCATATCTTTACAAAGAAAATCTAAATTACCTTCGATATAAATATTAAAAAACGAGCATTATTTTTTGTTTTTTATAGTTACTTGTTTAAATCTTTTTAACCAATTTTCAAAATTTTGATATTTTCGTTTGCATATACGAGCATATTTATACTAATATTTTTACTATAAAGTAAACTATGTTTTTTGTCGGTGTGGAAGATGGACGACAATATTGATAAGAGTATCTCCAACAGCTTCTCCAAAATGGAGAAAATGAGTATTTTAGGTATTTTTTGTTCAAACAGATTCTCTAAATCTTTCTCTAAAATGGATAAAGTAGGAGAGATAGTGTAATTTTCTCTAAATTTGGAGAACTCTCCAAAAATAATTACCAGAGAAATTGTTTTTTTATTATATTTCACCAATAAAAATTTTGAAATAAAATGTGTAGGAAAGATAAATAATATTTTAATAATATAAGTAATGATTTCATTTCCAAAATGGAGAATCTGTTGGAGTTGAATGCAATTTTTGTTAGAGATTTTGGACTTTAGTTCTCCATTTTAGAAAAAAATTGGAATCTATAGGAGATGCTCTAATTTGATAAGTGAGATTCTAAACCATCCGGGTGGATCTCTCGTTTCATCTTGGTTGAAATCAGTTTGGCAAGCTATACTTCGGTATGCGTCATATATGATATGGGAACACCGTATCAAATGATTTTTCAGAGAATTGAAATGGGAAAAGAGAAGATAGAGAATTTGTTGATAAGTTTATCAGTAAAAACTTCATTTGCAGACCTTTTATTTTCATGTATACAAGCTAAATCTTACGATTGGATCTCGAGAATAATTTGGAAAGGTCGTATTGCAGGACCTTTGGCTCATTGCGCCTTTTTTGATGTCCCCATCAGAGTTGTGAGTCCTTTTGGTCGATGGTAAGTCGGTGGTAAGGCTGCGGGTGGTCTTAGCTTTTTTTGTTTTTTTTCGTTCCTTTGTCTAGTTTAGTTTGGATTAGTTTTGTTCCGGGGTGGTTCTGTTGCTTGCAGAAGCACTTGGCGTTTTTTCTATATGTTTCTTTGGTGTTTTAATAAATTGTCTACCTTAAAAAAAACTATGTTTTTTGATCCACGTGGTTTATTAAAAAATTTACAAACTTTGAAGCTTCATGTTTAAACTTCATAAAAACTGAATTATAATCAACTGATAAAGACTTCAAATACTAGATTAATGTAGAGTTGTACTAATTCGTCAAAATACTCTGGATAATCAACCCATGACTCTCTCGTTATTTTAAATAATAAAAAACCATAGAATTAAATCGAGATACATGGTATTTCATTGCACAAAATGTACTTCTAAAATTAATAAAATTGAGTTAAATTAAGTGTTGTATTTTTAGATGGATGAAAAGTTACTTAATAAAAATGTAATTTCTTATTATTGGGATATTAATAGAAAAAGGAATTCTATTAATTTGATCAATAAACTTCATAAATATTTATTAAAATCATACAACTTTCTTAAAAAATAAGGGAAAAGTTTTTAAAAACCTAACAAACTATTCCATTTTGAATGATTAAGTTCCTAAATTAATATTTTTAAATGAAAAAATTATTAAATTTTCTCATTTTGAATGATTAAGTTCTGGAACTATTTTTTTGAATGAAAAAATCATTAAACTTTCTCATTTTGAATGGAAAAACCATTAAATTTTCTCATTTTGAATGATTAAGTCCATGAACATTTTTTTTCAATAAATTAAATCATCGAACTTTTAAAAATTGGTTACTTACATCATTTTAACCCAAAAAACTACTTGTAACCGGTTATCTTTTAATTCTTCCTCTTTTAATAGATAAAAAATAGATCAAAAAGAGGGAGATCGATGGCAGGGGCAACAACGTGTTAGGCGATATGGAGAACGGACAACGTTCGGGCAACGGGGAGTGGCGAGACGGAGCGATACGATTGTATGTGAGGGGTTTTAATGGCGTAGAGTTTGAAAATGGTGAAACTGATTTTGAATTGTTTTTACTTTAAAATCTTCATAGTCAGTTCAGGTACCTTTAAAAAAAGGTAACCGATTTTTAGAACATCGATGATTTATTTATTAAAAGAAATATTTAGGTACTTAATCATTCAAATTAGAAAGTTGAATGGTTTTTCATTCGAAAAAATAGTTGAGAGACTTAATCATTTAAAATGAAATAGTTTATTGGATTTTTTTACCATCATGTTAACAAAAACACTGATCAATTAAATAAAATAACTTCAATAACGATTTAAAAATAATAAATGGAAAAGCTTTCTTCAAAATTCAAATGAAGAATTTCGAAGAAATTGCACAAGAATTTCAAAGTCGGTGGTTTTAGTCAAAAATATGTAAACTTTTGGGGATTGTTCAATGAACTTTCATTTGAGGAAAAGACCGCTTATCTACATTCTTCACCGACCTTTCTTAAGAAATAATCATTTTTTTTTTAATTTCTATAAATCATCTTATTAATAATAAGAAAACTAATTAAAATAGCCAATTTTCATTAATGGTTTTACTTATTGGCTATTTTTCTCCATGTTTTTTTTTCCCAAAATAGCCATAGGTCTGCAAAAACTTAGGTCCGTAATTGCAGAGGTAGTTTTTTACGGGTATAAAATGTAAAATTTGAAAGTTTAGGGGTCAGATCTGTATTTGTGGAGGTAGTTTTTTGCGAAAGGGGTAGAAAATGTAATTATTTTTTGTCGTTTAGTTAGATCCCCAATTGCCGACCTAAGTTTTTAGGGACCTATAGCTATTTTGGTAAAACCAGGAGAGCAATGGCTAAAAGGTAAAACCATTGGTGAAAATGACTATTTTAATTAAGAGTAAATTACGTTTTTCGTCCCTGTGGTTTGTTAAAAATTTTAGATTTCGTCCCTGTGGTTTCAAATTTTGGTTTTCGTCCATATGGTTTGCAATTTATTTCTATTTTCATCCCTGATGCCAAAACACTAGTTTTAGTATGAAGGACTAAAATGAAAATGGAGTGTAAACCATAGGGATAAAAAAAGCAATAAAATTTAAATCATAAGAACGAAAGAGGTAAAAATAATAAACCATTGGGAAGAAAATTGTAATTTCAAAACCATAAGGACGAAACTAGAAATTTTCAACAAACCATAGGGACTAAAAACATAATTTACTCTTTAATTAATTGTGAATTTTTTATATTAAAATTTTAAACATTTGATAATATTTTTGTGATGATGTTGATAAAAATAACATTTATTTGTAATAATATTTTAAAGTATGTTAAAACACTTGTTTTGTAATAATCAATTAATGAAAGTATAATATAATTTATAAATTGTTTATAGAGAAAGAAATTCAATTCTATTTCAAATTTGTAACAACCCACGAATTTGAACATACCAAAGCTAAAGAAATGCATAAATACGCCAAAACGCTCCCCAAAAATAACAAGTCACGCATAAGAGTTACAATGATAATGCTTGAGGAAAAATATCTGAATTACAACTGAGAACATCGAAACATAAGTCTACTGGGAAAGTCTAACATAATCTATCAAAATTATAAAGCTTCTCTACGGAAGCTCCAAGCTCACATCCCGCCTTTGCCCTTACTCGAGCTCTCATAAACCTGCTTTCCTGAAAAGGTTTTAGTTTTGAAAAACGAGGGTTAGACCATAAGGTCTAGTGAGGTCCCTCTATCACCAACATCGCACCACATTTATAAACGGAAAAGAGTTTATAGGCATTTAAAACAATCACACTTTAAAGAAAATGAGTACACACGTAATACACGTTGATGGCCCACGTTATGGTCACACACACTTGTGACAACGTGTTAGGGCACACACCCGCCTTTGAATTAGATATATGAAACGAATTCATATAATCGGCATGGGACACACTCCCCATGTGTATAAAATAAGCCATTACACATATCCACACCACAAAACCTACCTTAAAAACGACACACCTTTCATACATATAAGAAACAACGTAAAAACGTGTTATTCAAATATCAATACATATATTTAAAATTCATACGTCCACAACCCAGTTAGAAAGACTCACCTCACGTCCACACTAAGCTCCCTTATCTACCAAACTAGATACCGGTTAATTGCACACCTATAATTCAACCCACACACGAGAGTGATGAGTCACTCAAATATCTCACACATATCGGCTATCTCGACAACTTAAGACTCTCTAAAAGACACTACGGGTCTTGCTCGATAGCACCGACGAATTTCACGAAAACAGGTGGTGGAGCCTAGAAATCGACTACTGGGTAAGTCTGGGCCATACCGGGTTCTTGGCATGCTAGGTTTTCTGCCTGTCCGGGTTCCCGACTTACCTGGATTCCTAGCTTTCCCGACATCTCACCCGATTTGGTCATCCCTGAGTTTCCCATCCATGTCGGGTCTCACAACACCCGACTCACCCGATTTTTCTCATTATCCGGTCATACCTAGGTTTCAATTTTGTCGGGATCTACTCTCCTCGCATAACTCGCCCAGTCCGGGTTTTAATCCCTTACCGGGTTTCTGCTCTATCTGAATTTCTCCCACATCCGGATTTGGGCAATCCCGGCACAGGGTATCTGCGCATGAAATGTAACATCCACCCTTCTAAATATGCTTAACTAGTGAGTCTAAATATGTATTATATGTTAAATCATGCTTTATATGTTTATTATGTAAAAAAAGAGATTTAGCTAAAATGCTAAGTAAACTAGGGAGCTATAAGTATAGCCCATAGTTGGAATGATATGTCGAAGGTAATATTGGTGCTAACACATCACAAATGACATAATTAGATGGTTAGAGGGTTCAAAATACAAAGTGCATTGCCTAAATGGAAAGCGGGTAGGTAACTAGAGTGCCTAAATGGGAAAAATCTACCCAAAACTTGAACGGATGATCTAAATGGTGATGTAAAGGTTGGAACACCTTTAAATAAGTTATTATGGAGTGTTAGAAGTGACGGAAGTCGAAAAACTCGTGTAGATTACATTTTATGGAAGTTTTACAAAATACGTTACTATTTCGGTAAACTATGCGCACAACACTCAAACGGGAGGTGTTTGATGGGATTTTAAGCTTTGGAACTAAGTTCTGGACCTATTGGGAGTTGTTGGAAGTGTCGGAAAAAATTTACGGGATTCCAAGCTTAAAATCAAAAACGACAAAATTGCAAAGGAAAGCGTAACACCTACAAATACGTAAAAATGCTTTTATTGGTAGGTATTTTCTGAAATACTTTTGTTAGGAGTTATAAATTATCTCGTTATGAACGGGTAGGCAAAAACCTCATCGAAAACGGAGGTCCGAGCAAAAAGTTATGAATTTTTTAGTGTTAGGTGGTCAAAATGGGTGTTAGGTCAACCCAACCGGGTCAAACCCGACCCAAAACGGGTTTGGGCAATAAAGTGACGAAATTTACATCAATTCACCTCATTCTTACTTCTACAAGCATCTGGACCAAAGTGTGTGTGATTTCACACACCTAAAGGGAAACCCTAGCTAAATCTTGGTGAAATTGAAGAGAAATTGCAAGAATTTTCAAGATTTAAAGGTATATATGTTGATGTTGGTATTTTGATTTTCTTGATGTATTTGGTTGATTTCTTGCAATTAGGGTTTAAGCTATATAATGGATGATGAAATTATGGAATTATTTTGTTGTAATGTGATGAGATAACTTGTTGTTTGGCCAAAAACATGGATTATATACAAAGATTAGATGAAATAATGTTGAGTTATGAACAAAAGTTTGACTTTTCAAAGTCAAGTTCTAAAATGATGATTTTGATAAATAAGGCTTGAGATTTTGCTATTTTTTTATAAAGTTTGTGATGTTTTTAGATAGAAATATGGATTTGGTACCAAATGGGAATGGTTTGGGTATAAGATGGTTGAAAATGGCCAATTTGAAACATAAAAGTTAATGTTTCTGCCCTGTTTTAGAAAATTTGTATAAAATCGTAGAAAACTCGTATAAGGGTGATTCTTATGGCATTAGAAATGTATGAATGTCTAGTTTATTTTGTATGAAGACATAATAACCTAATTACAACTTTAAGATGTGTTAAAAGTGCATTTTGTACAGGGCTGTCAAGCTGAATTTTGACAGCTTGTAGCTGCTATGTTGAAAAATTTGTATAAAATCAAAGAAAAATCCAATGGACATGAGGTCAGTGGAATATGAAAGATAAAATAGTCTATTTTATTTCATGTTTAGAAGTCAGAATGTAATTCTGAGTTTAAGATGGTTAAAAATAAGTTAGAACAGGGGGGTTGTATAGAAGAATTGGAATGGAATTAGCTAACTAAGGAATAAAATAGAATGAGATAGTGTAATTATATACTATTGGTCCCGAAGGTGCTTAACAAGTTTGTAGAAGGGGGGGGGGGTTGAATACAAACACATAAATTAAAGTTTAATAAATTGTTTATTGATAAATCAAACACAATTTACAAGTTTGTTGCGGAATAAGATTAAGACAGACTCAATCTAAACAAACTTAAGAAACACTAAGATGGTTGCACAAGAATTTCAGAGAATGGGGGATTTAGAATATAGAAAACAAAGGTTTCTATTTGGGGTTCAAGGATTGAGCACATTTTAGATGAAGAGGTGATCTTCCTATTTATACCCTATGCATTAAATGCATGGCAGGGCACTTTACATGTGGTATTCACTGATTGGCTTTGGGAGTCTGACTTTGGGAGACATGTTTTCGGCCGGATCATGAACAGTGTAGTTGACAGAGTTGTTGTACGAATTATGGCAGAGGCATGTTCTGTCTGACACATCGTACTGAGATGTGCAAGGTAAGACAAATAGAAAGTTGAGGTATAAGCTTTGTCATCATTCAATCGCTGAATATATCTTTCTTCAGAGATATCAAGAGTTCAGCGATCGCTGAAGCTTTCCTCATGTTCCTTCGCGTATAAGTAGAGTTGTCTTTGCTTCACTGATATCCGCATCAGGTCACTAGTAGACTTCTCTTTGTTCAGCAGCTTCGTCTTCGATTCAGCTATGAACATCTGTTGACGCGAGACTTGTCTTCAGGGATTACGTTACTGTTTACATCAGAACTATCAGCGATACTGAACAGAATCAGTTTGATCACTGATAGTGAAACACATACATACTAAATGTTTATAAGAAGATTGTCAGCGATAACTGAACAGACTCAGTCTGATCGCTGATGGTGAAACACTAATACATATTAAACGTAATTTTCATTAAGTAGAAAATGGTCGTTATCAAATCACTGAGAGAGTTTGGATCAACATATACTTATTAAATTGAATGTGTATACTCCAGGGAGTATAAGGATATAATTGGAAGCTTTTGGAGTTCCATACATACTCGGACTACGGAGTTGGAACGAGACATTCGGTTGGACGTTCGGTTGACCCATTTTGTGCACTGTGAGTTTATATGAAATACATGTTTATGTGTACTTATATGTATATGCACTTTTGTTTGCTTTAGTTGTGTTTCATGTTTTCAAAGTGTAAGTCCCTATGATTTCGGTTTGTATTCGTATGATCTTTTTGCGATGTCGGTCGAGTCCGGATCCGCGACTGTTTTGTTGGTCTCTTGGTAAACCATGAATACGGGTACTACTTTGTGTAGTACGTTGGAAAGCGATGTATGTCCACGTATCCCAGGGAGACGGAGGTTGGGTGTAGCATACCGGTCTGTTGTACTCACGTATCTCGTGTGTTAAGAGACGAGTGTGAGTACTATTCTGCACGTACCTAGTAGATGAAGGTGGGAGTGGTGCACTATTCTTGATATTTTATAATTGATTCATGATATTTTTACATGATACGGTACTTGAGCCATGTGATAAGTGTTCGTATGGCACGATTGACATTTCGTTGTCGAGCTTGTCGATAAGAACATATGTTGTTGTTGAACTTATGATGTATTAATTTTTCTTTTGATATTGGTATGTTATGTTTATGAGTCTGGTAAGTCTTTTGGAATGTATTCTTGGAATTCTCCGCGTTGTTGGTCTTCGATGTTATAATAGCTTTTCGTTTCGAGATTTCGTTTCATCCTTCAATGAATATAACTATATAAAACATTATAACCATGTATTTTCATATAGAACTCACTAAGATTTATAGCTTACCCGTTATTGATTAATTTTTTTTCCAGGAAAAATGATTGTAGACAAAGGGAAAGATAAGGAAGCAAGCATAGTTCGGCTGTTGTTTCAAATGTCGGTTTAGCTTTTTTGGGTATTTTGGTACTTGCTTTTGGTGTGCTATATGTATATATATATATATATATATATATATGTAAGTATTCTATCGGGTAGATATGTCCCCGGTTATTTGTAAGTAAACTTTAGGATTGTAAATCTTAAACTTTTGGGTTGGTTTATGTTTTGGAAAAATGATTACAAAAAGGGATAAAACGTAACAATTTAAAGCGGAAATTTTGAAGTTTCGATTAAAATTAATATCCCATGTTTTGGTGGTTTTAAAAAAACGATCAAATTTTGAGATTAAAATGGTGATTGGACGTTTTGAAAACCATGACGTTACACGAAAACTCTGCTGGGAAAAACATTTCAGCTTAAACACAAACCATCCTAAGTTAATGTGAACCACTAAAAGACTACCAACGACATCCTTAACTTCATCTCACATTGATTAATCATTAATCCAACGATTAAACCACGAATCCAAACAAATGGGGTTACCGATTAACAAAACCCCGTAACTTTATTCTCCCAAAAGCTTAAAGAGAACAAGAGAGGAGATACCTACCTTGAAGGAGGCTCAGATTCACGACACTAATGCTCTTCAATTTTCGGATTCTTCAAGGGTTGCAAAAAATCCTCAATTGCCTCCTCCAATCGCCTCTAATCATGCACACATGGAGAGAGTTAGGGTATTAGGGGTTTTAACCCTCTTCTCCATATTCACATAAGGTCCCTCAATTTCCTCTTTTTACATTATGCCTACCAAACTTGTTGTTGGGTCACAAAAGATTTGAAGATGACATCATGTTAGGTCCTTAAGGATTTGAAGATGATTGTTGGGTCTTCAAGGATTTGAAGATGACCTCCCGATCTTCCATTTTGTATCATCCTACTTAGAATATTTTGAGGTTCTTTCTAGCAGTTTAGTTACAATTCAAATGTTCGGTGAAGTCGAAGATCAGTCGAAAAGTTAAACAAGAAGTGTATTTGTTAAAACGAATTGAAGATGGACTTCTCAGCCTAAAGCTAAGTTGTCTACCATTGTGGAACAACACCATCGGTCAGGATGGTGTCGATCGACCATGATGGTGCCGATCACACATCTTCAGAAATCCTGAAGATGATCACACATCTTCAGGAATCCTGAAGATGTGTGTGGTGATTTGTCATATGTGGCAACTTGTCTCTCCTTTCACCAAACTTGTCTTTGATAAGTTTTGGTGGGAAAATGTCACCGACACAAACACATTGTACTTTTCTGATAAAGTATATTTGTGATATCTTACATTGATGTGGACCTCATCTGAAGATTAGAAAAAGTATGTTTTGTTTCTTATACTCTTTTAAGGAAAGGTCTACATCATCCTCTGCAGGTCAACACTTCAATCCAAAACACTGCAAGACAAAAGGTACATCCTGTACCATGCAAAAGACCTGATGTCCTACCCTTGCTCAACAAGTGTCATATGCATTAAATGCATGAGGCACTATATATAGAGGATGCTTCATCGCATGCAAAATGAACCAGTTCCATAAGCCTTCAAGTTCTCTATATGCTAGAAATTCTCTCTCTACGAAGTTCATTGTTTTCTAAGTGTTTTTCAATTGTTCTTCATTCTCTTTGTGTAAGATTGTTTGAACAGAGTTCATCTGTTATCTTTCGCAACAATCAAAGTTTTCTATGTATAATTATTGAAATAAGAATTAAATTAAGTGAAATTTTTTGAGTATTGTATTCAATGTAACACCTCGAAATCTGTGGCCGAAAGGAATACATAAACGCCAACAGTGTTTCGCGCGACTCCTCGTGCAGATTGAATCACACCATGATCCGCGCGAGGATCTGGACTCCAGAGGTCCACGCGACCCTCCGTTCGAGTCAATCCGCGCCAGGGCCCGCGCGCGACCACTGTGCGTTGATAAAAGAGGAAATTCGACCTTCAACCCTATTTTTAACCTAAACCTCAAATCTCTTCCCATTTTCTCTCCCAAACCGACCCCCAACCTCTAATACGAACCCTAACTCATATTTTTTTTTGGGGGGGGGGTTCCTTGTTGGTCCCAAGTAAGCAAAACAAGTATTGTAGAAGGGGGGTTGAATACAATACACACAAAATTACTTAATTTTAATTCTTTTATTGATAATGAATATCAAGAATTACACATAGAAAACTTTTAAGATTGTTGCGGAAAAGAACAGATAAATCTATTCTAACAATCTTTCACTTAGAAACTAGAAAACTAAACACAACTTGAAAATACAAATATCAAAGCTATGAAGTTCTTGAGAGAGAGAGAGAGAGAGAGGTTGCCAACTTTTCTTGAGCACTTAGAAATCTCTTCAAAAATTGTTAGCTTGAATGGAGACGTTCTTCACCCTTAAATACCATCATGTGCAATAATGCAAATGACACTTGTCATCTTGGTATTGGATACCAAATATCTTCTTGCAAAAGCAATAAGATCTTGATGTGACTTATCATAAAGCAAAGTAGACTTTTGTACCTTGATAAGACAACACCTCAATAAAGTATATTAGGTACATGTCCTTTTTCTGATCTTTTGGAGAAAGTCTCCATAATTTCAGAACTTGTGAGAATATCTTCTAAGAGAAGGAAGCTTCCATTTCCATTGTCAGAAGAACATTGGGAATGATGAAGTATGTCAAATCGAGAGGCTTTGACATATAGGGTGTTGCCGACACAAAGAGGATCGGCAAGAAAGAGATTTGCCGAAAGGTGGCAAGGGGTATGCCGAACATGTGAAGGTTCGGCAGAAGAGAGTTCTGCCGAACATGAGAGGATTCGGCACAGGGGTAAGCTGCCGAAGAGGGTTCGACTGATAAGACTTAGTTCCTTGAAGTTCACCTCAATCCTCAAAGTAGACTTCTTTCATGTTGATTTCGGTAGGTCTTCGACTCACCGATATTTTCATGCGTAACTAAGCTATTACAAAGAACCATACTAATTCTAAGATGTACCATCATTTACAGAAGAGTAAACACAAACTAAAGGAGAGGTCATCTTCAAATCTTATAGATGACCCAACAATCTCCCCCTATTTGATGATGACATCTCATACTTAAAATAAAGAGATAAAACATGAATAATGCATTTTGACCCTTATTCATACTCTTTTGGGTTCTTTTTCACATAGACCATTCTTTTTGTATTTTTTTTTAAGTATAAAAGACATTTACAAAAGAATAAAAGAATGAGTATATCTATACAAACGAATAAATAAATACAAAGAATAAATAATGAGAAGAAAAAATATATGCATATATTCAAAAGACAATATCGGGAATTGTTTGAACTTGAGTGGGTGGTTGCTCCCCCTCAACTCATACTCCCCCTCAACTAATGTCTGGTGGCTTCGATCACACAGTCAATCGAAAATTAAGTTTCAACAGAGTTTAAGCTTGAGTGGTCAGTTGCTCCCCCTCAACTCATACTCCCCCTCAACTAGTTCTCGGTGTAAGAATTAAGAAGTCAGAAAGTTTTCGGGATCCTCCGAACCTGCTCCAGGAAAAACAGATTCATCCTTGGATCGTGCAGAAACATCGGGACTGAAATCCCGGGTGATAGATTGTGAAGTGGAGAAAAGGCACCTTGGATTGGGGAGGAGTCCAAGTCATCCTTATCAACCAAAGAAAAGGTTGATGAGGGAATAAAAGGGGTCCCTGATTTTACAATTGTATGCTTTTGAGAGGATACAAAGGAGGTGGCTTTAGGTTTAACAGAGTTCCCGGGCCCAGATGGAAACTTTTCAACACCTGTCGATTGTGGAGAATCGGTAGATGGAATAAGTGGCTTGGCCCTTGAAACCTTCCTCAACCTCTTGAGAGGAGAGGGAGGAGTAGAAAAGTGCCTCCGCTTTTGAGAGTGGTGGGAGACGAGGGCAGCTACCGAAGGCTTTTTCGGTGGCATAGTCTCAGAAGAGGTTGCGGAGGTATCAGTGGTTTTTGATTTATTCTTTTTGGCCACCAATTTCACTCAGGTAAGGGAATCAGGGGTCACTGAAGTGAGTGATACAGAGAGAGCCACCGATTCTGAGAAGGATGGTTCCTCAATATCTTCTTACTTCAGATTAGGAGAATGAAAGAAATCATACCTGGGGTTGAGAGCTCGATTGAAGAGAGAGAGTCCTTGTTCAAAGTGGTCTTCATGACTTTCTAAATGTTGGTAGGATAGTCATCACCAAATCAATTAGTGACCCAATAATTTATCTCCCCCTATTTGATGATGACACTAACACTTAGAAAAAAAATAGTACTGACACTTAGAAAAGGGAGAAGAACTAGAACTCATAAATTCAGTGGCCCATTTTTTTTTTTTTTAAATTTCGGCAGCTTTGAACAGTAGTTCGGTCCCGCCGATTTTTTTTTTTCTCGGCATCTATGAACAGTAGTTCGGTCCCGCCATTTTTTTTTTGGAAATGCAAAGAAAAACGAGAATAAAGACTAAGAGAACAAAAAAAATTGGGAAGAAAAGGAATAAAGAATTGGGAAGAAATGGAAGAAACTTTGAGTAGATATTTCGGATAGAAATTGGGGTGAAATGTTGGGAATTTATAGTGGGAGAGATAAGAAAATTTGAAAAGGTAGAGGTGAGGGGCGCTGAAGTCATGCGGGTAGTGGGAAATAATGGAGGAAAAGTATATAAGAGGTGACTAACAGAGTATGTGAGAAATGGTTCGGCTAGTGAAATGAGGGATGGGTTAGTGGTCTTTAAATGGCAACAAAGAGTCACTCATTATCACATAATTCCAAAATTTTCAAATAAATGAAACACATAGGATTGAAGAAAAAGAAGTCATCATAAATTCGGGGAGAAATTATGAGAGAATTTTTTTTTTTTCGGAAGAAGAATTCTGGAAGAATTTCCGGTAGAAAGAAATTTCGGCTAAAAAGAAATTTCGAAAATTTCGGCAAAGAAATTTCGAGGAGAATTTGCGGAAAGAAATTCGGGGAGAAACTTTGGTGAGAAAATTTCGGCAACAAAATTTTGGAAGAAATGATAGTGGAGAACAAGAGGAAGAAAACCGGAGACCAAAAGAAATTTTCAATCGGTCACTTCCCTAATAAAATAAATTGATATTTTTTTTTTAGGAAAAACAAACTTACCGAATGAATATGAAGATTTTTTTTTTTAAATAAATTTTTTTTTAAAACTCATTCGGCAGGTAAAAAAAAATGAAAAACAATTTTTTTTAAAGACCATTCGGCAACAACAAAAAAAAACTTGATTTTTTTTTAAATAAAAACAAACTTACCGAATGAATATGAAGAATTTTTTAAATTTTTTTTTTTAAATACTCATTCGGCAACAACAAAAAAAAACTTGTTATTTATTTATTTATTTAAAAAAAAAAAACTTACCGAATGAATATGAAGATTTTTTTTTTAAATAATTTTTTTTTTAAAAACTCATTCGGCAGGTAAAAAAAAATGAAAAACATTTTTTTAAAGACCATTCGGCAACAACAAAAAAACTTGATATATATATATATATATATATATATATATTTTAAAGACCATTCGGCAACAACAAAAAAAAAACTTGATTTTTTTTTAAATAAAAACAAACTTACCGAATGAATATGAAGAATTTAATTTTTTTTTAAATACTCATTCGGCAACAACAAAAAAAAAACTTGTTATTTATTTATTTATTTTTTTTTAAAAAACAAACTTACCGAATGAATATGAAGAATTTTTTTAAAAAAATAATTTTTTTTTAAAATACTCATTCGGCAGGTAAAAAAAAATGAAAAACATTTTTTTTTAAAAAGGGTGTCATTGGAGTTTTCATAGAAGAGCAATTTTCAAAAATAAATTTCTTTAGGAGATCACGAAAGTATTTGACTTATAAAGATCCCTTCAGAAATTTGTTTTACTTGTACACCCAAGAAAAATGTAAGCTCTCCCATCATGCTCATCTCATATCAACTTTTCATGAGAGAGACAAACTCCCGACAGAGAGATTCATCGGTGGCACCAAAGATGATACCATCCACATAGATTTGAACAAGAATAAGATTACCTGAGGTTTGCTTGATGAACAGAGTGTTGTCAATTTTACCTCTTGAATACTTGTTCTTCAGGAGAAAGTCATCCAAAGTGTCATACCAGGCACGAGGAGCCTGCTTTAGACCATAGAGAGCTTTGTCTAACCTGTACACATAGTCAGGATGGACTAGATCTTCAAAGCCAAGGGGGAGATTGTTTCACATAGACTTCTTCAGCTAGCTCCCCATTCAGAAAGGCACTCTTGACATCCATCGAAAGGTCGAGGCACAAGTCGCCAGACTTTGTTTCTTTCGAATTGAGACAACTCTTCTTGCATGGCAGTGACCCAACAAGAGTCTGGTAGAGCTTCCTCAATTTTCTTTGGCTCCACAATAGAGAGAAAATTCACATAGAGACAAATGTTTCCAACACCTCTTCTAGTTTGGACACCTGCTTGCTCATCACCGATAATTTGATTAATCGGATGATCTTTGGTCCATTTTAGAGCTGGAGGAAGAGGTGCAGGAAATGTGTTTGAAGGTGAAGGATCGGTGGGTATAGGATGCGTGTGATGAATGGGTGAAGAATGTAAGGTAGGTTCGGTGGGAGCTATGGATTCGGTAGGAGCTGTGGGTTCGACAGTTGGTTAGGGTTCTGCTGAATCATGATGGAGGGAAGTAGAGGGTACCGAGAATGGAACATATGGAGGTCCTGAAGACAGAAGATTCGGAGAATCTTCTCGAACACACGAAATGATCCATTCATGAAGCTCAGTATCATCACAAGATAAGGAAGATGTCTTGTGATCATCGAACTTCACATGTATTATTCATCAATACATTTTCTCCTTAGATTGTATACTCTGTAGGCTTTAGAAGTGAGAGAATAGCCCATAAATATACCTTCATCAGCCTTGGGATCAAATTTCCCAAGATGCTCTCGATCATTCAAGATAAAACACAGACAACCGAAAACATGAAGAAAACCAATGTTTGGTTTTCGGCCATAGAAGACTTCATAGGAAGTCTTGTTGTGTCTTTTCACAATGATAGACCGATTTTGAGTGAAACAGGCTGTATTGACAGCCTCAACCCAAAAATAGGTTGGAAGATTTGATTCACTTAGCATAGATCTTGCAGCTTCACATAGCGTACGATTCTTCCTTTCCACAACACTATTTTGTTGTGGAGATCTTACTGCTGCAAAGTTTTGAGAAATACCTTTGTCACAAAGAAAGGCATCTAAAGTAGCATTTCTGAATTCGGTTCCATTGTCACTTCTGATAGATCTGACTAATTGACCGTTGAGAACTTCAGATTTCTTGATAAAGTTGATGATTTCTTCAGGTGTATCACTTTTGTACCTGAGAAAGAGTACCCAAGTGTAACGTGTGTATTCATCAATAATTACAAGAATGTACCTTTTTCCACCTAGGTTGGGTGTGTTGACAGGCCCACAAAGATTCATATGCAGCATCTGGAGAGGAGTAGAGATTGAGAAACACTGTTTTGGCTTGAAAGAAGATTTTGCAGTTTGCCTTTCTCACAAGCAACACATAGCTTCTCTTTTGAGAAAGAGTTTTTTCGGCAAGCCGACAACAAGCTTCTTGTTGGAGAGAGCATTCAACGGATGATCTTTTGATCACTTAGTAGCTGGTGGAAAAGGTGGTGGCATCATTTTATGAGGTTGAGAGGAAGATGGGAATTATGGAGGGAGGAGAAGTGATATGATGAGAAAAGGGATCAGTTGGTGTGAATAGGAATGATGGAGAAAGGTTCAAGTTTAGTGAAATGAGGAAGAATAGGATAGGAGGGATCTTGATCTTCAAAGATGACTATCTAAAGATCAGGGATTGGAGATGAAAGATAGGTAGGTCACCGCTTTGAGGAAAGGTGTCTGAAGAGAATGGAACAAAAGTATTAGAGTTGGTTGAAGAATTTTGAGAACCTTCATAACACATGATGAAATCCGCCGATTTAACTCATCACCATTTTATGAAAAAGAAAATGATTTGTGATCATCAAACTTCACATTAATATATTCATCAATGCAATATCTCCAAAGATTGTAGATTCTGTAGGACTTTGAAGAGAGAGAACATCCCTTTAAGATTCCTTCATAAGATTTGTTGATGCTCAAACACCTGCAATCACAGAGAAATCATTTCTTTGGTACCCATTTTGAAGTGGGTCCTTTAGGGTTAGAAGAAGAAGAAGAGTTATCAAGATTCTTTCTTTCAATGCGATATTTTGGACAAACCTTTGTTAGATGAAAGGTGTCACCACAATTATAGCATTTTTTATAAATAAAAATTTTCTTTTATTTCTGACCCAGATCTTTGTCTTTGACCTTAACATTGACTTTGAAAGATTTAGAGGTGGAAGGTGAAAGGCGAGGCTTTGGTCCAAGGATTCCTTTTTCAGAGGAAGAGAGAGGAAAGTTGGAGATACCTTGGATTTGGACTTCTTCAAGTGCACAGATCAGGAAATGAACTTTTTAGGAAGAACAAGAGGTTCATTTTGGAAGAAGAAGGTAGTTTTCTTTTTAAAGGTAGGTCAGTAATTACTGATTTTCCTTTATCAAAAGATAGAAAACTTCTTTGAGGCAAGTTGGAAAATTTTCTTAGGAAATTTTGAAGGTTTAGGAGAAGAAGGGGTAGCCTCATCAAGATTCAAAGATTTAAAAAGTAATGAATTTGCTTAGGAATATCATTTGAACTTTGAGCCTCCTCATTTTCAATATGAGGAGTAGAATCGTTGGCCTTGATGAACATGCCAAATTTTGGAGCTTTTTTTAAAAAAAAAAAATTAGAAGAGTCCAAGAATGGAAGTCACTAGAGTAAGAATTGGTAGACTCATAGAAGGAAGAAATATGTTTTGAAAAAGAAGAAGAAGCTTGAACAACACTTAGAACAAAAGAGGGATCAATATACATTTTTCAAATCCAAGACCAGAAAATTGATGATTTTCAAATCTTCAAGTTTAACTTTGATTTATCAAAATGTTTCAGTTGAGAAAGACATATTTGAAGTTGAGAGGAGAGAGATTTTAAACCTTTTTCTTAACATCAATTTTATTATAGAAGTCAATGGTTAAAGAGTCAAAGGCCTCAATCTTTTCAGAAACAATAAGAGAATGAAGGGAATGTACCTAAGAGGAAAAAGAGGAGCACTCAGCAGAGACTAAAGCGGTGGACGATGCATGTCCTTCATGATCTTCCACATCATTTATTTTTGCCATAAGGCAAATGTTGGAGATGTCCTTCTCGCTTTCAGAGGTTGGTTCATCTACCCAGTCATAGGTTTTAGTCATTTGACATTTTCCCTTTTTGAGCAAGGTTTCATTTTTCTTCTTCTCTCTCTTTTATTTGGCCTTGTAATTTTCAGCACGGTCGGTACTCTCTTTGAAAGAAGATGAGGAAAAATTTCGAGAGTGAGACTTGTTGGCAAAGTCAGGTCTCATTCTTAACTTAGAGGAATTTTGGTTGGAAAAGGTAGTTTTAGATCATCCTGAAGAATTGCTCCTACACTCAGAGGCAAAATGGCCTTTCTTGCCACAAGCATAACATTCCTCATTTGCTTTATCGGAGGGAGAGAGTTTTGAGATAGAAGAAGATTTTCGGCCAAACTTAGATTTTCTAGAAGAAAAATGAAGGTCACTGGAAGTTTCCTCACCTTCATCACCAGCCTCACTAAGATAGGCTTCTGAAGGATCATTAGGTTCCTCTTGACTATTATGGTCAGAATCGGAGGGATAGGTTATTCTAGGAATACACACAGATTTCTTGAAAGAGTCACTGATAAGAGCCATAGATAAGCTTCTTATCTCTTTTATGACAATCTTCCTTTGGATCATAGTTTGTTCATAGTTAAAGAGAGATCCATAGAGAACAGTAAGAGACATATGATCAAGATCCTTGGTTGTCTTGATGCAGGTACAGATGTTTTCCCAAAAGTCAGGAAGACCATCCATAAACTTGCATAAAACTTCCTCATTGTCATACACTCTACCCAAAAGCTTAAGGTCAATAAGAAGGTTGTTAAAACGGTTGTAGTAATCAGAAAGATACTCTCCCTTTTCATGAGAAAAGAGCTCGTACTTTCTGACAAGAGCAATCTTTTTGCTCTTTTTAACCTCATATGTTCCCTCATACAAAATGAATAAGGTAGACCACATTTCCTTGGCAGTAGAAGGATTCACCAAGGAGTGATACACCTCATCAGGGAGGGACAGAGCAATGATGGCTCTGACTCTAGAGTCAAGAGCAAAGAGACGTTTGTCATCATCATTGTATTTTCTGGGATTTTTGAGGATGTACCTCCCAGTAGCAGAATTTATGAGTTCTTCATCCGAAGAATCATCAGAATCACCAAAAACAACATCTTTATCTCTTAAGCCAGAACGAGGTTTTTGGGTCTCAAAGCGAGCCCAGACTTTAGGAACAATAGGTCCCTCACGAAGAATAGTCAGATAACGGCTGTCAGCTCCTTCTAGGAAAAGCATCATTCTACTTTTCCAAAGAGAAAAGTTGTTAGCATTAAACCAAGGAGGTTTGACCATAGAGCCATTATCAGTTTGAGAAGAAAAAGAAGAAGGATCAACTTTTGACGAAGATGCCATCACGGATCTTATTTATCAAGTTAAATCAACCGCTCTGATACCACTTGTTGGTCCCAAGTAAGCAAAACAAGTATTTTAGAAGGGGGGGTTGAATACAATACACACAAAATTACTTAATTTTAATTCTTTTATTGATAATGAATATCAAGAATTACACATAGAAAACTTTTAAGATTGTTGCGGAAAAGAACAGATAAATCTATTCTAACAATCTTTCACTTAGAAACTAGAAAACTAAACACAACTTGAAAATACAAATATCAAAGCTATGAAGTTCTTGAGAGAGAGAGAGAGAAAGAGAGGTTGCCAACTTTTCTTGAGCACTTAGAAATCTCTTCAAAAATTGTTAGCTTGAATGGAGACGTTCTTCACCCTTAAATACCATCATGTGCAATAATGCAAATGACACTTGTCATCTTGGTATTGGATACCAAATATCTTCTTGCAAAAGCAATAAGATCTTGATGTGACTTATCATAAAGCAAAGTAGACTTTTGTACCTTGATAAGACAACACCTCAATAAAGTATATTAGGTACATGTCCTTTTTCTGATCTTTTGGAGAAAGTCTCCATAATTTCAGAACTTGTGAGAATATCTTCTAAGAGAAGGAAGCTTCCATTTCCATTGTCAGAAGAACATTGGGAATGATGAAGTATGTCAAATCGAGAGGCTTTGACATATAGGGTGTTGCCGACACAAAGAGGATCGGCAAGAAAGAGATTTGCCGAAAGGTGGCAAGGGGTATGCCGAACATGTGAAGGTTCGGCAGAAGAGAGTTCTGCCGAACATGAGAGGATTCGGCACAGGGGTAAGCTGCCGAAGAGGGTTCGACTGATAAGACTTAGTTCCTTGAAGTTCACCTCAATCCGCAAAGTAGACTTCTTTCATGTTGATTTCGGTAGGTCTTCGACTCACCGATATTTTCATGCGTAACTAAGCTATTACAAAGAACCATACTAATTCTAAGATGTACCATCATTTACAGAAGAGTAAACACAAACTAAAGGAGAGGTCATCTTCAAATCTTATAGATGACCCAACATTCCTCCTAAAGCTAAGCGTTTCTTCTTCATCTAGCAAGTTTTGGAAAGCTAGAACCACAATCCTTTCATCTTCATCACCAAATTTTCTAAGGTTTCATCCAACATTTTTCTCCATTTTAAAGATTGGAAGCATGGGGCTCATTTTGGTGACCTAGAGGTACTTTGGTGAATGGATTCAAGTTATGGTTAAGGTAATCCTCTATTTTCTGCAACTATGGAAGTTAGGGTTTTGGTATAAGTTGAAATTTTCATGTTAATGTTTGGGGAAAGATTCTAAATGATTGGATGTAAATATTTATGGCTTAAATTTATGGATCTAGTTTCTTGGAAGTTTTTGGCATGAGGATCCAAGTTTCTTCAAAGGAGCTCAAGTTGGGGGAAATCTAGATATAGCCTAAATCTAGCAAGGTAAGTTCAAGTTGATTTGTGAAAACGTTGTACATGCCAAAAATGTCTATTTTAAAGTATTTATGTGTTTTACATGATTATTATAAAATGTTGAAATCTTTGATGAGCTTTGCTATTTGAACAAATAAGATTTTACAAATCTTGTGAAACACCATATTTGGGATTTTTAGGCATTTTGATAAATAAGTCATAAATGAAAGGGTTTTGATGATTTATTGCATAAATGGATATTATTTGGTTAAAAGGCACTTTTAGCGTTTGTTTTGGAGAAATGCTTAATTTTGTGTTATGTGACATTTTTGAAGAATTAAATGGTATAAATTCATTTAGAAAGTATTTTTTCCCAATCTAAACTGTGTTCGAGTTTATTCATGTATTTTGGAGCGTGTGTTTGTATGACGCGAGTCAATTGCGTTTTATTATTTGGGGATCGTTATTTGTTGGTCAAAAAGGGTTTTGAGCACTTTAGCTCGGTGTTGACTTAAAAGAGTCTTGGGGACAATTGTCCGGTTTTAATGGCTCAGTGTAGAGCCAAGTTATGATTTACATACTAATGCACCTTGTTGCATATTGATGTTAACTGCATGCTCGAGTGTGTTGGTCATTCATGTGTAGTCATGTAATGCTAGACTGTGTTGCATTGGATCCATAGGCACGTAAGTCAGTCTGTTTTGGTGGTCAATTAGGTATTGTGAGGTTGGATTCTGGGACCCATGTTTTACGACTGGAAACTTTTCAAGTAGGCAATAGGAGGGTTGAGTCTGGAGGTAGTCTTTAAGTGTGTGGGGCCTTCGGGGTGGAATTTATTGTAATGTTCACCAAGGTCAACCGACTATTAGGTGAAACTTGTTAAGAAGTTGTAGGGACAATTGAGATTTTATGTCGTGAGATGTCATGCAATTAACGTTTCAAGAATGACATACTTTTGTGTTCCTCCACTCTCAACGGATACGGGTTTCCCCCGTCGTCGACCAATAACATTGTAATTATTAACACCTTACTTTATTATCGTTTGGCTTGTATGGTTGACTGTAAATGATGACCTTAATATTGGATTCCCTCCACGTATATTAAGGTTTGAATGAAATATGTCATTCCCATGTTTTGATATTTGGATTCCTTCCATTTTATGGTCGCGTGAATATTGGGCCTAGTGTCCGTTTCAGTGACGTATTGTATTGTATTGTATACGTGCTTGGGTGTTTTGGGATATAACGTTCTATCCACGTTTCTTAAATTGAGAGTCAATTCTCATTCTCGTTGCGTGTGAATGTTGGGTTGCATCATTTTATAAATAATGCTTTGTAATGAAGTGTTCATCTTTGAAAATGCATGATATTGGAAAAGAGTCGTCTCCAAGTTTAAAGTAAATCATTTGAAAGATTATGATTTTAAGTGGAGTTTATTCCTTTTAAAGATATATTTATTCATGTAAAACTCTTGAACTCACTAGGCATTAGCCTAACCCTTTTTATTTGTCGGCATGTGCAATAGGCTTCATTTGGGAATAGTTCTAGTGACATTATGAAGAGAGAAGTGTTAGTTGTGTGATTGAGAAGTGAGTGACTTGGTGAAGTCTTCCGCTTTGGTTTTGTGAAGAGCAACTTGTATTGGGGTTAAGTAGCACCCAACTTCGGTTTAGTCTTTGTATAATATTGGAGTTGATAATTGTTGAGGTTAATTATAGAATTTTAATTAGAGGTATATCAAGTTTTGATATGTACGAAGAAGATTTATCCTTTACTTGATGCCATATCGAAATTTTAAATTAGTTGCTCTTATCAAATTTGAGGGTGTTACATTCAACCCAACCCCCCTTCTACAATACTTGTTGTGTTTACTTTTTGTTAACTGGGACTAACACTTGTAAAATTTTATTTACAATTGGACTTGGTTATTACAACATCGTCCCCTCAAAAGAATTTCGTCCATGGAATTCCATCAACAAACAGTTGTGGGTATTAGGACTTCATGTCCTCCTCTACTTCCCAAATTGCCTCTTGGCCCTTATGGTAACGTCACTGCACTTTCACCAGAGCAATCTCTTTAGTCCTCAACTTTCTGATCTTACGATCCACAATAGCTATTGGTTCCTCAATATACCCTAATATCCTCTAAAGGTGCGGTCATACTCGCTTTGGCCAAGCACTTTCTTAGGTTCGACACATGAAAAGTGGAATGAATTCCCCGAAGTTCCTCGGGAAATTCCAACTTATACGCCACTTCACCCACACGCTCGGTTATGTCAAACGACTCGACATACCTTGGCCTTAACTTTCCTTTCTTTCCAAAATGAACGATCCCCTTCCAAGGCGAGACCTTAAACATCACCTTGTCTCCTACTTGGAATTCAATCGGTTTCCTTTTGTTTGCATACATCTTCTGACGGTCTTAAGCCACCCTTAACTTCTCGCGAATCTGATTGATTTTATCAGTTGTTATCTGCACAATCTCCAATCCCACCAACTACTTCTCTCCCACTTCTTTCCAACACAAAGGCGTTCTATATTTACGCTCATACAATGTTTCAAAGAGTGCCGCTTGTAAGAGAATTCTATTAATGGCAAATGGGCCTCTCAAGAGCCTTTAAAATCTATAGTGCATGCTCGGAGCATGTCTTCCAACGTATGTATAGTTCTCTCACTCTACCCATCCATATGAGGATAGAAAGTGGTATTCAACTTAAATTGTGTCCCCAACTCCCTTTGAAGGCTCCTCCAAAATGACGACGTGAAACGACTATCACGGTTGGAGACTATAGACAACAACACGTTGTGCCTAGTTACTATCTCATCGATATATAATCTTGCTAACTTTTCCAACGAGTACGTCTCTTTGATAGGTAGAAAGTGGGCCGACTTGGTGAGACGATCCACTATTACCCATATGGCGTCATACCTCTTTGGGGTTTTGGTAACTTTGTGACGAAGTCCATTGTAATGTTATCCCACTTCCACTTCCACTCCATTGTATTGTTAACCCACTTCCACACCGGTATCTCTAAGGGTTGCGATTCCTTGTAGGGCCTCTGATGCTCTGCCTTAACCTTCAAGCAGGTTAGGCACTGCTCCACGAAATGTGCGATACCTTTCATCATTCCCGACCACCAATACTATTTCCGGCTCCAAGCGTCAGATACGACATTTGCTTTACCCGGGTAGTAAAGTAACTCACGTTCATAGTCTTTGAGTAGTTCTAACCATCGTCGCTACCTCATATTCAACTCTGTCTGATCGAAAACGTATTTCAATATTTTATGGTTAGTGAAAAGCATGCACTTGGTTCCATATAGGCAACGCCACCACAACTTTAAGGCGAAGGCCACCGCTGCAACTTCCAAGCCGTGAGTAGGGTATTCTTCTCGTATTCCTTGAGCTTTCTTCTCGGTTCCTTCAGGTAAGGATATTGGAGCTTCATATAGTTTCTTCTGAACAGTCCTAAAGGACTTCTCATGAGTTTTGGTCCACACAAACGTTGAGTTTTTTCTGAGTGAAGTTCGTTAGGGAAGAAACAATCTTGAAGAAATATTGAATGAATCTCCTTTAATAACCCGCTAAGCCCAAAAAGCTTCGGATATCTGATGGGATTTTGGGTGGTTCCCAATTCATCATTGCTTCTATCTTTGATGGATCCACTTTCACTTCATCTCGGGTAACTATGTGACCCAAAAATTGTATTTCTTCCAACCAAAAGTTAGATTTTGAAAATTTCGAATACAACCAGTCATTCCTTAACACATCTAGAACTTCGCGAAGGCGTCACTCATGATTATCTCCGTTCTTAGAGTAAACGAGTATATCATCAATAAACACGATCACCTACTTGTCAATGAAGGGTCGACACACTCGGTTGATTGAGTCCATGAACACAGGCGGATAATTTTTCAACCCAAACGACATTACTAGGAACTCGTAATGGCCGAAACGTATTCTAAATAATGTTTTTCGAATGTCATCATTCTTCACTTTCACTTGATGATGTCCCGAACATAGGTTGATCTCAAAGAAACATCCCGCCCCTTGGAGTTGGTCGAACAAGTTTTCAATCCTTGGGAGTGGATATTTGTTCCTTACGGTTGCCTTATCTAATTCCCGGTAATGGATACACATTCTCATAGTGTCATCCTTCTTCTTCACAAATAACACTAGCGCTCCCTAGGATTTCGAAGTCAGTTTCTATAATACCCTAAAAATAGGGATAACAAAAATCCGGAAAAACAGACATATGGTATGAAATTGCCATAGCAAGAGCCTCCCAAAAATGGGGAATAAATAAACATGTTTAATTACAGTTGTAATTTAACGGAAGTAGACAACAACCAACTAATCTAATTTCTATGATAGAAAGGAGATTAAAAAAGGGTGTCGTCTATAGGTCAAATCAATGTCTTCACAAAAAGTGCGTCCCAATGCACCTTCCCCAAGCTCTCATCAAAGTCCGACTAGGCCTGCTTAGAAGCAGCACCATTAGAACCTGAGATACACATCGACACCAAACAAGTGTTAGGCCAAAAAGCCTAGTGAGTTGTACAAGTATTAATATTTCGAATCAATAGTATAATACTTATCAGCAGTTAACAAGTAGTTTCTCATATGTGGAGTCAATGGGGGATACCCATAGCACCAATCAAGTTCCACCCAAAGAGTCGATACACCTTGATGCCAACTACCATGAGTGACATCCAAAAGGCCCGACACACCCGAGGACTACAACCATGGTGACTTAAGTAATATATCATCCCAATTCCATAGTATATACTTCATCAAGCAATAATAAGCAACTTATTATCATGTAATTGTCAAATAATCCAATTTCCCAAAATTAGGTCAAACCACCCATATAGACCATTGTCCAAAATTAACCCATACAAGTAAATTTCCCATTTATTTAAGGTCAAAGAGTCCCAATGCCATTTTGGGGAAGCTCACCCATATCAATAATGAGGACTTAGACTTACACATAAGGAATTCCACAAGAAACCAAGTATTATGAATGAATAACTCAAATAAAGATGAATAATGATAATAGATAACGAAATATGATGTGTATCTAGTTTTAACAAAGGTTTAGAAACTCATAATTTAGGTTTTGGTCAAAAACCTAGAAAAGTACCAAACCCTAGAGGTGTTGAGGAGGATGAAGTCTATGAGTTTCTCCCAAGCTTGAATATGGTCTTTGGATGAGTATGGAAGATGAGTAATGGCACCCACCAAGAATCTTGATGATTCAATGACGAGAGAAGGTAGAAGGTCAAGAAATCGCCCCTAGAGAGCTCCAAAACTGAACCCTAGATGATTTATGTTTAAAAATGAGGAGAAAATCGTTTTTTTCCCTTTTTAACTTGCATAGGGGCCGCACGTGGGTAATGACGCGGTTTGACCCGCGCGGAGAGGCGCATCGGCCTCTGGGGTTGAGCGCGGACAGAGTCCCGCGCGACTCTTGGCACGACTCCATCTGCGCGAAACACTGGCCACATTTTTTTATTTGCCCAAAATTGAGGAATTGCAAATCATGGTATAAACATAAATGGTAGGCTGATTAATAACAATTATAAGGTCATTCTAGATATTTTAAAGGCGACTTACCTTATATAAAAGAAACATGGGCGTTACAATCCTCTCCACCTAATAAGGTTTTCGTCCCCGAAATCGAGCTCTACGCAAACAAATGAGGGTATCTCTTCCTCATGTCTTCTTCAGACTCCCAAGTGACATTAGCGCCTCGATGATGCTTCCATTGAACTTTAACCATAATCACCTCTTTATGGCGTAATTTCTTTATCTTTGATTCCAATATTGCCTCCGGCTCTTCTACGCAACGGTTCCCGCTATCCACCCGGATCTCTATCAAAGGAATAACACTCTCCTCTTCGACTAGGCATTTGCGGAGGTAACACACGTGGAAGGTAGGATGTATTCCATCCATTTCCGGTGGTAGATCCAACCGGTAAGCTTGTAATCCAATTCTTTCTAAAACGACGAAGGGTCCAAGGAAATGGGGGTTGAGCTTCCCACGCTTCCTAAACCGGATAATCCCCTTCCATGGAGATACCTTCAACATAACGCGATCACCCACCTAAAACTCGACCGGTCTTCTTTTCTTGTCCCCATAAATCTTATGTCGGTCTTGAGTCGCCTTCAATCTTTCTCGAATTTCTTTCACTTTGTCCGCCGTTTCTTGAACGATTTCCAGTCCGACGAATTGTTTCGCGCTCGTTTCAAGCCAATAAACTTGGGTTCTACATTTCCGACCGTACAAAGCCTCAAATGATGCCATTCCAATACTAGAATGATAACTGTTATTATAAGCAAACTCCACCAAAGGTAGGTGTGAGTCCCAACTTCCTCCAAAATCTATAACACACGACCTCAACATGTCCTCGAGCGTCTGAATTGTTCTCTCGCTTTGGCCATCCGTTTGACGATGGTAAGTCGTGCTCATATTTAATCTGGTGCCCAATTCTTTCTGTAGACTAGCCCAGAAATTTGACATGAACCGACTGTCCCTATCAGACACGATAGATTGCGGAACTCCTTGTCTCGACACCACCTTATCAACATATAGCTTAACCAATTTCTCCATTGGCAAGGTCTCTCGCATCGTAAGGAAATGTGCACTTTTGTTTAAGCGATCCACGATCACCTAGATAGTGTCATGGCCTCGCAAGGTCTTCAGTAACTTTGTCACGAAATCCATAGTGATGTTGTCCCACTTCCACTCGGGAATGGACAATGGTTGCAAGCTCTCGTATGGCCTTTGATGTTCCGCCTTGACTTGAAGACATGTGACATACTTCTCCACGTAGTTGTCTACGTCGAGTTTCATCACTGGCCACCGATAGTTTAACTTTAAATCTCTATGGATGTATAGAATATTTCGACTTATGCGCCTCTTCTAGGAGTAGTTACCGATTTCCACCAAACTTTGGCACCCAGATTCGGCCTTGAAAGAGTTTAAGTCCACGACCATCTTCTGTTAATAGTCCCCTTTGCTTCACCATAACCTCGGATTTGAGATTTTCTTCTTCCAGTGCTTCCGTTTGACACGTCTTGATGCTCTCCAACAAACTTGATACCACATCGATCCAAGCGAGAGATAACTTGACACTGGCTTCATAGCTCCTCCGACTTAACGCATCTGCTACCACGTTGGCCTTACCAGGATGATAGAGAAACTCGCAATCGTAGTCCTTTAGTAGCTCAAGCCACCTTTGCCGCATGTTGAGTTCTTTTTTATCGAAGATGTACTTTAATCTTTTGTGATCGGTAAATAGAGTGCACTTTGTCCCGTACAAATAATGTCGCCATAATTTCAATGCAAAGACCACCGCCGCCAATTTCAAGTCTTGAGTCGGGTAATTCTTCTCATGGTCCTTTTGTTGTTGTGACGCATAAGCTATCACCTTTCCCCGTTGCATTAACACACACCCGAGACCCATCTTGGAAGCATCTCAATAAACCATAAAGTCATCTGATCCCTCAGGTAGGGATAGAGTGGGGGCTTCACACAATTTCTTCTTGAGCGTCTGTGTAACACTCGTAATTTCCTAAAGAACAATTTATGATCAGCTAAGAAAATTAGTCAGCGATCGACCTAGAGAAACGATCGAAGAGCGGTTTAACACGAAAGATGAGAATGTGCACCAGAGACACGTGCGGCTAAGCCCGCGGCCTCAAAGTCGCGGCTAAACCCACGCAACTCACTGTGTGGTGCCATCTAAAGACACACGCGCTTTGGCCCGCGACTTGAGGGTCGCGACCAAGGCCGCGGGGTCGGTCTGGACGATTTAAATCCCATTTTTAGGGGTTTTCCTCATTATCACATCCCCTCTCCTTTTTCTCTCCTCTTTAGTGCGATTTTGGGAACTAGGATTTCGTATTTGGGAGCAACTATGGTGGATTTGTCCAAACAAAGCTCAAGGATTCGGTATTTGGAAGCTCGGGTTGAAGATTTGATGGGTTGTTTGGATAGCTTTGGGTGGAAAGTCTCAATCTCTAATGTGGTAAGTTTCCTTGAGTAATCTAAGCTTTTGTATAAGGATCTTTATAGATCTGAAGATTTACTTGTTGATGTTTATGTTAGACTTGAAGGAATGGGTTGTTGGGAAACCCTAGCTTTTGTTGGTGATGACTCAAAATGGAGGGATCTACACTATTGGAGGCTAATGGTTGGGTTTGGAATCTAGGTTTAATTTAACCTAGCAAGGTGAGTTCAAGTTGATTTGTGAAAACATTGTACATGCCAAAATGTTTATTTTAAAGCATTTATGTGTTTTATATGAAATTATCAACTGTTGAGTTATTTGGTAACTTTTGATTGTTTGAAGTGTTTAGCTTATTAAACCTTGTAAAACACCACATTTGAGATTTTTGGATATTTTGATAAATGTGTCACAAAGGAATGTGTTTTGGTGATTTATTGCATAAATAGGTATTTGGTCAAAAATGCACTTTTAAGTGTTTGTTGGGTTTTATGCATCATTCATGAAATGGGATATTTTGAAAAGTACGAAGGTGTGAGTCCTTTGGTTTTGGGTCATTCCCGACTTTGGGGAACATTTTAGAAATGGAAAATCTTTTGGGTTTTGGGCCGAAGTCCAATGGTGATGTTGAGAAACAAAGATTTTGGGGAAAGACATAATTTGGTTTATGTAACCATATTGGCTCTCGTGGTTTAGCCAATCGTCTGTTAAGCCTTTTGGGGCTTGATTTGTACTCTATTGAGTCTTTGGAACATTTGTTCAGTTTTGGTAGCTCGTTAAGGAACCTTGGACGTACGGTGTACTTGGTTGCATCTTAGTTGAGAGTTACATGTTTTGAATGCGTTAGTTCATTCGTTTAAGTCGTGTAACGTTTTAGACTGTAATGCATTGGATCCATAGGCATATAAGTCAGTCAGTTTGTTTAGTCGGGGACCTTATCCCCGTTTTGGGACTGGATATTGTTTTATGGCTAGCGGGAACTCGATAACCGTGTAACCTTTATTGAAGGGCTCGAGGTATAGATCGTGGGTGGATGAACTCGATGCCCGCTTGTAATCCAGTCTGGTTACTCATCGTGGAATTTAGTGTCCGCGTTTGAAGTCTAGTGATTGGTCCCCAAGTCATGTTTTTATGTAATCTTGCGGTGGTGCTCTGCAGAGCCGTATACGGAGCTAAGTCTTGCGGTGGTGCCCATGGTGACCCGGATATGGAGACTTATGGCTTTTGTGGTGACGCTCATTAGAGGTCGAGTAGACACTAGGGTCATTTGGGTATCTTGCGGTGGTAGCTCGGTTGGGAGCCGTATACGGGGATCCATGGCTCTATGTGAAGCTCGAGAACATTGATAAGTGGCTTAACTTTGTGTGCCCGCCACTTTCGATGGAATTCGGGTGTCCCCCGTCACCGAAAGGTGTTGTTTTTGGGTATTGAGTTTTATTATCCAAGTTTTCGGTGACGTTTTGTATAAATGGATTTTATCCTAGATTTATGAGTTGAGTATTATGCCCCACCCGTGTTTTGGGTGTTTCGAGATATTAAGTATTAACCGCATTTTCATAAAAAGAGAGTTCGATTTCTATTCACGTTTTGAGTGAGTTTTGGGTTAAAATTAATTTACGAAAGAACGTTTTATATTGGGATCTTATCCTTGAAGTAGTATGGATTTGAAAACGTTTATATTGGTGTTTTTTTGCCCAAAATGCATATCATTGGAAAACGAGTCGTTTTCATATTCAAAGCATATCGTTTTGAAAGATTATGATTTAAACTGCATTACCTCTTTTCAACGAAATCTTTATTCATGTGGAAAACTCTTGAACTCACTAGGCGTTAGCCTAACCTTTTTATTTGTCGGCATGTGCAACAGGTTCCGGTTGGATGTAGCTCTAGTAACACGGTGTAGAGAGGAGTGCTAGTTGTGTGCTGAAGAGGTGGATACCTTAGTGAAGTCTTCGGCACTTGTTTCGGGTAGAGCAACTAATAGTTGGGATTAAGTAACACCGACTTTGGTCTAGTCCTTGTATAAGACTGGAGATTATATTTGTTGAGGTTAAATAGAAAGTTTTATTTTGGAGAGTTATCTTTTACTTGATGTAATATCGAAATTTTTAATTAGTTGCTCTTACCAAATTTGAGGGCGTTACAGTCTGGAAGCCAAAGGAATTTGACATTCTTTTTCGTGAGGGAGGTGAGTGGCGAAGCTAATTTGGAGAAGTCTTGAATGAATCACCTGTAGTAACCCGTCAACCCCAAGAAACTTCGGATCTCCGTCGGACTCGTTGGCGGTTCCCAACTCATCATCGCCTCAATCTTTGTCGGGTCTACCTTTACTCCGTCTTTAGACACCACATGGCCCAAGAATTGCACCTCTTGAAGCCAAAACTCGCACTTCAAGAACTTTGCGAACAACTTTTCTTTTCGGAGAACTTCTAGCACTTCCCGCAAATGTTTCCCATGCTCGACCTCGTCCTTTGAGTAGATCAAGATATCGTCGATGAAGACGATTACGGATTTGTCCAAGAAAGGATGACACACGCGGTTTATCAAATCCATGAATACGGCCGAAGCGTTGGTCAACCCAAAGGGCATCACCAAGAACTCATAGTGGTTGTATCTCGTTCGGAAGTCCGTCTTCGGAATGTCCTCCTTCTTCACCCTAACTTGATGGTATCTGGACCGAAGGTCAATCTTTGAAAAGCATCCCGCGCCTCGGAGTTAATCGAAGAGGTCATCGATGCGAGGTAAGGGATATTTTTTCTTTACCGTGACCTTATTCAATTCTTGGTAGTCGATGCACATCCGCATAGATTTGTCCTTCTTCTTCACAAACAAAACCGGGGCTCCCCAAGGTGACGAGCTCGGTCGGATGAATCCTTTCTCTAAGAGCTCTTGAAGTTGTGTCATCGTCTCTTGCATTTCTGTCGGAGCCAAACGGTTGGGAGCACGGGCTATCGGAGCCGCTCCCGGAGTGAGGTCAATTTGAAACTCCACTTGACGTTCCGGCGGTAGCCCGGGTAAGTCCTCCGGAAACACGTCCGGTAGTCTTGCACGATCTTCACATCTTCTACAGATTTCTTCTCCTTATTTGCGTCCACCATATAGGCTAGATACAACGGGTAACCCTTCGCTAGAAATTTGTGGGCCCTAAGAGAGGAGATGATAGGATTGCATCTCTTCCCTTTCTCTCCATAGATGGTGACTACACCATCTCCCGACAAAGGCACTTGGATCAACTTCTTGGAACAAAGGATGTCGGCCTTATACCTCGACAACCAATCCATGCCTATGACTACGTCAAACCCACCTACAGCCATAGGTAACAAATCCACTCCAAAAGAGTTCCCATTGATCTATAAGGTACAATCAACGAAACATTCACGAATGATCACTTGGTCACCATTAGCCACCTCCACTACTAAGGCATCGGGAAGAATACTACTAGGAGTGACGAATTGCTTACAAAAATTATTCGACACAAAAGAACACGTAGCACCCGAATCAAACAACACACGAGCGGGAAAGGAGTTTACTAGAAACGTACCTGAGACAACGTCGGTGGTCTCCTTCGCCTCTTCGGTGGTCATCTGGAAAGCTCGGCTCGACGCCCTCGAAGGTTGCTCGACTCTTACCGTCGATCCAAGTAAATTCCCACTGTTGCCACCCACTAGCTTCAGGCAATCCTTCTTCATATGACTCGGTTCCCGACATTCAAAACACACCGGCCCCCGGATAGGGCAATCTCGGATGGCATGACCCTTCTTCCCTTACTTGGCACACTCGACGGGACCTGAGTGTGGCCTCGGATTGCATGGCCCAAAGTGCTTGGTCTTGCACTTGTGGCACCATCTTACCTCTCGACGGTTGTCTCCAAATCTTCCGCCCGCAAACGGTTTATTCTGACGAACGGGCCCCGACGGCCCTTCCCACTTCCCCTTCTCCCCAGCTTGTCCCCTTTCTTCCCTTCCTTGAGAAATGTCATCCTCTACAAGGAATTTCTCTTCAATAACTTCTTCTATCGTTGACACCTTGGCATTCCTTACCGCCGTCTTCATCTCGGCCGGAAATCCCAACAAATAGGCCTTGATCTTTGTCTTCTCATCAAGAGCCAGATGATCCACCAAGCTCAACTTTTCCAGAAATTGTTTTGAGTAGTTAGAAATTGACATACTACCCTTCTTGAGATTACGAAATTCTTGCTCGATTTTGTTCAAAGCTCTTTCACTGCAATACTTGTTCAGGATCTTCTTCTTAAATGTTGGCCACGAGAGTTTGGCCAACACCTCAGGAGTGAGAGATGATCGGGTGAGATTCCACCATGTCAGGGCCACGCCCTTGAGTAGATGAGAAGCAAATTTTACTCTTTGAGACTCGTCGCATTCACTAGCCTCGAATGCCATTTCCACTTCTCTGATCCAATATATGCAGCTGACAGGATTTGCGGTACCTGTAAATTCGGGTGGCCTGCACCCCAGAAAAATTTTATAGGTGCATCTCGTCTCCTTCCGATTCTCCCGAGCGATAGCATGTTCTTCTGTCCCCACGACGACCGGTCCACCACCTTACCCTATCACGACATTTTCCTCCACCGTCTCGGGTCGTCGGCGACTGGCATCATGATCTTCCAAAAGCTTCATGAATAATTCTTGTTGTTGCGCCATGGCAGAATTCATGGCTAGCATCATACCGTCTCTGATTCTTGTTTCCACGGTCACTTCTTCCATGACCGGGTTAGTGGAGGCAAGATTGATCCGCGGTACACGTTCGCGGGGTCTTTCCGGAAATGTTAAACAAAAGTTTTTCCCTTGCATCTTGGTCGGGTCCCCCGCCCAAGACATTGGTTGCGGGTGGCCCTTCTGTAGTCACGACCAAAGGAGGTTGGTCGGAGGTAGATTCGTCTTCAATTTGACCCTCCCACGGGTTTTGCAGTCTGTTTCGTGTGTTTACCATGGTTATCTGCCACATACGCACAAGAAAAGGGGTTGAGAAAAGACTAAGTGAGTTAAAACTCATGGTACGTACTAATACACATTTCAATCATCATAATTATAGTAATTAAAACATGCTCACATAACAATACATTCATAATAGCAGTAGCTAAGTGAAATTATGAACGAATTATACACAAGGATTCTTGTCACCATCATTACAACTCTCAAATAGTGTAATTTCGTAAGTCCTAACACTCTCCCCACCTATGACTTTTACCCTAAGGTGAACAACTTATTATTAATGCTTACAGTTTAAGTTTAGATATGCTAAGGTCAATACCTAGTTCGCTTAAACTAAAGCTCTGATACCAACTTGTAACACCCTAAAAATAGGGATAACAAAAATCTGGAAAACGGACATATGGTATGAAATTGTCATAGCAAGAGCCTCCCGAAAATGGGGAATAAATAAACCTATTTAATTACAGTTGTAATTTAACGGAAGTAGACAACAACCAACTAATCTAATTTCTATAATAGAAAGGAGATTACAAAAGGGTGTCGTCTATAGGTCAAATCAATGTCTTCACAAAAAGTGTGTCCCAATGCACCTTCCCCAAGCTCTCACCAAAGTCCGACTAGGCCTACTTAGAAGCAGCGTCATTAGAACCTGAGATACACATCGACACCAAACAAGTGTTAGGCCAAAAAGCCTAGTGCGTTGTACAAGCATTAATATTTCGAATCAATAGTATAATACTCATCAGCAGTTAACAAGTAGTTTCTCATATGTGGAGTCAATGGGGGAGACCCATAACACCAATCAAGCTCCACCCAAAGAGTCGATACATCTTGATGCCAACTACCATGAGTGACATCCAAAAGGCCCGGCACACCCGAGGACTACAACCATGGCATTACCCCGAATGGCGGAGGTCTAGGTACATACCTTACAGTGGCACCCAAGACTGTATCCTCCTAGTGTCTACCGACTTGGTTCGTCCAAAAATATCATTAGTAGGTCTCAAGGCACATAATGCACATGAATAATCACAATACCAACCATGGGTACAATATTAAACCATACCGTTCACACATTGCACATAGTCTATAACAAGGCTAGTATGAATGAATTAGTATCAATGTAGTCATAACTCCACCTCATGGTGACTTAAGTAATATATCATCCCAATTCCATAGTATATACTTCATCAAGCAATAATAAGCAACTTATTATCATGTAATTGTCAAATAATCTAATTTCCCAAAATTAGGTCAAACCACCCATATAGACCATTGTCCAAAATTAACCCATACAAGTAAATTTCCCATTTATTTAAGGTCAAAGAGTCCCAATGCCATTTTGGGGAAGCTCACCCATATCAATAATGAGGACTTAGACTTACACATAAGGAATTCCACAAGAAACCAAGTATTATGAATGAATAACTCAAATAAAGATGAATAATGATAATAGATAACGAAATATGATGTGTATCTAGTTTTAACAAAGGTTTAGAAACTCACAATCTAGGTTTTGTTCAAAAACCTAGAAAAGTACCAAACCCTAGAGGTGTTGAGAAGGATGAAGTCTAGGAGTCTCTCCCAAGCTTGAATGTTGATCTTTATTGCTCTTTGGATGAGTATGGAAGAGGAGTAATGGCACCCACCAAGAATCTTGATGATTCAATGAAGAGAGAAGGTAGAAGGTCAAGAAATCGCCCCTAGAGAGCTCTAAAACCGACCCCTAGATGATTTATGTTTGAAAATAAGGAGAAAATCGTATTTTCCCCTTTTAACCCGCACAGGGGCCACACGCGGGTAACGACGCGGTTGGACCCGCGCGGAGAGGCGCGCCGGCCTCTGGGGTTGAGCGCGAACAGAGTCCCGTGCAACTCTTGGTGAGGATCCATCCGCGTGACCATTCGCGCGGAACACTGGCCACCTTTCCTTTATTTGCCCAAAATTGAGGAATTGCAAATCATGGTATAAGCATAAATGGTAGGCTGATTAATAACGATTATAAGGTCATTCTAGATATTTTAAAGGCGACTTACCTTATATAAAAGAAACACGGGCGTTACAGTCTCACAAACCATTTTTTAAGAAGGTCTTGAAGCTGAGACATCATCTCGTGCATCTCGGTTGGGACTAAGCGGTAGGGTACATATGTTATTGAGGTCACTTGTCTATCGGGTAGTAAGCCGGGTAAGCCATCAGGAAAGATGTCGGGTAGTCACGAACTATTCTTACCTCTTCAATCTTCTTTTTCTCTAACTTGACATCTAGTACATATTCCAAGTATGACGAACATCCCTTGACCAAGAATTTGCATGCCTTACCATGGAAATAATGGCGACGTCTCCCTTTCTTCGCTCCCCATAGATAAGCATTGTATGCTCTCTAGTAGTGGGAATTCATATCAATTTCTTAGCACAAAGAATTTCCGCATTGTTTCCTACTAGCCAATTCATGCAAATGACTACATCAAAGTTACCTATCGTCATGGGTAGTAAATTCACCGAAAATTCTTTCCCTTCTATCACTACTACACAACCTTTAAACACCTCATGGATCTAGACTTGACACCCATTAGCTACTTCAACTACTAAATCATCTTCTACTATAGTGATAGGTGCAAATAATCATTGAGAAAAGGAATTCGACACAAAAGAAATGTTTGTACCAGAATCAAATAAGATACATGCAGGTACGGAGTTCAATAGAAATGTACCCAAAATCACATCCACTGATGCCTTCGCTTTCTCCGTCGTCATCTGAAAAAACTCTACCCGGAGCCCTCAAAGGGTTCTCTTTCTTCCCTTGGCTCCAACTTGTTTTCAACTTGGGGCAATCCTTTCGGTAATGGTCGGGTTCCTTACACTCGTAGCAAGCCACTTCCCTAATGGGACAGTTCTTGATTGTGTGGCCGACCTTCCCGTATTTGAAGCATTCACTAGAAGTGACACTTCACATGTCATTGTGTTTGCTTTTACATTTTGGGCACCAATTGGGCTCCCAATGCGGATTGGTTCTTCGGTTACCAACAAAAGGTCTCGACCTTTGAGGAGGCCCAAACTTGCCTTCCCATTTCCTCTTCTCTTCAACTTGAGCTCGTTTTTCCTTGTCTTGAGCGAGGTCATCCTCTACAAAATGAGATAAATCATTAAATTGGCAGCCTAAAAATGGGTTAAACGAGTTAGCAAAATTTTGGATTTGTAGTTTTTTTTTTTGTGAATTTTCGATTTTTAATGTTTTAAATGTTAAACGGGTTAGCAGGTTAGTGGGTTTAATGGGTTAAGAGGATAAACGGGTTAATCAGGTCGTGTTCAGGTTGGGATTTTCTGACCCATATATTAAACGGGTCGTGTTCGGGTTAGGCACCCTCAACCCGTTTAACTCTGAACCCAAGACGATACCACTTGTTTACCAAGTCTACTTACACGTGGACAATGACATGACATAGAAAGCTGGTAACTTAAAGGTTGTTTGGTTCACGTTGAGGAATGAAAATGACAGGAAATGGAAATGAGAATGACTTTTCATTCCTCCAGTCTAACCAAGAATAAAAATTTGGGCTTCTAGGGAATTTGTGAGCCCATTATATTATATAGAGTGAATTGTGGATTTGGTCCTTATGGTTTTGTGTTTTCTTTGACCATGGTCCTTATTCTATGGTTATTATGGATATAGTCCCTATGGTATGCAATATATTGTGGCTAGGGTCCCTAAACACTAACACCGTTAACTTTGAAAGGTTAAAGGCATCTTGTGCCTTGCACCTTTGGGTATAATTGTCAATTTATTTTTCCCTTTCACTTTTACCCATACACCTTTAAAACAAAGAATACTAAATTGTGGATTTGTTCCCTATGCATCACTCATCATCTTTAAAACCCATTTATCAACTCTCTTAATTTTTTTCATCCATTATTCATTGTCAAAGTACAACAAAAACTATTTTGTTATAATGCAAAAAATGTTACTTGCATTTAAAAATAACAATTGTTTGAAACCAACACTACATCCCACAAAAAAAAACCCCATCAAAATAACAATTGTTTGAAACCAACATTAAATCCCAAAAAAGACAACTCATCAAAATGACAATTGTTTGATATCAACATACAATCCCGAAAAAGACAACCCATCAAAATAACAATTGTTTGATATCAACATAACATCCCGAAAGAAACAACCAATTTAGCTCCCACTTGTTTGCCTCCTACAAGTTCTTGAGTTGTGACCATTTTTTTGAACGACAAGTTAACGCGCACACACACGTTTCAGCGGTATCGGGCCTCCATTACAGGCAATCCCACTAATCCGCTGCGACCCGGCCCAACCTTTGGCTGAACCCGACCGACAGGGTAGAGGGTCCCATAGACTGGACCCACCCAAACCAACCCCGACCACGAAGGACCAGACCCAGAGTCTGGATATCTCAGGAAAATGTCGCTCGTGGGAATCAAACCCGGGTAGTGTGGCTTTCACCCCACACCCCCCAGGATGTTACCTATCCAACTGAGCTAACCCCCTTTGATTCTTGAGTTGTGACCTTGTTTTTTGCATTTCACACATCTCAACGTCTTCCCAAACCTTGATAGTTTACTTCTTTTCCCAATTGTTTGACTCAACTCTTCTACTGTCTTTCCTCTTTTTTCCTTGGTCTTCGTACTTGTGTGTGATGTTTCGGTGGAGTCAGTGTAGAGGGATATACTTTGGCCACATCAATCTACTAGTTATAGGACTTACTTTGAAACTATACATGACATTGCATGTATCTATCCTATATACAAGATGAACCCATTCTTCAGGTAACATATCTCCACCATTTACTTCCATGTTCCATATTGTAGCCACTGCATGCTTACACGACATCCCGGTTAACTCCTAACACCTACAAGAACAAACTTTTTTGTTGACATCAACCACACATTGGTCCATCCAAGGGCCACTTACCTGGTATTGATCTCATCCATTCCAGATAACCGTGTATTTTGCAGCCTCTATCTTGATGGAATTTAGCATTTTTGTAGTTGTTGGTGTAAGTGGCCCATCTGCTTTGTTAATCAATTTCTAGGCATTGGTAATTCTTTTCATAAGATATTCCCTTAATACATCACTATGACTGATAGTTTTACAATTAAAAAGAAGGAAAAAAGAGGTTATTGTCCTATTGAAAATTGTTGTTTAATACATCACTATGACTGATGGGTTTGTCCCTTGCGTCCACAAGTTGTTTAATGTTGGCTTCAAACAATTGTTATTTTGATGGGTTGTCTTTTTTGGGAGGTAATGTTGGTTTCAAACAATTGTTATTTTTAAATGCAAGTAACTTTTTTTGCTTTTTAACAAATTAGTTTTTCTTGTACTTTGACAATGAAGAATGGATGAAAAAAATTAAGAGAGATGATAGATAGGTTTTAAAGATGATAAGTGATGCATAGGGACTAAATCCATAATTTAGTATTCTTTGTTTTAAATGTGTATATGTTAAATTGAAAGAAAAAAATAAATTGACAATTATACCCATAGTGTGAAAGACACGTGATGTCTTTAACCTTTCAAAGTTAATGGTGTTAGTGTTTAGGAACCCTAGCCACAATATATTGCATACCACATGAACTATATCTACAATAAACATAGAATGAGAATCATGGTAAAAAAAAAACACAAAACCACATGGACCACATGGACCAAATCGATAATTCACTCTATTATATAAAAGCAAACAATTTCTTTTATTATCATTGTAACTGATTACTGTTTAATATCTTTAACCAAACACCACCTTAATTCAAATCAAAAGTTTATCAATTATTATAAGGAGTAAAATTTTCAAAGAATAATGACTTAATAAAAAATAATTTCAAAATATATTGTTATAACAATGAAAATGAAAATACAATATATAATAATAAAATTTGTGAAAGTATTTTGTTATTTAACACATTTAATTCTAAACTTATTTTTTATAATATAATATTTAAATATCAATAAATTTTCTTTTGTATTTGGTTTAGTAATTGTTAAATTTGGAATTAATTTAAATGTTATAATTACAACAAATAAGAAATAACGACCAAGTAAATATTTTTCCTTTTGTGGAATATAATTCAAATTTAAAAACTTGAACTTTAATTTATGAGTGAATTACATAAATGGTCCCTCATGAATGCATGGATTTCATTAATCGTCCCTCCAGTTCTGAAAGTACATTGGTGGTCCCTAAAAGCGAGATATGGTGCCCAAACTCGTCCCTGGCGCTAACGTCGTCCACTGAGCTGTTAGAGGCAACATGTGCCCCTCACGTGAGGGGCATTTTTGTCATTTCACCATTTCCCTCTATTTCCTCTTCATTATCAAACGACTCCCCAACGTTCATAAATCATCATCGTCCCCATCGACCTCCCTCCTCTCTGTCTCTCTCTTTCGCACTCTGCATCTCCAATCGACTATGGTTCGTCCGATTGTTCCACCCACGGTGTACTGCAACTGCGGTTTACCTGCCATCACTCGAACATCGTGGACAGAAACAAATCCAGGGCGCCGATTCAATTGTTGTTCGAGAAATGTATGTCGCTCTGTTCCACATTCTTAGTCTTATTTTGCTATGATTTTGGGGTAATTTGGTCTGATTTTGGTTTGTTTTCTTGATTAGGTATGGAATTGTGGTTTCTTTAGTTGGGTTAGCCCTCCAATTTCTTCACGTTCTATGGCAATCATAAATGGCCTATTAAAATCAAATAACAAGCTTGAAGGTGACATTTAAGAAATACAGAAGCAGAGACAAAGATGGAAGTTTTTTTGTTGTTTCACCTGGATAGTGATGTTTGTTTCCTACTTTTTTATTTGATGTAAAACAGTGTTTGACTATTTAGTTGGATAGTGATGTTTGTTTCCTAAGTAATGTAAATAGTTTAATGTTTAACTAAATCATTGTTCTTCAATTTGAGTTGGGTGTTAGTGTCACTGTTATGCATTTATTTATCTTCAAAAAGGACACAACCTTAGATACAAATCCAATTACAAAATAGTCAAAATTCCACATAAAACAAAGAGTACTATAAAACAAATTAATGAAAAAAATTCATCCAAAATTAATGTAACACAGTAATAAATAGCCAAACCATTTCATACCAAATATCACCAAAAAGGGCATTGAAGCCTATGTTGTCCATTAAATAACCTGCATCTGCAAATTCACCATATGGCCAAAAAGTGGTACAAGTTTCCCAAAATAAACAACATTACACAGAGCTTTACAAAGTTTTTCCATAGTTAAATGACCTAAGCTTGACTTCCACTAGCCTAGCCTTACATGTCCTTGCATTGTGGCCTTGGAGCTTGCATTTGGTACACCTGCTTCTCATCCCAGTCCTTGGTACCTTGCGGGAAGCTTGACTCAACTCTTCCACAATCTTCTTTCTCTTCTTTTTTGGCATCCCTATCTGAGCATGATGATTTGGTGGAGTAAGTGTTGTGGGACACTCAGATTTAGGCCACATCCTTCTTCCATTGATTGGTTTAAGCTTGAAGCTGTACATACTCCTCCATGTCTCCAACCAATAGGCCTTGTTGACCAATTCTTCAGGTGCTACACATGCAAGTCCATTGTTTTCCATATTCCAAAGCACAGCAACAAAATGCTTACATGGAAGGCTATTCAGTTCCCACCTTCTACAAGAACAATACCTGTTTTGAAAGTCAACAATGCATTGGTCATAACCTGGACCACTCACTTCATACATCTCATCCCCATTCCATATCACTGTATACTTTGAGGCTTCTTGCTTGATTGAATTCAACAACTTTGTGGCTGTTGGTGTAAGGGGTCCATCAACTGAATTTATCAACTTTTGAACTTTGGCCATCCTTTTCATCATATATTGCCTGATGAACTCTAAGGCTGTGATGATGGGTTTGTCCCTCCCACCCACCAATTGCTTGTTGAATACCTCACATATATTGTTTAGGAGAACATCACTATGACACCTACCTGTAAACATATATGTATCCACATTAGAACAAAAATGATTCTCATGTTACTTGCCTAACAGTTTAAGGATGTACTTGTGAAATGAGCTCTACTCCAATGTTTAGGAGGGATTTGCCTTAACCAATTATGTACATCTGTCCTCAATTTCTTCATATCTGCCATGGCTTGTTCAAACTCTGGTTCAGTAGTAGTTGTGGCACACTTTCAAAGTTGATCTTTAAAAACCTTTCCCTTCCATTGAAGCTTCATGTTCTCACTGATATGTCTAAGACAATACCTATGCTCAACACATGGAAAAACCTTTGTAATTGTTGGAAGGATACCCTGAAATTAGTTTATACCAAAATTAGTAACATATTCATTATGGGTAAGTAACAAACAAAATGTAAAGGTACATACCTTCTGCCTGTCTGAGATAAATGTGAAGTTAGCATTAGGACACAAATCCAAGTCATCTCTAAGGAATTCTAGAAACCAACTCCAGGAACTTGTTGTTTCAGCCTTAACAATGGCATAAGCCAGTGGATAAATTCCATTGTTACCATCAGGCACAACTGCAGTGAGTAATTGCCCAGGAAATGGTCCTTTCATGAAAGTTCCATCTAACCCTAACAGATCCCTTAACCCAACCTTGAACCCATTCTTTAATGCCCCTGGGAAGATGTATATCCTCTTAAACTTTCTTGTAGGTTCATTAGGATTAGGCTCAAGCTCTACCTCCAACTTCACAGTGGTATCAGGGTTTGTTCTTTGAATCTCACATAGGTAGTCCCTTAGAACACTGTATTGACCCACATAATCACCTCTAAGCTGGTTCAGAGCCATTGTTTTATCTCTAAAAGACTTCACGTGGGAGATCTTCACTTCATACTTTTGCTCCATGGATTGTTTCAGGGCTGCACTTGGTATTTCTTGGTTATGCACCAGTTGGTCAATGATCTGTTAGGAGAGGAAAGAGGCAATACAAGCTTTAATTGTTCTAGACTGCAGGCATTTATGTGTATCCACACAAGTCTTGACCATCCACGTGTCATCATGCTTGCCTTTGGATATGTGTAAGACCCGTGGACATCCCTTCCCACTTGCCTTGATTTCTTTGCCTTTGCTATCATCTTCTTTGTCTTCAGGTAGTGATGGTATTATCCTCTTACACACTGCCCTAATCCTTTTGCTGTCATTTTTTACAATGATAATTTGTCTTCTTGTGTTAATGGAATAGAGTTGAAGTGCCATTTTAATCCCCTGTTTTGTGCCAAAACGTTGCCCAATATAAAACCCACTGTGAGACTCACTTCCTTCTCTTGGTGCTTTTCCCCTTAACTTTCTCAGGCCTGCTTTCCTATCAACCTCACAATCATCTTCCTGCAATGGATTGTCAAAGTCTTCAAGGTTTGCTGCAAATGTTTGGTCATCATCCCGCAATGGACTATCATCTTTTGTCACTCTTATCCACTATGCATCTATGTCAATGTTATTCTTAAATTCTGACATGTCAATTTTTATATCATCGACTCTAGCTTCATCACCCAAAGAAATGTCTTCATTAGATTCATGTCCCTCACTCAAGGCAATATCTTCATCAGATTCATGTCCCTCACTCAAGGCAATATCTTCATTTACTCCACCTTCATCACACTCAGGTTGACCCACATTTACTCTAGGTTGTTGACCCATGTTGATTTCATTACCAATGTCATTGTTTCCATCATCAAAAGGATTAAAGTCATTAAATATGTCCAAATCATTTAAGTTTATGTCATTAAGGTCAAAATCTAATCCACCCTGACCACCTACCTGACTTTTATCCATATTTACTCCTTCTTGACCACCTACTTCACTCCTATCCACAGATTCCTTTGTTGTGTTAGTTGCATCAGTATTAACCCCCAAACATTCATTCTCTACTACAGTTTCCCCTGTACCCCCTATTGTGTGAGTCTCATCAACATGCTCTTCATTAACCCAACCAAGAAACAATATTTTCTTACAAGAACTACCATCCCCATGGACAGACTTCTTTGGTCTCCTATTGAGTTCAGGTGACACATCCTCATCAAGCTCATCTATTACAACTTTTGCAGCATTGGGTGAGGTAAAATATGTTATAAGGTTTGTCCTCCAATGTTCAATAAACACATCAGCAAGCTTATGCTTTGGAAAGTATTTAAAAAAGTGCAACACATCATCATCATTCCTTAAAGGCCTTAGACTGTAATCTAAATCCATATCTGGAACTTTAAAGTGATAATACATAGGCACAAGGTCTTTGTAACCCATGTCAGCAAGCATTGCACTTAGCTCATGTACAGAGAATTCATCAGTATCAACTAAGTCTACAAAGTTTATTTTACCACTCACGTATAGCCTTCCAGGTTTCTTTGTGAACAAACCTCCATGACGTATCTTCAACGTGATTAGGGTATTATAAATACCTGAAATTTACAGTAAGAGCCATTTAATCAAAACCTAGCTCAAATCAATGATGAAAAGATTGATAACTGAAATTCTACATACCATATATCTCTGGATAATCAGTATCATCTGAGCTACTTCGTATTTGCCATTGAGTTCGTCCCATTGCATTTAGTCGTAAGTGAAATCGAGTGCAGGTGATGAATGAGATAGAGGATGAAACGTCGTTTGGTAATAAAACATAAATAAAAAAGGAAATAGAGGGAAATGGTGAAATGACAAAAATGCCCCTCACGTAAGGGGCACATGTTGCCTCTAACGGCAACTCAGTGGACGACGTTAGCGCCATGGATGAGTTTGGGCACCATATCTCACTTTTAAGAACCACCAATGTACTTTCAGAACTGGAGGGACGATTAGTGAAATCCAGGCATTCACGAGGGACCATTTATGTAATTCTCTTAATATATTGTTACTTTAATTACTTTAAATTCAAATTAAATGATATAATGGTTATTTTAATACATTTACATTGAGTGAATTACATTGGTCGTCCCTGTGGTTTGCTTAAATTTTGGATTTAGCCCATGGTCCCTAATTTTTCCGTTCCATAACACCCAGGGTCCCCGAAGTTAACACTTTCAATTAACATTTAACAACTGTTACGAGGGACTAATCAACATTTAGGTAAAATATAAGGACTAAAAGTATAATTCGCTCTAAAAATTTTGTCAATCAAGTCATTCTTTTTAATTCTTGTGAATAACGTCTTTTTTTAAATTTTTTGTTAATCACGTTTTTTTCTAAATTTTTGCTAAAAAATATTTGATTGACAAAAAGCTTTATAATAATTTTACTGATTAATTTTTTTTTTTGGAAAGGGTGTCCCGGGCCTTTGGCCCAGACTAATCCCTTGGTAATGAAACCGACTGCTAAAGCATGCAACCCTGAGGTTATACCAAGTGGCCACAAAGTTGCTAAATGCAGGGAATCGAACCCGGGTTGAGCGCTATGAACTCCCCAGATGATTACCGCTACACCACAAGCTTTCACGTTGTGGTGTCTTATTCATTTTCTTACATCGTAAGCTAATTCCTGATGTTTCAAAGTAAGAGCATATAATCATGTTTTTCTCGAATCATTCAATTTCTCTAATATTAAAGAGCATTTTAAATAAAAAGTTTTATATTTATTATACCGAACTATTAAATTGACAAAATTACTTTTACATTAGCAATTCGCAAGTTTAGAAAATAAAGAGAAATTTACATATCTTTTGAGTTACGCATTAAAATATGTAAACAAAGTATTGAAAGTCATGTACGATTAACATCCGATAATTATATATTACAAATTGTTTGTTGGAAAAATAATTATGTTTTAAAAGTTAATATATCATGAGAAATTATTAAGTTGAATCATCAAATAATTGAGAATAAACTAAAACAATTAAATTGATATAATAATCATCAAAAATATTATTAGAAACGTAATAACATAAAGGATTTTATATTGTTTTTGGATTAAAAAGAAGGGTAAAAAAATAGTTTATAAACTTTCTATATTTTTGGGCATGAAACATTTTCTCTATACATTAATTATTATTCTAATTATTTGTAGTTTGACTATACATTAAAAATATCGTAGTATACTTATTTTTCAATACTCAATTTGCATATATCAATGTCAACCCAAATGATATGTGAACTTCTATTCATTTCCCTTGATTTTCTAAGCTTGGGATTTTTTTAACGTAAAAAGCATTTTGTTAATTTAATATTTTTTATACAAATATAAAGATTTATATATAAAATGTTCTTATATTTAATACACACTTTAATATAAGAAATTTAATTTGTCTTCGGATATGAATTTTTTTTTTATTAATCTCTTTTAGGAAAAAGAAGCAATTCACAAAATATTTAGAGTGGATTATACTTTTAGTCTCTCTAGTTTGGTTAAAGACAAATTAGTCCCTTGTAATGATTAGTAACTGAAGGTGTTAAATCTAGGGACCTTGAGGGGTTGTTTGGAATCGACTGAATGAGCTTAATAACCTGTATGGCTTATTCGGTAAGCCATACATGGGTGTTTGGTGGTGGCTTATTTGATTTGAGAATGACTTATTCGCTAAGCACATCATCTCTTGCTTTATCCACTAAGCCATCAAAATGACTTCTCTTGCCCTTTGCTTTAATAGATGCCTTCCATCATTATTTTTCTCATCCTCCTTTATTGTCTACTGAATGCCTCCTCCCTCATCCCCCTCCATCAAACGAATTGCTTCTCCTCTATTGACCTGCTTATCTCTCTCTCTCCATCTTTCGATCATTCTTCTCTTCAAAACACATGACGTAACAACATCGTCTATTATTTTTTATTTTTAACAGCATCAAAACGTATGATGTAACAACATCAAAACACCATCGATCAATATGGGTTTTCTCTCAAGATCCATTGATTTTTTATTTTTAATTTTAGGTCATAAGTTTTGACTTGTTCTTCTTCCATGAGTTTTGAAATGGTTCTTGAGATGGGTTTTAAGGTGTATAATCTAGGTTATTGTTGATGGTGGAAAGGATGGTGGAACACCAATGGTTCGTGAGATGTGCTTTCTTCTTCTTCAATTTTTTTTTACAAAGGGACCATGGAAATCGAACACTTTTTTTTTTTTTTTTACCAAATTGGTTTTGAATAAAGAAGAGAAGCTACTGGAAGAGGAGGGTTGCTAATTCAATAAAACTTAACAAAAAGTAAATAGAAGGGTAAAATAGTAATTTTATGATTCAGACAGTTTATTCAACACAACAAAAAACAACTTTTTTATTTATTTATACAGACAGCTTTATCCATACAGTTAACTTTATCAATACAAAACTTAATGAAAAACCAACCAAACAACCCCTGAGTGTTGTAAAATCAAAAGGTTAAAGACTATGACTATTGGTAGTTTGTTTTAAGGATCAAATCCATAATTTAAGCAAACCACAGGGACCATCAATGTAATTCACTCTTATTTTAATCCAAATTGACATAAATGACAATAATTACAAAATCAAATAGTATCTCTCTTTACATTAAAAAAAAGAAAAGAAAAATAAAAGCATAATAAGATTATTCCCACCCAAATCTCTTCTTTTCCCGCCAAAAACTTGGCCCGCCATAGCCTTCCCGCCATAAATTCCCTCCAAATCCCCGTCTATAATACGGATCACCCTCTCTGTATCATCATTCATTCGACCCAAATTCATTTCTCTAAACCTAATCGCCACAAAATCCTTCGTTTTCCTTTCTTTAATTTGTGTTTTTTGCAGGGAAAATTTTGAGCGATGGTGGTAGCTTTGGGTCCCGGAAAGTTCTACGGAAGCAGCCTCCCAAGACCACGGATCTACACAGACATCAAGTATAACACCGATCGAGTCGACCCACCGGTCTCTGTTCTCGACCCGTTAATGTCGTGGGCAGAAGAAGCTCACTGGTCCATGGGTGGCTTGAGCTTCCAGCGCCACCGTCTCCAAGGTCGCATCGAGGGTAGCGTTGAAAAGCTTCGAAACCAGATCGAGAAGTCAATCAAGAAGAAGGAATCGTTAAGCCCCAAGCCGTCGAAGAAACAATCTGTTTTGAAGTCGTTGGAAAATTCGGGCAAAAGCAAAAGTAAGAAGAAGGAGATTGATTTGGATCGCAGTCGTAGTCCGTCCCCGCCACCGGCCCCGTTAGCTAACAAGCGGAAGAGGCGATATGTGGGTTTGGTTGATGAGGATGAGGAGGGTGAAGAAACTACGGCGGCTAGGAAGTGGCCAGTGAGGAAGCTTTCCGATGAGTTCGAACGCGTTGCGAATATAAAGAAAAGTCCGGTGACCAGCTCCGGTGATGGTGGGTCTGAGAGGGAAACGGTGGCTTCGAGGACTCGTGGTCGGAAAACGGTGACTGAGGAACCGATGAAGACCGTGTCTAAGGGAAGTAAGCGGTTGAGAAAGGTGGGTGAAGCTAAAACTGGTGGCGTATCTCCTCCTAGGAGTTCACCTAGATTGGTGAAGCGTGGGTAGATTTTTATTGTAGTAAAGGTGTTTGATGAAATGTCTGAATGAGTCTTTTTTAATGTTTAGCATAGTTTTTGTTTTTTTTTATCATGTGGGTATATGAGTTTGATGTTACTGTTATGCAAAAGTCCTTTGACAGTGCTTAAATTCAATAGAACTGGGTTTTTTTGATGAATTTTATGTTATGTTGAAAGTTGGTTCTTGGTATCTGATTTAAATTTTTTGATGAAATTTGGGAGTGAAGCAACCCAAAATAACATGGAAACTTATTTTGATGAATGTTGGGCATTGAAATCATTCAGATTTTGCTTTGATTGGAATTGAGTAGTTGCAATTTCAAGACAATTTTTGATCAAAACAAAACTTGAGTTTTGATGATGGATTTGGCTTTGGAATCAAGAAAGTTGTGACAATCCAATTCTTGAACCTGATGTTGCAATTTCTTGACAGTTTCTTGATGGCATGAAAATGAAACCAACTCTGATGAGAATTGGGCCTCATGAAGATTCTTGGATTTGAACAAGAAGGATGTAGCTCAAATTTGCTTCAAAAACTAACAAGGTACTATGGTCATTCTTTTACTTTTCACTTTTCAGCCAATATATATATATATAGAGCGTCTGATCAAAGATTTGACCTTTTCGAACTCTGGATGACTTACCCATTCAGTGACTTTGGCACTGGAAACTTAACATTGCTATCACACGAATTGAAAAGCCTCATGGAAAGCTCGGAGAGAAACCTCAAAAAAACAAAAACTGAAGAACAACCTAAGAAGTATGCACTTGTTCATACAAGTAATTTGTAATATGACAACTGCATAATGCATAGGTGCATAAAAACCAAAAAATATGCACAAATGCAGTCTCGATCATATTTTTCATTTTTTTGAGGTTTTTCCTTTAACCTTCCTCTATATATATGTATGGATATATACACAGGTTTGCAACTATATATATATATATATATATATATATATATATATATATATGGAAAATTTCATTTGAGAAACACTAAATATATGAGAAATAGAGAAGTGATCTTAAACCATTAATTCGGTCAAGATCGGCGGCTTTGACCGAGAATTAGGGGATAATTGCTCCCATGATCCACTCCCGTGTTCCTCACATTGTTTATTATTCGAAGGGTATTTTTGTAAATTATCCAAACGCATTCATATATGAACGCATGCGTTCAGATATGAATATCACTTTTCTTTTTTTTTAGCCGTGTGTGTTCATATATGAATGCATGCAAAAAAACAGAAGTTCATATATGAATGTTAGTAGACGTTCATATATGAATGTTAGTAGAATGTCACTATTTTTTTTGTACGTATTCATATATGAACGCATGCATTCATATATGAAGGCATGCAAAAAACAGGCGTTCATATATGAATGTCACTCTTTTTTTTTGCATGCATTCATATATGAAGGCATGCAGTCAGTGTTTATGTAAAAATTATGAACATTCATATATGAACGCATGCATTCATATATGAAGGCATGCAAAAAACAGACGTTCATATATGAATGTCACTCTTTTTTTTTTTGCATGCATTCATATATAAACGCATGTATTCATATATGAAAGCATGCAGTCAGTGTTTATTTAAAATTACGAACATTCATATATGAACGCATGCATTCATATATGACTGCATGCCTTCATATATATGAACACACGCGTGTTTTTGTCAAAGTTACGTAAATACCCTTGTATTTTTTGAAGAGCCGTAATTTTTGACCAGTCAAAGCCGTAACTTTTGACCAATTAAATCCAATCTTGACCATATGAATGGCTAAGATCACTTCTCTATTTCTCATATATTTACCATTTCTCAAATGAACCAAACACTATATATATATATATATATATGACAATCTTCGTTTCATATGGCAAGAACTGCATATGAAAGCCATGTGTTATGATGCCTATTTAACCAAAATCTCAAACCCCATAAAAACAAACAAATTATTTCGATCAAAATCATAAGAATTTTAAGTTTGTTTTACCATCTACCATTACAAATATCTTTCAAATTTCCTGTTACTGGCGTTACCGTCCCATGAATTTTCGCTAATCTGCAAGTATGCCCGGTTATAATTTTATATGTCGAAGCTCTCTTCCATGGCACGATCCCAAAATCATCGTTAAAATCCTCCATTCCCTCCACCAAAAACTGCCATGCAAACGACCCTCCCCCTGCTCCTTTCTTCTTGGCTGATTCATATATGACACCGAACACGATTTTGTAGAATTCATCTCGTTGTGAAGGGTCGAAGCCTTTGTTTAGATCGGACAATCCGAATTCAGTAAACATGACGGGCTTTTTCAGCACTCGATCCCCGTCTTCGATGTGAGAGTGCATCCATTCCGCCACAAATTTTAGTTTTCCTTCAAGACTTTTCTTTTTAAACCTACAGAAAAGTTCTTTGTCACATCCGTCACACAAAATAGCCTCATTTTTCAAAATTATCAAGAAACTGCCATAAATTTCGTGTAGAGTTTTGCAAACAAAAGATTGGTAATTTTCATGGGGCATCCAAACAAAAGTACCGCAATCTGGTTCATAAACCTGAACTAAAATGATGGTTACAGTTCTCGAAAATATGAGGAAAAGCTTACCATTGATCAGGGTAAATATGAACAGAGGCGAAGTCGATGGTCGAGGGTGCAGAGTTGCGAACAAAATCCACTCCCATATCAGCGGCCCAAAATTCTGGATTAACCGTCTTTCTCTTGGGACTTTTAGGACCATAAAATCCTTCATGACCAATGGTTAATAGATGCTTATTGTCGATTGCTTTTATAAAGGTTGACATTTCTTCTATCCACCCCTGTAGTTTATATAAGCCTTAAATGCAACTCATTCATGAAAAAAATAAAATAAAATTTGATACAAGATAATAAAAGCCAAAAACACGAAAATTATCATGTTTGGCCATCTGTTTATTGTAACCAAAACCAAACGAACCCAGTATATCCCACCTGGAGGTGGGGTCAGTAAGGAGCCTAATTTGGATTCCTTCTATTTACTATTGTTTGTGTGTCGTTGTGCAATTGTGTTTGAGAAAGAGAGACGGGATTTACTTGCAGAGTGTCGCCAGAAGGGTCGGTGATGCACCGGGGTTCATTGATCAACTCCCAACCAAAGATGGTAGGGTCATCTCTGTACTCGAGTCCTGTTATCGTATTCTTCCTTGTTAAGATAGTCTGCACCATTAAAAAGAATAACCTACCTTAGCAATGAGATCATAATTACGTATTTACCCCTTGACACACACCATTATGAACTATCAATGTGACTAGTCTTAGGGGATGTTTGATTGTTTTTTCCATTAAGCCCTGTATAGATTGAGAAGGCTGTATGAACTAAAATAAATTGTTTTTTCTTTGTCATGAGATGTAAATTACGAATTTAACCCTGAACAACATATTATATAGTTTAACTTTTGTAAAACAAAATTTATAACATACAATCAAATCCAAAAACACTTGATAAATATTAAGAAAAAACACAGTAAAATATTTGAATCACAAACAAAAATCAAGCATTGGTTTTATCCACAATAAAATCAATTTGAATAATAGAAGAGCCAAGAAACAAGAAAAAAAGAGAGGGTATTTTTGGAAAAAAAGTTGGTTGAATGGGTAAAGGCACCATGAGCTGGCTGATTGAATTAAGCCATGAACATAGTATTAAGCTGTAATCAAATAAGTATGTATACAGTATAGCTGATTGATGATACCTTGACATAGTTCTTGAAATAAATGCGAATCGATGGATCATAAAAGAACGAATCATTAGACGAGCTCAACCCGACACCTTCACTCCATGCCCATTTCACGTATTGAGTCTTGCCACCATAAGCATCCAAGTTATTAACTAAACTAAGCAACAGCCGTATTCCAACTTCTCTGGCTTCAGCAATCACATAATCCAACGACTGCCATAACATCCAACGTATCCAATTCATTACACGACAATCCCAACTATAATGAGGGCATTTTAGGAAAACAAATACGCAATTGTCGTGAAACTGAACAACATAGCCATTACAAACAGTTATATCTAACTTGGGTAGGTAGATAGATACAAATAGAGTTATATCTAGTTACTAAAATTGGCAAGTTTTCCATAGGAATTATTGATTATATATCCAACAATAAGATGAAAAAGGATCTTTAGATTCTTCAATAATTTCATTCGTTTGGTGACATCATCTAACGTCTACCGTTACATCCAATTAATTACACGAAACATTCCAAGCAAAAAAACAAAAAAAAATGATCATCATAGAACTTGAACAACATAAATAATCATCAAGATTACACCTTTAACCTATCACAAATTGATTTATGGAGTTTTTTTTTTGGAAGGGTGTCCTAGGATATGCCTATACTAATCCCGGCAAATTATGACCGCAAGAAATAAACTCATTGGCCTGAGTGGCCACAATTGTTGGGTACGCCTGGATTCGAACCCTGAGCAAATGAGATATTCCACCACATCCCAGGGCCTTAATCACTATGCTACAACCCTTGTGGTTGATTTCTGGAGTTCCCCACATGGATGAAACATAAACATGATGATGATTCAACAAAAAGATGAACAACTCTTTAAGATATTTCGGTAATTTATTCGTTTAATGTGCTACATATAACATTCTTGAAAAGATTCTTGAAATGGGTATTCTTAATTTCAATACAACATAAGAAGATCTGGTAAATTAAACAACACAAAGCATATATACATCATTAAAATCAAATTGAACAACACAAAAGAATGCCAACAATTGGGGAAAGATCAAAATACCTGAAATACCCTTTCATCAAATTGTCCAGGGGAAATCTGAAGGGCATTATAATCACCATCATTGAAAGCCCAGGTTCTACAAACAGTCAAGCCCATCTTAGCCGCGGCTTGAAGCATGACTCTGATTCTTGGTCGGCTATCATAATGAACAGCATGGTCCATGAACCAATATGAATTCCAACCATTGATGTAAAACAACTCACCATCCACAATGAAATTGCTTCCATTTCTCTCCACAAAACTCAAACTGATCTCATTTTTGTATCTTACAGACAATAAATCCCCAAAAGATAAATAAATAAAAGCAATAATTGATGCAAATCCAAGTATTGGAAAGAACAAACCATTATTCCCTCCTACCATTCTGTAACCTTGTGATTTAACCATCAACAAACAAATTCCAAAAGATTTGAGCTTTCTGAAGAATCAAGAAAACTAACCCTAAAATCTTTGGAAATCCCAGATGGGTTTGATTGGATCTTTATGTGTTTTTGGGTTTTTTCCCCCCAAAATCTTTGGAAACCCAGATGGAAAGCAAGGTATTTAAACACACACCCAGATCCCCTTTTCCAAGATTTCACCCAAAAACGAACAAGAAACCGAAGAAAACTCCAAGAAATCAAATATGGTGATGAAAAGAAATTACATCACACACCCTAACTGTCTTCTTGTGTGTTTATTGTGAGTGATTCTGGATTTTGTGTCACTTAATAGAGAGAGAAAAAAAGAGAGAGGAGAGAGAGATTATTAAGATGGAGTAATTTTCAAAAAAGGAGGCAGGGTATGAAGGCATTTACCAAACATGTTCCTAAATGCATCATTATTATTATTATTATTATTATTATTATTATTATTATTATCAATAAATTGATGAGAATTTGGTAATTAGTCCTGCAAAAGTGGTGAACCAAAGGGGGGTGGTCAGGTGGTGGTGGGGTGTAACCATCAGTATGTGTGGGCTGATGAAATAGATCTGAGGTCTTACTTCTCTTTCTTTTTAAAGATTATTAATTAAAACCTTATTTGGTGCTAACATTAGTCTCACCGGTGACAGGTGGGAGGATCTTTTGGGTCACATGCTATGACATTGTAACTTAAACTTGCAGAGGCCTTTAATAAACAAATAATTAAATATATATTTAATATCTAATTATTATATACTAACATTTACTAATGTTTTTAATTTCCATTAATAACCGTCAAAATATCACAGTTTCTACATGTACAAAATAAGTGTGATGAAGGCAAGACCTAGATTCAAGTAAGTTTTTAATCTTGTTCGTACAAGACAATAGTTTTGACAAAGATATTAGTTCTGTTTGGTTGATGACTTAAGACCGATATGTTATTTTAATGTAGAATGGTGGAAATTTTGTGAAAAGAAACGGAGAAAGAAGAAGCAAAAGCTTGATTTCTTTATCAATCAAACGGTTTGGATAAGTTCTCGGTTGTTTTTTTCTTTTAAGGGTTCTCTTTGTATTTTATCCATATATATATATAGAGAGAGGGAGGTTACTTTGTTAACCTCCCAATTTGTATTAATTTTATGAACTCCTCTCAACCAATAGGAATTCATTTTAATCCTTAGTTGGTTTGAACAAATCATTAAATGTTTAAGGGTAGAAATGGTACTTCATTATGTTTTTTTTTCCTAGACTTTTTGGATTGGGAGTTACAAAGCGTCCATTAATGAAGAGGAAGTTACAAAATAACAACATTGATCGACTGAACTCTAATGAACGGGTTAACTTGTATGAATATCTGGTAGTATGAAGATTATAACAACATTGTTCATATACGTTCAACAGATTCGAATGAACTATAATGAATGATCATAGATATTCGATCGTTATATACATGTCCATTTATGTTCATATACGTTCACATACTTCATTATGTTTTTTTTTTCTAGACTTTTTGGCTTGGGAGTTACAAAGTGACCATTAATGAAGGGGATGTTACAAAATAACAACATTGATCGACTGTACTCTAATGAACGAGTTAACTTGTATGAATATCTGGTAGTATGAAGATTATAACAACATTGTTCATATATGTTCAACAGATTCGAATGAACTGTAATGAATGATCATAGATGTTCAATCGTTATATACATGTCCATTTATGTTCATATACGTTCACATGCTTCATTATATTTTTTTCCTTGACTTTTTGGCTTGGGAGTTACAAAGTAGCCATTAAGAAGGGAGGTTACAAAATAAAAACATTGATCGACTGAACTCTAATGAACGAGTTAACTTGTATGAATACTAAATGTGAAAAGGGATTGTGAATTTCCTCACAAGCCCCTATCATATATGTTCAATATAATTAATTATTACAAATCTAATAAATGAGAATTAATGCTAATTGGTTTTAATCTCAACCCTTAATCTCAATATCAACGGTCAAGATTCCGTTCACAAAGTTTGTACAAAAAATCGGGTTAACAAATGAACCCGACCCTATATATGTATAGAGAGAGAGAGGGGGGGGGGGTTCATTTAAGAAATGATAAATATATGAGAAATAGAGAAGTAATCCTAGCCTTTCATTCGGTCAAGATCGGATTTGACTGGTCAAATATCGCGTCTTTGACTGGTCAACAATTGCGGCTATTCCAAAAATAGAAGAACAGTTTCATAATTTTTACAAATACACGAGACAAGTTCATATATGAATCTGTATGATTCACATAGGAACTATATGTTCATATGTGAACCAGTGTAATTCACATATGAACTCTTTTAACTGATTCATATATGAATCTTAACTGATTCATATATGAATTAATTAACTGATTCACATATGCACTAATTAACTGTAGATTCATATGTGAATCAGTTGAACTAATTAACATATTCACATATGAACTAATTAATTGATTCTCATATGAACCAATTAACTAATTTACATATGAACGTATTGTTATGTGAATCACATAGGTTCACATATGAACTCGTCCCGCATATTTTACGAAACTACCCCTCTATCTTCTACAGACCACACAAGGAATTATCCAATGCTTCACGGTCAAAGCCGCAAATGTTGACCATATAAAGGGCTAGGATCATTTTTCTATTTCTCATACATTTACCATTTCTCAAATGAACCTAAGGCTTTATATATGTGTGTGTGTGTGTATATATATATATATATAGGGTTGGGTTCCGGTGAGAATAAAAGTTATGGTGAGGAGGGTAAGAAGGGATCTCCACCCTTGGATGCACATTAGGATGAGATGCACCGAGATGCATTGGACTAATTCTCATATCAAGCACGATTCATGGGTGAGTTTGAGATTAAAAGTGATCAAGGGTCCAAATTTCTTCTTACCTTCTTACCTTAACTCTTTTTCTCATACGATCTTTCGTCTAAATATATATATATATATATATATATATATATATATATATATATATATATATATATATATATATAAAAGAGTTCTACCAAATACTAATATCAATTATTTTATAAGAAGATTGCATAAAAATATTATATCCTAGCACCACCCCTCAAGTTACGACATGATATCTTTCTTATATCTTTATGCAATCCTCATATATGGAAATTAGTATTAATTGATATAGATATACAAAATCAATCTCTATACTTAGGGGTATATAAAAAATCGTCAACCCACGAACCCTTTCCAACCCAACCCGCTAATAATCAATTAAACCCAACCTGCCAACTTGCCAAACCGTCAACACGTCAAACCACTAATTAGAAATTTTGAAATTGGGTTAGCAAAACTCAACCCAACCCGTCGCTAGCATATATTATTTTGGTACAATTATATTTATATATATATATATATATATATAATATTTACAACCCAAAAAATATATATATATATACATATATTAGTCTAATTACAACCTAAAAAAGTATACATATATTAGTCCAATTTACAGTCCAAAGCCCAAAATAATCCAACTAGGTCAAGACCCAAATTAATTCAACTAGACTGATCGATATGTCTCAATTAATTCAACTCGTTATAATGCAATTAGTAGCTCAACTTCTATCGGTTGTTTTGCGATGAGAGGATTAAATTGAAGAAAGAATTAAGAAAGGTCGGACAAAGAATATATTCAACAACTAATAGGAGTCGGAGAGGTCAAACAAGGTCGTACCTGATTGATAATTTGAATCGGATGTTATCATTCAAACTTTTGAACTTTAAATCTAAGACTTAAGGATTTTACTACATATTTGGATGATTTTAATAACTAATAACCTTTTGGGTATATTTTTAGTATTATTTATTGTATTTCATTCGTCAACTTTATGTATATTACTAACCCGCTAACCTAACCCAACATGCCCTAACCCGCAAGCGTTGGGTTGGGTTACACTTTTGAATGAGTTGGGTTGGGTTGAGATTTTTCAAACCATCATAATTGGGTTGGGTTGTAAAAATGTCAAAAACCTCCTAACTCAACCCGCATACACCCCTATATACACTAATCATATGTTCTCTCATAATCACTTGAGTGTAAAAGTTTTGTAAGTTACAATTTACTTTTGTAGGTTACAATTCTCTTAAGATGTACATATATATATATATATATATATATATATATACACACACACCTACCTATTAGTAACAATATGATTAAGTTCTTCTCCATCACATACTTACTTCTATATGATATCAATAGCTTAAGAAACATATTTTTTTGCCTATCACTACCTACAACTTTGCTTTTGTTTTTCTTCTTCCAAACTACTACCCATCCCAAATATGTTCCCCGCTCCTGCCCCAAACCGTGTAGTCCAGCCCTTCAAGGCCCTATTGTGCAATTTGACACTATATCTCACAATTCCCTATCTTTCGAAATCAATTCCCCAATGCAATTCCACCCTCACCATCCTCTTATCTTCCCACCAGTCTTCTAGCTCAACCTAGTACTATTTTCCTTGTGCCTATGCTGTTGTTGCCTTAAAAACTTCATCCAATGGTTGGCTTCTTGACAGTGGTGTAATACACCATGTCACTCATGATGTTGCCAACATTGCACTTTTCCCCTTACGATGATACATAGGAGCTCATCTTTGGCGATGATTCAGCCCTAGCCATCTCAAACGATGGTTCAACATCTCTTCTCCGATTCTAAAAAGGGGTAGATACCACCCTCTAAGGCACACCTGTCCACAATCATCATGAGGGAGGTAAATCAGCGTATGCATTCCATTGGCAAAGGAGCGGTGTCCAGCTTGAATCCAGGACCTCACATATATGGATTACTCCCCACTTCTAAAGTTCATCTTAATCATATATTACATGTCCTTTTCGTTTGTCGTAGTATTATCTCTATCTCTAGATTTTTGCCAAGATAATAATGCTTCAATTACATTCTCACCTAGTTCTTATCTTCTGAAAGATTTTCGCACAAGGTCACCCCTTCTCCAAGGCTCAACTAAATCGGGAATTTATGAATTACGACCTACTCGTCCCACCGTTCACTTCGTCAAAATGGCATCCACTACTGATTGGCATCATCGATTAAGCCATCCATCTTTTTCTATTTTACATCATATTAGTAACTCTTTCAATTTAAATATTCCTAAGTTTGTTGTTTTTCATTGTAATTCTTGTGACCGCAATAAAAGCCATAAATTATTGTTCTCTTAAAACACCTTACAATCTCAAGGCCCTCTTGATATTCTTTACAATGATGTTTAGACTTCTCCCACCCTCTCTTATGATGCTACAAATAATACATAATATTTGTTGATCATTATTCCAAATATGTGTGGTTTTATCCACTCAAACACAAAAATGATGCCACTGCCATTTTTATTAAATTCAAACTCAAAGTCGAAAATTCTTTAAACAATCCATTGTTACTATCTTTAGTGACAATGGTGGTGAATATATTGGGTTAGATCCTACTCCTGATACTGAATCTCATGGTATCACTCACCTAACTTTTTTGCCTCACATGCCCGAGCTCTATGGTTATTCGGAGTGGCGTCACCGTCACATTGTTGAAATTGGTCTTTCTCTTCTCACTCACTCTTTCAATGTCAAGTACATATTGGTCTCTTTCTTTTTCTACTGTTTGTTACCTCATAAATCATATGCCAACTTGTACACTTAATCTTCAATTTCCCTATCATAAACTTCATGGTTACACACCCAAATATTTTAAATTGCATAGTTTCGGATTTCTTTATTACCCTCGGCTACGTCCCTCTACCACCGATAAACTTGATCCTCACTCATCTCCTTGTGTTATTGTTGGATATTCCGCCACCCAAAGTCCCTATCATTGCCTTGATCCTACCTGTAACAAGATATATGTCTCTTGTTATGTCAAATTCTTCGAACACGAGTTTCTCTTCTCCACCTCCTCTTTTGCCGCATCTCGAGTTCTCCATACACATCCCAATGATGCAAAAGAATAGTGTGCTCTCCAACTTTCCATCCTACTCGCTACATTACCCATGCAACCTCCACAAAATACATCTACACCTTATATTTCCCTATCAACAAGTGCCCTTAATTTTCCCTCCACTAACCTTCGCTCTATTATACTCCCTCATCACCTTCTAATCCTCCACGACTACGACCTCCTATTACAAGACTTCAAAACAATAGCCGATTGATAAAATGAATTGCCATGTTTCTTTCCAATCCACTTCCACTGAGCCAACCACTATAACGTAAGCATTGAAAAATTTGGTATGCAAGATTACTACAAAGCTTTATTAAAAAATCACACATGGGATCTTGTTCCATCTTCTCCATCTCAAAAACCTTATTGGATGTCAATGGGCATTTGTACAAAAAAAAATATCGATGGTTCTACCGATAAATCCTGTCTAGTTGCTAAAAGATTCCAACAAATACTTGGTCTTGACTACAACAAAACCTTTAGACTTGTGGTTAAGCCAACCACAATCTAAGTTATTCTCTTTCTAGCTATCACGCATGGTTGGTCTCTTCGTCATGTTGACATTAACAATGCCTTCCTCCAAGGCTCTCTAATGGAGGACGTCTTTATGGTTCATTCACCTGGTTTCATCAGTCAAACTCATCTAATCATGTATGCAAACTTTGTCAATCTCTTTATGGTCTTAAACAACCTCTACAAGCTTGGTACAATGAACTCAAATCCTATCTACTCGGTTATGGTTTCAAAAATTCCATTTATGACGCCTCACTCTTTACTTTACGCCACAAAAATTATCACATTAGATCAAATCCCACTCTTCTAAACTCTTTTATTTCTCAACTCTCCAATCGTTTCTCACTTAAGGATCTTCTCACACTTTCCTATTTCCTTGATGTGGAAGTCTTACCTCACCCTCATGGCATTTTTCTAGCCAACACGAGTATATACAAGACATCCTCACACGTATTCACATGGCAGCCGCCAAACATATTCCTACCCCACGACTCCTCATCTTACCCTAACCCTGCATAGAGGAACCCCTTTGCCCAACCAAATTGAATACAAGGTAATAGTGGGAAGTCTATAATACTTATCTCTAACAAGACTAGATGTTTCTTTTTTGTGAACATGTTATCTCAATGCATACACACAAGACTGACGAACATTGAACAACTCTCAAACGAATTTTACACTGCCTAGTAGGCACATCTACATAAGGTCTACTACTCTTCATGCCTTCAGAAATGTTTCCTAGGCCGGTGATAAAGATGACTACATTGCAACTACCGGTTACATTGTTTACTTGGGTCAAAATTCTATCTCTTAAAGTTCACATAAGCAAAACACTCTTGCTCGTTCGTCGACAGAAGTTGAATACCGAGTTGTTGCTACAACTACGACTAAGGTATTATGCGTTTAAAACTTACTTCGTGAGCTCATACAACTTTTAAGATTACTAAACAAATCAATTGTAGACACATTGGAGCAAATCACAAGCATAAAATGTTTAAAAATGAAGAAAAAAATGTGTTACTATTTAGACCCTTTTTTATATCAAATGCAAGACTTTTAAAATAATAATTTTTAATGCAACTTATATAAAAAACAATAATAAATCATTCAAAAAGAACATGAAAAAAAGTTGGTTCATCATACATGTTAAAATAATTATGAATTAGTCAGCGAACAAATCTTCCTAGATATGCGACGTTAATTATGCAAGAATCAAGGGGTCAAATAAAGTCAAAGTCAGTTGTTACAAATTAGTTTCCCATTTTAAGTTATTTACAAAAAAATAGAAATAATTGAATAATAATAATAATTATTATTATTTTATTAAAAATTAAATAATATTTTAATTACTTATTTGATTGTTATGAGTAGGTGTTGCAAAAAGTGATCCAAACCGTTAACCCAACCCAACCCAAATTTAGTAGGTTGGGTTGAAATTTTCAAACCATTTAAGTTAAATGGGTTAACCTGCCTAACCTATTTATGTAAATGGGTTGAGTTGGGTTGAAATTTCCGACATGTTTTCAACCTGATTTCAACCAATTGTCAACCTGTTTTTAACTCATTTGCAACTTGTTTTCAACCCATTTATAATACTACATAATTTTATTTTATTTTATTTTTAATTAATTATCATTATTTAATTATAATTAATATTTTAATATTTGTTTAATAATTAAAAAATTAATAGAAAAATAAAATATGCTTCCTAAATCCTAACTACATCCGACGGCACATTGACAATTTGACACATTGACCAAACCAAATTCTTTCTCTTTCGTTCACAAGACTCGTCGACTCCTCAAAACCTTAGCCGACCACCAACGCCCGATGCCCTTCCATGACGACCCTTATCAAACGACTTCCACAGTTTGACTTCCATATGTTTCGTGTCATTCTTCCACGACGACTTCCACGGTTCCATACGTTTCCTGTCATTCTTCTTATACTCCACTGCTCTGTAATCTGTATCCATACGTTTCCTATATCACTTCATTTTATTATGTTCGTACTCTATTTTTGTGCTCTATACTCTATAATCTGTCCATATTTTATTGTAATTAGTCTATACTCTATTGTTTTAATTTTGTCCATATTCTATTGTAATTTGTCATGAAATTAAGTAGTTTAATCCTTTTTATTTTATCTAAAATTTTAAAATTAAATGAGTCATGTTCAACCTATTTATTTAACAGGTTGGGTTGAGAAAATCGTAAACAGGTCAACCCGCTACCAATCCATTTAAGGAACGGGTTGGGTTGGGTTGAAAATCTCAACCTTTTTAATTAAACATGTTGGGTTGAGTTGGGTTGAAATTTTCAACTCAATTAATAAATGGGTTGAACCCGAACCCAACCTAACCTGACCCATTGCCACCCTAGTTATGAGGGTAAAAAAGGTAAATATTTTTTAAAATATATTATATTCTTTCAACAATCTACAAAAGGCTTGGAATCAAATTTGCTCAAGCTATAAACAAAGAAGAAGCTCTTGCCATTGTCGGTCTAAAAACAGTTGGAGGAAGTAAAACATAAACCATTACATGTTGTAGTTTAAACTTAGGGATTGTTTCTTTTGAAATTCATCACTTCTTTATCTATTAACACTTTCTCGGTTGGAAGTTGTTAAAATAAGACTGTTTTTTTCTTATTCAGACCCACTTATCACTTAAACCTATCTGCAACAAAAAGGGATAACCTAATCACTTTTTCCCACTTATTTCTTATTAGAGTCGCTCGCTTCACGCCTCGACCAAAACGACCTATAGTCGCAAATCAATCTTCAAGCTGCTCGACTACAAAATCAATCTCCAAGCCCGTCGATATCCAAAGTATGTCACTCCAGATTACGATCCATGTGTTCTCGACTTTTCTGTTTCTATCGACTCCTCTGTTGCTGGTTTGATTTTTCTGTTGTGTTCGTTTTTCCATATTTCGATCTATTTTTCCATTGTTGTGTTCGATTTTTTGTCGTTCAGTGTAAATTTTTCTTTCCGTTTGTAAGTTTTCTGATTCCGCTACTACTTGGGCAAACCCATTTTAATACCATCTTATATCATTCTTAATGTTTTACTAAGAGGCCTTTTGCTTCACGGAATAAGAAGGAATTGAAATAACATTATTTTGACCAAATTTCTTTATAATGTTTGGTCCCCATATCAAATTGATTGGATTCCGTCGAATTCCATGGTTGATGGACTTGATCATTTCTTGGGATAAAGTGAAGGAATTGAATTCTATTCATTGACAAATGTAAAAGATTTCATATTTTATAAAGACAAATAATCGTTGCATCCAATTTTTAACCACTACCACTACCCCTATACCCACCCCCACCACCCCCTGCCGCCCTTACCACCCCTACTGCTCTCGACGCCAACATTGCCGCCATCACCACCACACCACCGTCGTCATCACCACCACCACCAATTAGTTTTATCATTCCATCACAACTTCCACCCTACTCGCCCCAACCAACCATTATCACCATTACCACCGCTGTAGTCACAACCACCACCCTTCCCCTATCTCTACCCACGAGTACACCACCACCGTTCGCCTTCACAATCGCCATCTCACCCCCACTATCAACCCCCACACACTACCACATCACTAGTATCCTCGTCACAACCACCATCCACCCACCACCACCGTTCGCCTTCACAATCGCCATCTCACCCCCACTATCAACCCCCACACACTACCACATCACTAGTATCCTCGTCACAACCACCCTCCACCTACCCACCCACTACTACTATCATCATCACATTTGCCACCTTAACCCACCACCACGCCACTTCCGTCATCACAGTTGCCACTCCCACTCCCACTCCCACCATTTAATATTATTATTATATTGTATTTATAATATAAGCAAAAAAATAAAATAAAAAGGTATTTTGGTCATTTATTATTATTATTTCATTTCAATTATGACGCTGAATTCTACCAACCAATATGCATATTCCAATTCTTTTGAGAGATTACATTCCAATTCCTATTAGCCAAACACTTGCTCAAATGTATTCAAATTCCTTTGATGGATTCCAATTCCTTCAAGTTTCATTTTGCTAACCACATGCTCCCTAAGGTTCACTGGTTGCTCTTGTTATCAGTGAATTTGTTTGTTGTAGTGTAGAAGTTTTACGATATTTAACGGTGCTACCATTGTTATTCAATTTATGTCACCATTGTGCATATTCATCAGAGATATGAGAGGTTATAGTAGCATATCGATACTTAAATTTGAGTTAATGGTTAAAGATGGTGGAGCACACAATCCCTAACTGACTGTAAATCTTTGAAACTATAACAAATTTCTATCGTATCTGATATCAAAACGTCTCATGGAAGGAGCTCGAAAATGGCCAAAAATCGGTTGAATTCGGTCAACCTCGGCATTGCATTCGTATCCGTAGAACCCGCCGTTGCATATAAGTACACTTGTCCATACCTTAATTTTAACTTCTTCACTTCAGCCGCGGTAGCTAAACAAGTTTGAAGTTATAGATCCCACCTATGTGATGCAAGACTTTCTCACAAACCAACACTTTGAGATGTGACTCTCATTCACCCAATCTTCGTTTTTACAATATTTACGTCGTTATGTAGCTCTTTCGAAGAAAAACACAACCACATAAAATACGTAACAAATGGATCATGGACCATCTTTTATATCTGTGTCTAAAAACACAAAAACTGTGACAACACATTTTTTCCAACAATTATTTTATAATTAATTTTATTTGTATTATATAACATTAATTATTTTATGCCACCCGTGACTTAAATTACTGGATCTACCATCGGAAATAACATCGACCAAACAGGGTCTTAAACGACTTTTTTCATGTGACTTATTTCATAACCCTCTATTCAAGCATAAAAATCAGTCTTGACCTTGTTGGGCGTGACATTGAGCATGTTCAATATAACATTACAAAATAAATCGGTGTTCACATCTACTCAATGTACACTGAAAGCGTCTTGTGCCAAGTCGCAGAATAAAATCACAAAGATGATGATCGATTGCGAGTTACACACCCAACATCAAAGTTCATGAAGCTCTAACATGGCTTGGATTCACTTCAAAACAAATGTATGGCTCACGTTTATCATAAAAATGTGTATTTTAATCTTGAAGGTTAAACCTTCATTTTGTTTCCAAGAAGTCATTAGTTCAAGTCTAATTAGATTACCGGAAGGTTTATCTAAGGGGTCTTTTATCAAATACTTATCCGGGTAAACGTTTACTGATAAAATTCAACATTATCACTTGTTTACCGAGTAAGATTTTAGTCTACCAATTAACAGTACTGTGTGCAACAATTTACCCGGTAAACACTAATCGTGATAAGAGGCGTCACTCTCACTTAACGGGTAAGACTTTCGGTCATTGCTTTCGCTTTTATCGGATAAGATATTTGGTCTGTGCCATATTCATTCGATAAGATAACGTGACTTGGTAACATCACCCAGGTAAGCTTTTGGTAAATGACCCCCAAGTATTAACTTCAGTTCCACATTGAACTAGTCGGGATGTACATAAATTGATCTAAATGGCCGACAATTACCAAAATGTTGTATTTTTTTTAACCAACAAAATAATATGGAAAATTAATATTTACATTTAAAAATGAAGAATTATGAATTTTTTTTACAAACCTTATTCTACCCCTCTTTTTATCTAAAAAGTAAAAAGTAGCCTAAAATAGCACACACAACAGCCACTAAATTCCCTTCTTTAATCACCACCATACCCACCGTCCGGCTCATCTCCACCGTCAATTTCTTCCCTTCCACCACCACCGACTCCCTCGGCTTTCCGGCAAAACTCAATAAAACCAAAACCGAGATCCAAATCACCATCGTAGCCGGCACCGCCATCGCCAAAGCGGCCACCATAGACAGAACCCCGAAGATCAAACCTACCGCCAACGATGCATAGATCGCAGGCCACCAAAATGAACACGACGACGGCGAGGTTGCAACGGCGGAGGCGTACCACGATAGCACGGAGTTAAGGAGATTCCATGACGATAAGAGGATTGTACACAACAATACGATTAGGAGAATACATGTTCGTCTCCAGCTAATCAATCGCAAGAGAATCGATTTATCCGTCAAAGATGCAGACGACGGCGATCCGTAGGTCAATAGGTTACCATTATACGCCATAGTTACGTTTTACCTTTTTCTGTTTCTCTCTCTAGATCTTGTTAATGGAGGAGGATGGATGCTTACAGTACTTATGTATTGACGTTGTGACGCGTGGCTGTGCCTCCAATTTTGATTATTATTTTCTCTTGAGTAAAAGTTGGGAGGCGATCAACGGTTCAAACATATACGATTTTTGTACTTTTGGTTTGTTAAAAACTATAACTTTAGTCGCTATATTTTAGAAATTATGGTTTTTGTCCCTCTGGTTTGTAAATTATTGTTGTTTTTCGTGTTAATGGTTTACGATAAGTATGAAGGATGGAAATATCTATGAATTGTAAATCACAGGTACAAAAAAAACAATGAATTGTAAACTATAAAAACAAAATCCGTAATTTCCAAAGTATAAAGACGAAAATAACAATTTTCAACTAACAGAGAGTAGAGGTGCTCAAAAAGTTGGTCAACCCAACCCAACTCGATGTCTAATCTAGTTGTAAAATAGAGGTATTGGGTTGAAATTGAGTTATTGTGATTTGAACCCAACCCAACCAGATTTGAATATGATATTCTTTTATTTCTTGGATTCAATATGATTGCTAAGTCCCTCTAATATGTACATTAGACAATTACACCATCACTATTCTCTTGATATACATATATTTTCAATCTCTTCTCTGTCTCTATATAACTCTTTCGTATATATGTTGAGTGACTATGAACATAAATATGCGAACTGAGAAAAGTAGTTGAATTTGATATATTTAAGATTTAAGGAGGATAAGTTATATCAAAGGATTGATGATGAAAACCAACATATTCAAAGTTAGGATAATATTTTGATGTACCAATGTATAAATCCGACCAACCCGTACGGTTTTGGTTGGGTTGCACTTTGGTTTGATTTAGGTTGAGTTGAGATTTTTCAAACCGCAAACATTAGGTTAAGTTGTTCAAATGCTTTCAACCAACCTGATCAACCCAACCCGGATCATGTTAGAATTTGAACAAGTATTTGGAATGTGATGTGATTAAGAATAACTAAAAGTGATTGATCCTTTAATGTCTCACCTATGCAAGTCGTCTTAGGATCATTGAATGGTTTGTATGTCTGTTACAAACCATTCGAGATGTGTATAAACAGGCTCGAATATCTATAATTATAAAAAAATGGTTCGATATAATAACATTATTCATCATTGATTTAATAAATTTGAGGGATGTTTGGTTTGTAAAATATTTTAGAAGTAAATGAAATCGACAAAGTGATTGAAAATTGAAATGCATAGGAATTGAATGAAGTTGTTAGAGTAATCAGTATTGATTTAAGAGAATATAACTTCGAAATTAGGATGAAATAATGATAACTGATCAAAATATTTTTTATAACATTTTTGTAATTTAGTAAAATATTTACCATCAAAAGCATTTATTATTTTAGAGTTACTTTTTTCATCATTTTATGATGAAATGAAATTCAATTCCAAATAAAAAGCCATGAAATGAACAATTATGTCAACTGGTAGAGTCTCATATCTCCATCAAAACTATTTTTTTTTTCAATTTACAAATTGGGGTTTTTGAACATCATAGAGGTCCAAAAAAACAAATAAAATAATGAACTTTATTCAACGACAATAAAGTATGTGATATCAATCAACAACTAATTCGGAAAACGTCGGATTGAAAATACAACAAACAATCAACCAAATAATTATGACAAACACACAAAACATAGAAGATTTACGTGGTTCCACAACAAGTATGGTGATGTACGTCCACAGGGAAGAAGATGATTTTTTATTGATGAAGAACACCCAAACGCCGAAAAGAAATTACAAACAGAAACACTAAGGGGGTGTTTGGTTCATGAATTTTGAAGGAATTGGAATGAATAATTCCTTTGACCAAATTTCAATTCCTTTGTTTGGTTCACATATTGATAATGAAGGAATCCTTTGAATTCCATTGAATTCTACAAATCAAGGAATTTATCATTCTTTGCCTAAAGTGAAAGAATTGAATTCCTACCAACCAAACGCGTGGTCAAATTCCATTCCAATTCCTTAAAAGTCAAATTCCTTCGATGGATTTCAATTCCATCAAATTCCATTTTACGAACCAAATGCCCCCTAAGGGGTTGTTTGTTTAAAAAAAAAAACTCTTAATGACTCTTAAGTCTGAATCGGTCAGACCTTTTTACATTTAGACTGTTTTTTTCCGGTTTTCAGAATCTCTTAACTCTTAAATACATTTGAAATAAGAAGTGGCGACCTAACTTCTTAAAACCTCTTATTGCCGCCTTATTTCATATGTTTTTCTTTCTCTCAAGACGCCTCAAGACGTTAGAAAACAAACAATCTTATTGATTTATATTTCAGACTTCAGCACCATCTCTTATTAATCAGAAGTGAAATAAGACTTCAGACTTCAGACCTCTTAAAAACAAACTCCACCTAAATTGTATATAATCTCTCTCAATATATTTTCTCAACTCAAACTAGGGTTTTTAAGCTCTCAATTTTGTTCTCTATCTGATGGGACTTAAAGGGATATATCCATAGGTGGAATCTCAATTTGATCCCAATGCTAAAACTAGGAAAATCACAATTATCTTCGCGTACACCTAAGCTGGATCAGAAGGTGTGACCGTGTCAGAAGACCCAAAACTTTCTATTTACTATATACAACTAATTCCGCCATGCTTGATCATAAAGGTGCGGCCATACCAGAAACCCCAAAAGTTTTGTTTTGCAAATCCTTGTTTTATATCACAAAACTCAACACAATGAAAAAAATGCAGTTAACGGAATTGGTTATTCCAATTTTCTTGGATTCCGCAAGAATCTGGGAATCAATCGCTCCCCAAATATTTTTGTGGAGTAATTACCATATACAATCATATATGTATTAATGTCACATACTGATGCCTCAGTAGTGTTATTGCATTAAAATACACTCAAAAGTTTATGAAAAAGAACAAGATAAATCATTCTCTAATCATCGTCAAGAAGTAGTACTCCCTCCGTCTCAAAATTAATTTCCACAATGAAATATGCATAAAATTTTAGAAATGTGTAGTACTCCTTTCGTCCCTAAATAAATGTCCACAATAAAATACACATACAGTTTTAGAAATGTGTAATTATTACATTTTTTTAATTAACTAAATTAAACGAACAATTTTACTCTTAATAATACAAGAGTAATGAATTTTTTTTTCATCTTACAATTAAGAGTAAATTGAAAAGACAATAATAAAAAAACGCATAGCACATAACATATCTATATCTATATCTATACTATATAATGAAAATTCTAAAACGGTTATACGATTATTGTACAATCTTTTGTACAATAACATTTACCACCCTTAATCTTTTGTACAATAACATTTACTACCCTTATAACGTTACATTTACCACCCTTACAATTACTTATTTAATTTATTTTATATCCCTTACTTTTTCTTTTTTTTATTTTACACCGTTATCATATTAACACAAATAATCGTATATGAACAAAAATACAATGAAAAAATACGTTTCTTTTTTTACAAATTATACCATTATAATCGACTCGTCAATACCTTCAAAACGAGCCAAATATTGAATATTTTTTAATTTAACCGTACTATTAATCTATACTATATAATGAAAAAACTAAAACGATTATTGTACAAACTTTTGTACAATTACATTTACCACTCTTACAATGTTACATTTATCACCCTTACAATTACTAATTTAATTTATTTTATATCCTTTTTTTTCATTTTTCATTTTATATCATTATCATATTAACACAAATAATCATATATTAACAAAAATGCAATGAAAAAATACGTTCATTTTTCTACAAATTATATCATTATAAGTGTCTCCTCAATATCTTCAAAACGAGCCCAATATTGAATATTTTTTAATTTAAACATACTATTAAATATCATGAATATCTACGAAATAATTTGTTTTTCTATCCATACGTTTTATTTTTTTTTTCCACCGTTAGCACGTTAAAAATACATAATCGTAAAATACGTTTCATTCTTATTATAAATAATATCATTATAATTTTTTTCGTCAATAATTGTAATATAAACTAATTATTGAATATCTTTATGGGTTTAGGTTTCATAAGTTGTGCTTCTTAGGTCATGATTGATTATTGATGAAATGTATATAAGAAAATAACATTAATTGTTCGTTCTTTACTTATATTCCGCTGCATCGCCTGGATATATGCCTAGTATACCTAAAATGAATATATAAATAAAATGTGTGAAATAGGATAATTATGTTGAGATTGACTTGGAATATTAATATTCTCAAAAGTTTGACCAAACTGTTCAACAATGAATCGGTAAATGCATTAAATGCAAAAAAAATTATTTTACGTGTATGTGAACGGTCAACTTATTCCAAAATCAACTTTTGGACATAATTGGTTGCAAGTTGTTACTTGCCTTCTTGCATTACTCATGTAGTCTAAGAGCATCTCCAACTGCTTCTTTAAAATGAAGAAAATAGAGATTTTAGAGATTTTTTTGCTCTAACAGTTTCTCCAAATCTTTCTTTAAAATGGAGAAATTAGGAGAGATAGTATAATTTTCTCCAAATTTAGAGAACTCTTCAAAAATGATTACCATGAGAGAGAAAATGTTTTTATATTGTATTCCACCAATAAGAAATCTTGAAAAGAAATGTGTAGAATAGAGAAATAATATTTTATTAGATATACATATTATTTTAATAATATAAGTAATGATTTCATCTCTAAAATGGAGAATCTGTTGGAGATGAATGCAATTTTTGTTAGAGATTTTAAACTTTGATTCTCCATTTTAGAGAAATTATAGGGAAGCTGTTGGAGATGCTCTAATACATACACATACATAATATACATATACACCAAGTTTTTTTGGTAAGACTAAAGGTAAGTGAAAAAATTATAGTTTTCACCATTTATTTTAAATACATTCTAAGAACATTACATTTACATTTTTTTTTCTATAAACACATATTTATATTTCTTAAATAATCTTTGACTCCGTTGATCATGTATAGTAATTGATAATTACATGACATTCACTATGTCTGTTTTTACGGTGTAAACGGTTGACAAGACACATTTTTACTTTTATAACAAATTCTATCCCATGACACCACACTCTTATTGTGTGTATCAATGACACATCACATATCATCATGTGCAAAGTGCAATTCAAAACTATGATCATGCATTCTCAAAATAAATCACATGTTGCGTGCATAACTTTTCGTAACATCATATCTAGGGGCGGAGCTACCCTATAGCGAGAGGAGAGGGAGCAACTGCTCCCCCTAGAGTTTCCTAAAAAAATTGATTTAATATTAAGCCTTTGTATATAGTGTACTATTGTGGCAGTGGGGAAGTTATGAGAAGCAATTTATATAGATCACTATTCTAAAAAACTCGCCTTACAGCCGCCATGGTGTGCCATGGCACCAAGACTTGTTTCTCACGCCACGTTATGCCCGGGTCACGCCATGGCCTAATGCACAACTTCGTAATGCAATATTTGATTTTTTTTACGTTTTTAATGTCTTATTTGCATGTTTTTTAATATATACCATAATTTAACTTGCTTATTGCTATTGACTCATTGAGTCACACTACAAAACATACGTTTTTATATATGATATTATATATGAATTACAAAAATTACGCCATAAGTCACGCCTTGAAAACGCCAAGGCTTCGCCGTGGCTCCTTAGGCTTGTGGCTTGGCCTCGCCGCCACGCCACGCCTCACGCCATTTAGAACCTTGATATAGATACATGGTAGGTGCTGAGAGATGGAATACATGAAAGAAAAGTCATGATTATTATATTAAAGTCCTTGTATTTTGGTTAATTTTTGAAAATAACCCTCTTTTGAAATCAAATATTACAATTTAATTTATTTTATATTCAAATTTTATTTCATCTAAAATTGACATCATAAAAAAATGAGATGATTATTCTAATAACCTAATAAGTCTGATAGTTTATCAGCTTAACCTTTTAACTAGGTTGGACTCCCTCCTCAAACCTTTGCGGTCCATTCAAGACTAATGTTTCTCCAAGTGTCTGGTTCAAATGTTACAATTTAATCCAATTTATATATTTAAATATTACTTCATCTAAAATTATCATTTTGATAAAACGAGATGATTATCTAATAACCTATTAGGTGCGATAGTTTATTCGTTTAGGCTTTAAGCTAGCCTAGACTCCCTCCTTATACCTTCGTAGTGTAACACCCCGAATTTCGTTATGTAATGTTGGTATTCTAGTGTTAAGCTCTTGTCGTATCACCGTAATTAGTTTATCGTTCGAATTTTATGTTGTTCGGTGAAGTTGGAACCTTCCAGTGAGTTCCGCGACTTGCTCGCGACTTATAGTCGCGGCATTAGTCGCGATGTCCGCTGTTGGTTGTAGGGTTTGAGAACACGGGCGAGTTATGCCGCGAGTTGAGGTCGCGGCATAACCCGCGAAAGTCACTGGCCGACTTAAGTGGCTTCAGCCACAAATATCTCAGTTGTGAGATTTTTCTCAGAATCTATCTCTCTCTAAGTTTGGTTGGGTTTCTTTGGATCTTCGAGCTTCCGTTAATCGCTAGTATTAAGTGCATTGCTCGGGGTTTCGGTGTAGAAAGCTTCGTCTTCGCAAGGGGGTCGATATCTGGATCTTCGGGTTTTCGTATAAACCTATTGGGTGAGTTCCTACTATCATTTTAAACTTTATACATATCAAAACTTACCTTTTGGAACTCCTATATATCTCAATGGTTTTAGATTTAAGTTTTCTACATATTTGATATAACTTGAGTTTTGGGAGATTTTAGGGTTCCCGATCATTTGTGTTTACTAAAATGATGGATCTTATCTTATTGAAATAAATTGATGTTTTACTTGCACATTATGTGGATATATGAAAAGAATGTTTAAGAACTCATTTTTAATGATTTTCATTCTTACCAGAAGTTGAACAAGAAATGACATTTTGGTTATAAAATGTGTTTATACCATATGTTTATCTATGGTTGGTCACATATGTTGTTGTGACGAGTCTGTACCATTACTAGCGGATCCCTAGGTTTTGAGTCGACTGATATTATTTGGAGGTTACCAAGTAAAGTAAATATAGAGCTACATGTGCATTAAATTGTGAGGCTCTGGCCGTTAACAAATATAGAGCTACATGTGCATTAAATTGTGAGGCTCTGGCCGTTAACAAATATAGAACTACATGTGCATTAAATTGTGAGGTTATATATGGTTATCAAAACGAAGAACTACATGTGCATTAAATTGTGAGGTTCTGGAAAGAAGGTTTATGACCTTATTTTAATGGATTTTATTCATATCAACTGATAACTTGGAAATGCTCTTTTGAAAGATTTCCGTTTGGATGCAAATGTTATATCTCTGAATTTTGTATAAACTGTATGTTCTCACTAGGCTTTATAAGCCTAACACTTTTTCTCAAATGATATGTATTCAGGTTCTCGTTAGTGGCGGGTTGCCAAGGGCTTGAGTGCCGGGGATTGACCTCGAGGGTTTTTGAGATGATTAGTATTGGATGGTTGGGCATTGTTAAGTCCCACATTTTTGGATGATTCTGGATCAACAACTTATGTAATCTAGATAGGATATGTTTATATTGGTTTGTTGTTGGGATCCTTATCCGTATTCATATTTTTGTAAAGGTTAAATACAGTTCCCCTTTTTGAGAGGTTTATACCTTTGGATGATGCTTAATTGTACAGTTTCTGCAGTTTTAAATTTTTACACTGGTTTTTAGGGTGTTACAAGTTGGTATCAGAGCTCTAGTTTAAGCGAACTAGGCATGAATGTAAGATGTCTAGACTTAGACTGAGTTTGATAGGCATTGATTGTGAGATTGGGTAGAACTTCTAAGATGGGACAGTCTTAGAGTCGACGGAAGTTATGTTCATTAGGCGTTGTGATGACGGTAACAAGAACCCTTATGTGTTATATGTTCATAATCTTACTTAGCTAATGTGATTATGAGGATATTTTACGTGAGTGTAATTGGTTTGCTAATGTTATGACAATTGGTAGACGTAGCGGTACGTTTCTTTCGTGCGTGTTTCAGTTAAACTCTTCCTTACCCTTTCTCGTGCTTGTGTTTACCTGCTCTACCTTAGTATGTTGACCGTTAGAGTAGTGCGAAAGTTTCTAAGCGAGTAAGCTAAGGAATGATTATTGTTTATAGCAATGTCTCTTTGGGATGATAGTAAGTGCGTAGAACGCATTAAATTAATCATCTTGAGCCAGATTCATTGGTGGAATTAGAACTATATCTTGTTAGATCGATTCTATTTCGTTGAGATTTGTAAGTTAATTGATGGGATGGTTGCCCTAAGATGCCTGAGGCATCCGGTTGATTATAGTACGTCGGGATGTTGGGAAGCGTAGTATTAAGATGTGAGTGCCGACCGAATTCATGCATTAAATTTATTTCTAAAATAAGGTTGCATAAATTGCTTTTCATGATCGTCAACCATAAAGTAAATTACCTTATAACGTTTTGGCAAAACATTTAGCACTCATCATATTTTTAAACTATGAGCATAAGCATGCTTAAAATGGTTTTGTTGCACCTGATTTCAAATTGTTATCAAAACTCTCTTTATTCACGTCTTGTGTTTAAATGCTATTTTTGGATGTCAAAATATCTGTGTTTTAATACTTTTTGAGTTAAGTGGGCAAGTAGCTGTGGAATTTTTGACCCTGACATTGGATCTCTTCCACGTATGTCAATGGTTTTAAAAGAAAAATTATTCCCATGCTTTGAGTCGAAGTTTCTTGGAGATTTTAGTTTGTACGAGTTTTGTTGAATTTCATGGAGTTTTGTTTTACGGATTCTTTTGGTCGCGTGCGTATATTTAGAGATGCGTGAATTTAATTTCATTCCGTGCAAGTTATGAGTTCTTTGGGCATCGTGTCTCATCAAAAATCTTGTCAAAATGGTCGCCTTACCTTGTGTTGAAAAATGGAAATTTGGACACCACTTGATTTTAGCGTTAATGAGTTTTATGAAAATCCAGTTGGATTATGGTGTCTCATCTTACGACTTTTGTGTCGCGTAAACAATTTCAGGAACATGTGCATATGCATCATTGTGTGCGTTAATTTCAGGGTTTTGTTAACAAATGTCAACTGTCGTATACTATGTGCATTGGATTTAAGTATAACGTTGGTGTGAATGATTGCATAAACGATTTATGTTATTTTAAGACAGGATTTTCGTTCTGATCATATTTCCATCATTAACTCTACTGTTAAAATTTCCGCAAAGTATTTAGCGAGTTAGCAGTATTTTTGTCGTTGTAATTTCTATTTTGGTCAAATGTGTTTATCTTTACAACGTGAAGCTTTAAACTCGATTTGAATTTTTTTTTGCATCCCCGTTATTTTACCGCCATTTGGGGAATGAATTGTTGCATATGGGGTGAGTTGAAAATTCTTTTGCTGCAACGTCTCTTGGTTATAGAGGAGGAATTTTAAAGATAAAATTGTGATTTTTCCCTTTGGAGTTGTACAAACAATTGTTGCACATGTTGAAGTGCAAGAACCTATTTTCACGTTTATAGCGTAAATTATTGCGTATGTTTTACTCGGTATTTCTCAAGGTGCAAGTATTTTGTTAAGTTTTCGTATTCGGTAACTTGGATTGTTTTAACATCATAAATTGCTCATGCCGAGGTTGAATATTTCAACAAGTAAATAGCGTGATTTACATATTCTGGGTGATTTTGTACACGTAAAATCTACATTATGATTTATGCACCTTTGATGATTTTGTGCAAACAAAGTCTATTTCATGACACATGCATCTTAGTATATTTGCATTCATAAAAACCTTTGGAAAATCTTTGGTCCCAATACGTGTTGAGTTTTGAGAAAGTATGTCTTTGTGGTGTGGGTTTTCATAAGCATTGTTTAAAGACATTTCATTATTTGGGGGAAACGTTAAATGTCGGTTAAATGTGTTTTAAGGTTTACGAGGCTTTAGTTGGAAATTTACGTGAAGTGTTGGGCCTTTGGCTTGGGTATTAACTAAATGAGTCGTGTGGACATTTGTCCGGATTTATAACCGTAACGAAAGATTTGAGTATGATGGTGTTTATTCGTGTCATTTGAGAGTTACATGCTTTGAGTGCCCTGATCATTCATTTGGAGTCATGTAGCGTTGTAGACTATAAAGCTGTAGATCCATAGACAGTCTGTCTGTTTTGTAAAGTCTGAGGTTTTGGGTTACACTTAGTGACCGCTCGGGTTAGCTAGCGAGTAGACAATAGGTGGCACAAGCTGCTGAGTTGGAACTCGTCTGGATTTGATAGGCACCCGTGTCCGTAAGCCCTTGAGGTGGAACTCGACGGAGTATGGCTAGAGGCAATAAACGATTTGAAGTTGTGATGTATGGTATGGCATGGGAACTAAGATCGGGATACGTGGTGAAATCCAATAACATCACGGATGGCCCCATTCATTTGTTCTCGCCACCCAAGATGGAAACGTTTAGAGGTCATGTGAGGAAGTTGTATGGGCGGCCTACTTGCGTGTCCTTCTATTCTCTTTGTGTACGGGTCTCTCCGTCGTAGACCCGGGGTATTTTAAATACTAATGTCATATTTTTACCAACTTTGGTTATGTGGAGTCGACGGTAAATGATGACTTTAATATTGGGTTCTCCCCACATATATTAATGTTTGAATAAAATGTGTTATTCCTGCATGTTGATATTTAGTTTTCTTTCGTTTTTGGTCATGTGAGTATTGGGCCTAGTGTCCATGTTTTCGGACGTACGATGTGGATGGTGTTACTATTGTTTCATACTTCGAGTTAGTACAAGTTGTGTCAATTTATAAAGTATCGTTGAAATGAACGATCCATCTTTGAAATTGCATAACTTTGAAAAAGAGTTGTTCCATGCTTTAAAATTCATTATTTGAAAGGTTCTGTTTTAAAGAGAAGTTCATCAATTTAATTGCTTTTACTTATGTAAAACTCTTGAGCTCTCTAAGCGTTAAGCCTAATCCTTTTTATTTTTCAGCATGTACATCAAATTCCTGTTGTGGGTTTTATTAGCGCCCGTCCTTTATAGTCAGAATGTATAAATTGGTGGTATGTTTAGAGGTTAATCTTTAAAATGTGGTTGTAGACGAAGTATTTATGGAAGTATTAAGAAATTTGAATAAGGGCTACTTCCAGATTTGGAGTCGGATCGGAGTTGAGTGATAACAAAATCTGTGTTAACCAATTGCCGGAAAGACGCATTAGTGCGCCTTGTAAGAATATCTTTATCGATATTAGGAATGGATCAGTGAAATCTGAGAGTTTTGGGAAGATTAGCGTCAACCGTTAGCTTTGAGTTCGGAACCGTGTAGTTCAAAAGAAATTGGTAGATGGAAAGTTGAGGTCGCTAATTTCCTGGAGGTAGTAATTGTCACCTAAGGTTGGGAGGCAACCGTAACCTTGTGAGTAAAAGTTACTTTAGAGAGTTGAGTGTTCGCTCGGTTATGAGTGAAATGTGCCCAAGAAGGGTAGCTATTTCGGGTGTCGGTATTAAGATCACGTTAATGATTCTGGCTTTTGGGTTTGAGACGATCTTCTCTGCGGACAGTGTTCCATTGAGAAGAGTAGATTTCGAGGACGAAATCATTCTAAGGTTGGGAGTATTGTAACACCCCGAATTTCGTTATGTAATGTTGGTATTCTAGTGTTAAGCTCTTGTCGTATCACCGTAATTAGTTTATCGTTCGAATTTTATGTTGTTCAGTGAAGTTGGAACCTTCCAGTGAGTTCCGCGACTTGCTCGCGACTTATAGTCGCGACATTAGTCGCGATGTCCGCTGTTGGTTGTAGGGTTTGAGAACACGGGCGAGTTATGCCGCGAGTTGAGGTCGCGGCATAACCCGCGAAAGTCACTGGCCGACTTAAGTGGCTTCAGCCACAAATATCTCAGTTGTGAGATTTTTCTCAGAATCTATCTCTCTCTAAATATTTATCTCTCTCTCTAAGTTTGGTTGGGTTTCTTTGGATCTTCGAGCTTCCGTTAATCGCTAGTATTAAGTGCATTGCTCGGGGTTTCGGTGTAGAAAGCTTCGTCTTCGCAAGGGGGTCGATATCTGGATCTTCGGGTTTTCGTATAAACCTATTGGGTGAGTTCCTACTATCATTTTAAACTTTATACATATCAAAAGTTACCTTTTGGAACTCCTATATATCTCAATGGTTTCAGATTTAAGTTTTCTACATATTTGATATAACTTGAGTTTTGGGAGATTTTAGGGTTCCCGATAATTTGTGTTTACTAAAATGATGGATCTTATCTTATTGAAGTAAAATGATGTTTTACTTGCACATTATGTGGATGTGTGAAAAGAATGTTTAAGAAATCATTTTTAATGATTTTCATTCTTACCAGAAGTTGAACATGAAATGACATTTTGGTTATAAAATGTGTTTATACCATATGTTTATCTATGGTTGGTCACATATGTTGTTGTGACGAGTCTGTACCATTACTAGCAGATCCCTAGGTTTTGAGTCGACTGATATTATTTGGAGGTTACCAAGTAAAGTAAATATAGAGCTACATGTGCATTAAATTGTGAGGCTCTGGCCGTTAACAAATATAAAGCTACATGTGCATTAAATTGTGAGGCTCTGGCCGTTAACAAATATAGAACTACATGTGCATTAAATTGTGAGGCTCTGGCCGTTAACAAATATAGAACTACATGTGCATTAAATTGTGAGGTTCTATATGGTTATCAAAACGAAGAACTACATGTGCATTAAATTGTGAGGTTCTGGAAAGAAGGTTTATGACCTTATTTTAATGGATTTTATTCATATCAACTGATAACTTGGAAATGCTCGTTTGAAAGATTTCCGTTTGGATGCAAATGTTATATCTCTGAATTTTGTATAAACTGTATGTTCTCACTAGGCTTTATAAGTCTAACACTTTTTCTCAAATGATATGTATTCAGGTTCTCGTTAGTGGCGGGTTGCCAAGGGCTTGAGTGCCGGGGATTGACCTCGAGGGTTTTTTAGATGATTAGTATTGGATGGTTGGGCATTGTTAAGTCCCACATTTTTGGATGATTCTGGATCAACAACTTATGTAATCTAGATAGGATATGTTTAGATTGGTTTGTTGTTGGGATTCTTATCCGTATTCAGATTTTTATAAAGGTTAAATACAGTTCCCCTTTTTGGGAGGTTTATACCTTTGGATGATGCTTAATTGTACAGTTTCCCCAGTTTTAAATTTTTACCCTGGTTTTTAGGGTGTTACACGTAGTTGGCTTTTGTGAATTGGTTAAACAATCTCAATCCTCTGCTATTTGAATTGTTAGAATAAGTTTGAACACGCATATACATATTGTATGTGTAACACCCTCAATTTTGGAAATAACAACTAATTTAAAATTTTCCAAATACGTCGATAATTGATTCATCTACAATCACGAAATAAGGTTTAACCTCAACACACATAAATTAATCTCTACATACAGTCTATAACAAGAACGGGTGCTACTAAAACCCAATAATAGTCGCTATCTCCAATCTGCGGAAGACTTCACCATCTACTTACACTTGCACAAATCTAAGGCTCAACTCTTCGTAGCTGTTAGAACCAAACCCAAACTGGAACCTGATGCACATGCCGACAAATAAAAAAGTTAGACTTAACGTCCAGTGAGCTCAAGAGTTTTCAACATTTATGAATGAATCGTTAAAAAGGAAGAATGCAATTAAATTCATAATCTTTCAAAATGATATGCTTCAAGCATGGAAACGACACGTTTACCAATAAATATGCATTTTAAACGAAAGAGACACCGAGTTAATCGTTAACCAAACCAAACTGTTTTACATACTAAGATCCCAATATAAAGCGTTCTTTCGTAAACTTAGATTTAACCCAAAACTTGCTCAAAATGAGAATAGAAAGATGACTCCCAATTTTATAAAACACGGATAAAAATGTTATACCTCGAAATACCCAACACGGGTGGAACATGATACACAACGCATAAACCATAGATGAATATCTATATAAATAAATATTGCCGTGAACACGGTCATTAGACCCAAAACTCACACGACCATAAAATAGACGAAATCAAATACCGAAACGTGGAAATGACGCATTCTATTCAAACCTTAATATACGTGGGGAAAACCCAATATTAAGGTCATCATTTATCGTCGACCACGCAAACCCAAAGTTGGTAAAATACGACCCTAACATTTAAAAATACCATGGATCTACGACAGAGAGACCCATATACATTGAGAATAGAGGAACACGCAAGTAGGCCGCCCATACAACTTCCTCGCATGTCATCTAAACGTTTCCATCTTGGGTGGCGAGAACACGTGAATGGGGCCACCCGTGATGTTATTGGATTTCACCACATATCCCGGACCTAGTTCCCATGCCACCACCGACATCACAATCCTCGGACCGATTATGCCTCTGGCCATACTCCGTCGAGTTCCATCTCAAGGACTTACAGACATGGGTGCCTATCCAATCTAGACGAGTTACAACCCAGAGGCTCGAGCCCTCCTATTGCTTACTCGCTAGCAAACCCAAGCGGTCACTAAATGTAACCCAAAACCTCAAGCCGTACAAAACAAACAGACTTACATGCCTATGGATCCATTACCACACTGTCTAATGTTACATGACTCCAATTGAAAGACCAAAGCTCCCGAAACATGTAACTCTCCAATGACACGAAAATGCGCCATCATACTCAAAACCCCACAACGGTTATTAAATTCGGACATAACGTCCTCAAGACTCAATTTAGTCAAAACCGAGCCAAAGGCACAACAATTTACGTAAATACCCAATGAAAGCTAGTAGAGACATCGAAATACGTTTGACCAACAATTATGCAAACACCACGACAAAAAGGTAATTAACCCAAAACTTCTCATTGGTTGAAATAAAATGTTTTCCAAATGAAATCTTTCTCTTCGTGTTGCCAAAACGACCCATAGTTCAAAGATATGCATTTTCCAACGGTTTATAAACTCGTATGCACCAAATGGAAAATTATATGAAATGACCTCCATTTATATATTACATCATCGAAGAAATATATCAAAATGATTTATTTATCAAAATGCCCAAAAATCACAAAGATGTGCGTTACATAAGTTCATAAAGTTAAATATAACCAAATAACCCAAACTTATCAGCAGTTAACAATTTAATGTAAAACACAAACACTTTAAAATAAACATTTTGGCATGTACACCATTTTCACAAGGGCTGTGGTGTGGTGGTAAAGACTTGGGGAGTTCATAGCGCTCAACCCGGGTTCGAGCCCCACTAACAGCACTTGTGGCCACTGAGGATAAACTCAGGGCTGCACGCTTTAGCAGCTGGGTCAAAGGCCCTAATTGCCAGGGATTAGTCTGGGCCATAGGCCCAGGATACCCTTTCCAAAAAAAAAAAACTTGAACTCACCTCGCTAGATTTAGGCTAAATCTAGATATCACCCCGCTTTAAGCTGTTGATCCAAACTCTCTCAGTGATTTGATAACGACCCTCTCCTATACTTAGTGAAAATTACGTTTTAGTATGTATTAGTGTTTCACCATCAGCGATCTGACTGAGTCTGTTCAGTTATCGCTGATAGTCTTTCTTATAAACATTTTTATGTATTAGTGTTTCACTATCAGTGATCGAACTGAGTCTGTTCAGTTATCACTGATAGTTCCTAAAGTAAACAACCAACGTAATCCCTGAAGACAAGTTTCGCGTCAACAGATGTTCATAGCTGAATCAAAGACGAAGCTGCTGAACAATGAGAAGTCTACTAGTGACCTGATGCGGATATCAGTGAAGCAAAGACAACTCTACCAATACGCGAAGGAACAGGAGAAAAAGCTTCAGCGATAACTGAACCTCTTTATCTCTGAACTTAGAGATACTCAGCTATCAAACGATCACAAAGCTTATGCCTGTGTCCTTTTGTCTATCCTTGCACAACCTAGTACGATATGTCAGAACGGACAAGTCTCTGCAAACATTCGTACAACAACTCTGTCCACTACACTGTTCATGACCCGGCCAAAAGCATGTCTCCCAAAAGTCAGTCTTTCAAAGCCAATCTGTGAACGCCACGTGTAAAGTATCCTGCCATGCATTTAATGCATAGGGTATAAATAGGAAGTTCACCCCTTCATCTAAAGGGGTGCTTCATCCTTGAACTCAAGATAGAAACCCTTGTTTTCTATATCTCTAATCCCCATTCTCTGAACTTCTTGTGCAATTATCTTAGTGTTTCTTTAGTTTGTTTAGATTGAGTCTGTCTTAATCTTATTCCGCAACAAACTTGTAAATTGTATTTTGATTCTTCAATAAACAATTTATTAAACTTTAAATTCTGTGTTTGTATTCAACCCCCCCCCTTCTACAAACTTGTTTAGCACCTTCGGGACCAACAAGTGGTATCAGAGCAGTTTGTTTAAATCTAATAAACAAGATCTTGCTGTATACTCTTCCTTGCTATTCTAAAATGGCATTAAACACAAACACAAACTACTATGATAATGGTTCACTTTCTAAACCTCCTCGATTTAGCAGAGATAACTTTTCTCTATGGAAAAATCGAATGATGCTATTTCTTGAAGGTGCGGATCCTACTATACCTGAATATATAGAAAATGGACCCTATGAACCTGTTAGAATTATAGCTGCGGTTCCCGCTACTGCCACCACTGAAGCTGTCCCTGAACGATATGTCGTTAAGGAAATAAGACAGTGGAGTGATGAAGATAAAAAGAAGGTAGGCATAGATGCAAGAGCAAAGACCATTATTTCAATGGCTCTGCCTGATGAAGTTTTCCATTCCATCATGCATCTGAAAACTTCTAAAGAAATGTGGGAAACCATATGTGTTCAATATGAGGGCACCACTGAAATCCAAGAGACTCGAAAGATTAACTTGGTAAGACAGTATGAAAGTTTCATCGCTGGTAAGAATGAATCTCTTTCTGATGTTCATCAGCGATTTAACTGCCTAATAATTGATCTAAGAACTGTTGGTAGGACCTATTCTAATTCTGAGGTCCTAACGAAATTCTTGGAATGTCTTCCTGAAAGCTGGGACAGTTATTCAATATGTCTTAAGCTGACAAAAGACTTACATACTCTCTCCTTAAGCACTCTGTATGGAATATTGCTCAACTATGAGCAATCAAATCTTCTGAAGAAGAATCTTGTAAAAGATTCTAAAGACTCTAAAAGCACTCCTGTTGCTTTAGTCTCTTCAGAGATAATTCCATCTCAGCGATCTACTCTCACTATCACTGAGTTAGATTCTGAATCTGAGGATCTATCAGACCCTGATCTTTCAGAGTTTGATGAGTCCTTAGCTCTCTTGACAAACTCTTTTAAGAGATTTGCAAGAAAGAGTAACTTCCGAAGAAGTAAACCTCTCTCTATTTCTGAAAAGCCAAAATCAACTCCGGTTGATAAGGCTACTGCCACTTGCTATAACTGCGAAAAGATTGGACATTTTGCTAGTGAGTGCAGGTCGAAAAAGGTCTTCAAACCTTCTACCTCAAGAAGATCCAGTGATGACAAATACCTTAAGCTGAAGAACAAATATCAAAAGCTGAAAAGTCATCAGCGAAAAGGTAAAGGTCTCATCGCTGAAGAAAACGACTGGGCTGAATCAGAAGAATCATCTTCTGATGAAGAAGAAGTCGCTAATCTTTGCCTCATGGCTGAGATTAAAGAAGAAGTGGAAGAACCATCTGAATCTTCTATGAGCTACATATCATCTCAGGTATCTATCTCTACAAATCCCTCTCTACCTGAAGCTGAGAGAAGTCGCGCTGTTGATGTACTGACGATTGACCTTTATAATGCCCTAAACGACAAAACTCAAGCTGAGAACAAAAATGTTCATTTAACTCAAGAGCTGGAGAAATGTCATGAAAAGATCAAAGAACTAAATCTTTTAGAAGAAAAGTTGAAAGATCAAGTCATTATAAATGAAATCATCAGTATTGAACGCGAACAAGCCATCGCTGCTTTAAAAACAGAAAAGGCTCATGTTGAAAAATGGTGCAAATCATCAACAAAAATCTCTGAGATAATAAATGTTCAAACCCCTGAAAGTGATAAAACTGGTCTTGGTTTTTGGACACCTCAGGATGAACCTAAGAAAGAGAGTTCCTCGCTTAAGTTTGGAACCTTTGTCACCTCCTTCTTTGACACTTCTTACAATCAACTCTATCCCTGTTCTTCTTCAAATCCCATCCCTGAGGAGAAATCCAAAGACACTAAGTCTACGGATAAAGGAAAGTCCATTCTCCTTCCTCAGAAGGCAACCAGGAAAGCAAAGCTGAAAGTTCCTTCTAAACCTTCAGCTAAGCAATCCTCTAGCTCTGTGATAGAAATCTTTGATCTCTGTCCTCCAAAGCTGAAGATTGACCTTAAACCCTCGAGATCTGAAGGAATGAAAATTCCTCTCAGATCTCAAGAGAAAAGTCTTCTTGGACCTGGCCCTGCTCATCTTAAACATGCAAAACCTTCTACTCCTGGTCCTAAAACCATTTCTAAATACAGAAAGTGTTATCACTGTGGTTTTACTGATCATATTGCAAGTAAATGTCCAACCGCCACTAAAGCTGATAAAATAGCTAAAGTGAAGAAAAATGCTTCTAAAGCTGAGAAGGTCACCAAGGTGAAAAATACCACTAAGGTTAAGAAATTAACCAAAGTGAAGACTATCACTGAAGCTGAATCTTCGTCAGCTGAGAATACTACTGAACTTACATTATCCACTAACTCTGAAGGACCCATTGAAAAGTGGGTACCAAACAACGCTTAATCTTCCTTATGTGTGCAGGGATCAAAGGGCATCTGGTATCTTGATAGTGGATGTTCTCGTCATATGACTGGACAAAAAGACCTGCTCACTGAATACAAGGAAGAAAAAGGTCCCTCTGTGACCTTTGGTGGAAATGGTAAAGGATTTACCCGAGGGTTTGGTGTCCTCAGCAATGGGACAACTACCTTTCGAAGAGTCGCTTACGTAGATGGACTGAAGCATAATCTTCTAAGCATCAGTCAGCTATGTGATAAAGACTATGAAGTACGCTTTACTAAGAAAGCATGTTCAGTGTTAAATGAGAAAGGAAAACTTGTTCTCAGTGGTCATCGCAGAGAAAATGTCTATGTAATAGATATGGACTCTACTGTCACTGAAAACTTATGTTTTCTATCTAAAGCCTCTTCTGATGTCAACTGGCTATGGCATAAAAGGCTCTCTCATCTAAACTTCAAAACCCTGAATTCTCTCTCATCAAAGGAACTGGTTTCTGGTCTTCCTCAGCACTCATATGCTAAAGAATCTCTCTGCTCAGCATGTGAAAAAGGAAAACAAACAAAAGCAAGTTTCAAGTCGAAACAAGTTTCCTCAGTGACAAGTCCTCTTCAGCTCTTGCATATGGATCTATTTGGCCCTGTCAACATCCAATCAATAGCTGGAAAGAAATATACACTTGTCATTGTAGATGAATTTTCTCGCTACACCTGGGTTATCTTTCTTCGCTGTAAGAGTGATACTCCAGAAGAACTGATATCTTTTGTAAAAAAGATGGAAGTGCTGAACAATCTTACTGTTCGTTCAATAAGAAGTGATCATGGAACTGAATTCAAAAATAGTTCTCTGAACAATTTCTTTGAGAACAAGGGAATCTCTCACAACTTCTCTTCAGTAAGAACACCTCAGCAAAACGGAGTCGCTGAAAGAAGAAACAGAACGATCATAGAAGCTGCTAGATCAATGCTCAGCGATTCTCATCTCCCTACTCAATTTTGGGCTGAAGCTGTAAACACTGCATGTTTTACTCAAAACAGATCGCTGATAATAAAGCGATTTGGGAAGACAGCTTATGAACTTTTTGTTGGAAGGAAGCCTTCTATCAGTTTTCTTCATATCTTTGGTTGTCAGTGTTTTATCTTAAACAACAGAGATCAACTTGGAAAGTTCGACCCAAAAGCTGATGATGGAATATTTCTAGGATATTCCTCCATCTCCAAAGCCTACAGAGTCTTCAACAAGAGAAGACAAACCGTAGAAGAAACAATTCACGTCACTTTTGATGAAACTCGCTCAGCGAACTCAAAACCAATCGCTGACAATGAAGAGTTAAATGCTTGGATGCTTTCTCACTACAGAGAAACTGAACCTTTCTTTTCTAACCATCAGCATTCAGATCCTCCAGTCGCTGATGATGATCCAAACATTATACATCCTACCGTTGAATCCAACTCATGGGTTTTAGCTGAACCTTTAAACACACTCCTACCATCAAATCTGCCTTCGTCTGAAAACCTCTCCAGTGAATCTACTCAACAGTTGATCGCTGATGAACCTCAATCGTCATCATCGATAAACATTCAAATTGTTGATCCCACCTCTGAGTTAAGCAATAATGCTCCTGCTCAGCGATGGACCAAAGATCACCCAATAGATCAAATTCTTGGTGATCCAGATGCAGGTATTCAGACACGACGAAGCTCAGGTAATATTTGTCTCTTTGTAAACTTTCTCTCTTTAATAGAACCAAAGAAGACTGATGATGCCCTCAGAGATCCAAACTGGGTCAGTGCTATGCAAGAAGAGCTGCCTGAGTTCTCTCGAAACAAAGTTTGGAATCTCATTCCTAGACCATCTGATAAAACTGTAATAGGCACCAAATGGGTGTTTAGAAACAAGTTAGATGAACATGGAACTGTAACCCGCAACAAGGCTCGACTTGTTGCTCAGGGATACAGACAAGAGGAAGGCATAGACTATGATGAAACCTTTGCCCCTGTGGCCAGGCTCGAAGCAATTCGACTATTCTTAGCTTATGCAGTCTATAAAGACTTCATCGTCTATCAAATGGACGTAAAATCAGCGTTTCTAAATGGAAAGCTGAATGAAGAAGTCTATGTAGAACAACCACCAGGGTTCTATGACCCTAAGCATCCAAATTATGTTTATAAATTGGATAAGGCTCTCTATGGTCTAAAACAAGCCCCTCGTGCTTGGTATGACACTCTCTCATCTTTTCTTATCTCTGAAAATTTTGAACGTGGCAAGATTGATAATACGTTATTTTTCAGAAAGATAAAAGGTCATATAATTCTTGTACAAATATATGTCGATGACATAATATTTGGTTCTACTAACCCATCTCTGTGTACTCGCTTCGCTGAAAGAATGAAGAAAGAATATAAAATGAGTATGATGGGTGAGCTGACATATTTTCTTGGTCTTCAGATTAAACAATCTGACAAAGGTACGTTTATCAACCAAGGTAAGTATGTTAAAGATATGCTGAAGAAGTTTGATCTTACTCAAGCTTCAGCGATGAAAACTCCTATGGCACCACCCCTGACACTTAACAAAGATCCTTCTGGAAAACCTGTTAATGTCACTGCCTATAGAGGAATGATAGGCTCTCTGTTGTATCTCACAGCAAGCCGACCTGACATCATGTACTCTACATGTTTATGTGCACGCTATCAATCTGAACCCAAGGAATCCCATCTGATCGCTGTAAAGCGAATTTTCAGATATCTGAAAGGAACTTCTAACCTAGGTCTTTGGTATCCCAAAGACTCAGGGTTCGATCTAACTGGTTATTCTGATAGTGATTTTGCAGGATGTAAACTTGACAGAAAAAGTACCACTGGTGGATGTCAACTCTTGGGAGGAAAGCTGGTAAGTTGGACAAGCAAGAAGCAAAATTCTGTGTCCACTTCCACAGCTGAAGCTGAATACGTAGCCGCTGGAAGCTGTTGTTCTCAAATCTTATGGATGAAAAATCAACTATTAGATTATGACCTTCAGCTGTCAAAAATTCCTATCTATTGCGACAGCACTAGTGCTATCGCTATAGCAAATAATCCAGTGCTACATTCAAAGACAAAACACATAGAGATCAGATATCACTTTATCAGAGATCATGTGATGAATGGTGATATTGAACTTCACTTTATCCCTACTGACTTTCAGCTTGCTGATATATTCACCAAACCTCTTGATGAGACAAGGTTCAACTTTCTCATCAGTGAGCTTGGAATGCTGAATCTTGAAGAATAATTCTTCAGCATTCATGCATTGTGTCAGCAATCAAAAGTTTCTTTTCATCATTCTCTGATAAGTATTCTGACTCTCAGGTATGATTTCTCAATCCCTACAACTGAATCTTCATTCAGTTATATAAAACTTAATCACTGAATTTTTATTCAAATGATTAAAAGCTTTTTGAAATTAAATTTATCACTGATATTTATATTCAGTGATCCTTTTAAAAGAAAATATATCCCTATCTTTTCATCAGGGATACTTTCAAAAAGAGAAAATTCTATCGCTGATTTTTCTTCAGTGATAATTTCAAAACGGAAAAATGAAACGTCTCTTTCCCATGACGTCATTTGAGCGGATAATCCACGACACGCCTTTTCTGACACGTTCGTCCGTTGCTCTTCTATCCAATCAACTTTGTGGACCGTGTCAATGTCATGATGATTTTTTCCCGCTTCATTCCTTCTCTCTCCTCTATCTCTTTGTATAAAAGGAATTCTTCTCTCCTTTATACGGTTTACGCTTTCAAAACTTTCTAAGCAAGAAACTCTCTCTCAAGAACACTCAAGCAAGTAAAACCAGAATTTTGAATCTGCCAATCTTCGTCTTCGAAATAAACAGGTTTATTTCATGTTTATGTGCATTGTTTATCTGCTTTCTATTTTTTAAAATCCTACTCGTTCTTGTTCATCATGGATTTTATAATTTATTTTGCTTAAAAACTAAAAATCATTCTTTCTGATTTTATGTTTTTTTAAATAAAAACCTTTTGGTTTTTAAAGTGTTCTTCATTCTTTCTACCCAGAACACTATTTTTTTTCTCTTCCTAAAAATAACTTGATATTCTTCCAGTTTCCCCTCATTTAGAGAAACTGGTAATCATATTATTTTTAAACCATAATCATTTCTTCTATTATGATTCTTTCCATAACAGAAATGGCACAATCTTCAATCGTTGCTTCCAAGAATGTGCGATTCGCTATCACTGAAGTTGAGATTACTAAATGTAATCACTTGGGAAGACTCGACTTCAAAGCTGACAAATACCCACATCTGGTGGAAGCTGCTAACTTTCTTAAACAATCATGCATAGCTTACGCGATCACTGTGGATCCTAAGCCTTCAAAGACTCTACTCCAGCAGTTCTGGTTCACTGCTGATGCCACTGAACTCACCAACAAAAAGGGTGAGCGAGTCCCTGCTATCTCCTTCAGAACGGATTTGGGTCCAGGGAGCATGACCGCTCTTAGCCTCAGGAAATCCTTGAGATTTCCTGACAAACCAAAGAGTGGGTTCGACGCACTCCCCACTGATGCTGAGCTGATCTCCTTTCTGGATGCAATGGGTTATTGTTGGGAAAACAAACCGAGATCGTCTATTCCCAACAAAAAGCTCACCAAGATTCTCAAAGCTCAGATGCCTTCACAACTGAACTTCATCTTCTCGCACATCATTCAGTGCATGAGCGGGAAGAGTGGTTCGCTGGATCAAGCCAGCAAAATACAACTGCAAATGGCCTACTCAGTAATCGCTGGTCAAAACTTTGACTACGCCACTGCCATCTTTGAAGACCTGAGGTCGAGATTAGAGAAGCCTGAACGAGATCCCAAGATCTCGTACGTACGTTTCATATGTACGTACATCAAGTTCCTCTATCCCAACACCTATCCCACCAAAGATGATGGCACTTTTGCCAGGATAGGTCAACGATCACTGGAGGTTAAGCCACTCGCCAACGAGGTAAGTATCTCTCTCCTTCGTTCTCGTCTCTCTCTCCATTCTTCTTCTTTTTCAGCGACCACGCAGACGGTTCCTTCGTCTGCTATCCCTGTCGCTACCACTACTTCCAAACGTCCATCAGCTGGTCCAATTGGTTCTTCTAAGAAGGCCAAAAAGACTAAGGAAAGTACACCTTCTAGTACTATACCTGTGGAAGCTTCTCAACAAGCTGCCTTAGATGCTTTTGTGGGTCTTTCCTCCACAACTCCCGCAGTCACTCAACCTGCCGTGTCAGCGATTTCAATCGCTGTCACACCATCAGTGACCCCACCTACTATCTCATTCGCTGAGATTAACCCCAACCTTACTTCTATCCCCATAAATCTTCCCTCTCCTTCTTTGGTCTCTGAACCCGCTACCGCCTCTCTACCTATAGGACCTGAACATCAAACGTTTGAGGAATCTTTGCAGTTCTATAAAATGTTTGATACTTCAGGTAACCCTATTATCCTAAACACTTCTTTTCCCATCTCTCCAAATAAGCCCATATCTGAACTGATATCCTTTTCAGGTCCTAGTTTGGCGTCTGTTGACACACATGTCAACCATCTGGGAGAAAAGGTGGACGCTCTCACCAACACCATCAACAACACCACCAGCGCCGTTAATCAGGCTGGTGAGGAACTGAAAAGGTTGACAGCCACCTGCTCATCCAAAGCTGAGAACTCCAAACTTTCAGCTGTAGAAGAACAAGTCGTCCAACTCAAAGAGTCCTCTCAACTCTTTCAGGGACGATTTGAGTCTCTTACCACTGAAGTTCGAGATCTCTCTTCTAAGGTTGATCTCTGCACGTCGCTTCTACAGCAACTTCTCCAAAAGGTATCTGAAACAGCTCCAGCGCTGCCTCCCTCCTTCACTGAAGATGATCGGACAAATCTCAACATCGCTGTGGAATTCATCCATGATGCCACATGCGACATCCCTGCAGTTGAAGAACGGGTCACGTGTCTGGAAGCTGACATTCAAGTGCTAAAAGCTTCAACAGCTACTCCAGCAGTTGAGCAACCCCCTACCGCTGATAATGACAAAGTGGGGGAGAAAGCTGAAGAAACATCTATCGCTGCTGCTGGGGAAGCTAAGACTTCAAAGAAACCTCCCTCTCAATCTGAGGGGGAGAAGGCGAAAGAACCCTCCTCATCTATTCATTCTCTTCTCTTTGAAGATGATGAGGAAGAAGACGATGAAGAGGAAGATGATCTAGATCTTGTTGATCAAGAAAAGGATCAACCCTCCGATGATGACGACGAGTATGAAGAAGACCAATCTATGTGGTTCTCCAAGCCGAACGTTTCATCAGGGACAACTTCACAAGAGGTTGTCAAAACAGGGGTGAGAGGTGATACATCTTCAAGCGCTCCTTCGCAGAGCAAAGACAAGCAACCAATCGCTGAAGAATGCTTGAGGACTGGATCACAATCTGAGGGGGAGCATCCTTCTCAGGTATGTCTTTCAATTGTACCACACTCCTATTTTTTCCAAACCCCTATCTCTTTCTAGCCTTTATCTTTCTTTTTCTAAATATACACTTATCCCTTCTTTCCTTCATTTTTCTATCCAGACAGTTCTCACCCCTGCTTAAGGGTTCAGAACTACAAATAATCCCAGCTGCAATCGCTGAAGAAATAATCCCAATCTCTATCGCTGAGATTGATGATGAAGAAGAAGATTCCCTGGTCCATCCAGGAAGGCCCTCTAAACCATCTCATGGGGCAGAGGAAGTGATGAAGAAAAGAGCTGAAATGATCGCTCAACTAGAAAGTCAACGGCTGAAAGTCCCTCTTCAAACATCCTTCTCAGAGCTCGACTTCCTCACTAAAGCTGAACGAGAAGAATCTGCCAAAGCTGAGAAACTGATCGCTGAATGCAGACGAGATGCCCAACTCGCTTTAAAGATTCAATCTTCTCAAGTCAAGGACAAGAAGCTGAAAAGAAAGCCTGTGGAAGTTCAAGCTGCACTACTGAAAGAAATTGAAGAGGAACGATCCAAAGAACAAGAGATCAACGATAAGTCCATTGAATGGTGCAAACAGAAGATGGATTATCGCTCTGATCTTCTTCAAATATCAGCCGTGACTATCTCTGGTCGCAAGAAGAAGGATCAACTCTCAGTGACCATGGAGATTACCAGAGAGGATGGAACTCAGAAAGCTATGTACGTTTCCAAACTTGAAGGTTTCGGGTTTACAGAGTGGATAGAATTCTGGGATGCGCTGAAGAAATCAAAATCTACATACAGAGGCTACGTTGAAGGACTTCTTAAAGCTCTCATCAACAGAGTCACTTCTGTACTGAACCTGCCATCTCCTATCCCTCCCAATCCCAAGAAACTCAAAAGAAAAATCGGGTCCTCCTCCTCTGAAGACGTCGCCATCATCAGGAATGAAACTTCTATCAAATTTTCAAGAGATGCACTGTTTGGTCCTCCTCCTGATCTTTCAGTTCTAGATTTATCTCTGCCTCCTGGTGGTCCTTTCCAAGCTGGTCAAGTAATTGATCATCCTTATGGAATATTCTTCAGAGATGATGATGAGGAACTCAGATTTCAAAGAGTCTCTGAGATTCCTATCTGTCCTCTGAATCATCTCAAGGATCTACTATGCTTATGGTGTGACTTCTTCCCTGCTGCTGAGAAAATCAAAGAAATCATCAGCCAAGAATCTTTGGAACGAAGACAGAAAGGAGAAGAAATACCTGAGTATATGATAAATCCTCCTAAATCTTCTTATAGCTGATAGATTAGTTTTCTCTTCTGTAATCTATTAGTTGTACTTACAGTAGTTAGTAATTTACTTGTAATTCTATTCCTGAATTAATGAAATTTCAGTAAAGTACTTAACTTCATCAGTGCTGTAAAAGATCCCTGAAAATAGTAATTGGGACATGTATGTTACGAGTCCTGATTATTCCATCATTTTGAATCATAAAGTAATTTTCTTCAGTTACTTTGTCATTATCAAATAGGGGGAGATTGTTGATCCAAACTCTCTCAGTGATTTGATAACGACCCTCTCCTATACTTAGTGAAAATTACGTTTTAGTATGTATTAGTGTTTCACCATCAGCGATCTGACTGAGTCTGTTCAGTTATCGCTGATAGTCTTTCTTATAAACATTTTTATGTATTAGTGTTTCACTATCAGTGATCGAACTGAGTCTGTTCAGTTATCACTGATAGTTCCTAAAGTAAACAACCAACGTAATCCCTGAAGACAAGTTTCGCGTCAACAGATGTTCATAGCTGAATCAAAGACGAAGCTGCTGAACAATGAGAAGTCTACTAGTGACCTGATGCGGATATCAGTGAAGCAAAGACAACTCTACCAATACGCGAAGGAACAGGAGAAAAAGCTTCAGCGATAACTGAACCTCTTTATCTCTGAACTTAGAGATACTCAGCTATCAAACGATCACAAAGCTTATGCCTGTGTCCTTTTGTCTATCCTTGCACAACCTAGTACGATATGTCAGAACGGACAAGTCTCTGCAAACATTCGTACAACAACTCTGTCCACTACACTGTTCATGACCCGGCCAAAAGCATGTCTCCCAAAAGTCAGTCTTTCAAAGCCAATCTGTGAACGCCACGTGTAAAGTATCCTGCCATGCATTTAATGCATAGGGTATAAATAGGAAGTTCACCCCTTCATCTAAAGGGGTGCTTCATCCTTGAACTCAAGATAGAAACCCTTGTTTTCTATATCTCTAATCCCCATTCTCTGAACTTCTTGTGCAATTATCTTAGTGTTTCTTTAGTTTGTTTAGATTGAGTCTGTCTTAATCTTATTCCGCAACAAACTTGTAAATTGTATTTTGATTCTTCAATAAACAATTTATTAAACTTTAAATTCTGTGTTTGTATTCAACCCCCCCCCCCTTCTACAAACTTGTTTAGCACCTTCGGGACCAACATAAGCTTCCTTGAAGAAATCCGAGTCCACAAGGAAAATCTTTCAAAAACCTAGATCCAAAGATTTCCAACCATAAATAACCATATTCAACCATCTAGAATCTTTCCCCCAAAACATTTTACATGAAACCTCAACTTATATCGAAACCCTAATTTTCATAAATGAAGAGAATAGATGATTACCTCAACCACAACTTGAATCCATCAATCAAACACTTCTAGGACATCAACACAAGCCACAAACTCCAAATCTTCAAAATGGTGGAAAGTTGGATAAAACCCTAGAAAACTTGGGTGAAGAAGGTGAAGATGGAAGGATCTTAGTTCTAGCTTCCAAACCTTGCTAGAAGATGAAGGAACACTTGGTTTTATGACAAAACACCTCGCTAGATTTAGGCTAAATAACCATATTCAACCATCTAGAATCTTTCCCCTAAAACAAATTCGAGGGTGTTACAATTACAAATAAAATGGATTTCTTTTATTTATTCTTAATAATGGATCAAAAAATGTTAGTACATAACATATCTGCATTCAATTCATAACTATCAAACGTAAAAGAACCATACCTGATTTCAATAGTAACGATTATTTTTGAGTTTTACGTGTTGATAACCTGTTAAAGGAAAAACAAAACGAAACGAAATAACAATAGAATAGAGAGTGGGAATATGTAATTCTCATTAATCAAAAGTCCTTTAAATAGGGATGAGTTACAAGTAGATAGCTATGAGATATTTCAGTTATAATCTAACTCTGATATACTTATCTCTATCTCTATCGTCATATCTTTTAGACGATGACACACTTATCTTACAACACTTCATTTGAAGATTTAAATATGTCACTGGACTAAAGAAAAGGTCAAATGGGTCATCCAACTTTCAAATTGGTATAAAGCACAAATAGGACTAAATGAACCCCTTAAATTTTTTTGGTTATCAAAACATAAAATATAAATCTTGGCAAGACATAAAAACCCTTTTAACTAAAGAAAAAAAGGAAATATCTTATCAGTGGTAGACCCATGAATTATTTTTAGCGGATTCATCTTTAAGGCTATGTTCGGCAAACTAGCTTATAAGCTAGCTTTTCAAAACGCTACTTTGAGTAGCGTTTCAATAAGCTAACTTATAAGCTAGCTTATGGTCATCCGAACGTGTACCAGGAAAAAAAGCTAGCTTATAAGCTAGATTTTTTTGCCGAACATAGCCTAAGAGTCTATAAAGTAACGGTTTGACCTTAGGGTAAAGTTAACACGGTTTGAACTGGAGAAAAGTCAACACAATTTTGACCTGGGAAGAGTCAATTGTGTCGATTTGAAGAATAAAATACATTTTCTCAAACGGAATCAAATTTCATCTTTAAAATAAATATGTGTTACTTTGAAAACGAGATAAAAAAAACGACTTTTAAGATGAATTTGAATGAAAAAGGAAATTATGAAGAAACATTATAAAATCAAAATAGGAGAAAAATAAACAAGAAGTTCCTTTGGTGCAATGATAGTTATGTCTATAATTTTGTTTGAGGTTGTAAGTTCGAATATAGTTATATCTTCATTGTTAACACTCTTAATAATAACATTGTTGGGCTCCGGACCATGGGAGACGAAATTTAAAAAAAATAAAAATTAAATATTTGCTAGATATAAGAATCAAACTTGCAACTAACTTATAGTATCGCACAATTTAATCTAAGTGTCTGGACCATCTCACCCATATTTTATTTTTGTTATAAATTTGGTTTCAAATTATTTGAGAGCACCCTTTAAAATCAATCAGATGCACCTTTCAGATGTAGAATTTTTTTTCTCTTACAATAATTGAATGAACAGGTACACAAGAGCCCACTCAACTCTTAATAGGTTCACTTATATAGTATGATATGTGGGATGACAAGGATTAGAGATAGGGATGGCAAAAATAACCGAAACCGATGGTGAAAACCGAAAACCGAAATTTTCGGGCCGGGTTCCGGGACTTTTGTTGGGGACGAAGCCGGGGTCGGGGACATATTCGAAGATTTTATCGGGGACGGGGGCGGGGACAGTGATCACCGGCCCGCCCCGTCCCCGCCCGATATGTGTGTGTATATATATATATATATATATATATATATATAGGCCCATTCTTTTGTTAACCAAAAATTTTGTGTTAACTTTGTTAACTAATCAGAACCCTTAATCTTGAAAATAAACGGTTGTTATTAAAACAGAATTTTAAATTAAAAAAAGGAAAACATTTCGGTTCAAAAAGGATGTTCATATACGAACAAGGGTAAAAGGGTAAAAGTGTTTTAATTGATAAACTAGGAAACGTATCAAACCTCCTAAATACTAGGCACCATCTTCGCCTTCCAATTCCTCAGCCCCATCATCACCAACTCCGGCCACTACCCACTGCACCACCCTCAACAAACACCTCTCTTCCACCCTCATCACCCTCTCCGCTCTCTCCTGCTTTTTCTCTTCCTTCACCGACAGCTACTAAGATCTCACCGACGGATCAACCACTACCAAGATCTTCGCTGAAACCAAATCATATATATTGTATCTCCATCTCCGACCATTCCCATCTTCTTTTCCGACCATCCTTTTCCTCACGTTGCTCATACCATCTAACCTATCTCGTAGCCTCCGCGTCCATTTCTTCCGCCAACACCGATTTGGGTGTTGCGACCATCGACCTCCACAAACAGATCTGACGTCTGAGGTTTGGTTCTCGAGACGAGTTTCCACAGTCATATCCGACGTTTGGGTAATCACCATTAAGACAAGATTGGATTTCGAACACACATGGCTAAAATGATATATGGGTTTCGAAGAACATGGTCATCGCCGTCAAAGCACATCGCATTTGCAAACTCGTCGTCTCCATCCTTACATATTGCATCTCCAACCTAAGAGTTTGAGTTTTAATTTTAGAGATGTAAATTTGTTACCGTTCATATATGAACACTTAAGTGTTTGGGTTTTGGTGTGCGTATATGAGCTTTATGATGTGCATATACGAAAATGGATTTTTGTTCATATACGTGACAATCTTATAAGAGTGGGTTTACGGTTTTTATTCATCTATGTGTAATTTTTACAAGAGTGGGTTTATGCTTTTTGTTTATATATGTGAAAATATTATAAGAGTGGATTTATGGTTTTGGGTTCATATATGTTAAAAATGATTAATTTTGGTTTATTGTTTGTTGTTCATATATGTGACAATCTTATAAGAGTGGGTTTACGGTTTTTGTTCATTTATGTGTAATTTTTACAAGAGTGGTTTATGTTTTTTGTTCATATATGTGAAAATATTATAAGAGTGGGTTTATGGTTTTGGGTTCATATATGTTCAAAAATGATTAATTTTGGGTTTATGGTTTGTTGTTCATATATGTGACAATCTTATAATAGTGGGTTTATGGTTTCTGTTCATATATGTGAAATATTTTTAAAGTATGGATTTATTTTTTTGTTCATATATGTGAAAAATGTTCAAGTGTGAGTTTATTGTTTTTGGTTCATATATGTGAAAATCTTGGAAGGTGGGTTTATGATTTTGGGTTCATATATGTAATCATGTTCAAGTGTGGATTTATGTGTTTTACATAAATCTGTTTCTATATTATAGGAAGAAGACGATGGAATATAATGAAAAAATAAAATAAAATCAATCAGATCATTATAATGGTTTAAAATTAAAAGAATAAAATCTCCAAAAAAATCTCTCTCCATATTTATCTCAACATGATGGAATAAAAAATGTAATATTAGAAAATTTTAAATTTCCAAATTACAAATATACCCTTACTCTAAATTATTAAACCAAAAACTTCTTTGCAATCCTATTGGTCTAAAGTGGTTAACAAAGTTAACACTAAATTTTGGGTTAACAAAAGAAGAGGACCATATATATAAATGTTAATTTATATATATATATATATATATATATATATATATATATATATAATATCATTAAAAGCAAAATACTAACATTACATTAAAATTAAAAATATTCTTATCCATTTTATCTCAACACACCAAATAAGCCTCCCGAAAAAGTTTATTTTATTTTTCTAATTGTGAAACCGTAATGTTAGTTGGATCATATATGAATTTTATTTACTTTTATATTGTAATTTAAGACACTGTTTATGACATTTAGACTTATGTTTATAAAAATTGTAATTTACTTTTAGTTGTGAAAATTAACATTTTATAAAAAAAAATCCGGGCCGTTTTCGGGTTCGGGTATAACCAACGGTGAACGGGGAAAACCAATGGGGAAATATGATTTTTAACCTTAACGGGTTCTCCAACGGGGATTGGGGAAACCGCGGGGACCCGATGGGGATCCCCAATAAGATCCCGACGGGGATCAGGGCAGTTACGGGAATGGTTTTGATTACCGGTTTCGGAGACGGGGATACCAATAACCAGCCCGAACCCGGGCCGTTGCCATTCCTAATTGGAGATGACAAGTGGTATGATAGTGGGTGCCGTCGACCAGAGAGAGAGAGGGGTGGGGGTTGTTTACACTTGTGTTGTACTTGTACAAGTATATTATGTATTATTATATCATATTTTAAAATTCAAAATCAAAATTTTGATTTAAGTTTTTAAATTTTCCTAAAAAAATCACCCCTGAACATTGTTACTTTTACAATCATAATTTGTAAATACAAAATTGAATTGAAAAGTTCATTAATCATTATATGACATCAATTTGAAAGTTGGATAATTCCTTTTGATATATGTTGTTATTTAATGGCCTATTTGAAATGTTGAAAAAATTCATGATATCATTTTTCCTATATCAAAACATCAATCAACTAGAGCATAAGTTTACGTGCAAACAGATTTCAGACTTTACTATGACAAGTGTGTGACCTCCAAGTTGTTGATCGGATGGAATTTGATGCGCCGGGTTTGTGGTCAAACTATATTTAGTTGATCAAAAATTTACTAAGGGGCGTTTGGTTTGATAAGGGATTTTGATTTCATGGAGGTGGCGTTTGGTATACAGACATGATTGGACGAGACTGGACAGGACAGGACAAGAGGCTAGAACTGGACTGGATAGGACTGAACTGGACAAGACAATTGTCTGTCTTGTGTTTGGTACGGCTAGGACTGGATATGATAGAACCGGACAAATTTCCCTAAAAGTTGTTTCATGGTTTTGTATGTCATATAATAATTATAAATAACATAAATAAAGTATATCTTTAAATAATTTAATAAAAAACATTTTTATTTTTTTACACAATTTTCATACATATAAATACTTACAAAAACAATGGTTAAAAAATTTGAATGAAGAATCTGAAATAATTGATAGTAGTTCGAAAAAATCCGATTTATATAAAGAAAATATAATATTTTGGTTCAATTTGGAAGATCTTAATGAATTGGCCGATGCATAGTTGAAGCGACACGTAAAGATAAGGCGATGGGTGGTCGGTGAAAGACGGTAGTTGTGAAGAACGTGAAAGATAGTGGATAGTGATGGTGCAAGTGGTTGTTGTTCTTGTGGTTGATGTCGTAGAAGTATAGGTGGTCGACGATGATAGTGGTGGTGGCGGTGGACAGTGGTAATAGAGGTTATTGTAGTGGAGGAAGATGCGGAGGTCATCGACGGTGGTTGACGACGAGCGACGGTGGTTGGCTGTGAGCGTCGGTGGTGGCGGCGACAATGGGTGGTGGTGATCGGTGGAGGTGGCAATGGGCGATGGTGGAGGAAGTTGTTGTAGTAGTGGGGGAAGAGGTAGAAGTGGTCGACGATGGTTTGTGGTGGCTACCGGTGGCCGTCGATGGTGGTGACGGCCATAGGTGGTGGTGATCGGTGTTAGTGAAGGTGGTCAATGATGGTAGCGGAGGTGACGATGACCGATGGTTGTGGAGGTGGAGGAGGAGGTTGTTATGGTGGAGAAATAGATAGAGGTGGTTAACGGTGGTTGGCGGTGGCTACTGGTGGCCGTCGATGGTGATAGTAGCGGTGATGGGTAGTGGTGAGCCTTAAGACTAATACCATATTAGGATTATATATCAAATGACGTTAGATTAGTGATTTTTAGTTTCTGTCTCACTTTTGTTCCATGTTGTTCCACCTATTTTGGTGGAACAAGAAAATACCTTTTTCTTGTCCCACTCTGTCCAGTCCTTGTCCCTGTCCCATGTCGTACCAAACGTGGGACAATGAATTTTTGTTCTGTCTCATGTTACGCCAAACGTGGGACCAAAAAGTTTCTGTCCCGTCCCGTTCCACCCAGTCTGCAAACCAAACGCACCCGGAATGATTTGGAAATAGAGGAATTTGGAAGGATTTGAAATCTTTGATGTGTTTGGTTTGTAGGATTTTGAATGAAATGAAATTGAATTTCATTTTTTTATAAATAATCTATAAAAAATAAAAAAAATAATTAAATTACCTTTTTATTAATTGATTATTACAAAACAATTGTTTTTTTTGCATATTTTGAAATTCTGTTACAAATAAATCCTATGAAATACCACGAAATACCAACTATCTTCGTGCGATTTCAAAATCCTATTTTTTGTGGGATTTCAATGTAATACTGTGATTTCAAATCCTTGAAATCCTTCAAGTCAAACATGTGATTGGATTAGAATTCATTTCCAAATCCCTTCAAATTCCATCCAATTCTGCAAATCAAATGGGACCCCTTAAGGGCCCATTTGGCTTGTGGGATTGGATTGGATTTGGATTACATTCTAATCTCATGTTAGGTTTGAAGGATTACCAATATTTGAAATATAATGAAATCCCTCAAATAGGAGTGTAAACAAGTCACAAGTCGAGTCGAGTCGAGTAATAAGTTAATCGAATTAACAAAAAAAATAGTTTGATTTTATAATCAATTAATAAAAAAGTAGTTTGATTTTTATAATAATCAATTAATAAAACAGTAGTTTGATTTTTTTTTTATAATTTGTTTCTACAAATTATTTATAAAAAATGAAATTCAATTTCATTTCAAATCCTACAAACTAAACACATCAAAGATTTCAAATCCAATTCCAAATCCTTCCACGAAATCCAAATCCTTCAAAATCATTCAATCAAAACAAACACCCTCTAAGAGTTTTTGACTACCAACGATGTAAGTTAAATGTTTTTTAATAAGAACAAAAAAAAGAGACATAATGAATTAACAAAGCCATAGTTCACTAATAAGAAAGTACACTTCATTTTTTAAGATCGTTTAGCTAACAAAGCCACATAAAGGGAAATTGGCTCAAATAGCCACATTACATAGGCATATTGGTCTCCTAGCCACTTCTCTCCAACATTTACCAAAATAGACCTAGGTCCGCAATGGCGGACCTGCAGGTCCTCTACCTCCGCCATCGACCTCTGCTGTCGTTGAGTGAGATCGTGACACGTGACGAAATGGCGGACCTGGGTCGGGTGGCGGACCTACCCGTTGCGGACCTGGCTTGGACCGACAATTTTTTTTGTCTTTTTCTGGAGGTAGCGGACCTGCAGGTCCGCCATTGCGGACCTAGGTCTATTTTCGTCAATAAGGTATAGAAATGGCTAGGAGACCAATATGCCAATGTAATGTGGCTATTTGAGCCAATTTCCCCCACATAAATCATATAACATCAAAGGTCAATGCCTAGATATCACACACCAATCACGTTGTTGTCTCTTATTCACTGTCGTACATCATATATTACTCATCATGTTTCAAGCTAAGGAAGGATGACACATTTGCATCACATCACAATAATGAGTCTTGGACAATGCATAAAGGACACCCATTTTTGAACTTAAATAAGTGGCTTAGGTTTTAATCAAGTACACAATTATATAGATACGAATAGAAATATTCTTCGAACATTACATGTCAAACATTAATGGGACCAAATAGCAGATCAACGCTCATACTCAAAGGAATAAAAAAAAGTAACGAATCTTAAAATGACTAATGGATCTGTATTGAATTCATGTCGTTTGACATCTCATCCCACATATTCTAACACTTTCCTGTTTTGTTCAATTACAGAGCTTCATCACAGAAAAACTACTATTGAATTTACCTATTCATCTGTAATGTTTAAATAAGTTTCATTTTAACTTCAATTTATGTGAAACTCAAACTCCTAACTATTAAGTAATAAACTTTCTTTTCTGCAACCATGTTCCTTAAATTCACATAGTATTTCTCATTACATAAAAAAGTTTAGAGATGATAATGGGAAAAACCATGATCAAAGTTCCAACATCAAACATTGTTAGGAGGGAGGGTAGGTCTTTTCACATATAAGTAAAGGTCGACATAACCTAACAACCTAACTCAATCCAATACTAATAGGTTGAATAATTCGATTTGAAGCCTTACCATGCCTAAAATCTACAAACCAAGAGAGTTGGTGGGTTAGGGTTGGATCCAAAGCAATCCACCCCAACCAAACGTCATAGAACCAGACACAATAAATGCAAAGGTCAAACCATCCCTTCCTCGGAGAGGTCTTAAACCATCATGGTTTGGTTGATTAAATGGGATTCGTTTCAAGCTTTTCATTATAATACACATACACATATAGGCCCCTTTTTTGCAAACTGCTGAAATAGTATAAACCATGCAAACCAGGGTATTTTCGTCATTTTCACCTATTGGTATCTCATTCCTTAATTATCTCATGCATTTTCCATATTGAAAAGAATTATCATACAAACCATAATTAAAATACATATATGAAACCCTACAAAAAATTGATAGTTTTCTGTTTCTTACTTATTTCACATAGGATAACAAAAATTTATCACTTTCTGGTTTCACCTATGAACTTTGGTAAAAGTTCTGGAACAACCAAAGTTCATAGACGAAACAACACTATGAACTTTAAACAAAAACCTTTGTTTCACCTATGAATTTTAAACAAAAATCATTGTTTCACCTATGAACTTTAAACAAAAATCATTGTTTCATCTATGAACTTTTTGGTTTCACCATAAGATCGTCGGTGTGTGATTGGAGAGTGTTGGGGGCGTGAGAGGGTAGATTGATGGAGTTTCTGGGGGGGTACTGTTTTGGGATTGTAAATCAGGTGATTATTATCTTCCAAAAATATGACAGTTTCTTCCAATATTGCCCTTCATTTATGTAACAGCTCGAAAATCAGAGTAAATTAAAACCTGGAAACCTGACAATGTAACGAAAGTAAAACCATAACTTTTCATAAATGGGATCAGTCCTCAAGACTATACAATCCTATACAAGGATTTCATCAAAAGAATGGGACTTAACAATGCCCAGCAACAATACTAATCAACTCCAAAAACCTCGAGACTCAAAACTCATCTCTCCAAAAACCCCGGCAACCCACCGCTAATGGAAACCTGATACACATACCATTTGAGAAAAAGTGTCAGACTTAAAGCCTGGTGAGAACATACAGTTTATGAAGCTCAAAAGATAAAACATTTGCATCAAGATAACATTTCCAAAGAGATTAAGTTTACACAATAGGTCCTTGCCACAAACGGGCTTTTTCGTTATAAACATGCCATAAAAGGACCGAAGCAAAACATTTTACCAAGGATTGTGGCGAAACACAAAGTTAGGCCAACAAACCGAGTTACGAGCTAAACCAATTGGAGTCCGCGGATACGAATCACAAAGTCCGTGCTTCAACGTGAGATCAAGCCCCAAGCTCAAAACCAAGGTATACTCCTTCGCTAGGATCACTATGAACCATGGCTAGTATCCGGCCTCACATAACCGTACCAAGTTGCCCCCGAGGAACAAGTGATCCATAGCTATAATTCTGGGGAATGTAACATCCCAATAATACAGTCTACTCCAAAACCTAGGGATCCACTAGTAATGGTAAGGACTCGTCACAACAACGTATGTGACCAACCATAAATAAACATATGGTTACAAACACATTTTTATAAACAAAATGCTATTCCCAGTTCAATTTCCTGTAAGGATGAAAATCATTTAAAAGAAGATCCTTTGAATATTTCTTTCGCATAAACGCACAGGTAAAACATCATTTTACTTTTAAAATAAGATAAGATCAAAAAGGTAACTTTTGATATGTATACCGTTTAAAATGATAGTAGGAACTCACCTCTGTTTCCTTCTTCTTAACGAGCGCTACCTATGATAACACCGAAAGAATCGGTAAGTCGAAATACAGATAAACCTCTCGTTACTTGAATAGGACTCAAAGACACAGAAGCTAACAACTTAACAGAACCTAATCCGGTCAAAGGCAACAACCGGTCGAACACCACCCCGGTCGAACACCTCCCCGGTCCAACACTACCCCGGTCGAACAGGCAACACCGGTCGAAGGACCATCCGGTCGAATCAACCCTTCGGTCGAACACCAGTCCGGTCGAATCAACCCTTCGGTCGAATCAACCATTCGGTCGAACGACCATCCGGTCGAACAACCTCCGGTCGATCGACCATCGCCTTGTTCATCAAGAACAGCGATGCAGAACCCAGATTCAACCCAGATCCAAATGAGAAAATACTCAGATCTCAAAATGGAACGGTTCAAAACCTTCACAACGAGATTCTACACGGCTAAAAGCATTTAGATCAAAGCATTAAGCTAGATTCGTACCTCGATTTGCCTGAAACGATCGACCCAAAACAAAGCTTCTCTCCTGGCTTCTCCAAAACGAGATCTGATCAAATGAGATATTAAAAATATCTCAGATTTGATTTCTATATATATAGCCCAAGTTACATTATACCCCCTTGAACTTTGGGTAAAGGTCAACTTCTCACCCAATCCCAAAATTCAGGGTGTTACAATCCTCCCCAACTTGGGAATGATTTCGTCCCCGAAATCCAACTATACAAAGAGATGAGGATATCTACGCTTCATATCCTCCTCGGATTCCCAAGTCACATTTGCTCCTCGGTGATGCTTCCACTGCACCTTGACCAAAGTGACTTCCTTATGACGCAACTTCTTAGTCTTTCTCTCTAAGATGGCGTCGGGTTCTTCCACACAACGGTTACCTTCGTCAACCCTTAACTCTGAGAGGGGAATGACGCTGTCTTCTACCGCCAAACACTTCCGGAGGTAGCAGACATGAAACGTGTTGTGTATTCTACTCAACTCCGGTGGCAGTTCCAACTGGTAGGCCTGCAACCCTATACGCTTAAGTACTTTGAAAGGTCCGAGGAAACGAGGACTCAGCTTCCCACGTTTTCCGAACCGTATGATACCCTTCCATGGCGATACCTTAAGCATAACGCGGTCGCCTACTTGGAATTTCATCGGTCGCCTCTTCTTATCGGCATAGCTCTTCTGACGATCTTGAGCCGCTTTCATCCTCTCTCTAATACACTTGACCTTATCGGCAGTCTCTTGCACGATTTCAGGTCCGGCGAACTGCTTCTCTCCCGCTTCTAGCCAACACACGGGAGTCCGACACTTTCGCCCATACAGTGCTTCAAAAGGTGCCATCCCAATACTCGAGTGGTAGCTATTGTTGTAAGCGAACTCCACCAAAGGCAGGTGAGAGTCCCAACTACCCCCGAAATCGATGACACAAGACCTCAACATGTCTTCCAAGGTTTGGATTGTTCGTTCGCTCTGCCCGTCGGTCTGCGGATGGTAAGCCGTACTCAACTTAACTCGCGTACCAAGCTCTTTCTGAAATCCATCCCAGAAGTTCGAAGTGAACCGACTGTCGCGATCCGACACGATCGACAATGGTATTCCATGCCTCGAGACCACCTCATCGATATAAAGCTTCGCCAACTTATCCATCGGTAAAGTCTCGCGCATAGGCAGAAAGTGAGCGCTCTTCGTCAATCTATCCACTATCACCCAGATGGTATCGTGTCCCCGAAGAGTTTTAGGCAACTTCGTCACGAAGTCCATGGTGATATGCTCCCATTTCCACTCGGGAATCTCTAAGGACTGAAGACTCCCATACGGTCGCTGATGTTCGGCTTTGACTTGCGAACACGTCACACAACGCTCAACGTAACGCGCCACATCAAGCTTCATCACCGGCCACCAATAGTGCAACTTCAAGTCCCTGTACATCTTCGTACTTCCTGGGTGAATGGAATACTTTGACTTGTGTGCATCTTCTAGCAACAGCTCACGGTTTCCCCCAACCTTGGGCACCCACACACGACCGCTGAACAGTTTTACCCCACGGCTATCTTCCGTTAAGAGTAAACGCTGTTTTGTCATGACTTCCTCTTTGAGATTCTCTTCCAACAATGCTTCCATCTGAGATGTCTTGATCTTCTCAACAAGACTAGACACTAGCTCGATTCTTGAATGGGTAGCCTGAATACTCCCGCTATAGTCCTTCCGACTTAGCGCATCGGCCACCACGTTCGCCTTACCGGGATGGTAAAGCAATTCACAGTCGTAATCTTTCAACAACTCGAGCCACCGCCTTTGCCTCATATTCAGCTCTTTCTGACCAAAGACATACTTCAGGCTCTTGTGATCCGTGTAAAGAGTACACTTCGTGCCGTAGAGGTAATGTCGCCAAAGCTTCAAAGCGAACACCACTGCTGCTAACTCCAGATCATGGGTTGGATAATTCTGCTCGTGTATCTTAAGTTGCCTCGAGGCATAAGCGATTACCTTGCCTCGTTGCATCAACACGCAACCCAATCCCATCTTTGAAGCGTCGCTGTACACCACGAAATCTTCCGACCCTTCAGGTAACGTCAAGATCGGAGCTTCACACAACTTCTTTTGAAGGATCCGGAACGCCTTCTCTTGGGTTTCGGTCCATTCAAACTTCACATTCTTCCGAGTCAGAACTGTCAAGGACGAAGCAATCTTGGAAAAGTCTTGAATGAATCTCCTGTAGTATCCCGCCAGACCCAGGAAACTTCGGATCTCTGACGGACTCTTAGGAGGCTCCCAATTCATCATAGCTTCAATCTTGGAGGGATCTACTTTCACTCCGTCTCGAGTGACTACGTGCCCCAGAAATTGTACTTCTTTAAGCCAAAAGTCACACTTGGAAAACTTGGCGTACAACCTCTCTTTTCTCAACACTTCCCGAACTTCACGCAAGTGCTGATCGTGCTCTGTCTCACTCTTGGAGTACACGAGTATGTCGTCAATGAATACAATGACCGACTTGTCGAGGAATGGTCGGCACACTCTATTCATCAAGTCCATAAACACTGCTGGTGCGTTCGTCAGGCCAAAAGGCATTACAAGGAATTCGTAATGGCCGTAACGCGTTCTGAATGCCGTCTTCGGAACATCTTCTTCTCTCACCTTCACTTGGTGATAGCCTGATCGTAAGTCGACTTTGGAGAAACAACCCGCTCCTTGAAGTTGATCGAACAAGTAGTCTATTCTCGGAAGCGGATACCTGTTCTTCACTGTAGCTTTGTTCAACTCACGATAGTCGATGCACATTCTCATTGTGCCATCCTTCTTCTTGACAAATAAGACTGGAGCTCCCCAAGGTGACGAACTCGGTCTTATGAATCCCTTCTCAAAAAGTTCTTGGAGTTGTGCTACCATCTCTTGCATCTCCGATGGCGCTAAACGATAAGTTGCTTTAGCGATCGGTGCAACGCCTGGCACAAGGTCAATCCGAAACTCTACCTGACGATCGGGCGGCAACCCGGGCAAGTCGTCCGGAAAGACATCTGGATACTCCCGCACGATCTTCACATCTTCCAGCTTGGACTTCTCTAACTTGGCATCGATCACATAGGCTAAGAAGGACGAACATCCTTTTACTAAACACTTACGTGCCTTTGCCATTGTGATTATTGCCACTTCACCCTTTCTCTTTTCGCCATAGATGACCACTACCTCACCAGAGGGGTTGGGAAGTCGAATCATCTTTTTGGAACACACGAACTCGGCTTGATTGTTTGACAACCAATCCATACCGATTACAACGTCAAAACCCCCGATTGACATTGGTAGCAGATCGATCGGGAATTCCCTCCCTTCGATGCTAAGAGCACACTGCTTCAGAACTTCATGGATCAGAACTTGCCTACCATATGCTATTTCTACCACTAATGCATCCTCAAGACTAGTAGTGGGCATAGAAATTTTCTGACGGAACAATTCAGATACGAAAGAGAAACTAGCACCCGTATCGAATAAAATACGAGCAGGTACAGAGTTTATAAGAAAAGTACCCGATACCACATCAGCGGATGCCCTAGCCTCTTCGGCCGTCATCTGAAAAGCTCGGCCCTGAACCTTCGGAGGGTTCTCCTTCCTTGCTGGCGCGCTACCCGACACAAGCTTCGGGCAATCTCTCTTTACATGCCCCGGTGCCTTACACTCGTAACAGACGATTCCACTGACCGTGCAATCTCTGACAGTGTGACCGGGCTTCCCACACTTATAGCAAACTTGAGAATTGATGTAACAGTTACCGTGATGCTTGGTTCGACACCTCGGGCACCACTTAGCTTCCTGATAACTGCTGAAGTTGCGGTTTCCGACAAAAGGTCGGGTCCGCTTGGGAGGTACTGAACTGTTCTCCCACTTTCTCTTTTCAGGCACCACCACTGCCTTCTCAGATTTGCCCTTCGCGAACATCTCTTCCATAAATTGAGCTTCCTCTACCATCTCTCGGAGGTTAGAAGCCTTGAAATTATGGACCATGGATTGCATGTCCGCAGGCAAGCCGTTGAGATACGCTTTCATCTTGTCTTTCTCTGTTGGGGCAGCATGCCCCACCAAACCAAGTTTCTCCATAAACTGACGGGTGTACTCCCTCACCGTCAGGCTTCCCTTCACCAAAGACCGGAATTCTTTCTCAATTCGGTCCATGGTCCTCTCGTTGCAAAACTCCTCTAACAGCTTCTTCTTGAACTCGGCCCACGACAACTGAGCCAGTACTTCCGGAGATAGAGTGGATTGGATGATATTCCACCAGATGAGTGCAGTGTCCCTCAGCAAGTGGGTACCAAACCGCACCCTCTGATCATCACCACATTCGGAAGAGCCAAAAGCTTGCTCAACCGCTCGGATCCACTTAACGCACACCACCGGGTCGTCAGAACCGAAGAATTCTGGCGGTCCGCAGCCCAGAAAGGACTTATAGGAACAACCCTTCCTGTTCCCCGGAGCTTCAGAACTCCTGCGCTCTACTGCCGTGACCCTTATACCATCATTACCAGAACCTACTACGACATTCTCTACCACCGTCTCGCTTCTCCGATGGTTTACGTCGCGGTCCTCCATTGCTTTCAGCAGAAACTCTTGCTGCTTCGCCATCTCTTCCCTCATCGCCAACATCACGCTGGCCAGCAACTCTGACTGGGGATTAGCATCCCCGATTACTGGGTGGGACGAAGCCAGGTCTACTCTCGGAATGACCTCTGGCCCCCCACCTAGTACTTGCTGAACGGGTGGTCGAACGATAACCTCAACTCCTTCCGGCTGACCCGCTGTAGAGGTTGTCGCTTCCTGACCATCAACACGAGCACGCGGTCTCCCACGCGTACCTACCATTCTGAACTGCTACACAGAGCAGTGGAAGAGATAAGAAAAGATAGAAAAACACGAAGGGAAAACGTACTACCACATTACCAAATGTCATATTAATAGCAATTCAAGGACTCTTACGTACAATATCCTCATAATAACATTAGCTAAGTGAAATTATGAACATACAACACATAATGGTTCTTGTCACCACTACTACAACGCCTGATAAACGTACTTTCCGTCGACTCTAAGACTAACCCAACTTAGGAGCTCTACCCAATTCTCGCGGATCAATTCTTAGCATACGCAGTCTAAGTCTAGACATCTTACATTCATGCCTAGTTCGCTTAAACTAGAGCTCTGATACCAACTTGTAACAGCTCGAAAATCAGAGTAAATTAAAACCTGGAAACCTGACAATGTAACGAAAGTAAAACCATAACTTTTCATAAATGGGATCAGTCCTCAAGACTATACAATCCTATACAAGGATTTCATCAAAAGAATGGGACTTAACAATGCCCAGCAACAATACTAATCAACTCCAAAAACCTCGAGACTCAAAACTCATCTCTCCAAAAACCCCGGCAACCCACCGCTAAAGGAAACCTGATACACATACCATTTGAGAAAAAGTATCAGACTTAAAGCCTGGTGAGAACATACAGTTTATGAAGCTCAAAAGATAAAACATTTGCATCAAGATAACATTTCCAAAGAGATTAAGTTTACACAATAGGTCCTTGCCACAAACGGGCTTTTTCGTTATAAACATGCCATAAAAGGACCGAAGCAAAACATTTTACCAAGGATTGTGGCGAAACACAAAGTTAGGCCAACAAACCGAGTTACGAGCTAAACCAATTGGAGTCCGCGGATACGAATCACAAAGTCCGTGCTTCAACGTGAGATCAAGCCCCAAGCGCAAAACCAAGGTATACTCCTTCGCTAGGATCACTATGAACCATGGCTAGTATCCGGCCTCACATAACCGTACCAAGTTGCCCCCGAGGAACAAGTGATCCATAGCTACAATTCTGGGGAATGTAACATCCCAATAATACAGTCTACTCCAAAACCTAGGGATCCACTAGTAATGGTAAGGACTCGTCACAACAACGTATGTGACCAACCATAAATAAACATATGGTTACAAACACATTTTTATAAACAAAATGCTATTCCCAGTTCAATTTCCTGTAAGGATGAAAATCATTTAAAAGAAGATCCTTTGAATATTTCTTTCGCATAAACGCACAGGTAAAACATCATTTTACTTTTAAAATAAGATAAGATCAAAAAGGTAACTTTTGATATGTATACCGTTTAAAATGATAGTAGGAACTCACCTCTGTTTCCTTCTTCTTAACGAGCGCTACCTATGATAACACCGAAAGAATCGGTAAGTCGAAATACAAATAAACCTCTCGTTACTTGAATAGGACTCAAAGACACAGAAGCTAACAACTTAACAGAACCTAATCCGGTCAAAGGCAACAACCGGTCGAACACCACCCCGGTCGAACACCTCCCCGGTCCAACACTACCCCGGTCGAACAGGCAACACCGGTCGAAGGACCATCCGGTCGAATCAACCCTTCGGTCGAACACCAGTCCGGTCGAATCAACCCTTCGGTCGAATCAACCATTCGGTCGAACGACCATCCGGTCGAACAACCTCCGGTCGATCGACCATCGCCTTGTTCATCAAGAACAGCGATGCAGAACCCAGATTCAACCCAGATCCAAATGAGAAAATACTCAGATCTCAAAATGGAACGGTTCAAAACCTTCACAACGAGATTCTACACGGCTAAAAGCATTTAGATCAAAGCATTAAGCTAGATTCGTACCTCGATTTGCCTGAAACGATCGACCCAAAACAAAGCTTCTCTCCTACCTTCTCCTTCTTCTCTGGCTTCTCCAAAACGAGATCTGATCAAATGAGATATTAAAAATATCTCAGATTTGATTTCTATATATATAGCCCAAGTTACATTATACCCCCTTGAACTTTGGGTAAAGGTCAACTTCTCACCCAATCCCAAAATTCAGGGTGTTACAATTTATTTCCTTTACTTTTTGTAACAACCTAAAATTTAGGGCTAATTTAAAATTAGAAAATCTGGAAATATAATGTCTGTAAATAGAGGAAACCTATACACCTTAAAATAGGGGACAATTGGACCTGAACATTACGGTAGTGACATTATAAACCCAAGTGTAATATCCCGAAACGGGGAAATAAAGTATGGCATTTACAACCCAATTAAATGAAGAAAATAATCCAACAACCTAATAATCTAACTTTATCAAGATAGATTATGGTTGGGTGTCGCTATCCTTCCAAAATGTGTATTCTCTAAAATCAAATGTGTTGGTCATTAATTCTCCAAAAAGACCGCTCTCGAACCCAAGGTCGTCCACTCAATCCCGACGAGCCCCACCGCTAGGATGACCTGCCATACGCGACAACCAAAGAACAAGCGTTAGGCTAAAGCCTAGTAAGAGCAATTCAATTGAAATAGAAGTAATAAACCCATTTGAAGTCGCATAGTGGATATAGCCGTGAACTAAATCAAAACAACCAAATAAAGCATTAGTGATCATAATATGGTACAAATAAACACCAATCACATAGTGAGCTCAACTCCTCTAAGTCTATTTCTCGAAAACATCAAGTCAACCCCTCTAGGTCTATTATTGAGAATCCCAAAACGGGAACTCAAACACAAGAGAATTACATCTTACTGCCCATGGGACGCTGCCCGACCGACGTTGCCCGAACGTATAGGCCCACACCTTACTTACCATGGTGACCTGATGCCTATTCCGTGCCAAAATGGTGAACCTAATGTCCAAAACGGGACATTGGGGACACCGTGCCTATGAATCCATTGCACTAAACCAAAACTAACACAAAATAAACAACAACATTGGTTCATGTATATCCAAACCATGCTAATAATTATCCATGAAAAATTCATTAACAAAATGTGAGAAAATTCACATAATCAATTCTATCATACGTTGATATAGAGTTTGTCTCAAAGATTTAGGCACATACCACATTTTCAACCCAAAGTCCAAACCTTCCAAACCCTCGTTTTACTTGGTTTTCTCCAAGATCTGACAAAATGAAGGTAATGAAGATAGAAGTGTAAACTCATTGAACATCCTCAAATCATAGGTCAAATACATTTCCAAATACTTTCATCCTCACCCAAATCCCTAAAATCCCTTGAAATCCACTTTAGGTCAAATGTTGGTCAAAATCTCAAACCAATGATTTACAATGTATGAGAGTTCAAATATGAGTAATTTACCAAGTAAAAAGTGTAAAACATATATGTACTCACCTTGTTAGGAAAATATGAACAAACCCTAGTTGATAAGAGCTTGAGAGAAGAGGAGATGAACTTAGATCTTTAATCACTTGGATTTTCTAAATCACAACCAACCTAAACCAACCATAGAATCTCATTCAATGCATTTCCTTAAGAGAGTTTAATGAAGAGAGAAGAGTTCTTATCTTCCCTTCAAAGAGAAACCGCCCAACACCAAGAAGAATTGGAATAAATGAGGTTGGGGTCGACTTTTCTCCTTTTTAATATGTGCAGAAGTCACGCGTGGATGCCCGCGCGGACCGACTCGCCTGAAGGGTCGCGTGGAGCACTGGGTCATGCAAGGACAGAGTCTCGCGCGGATTCTGGCGCGGTGCAACCCGCGCGAAAGGTCACACGAAGCACTAGAGGTTAAAATTCCCTTTTGGACAAAGATGCTCAACAACACTTGAATCAAACTCCAAATAAACCAAAAGTAAAAACTACACTACGAGCGGTGTACAGATTAAAGGAATATTTCGTTCACCCAAAATTCAGGGTGTTTCACTTTTTCATCAGTTTGTAACATCCCATTCAAATATAACTGTTGATAAAAGAAATGACGGCTCATATGGGTTTTAAGGTTTGTATTAGGTTGGTTGAAAAAAAAGGACCTATATATGTTGGTCTCAACCATTTGATTTGATAATAACATAAATACATACAATCCAACACTTGGAAATATTCTTAAAATCTTGTATCAAGAAACAAATCGAGCTATTGATCCAGATCTATTTGACAGATTTGTAATCCATATTTGTATTTATCATCCGAATATGCCAAGCGGTTGAAGAGAATCGGACTATTGATCCAAATCTATATGACAATTGAAGATCCAAATCAACACAAGATAAACTCAAATCGGACTATTGATCCATATCTATATGACAATTGATCCAGATCTATATGACAATCCAATCTGATTTGTATTTGGATTTATCATCGGATATGCTTTCTGAAATCCCTCATCTGGATTTGAAAATCCGTAAAATGGAAGCATCCAAATTAATTAAGGATCCAAATTATAAACTTCATAAATTTTAGTTTTGCTGGAATCTAAAGTATACCTTATATTTTAGAGAGAAACATAGAATAAGATTTTACTTGTAAAAGTCGTGTTATTATCTGTATTGATCCAAATTGAAAAACCCACGGGACATCAAATTCACCACCAGATAACACGAAACTAACCGCTAGCTTTCTTTCGGGTGTGAGTGGAGCAGAATGAGTGTGAATTAAGGGTGTCTAACTAGTCTTTCTTTTCGGTAAGTAAGAATACATATGTCTTCAACAAAATTGAAGAGTGGTTGAAGAGAATCCAAGATACTCACCAAAGCATATTGGATTGTCATCTAGCCGATTAAAGATCAACACAAGATAAATTCAAGAATAGTCCGACAAATACTACTTTTGGCGAGCGGATTTTTGAGTGTAAACTTAACCAGCAAATTTGGCTCACCAACCCTACAACATGTTAGACTAAGTAAGTTCAAAAGTATTATTTTATTAATACCATACTACCTTTACTGTTCCATCTGTATACATAAGGATGGGTTGCACTAACAAACGTCTACATCAAAATCAAAAGACTGAAATTAAGAGTACAAGCATGCAATGATCAACAAATTAGATGAAGACAACGGTAAAATTGGATAGCAATATTTAATGCAACGGGGGCTTTAAAAAGTCATCCTTATCAAATGTTGCAAATTACCCGTTTTGATATGAATTACCGAGTGATAATTTCTTAGGCAAAATCGACATCAACATCTGAAGACTATCTTAATTCTTCAGATCTAAAAGAGTTCCTTCTTCCTTTACTCTTTTCTCTAGGGGCTTAATCAAACGAGAACTTTGTAATTTATGAAATCCAATATGAGCCACTCGTTTTAATTAAATTATTTTATAACTTAATTAATGATTGAGGATAATTTGGTAATTTGTAAATTATATATTATAACCACCATCTACGATTTGGTTTCCATCATTATCTCGTTTGACTTTTCAAACAATTATATCAATTTACCCCAAATAACTTTATCAAATATGAAACCACGTCTCTTTCTTCACTGAACAACCAATGAAATTAGTGAGTAGGTGTATCTCAAATCAACGAGTCTCACATAGCTGAACAACAAACAACATCTATATAGTGGGTATCCATCGTGTATCTTAGGGTATCACATGTATACAATGGGTATCACATCGTGTATCTTAGGATATCACAATATGTATATATTGGGCATCAGAGTTGGTATCGATATGTATTATACTGGGTATCAGTAGCAATATGGAGAGAATGATCCTAATTAATGTATCACAACGTGTATACAGTGGGTATCACAGTATAATGTTTACGCCGAAGGGGAGAGGAGAGAGAAGAGATAAGATTTTTAAAATACCTAAAATACCTTTTCTTTAAAATCTTAAGTCAAAATTACCAAAATTATTAATTTTGCTAATTTAACCTTTGATTTATGATTGAGATTAGATCTCATAAAATACTAGTTCTCTCTTGAGTGCCCCCTATATATACACATATATCACGACTAAACATAATATTTGGCTTATAATATTTTGCGTGGTTAAAAACCACTAATATCCAATTTGGATTTTTTAAGATATAATTTATAATGCACCAATTCGAAAACTATTCTTCACGTAACCCAACTCGAATGAGTTTGACTGTTTTGAACGGGTTAAGAATTCTGAAGCTGAAATTGTTATGTTGGGTTCGAATGTACTCAATGTAATCAACTAATCCACATGTACCCCTACTTATAAGTGAATTTTGTCGTTTAAATGATATAACATTTTTGTCAGTTAGGGGTATTTTTGTCTATTCAAGGATATTATGTACCAAAAAGGAGTTTTTTTAGCTAGAAGCTGAATATTTTTGAATATAAGTGATATTTATGGCGCTATTTATAAGAAAAAACATCTCCCTACTAGTTGCCATAGTCAAAAGTTGGATATTCGTGATGCAATGTGGTGCGTTTAAGAGTTAAAACTGCAAAGAAAATCGAATAATGTTTGAGCTTTTATCCAAACCACAAAGCAAACCGTATATTCTTCCAACTGCAACAATCACGTTTCAAAACGTGGTGCGGTTCATGTGGTTTCTAGGTAACGTGTATTAGTACATACAATCAATTTCATTACAATACTTTATAATAAAAGGTTCGAAACAAATTCACGTCAGATAGTCCATGCAATACAAAATTTCAACATACATAACATAATTAATATAATATTCTAAATGCATAACAAAGTTTAATCAAATTTATAAAACAAATTTTTAACAAAAAATATCCAAAACTAATGGCTTTATACTTATTGTTTAGTTTTTAAATATCACTTATTTATATATATATATATATATATATATATATATATATAGGAGGTTCACGGGAAAATTTAAAAAAAATGGAAAACTGAGAAACACTCTAATAACCCTTCATCTGGATGGTATGCACTTGTGTATACAAGTAATTTGTAACATGCACACGTTCATATGCACAAATGCATGTTACAAATTACTTGTATACATAAGTGCATATCGTCCAGATGAATGGTTACCAGAATTTTCCTTAGTTTTCCGTTTTTTTGATGTTCTCTCTCTCTCTCTCTCTAGGGTTGGGTTCACGTGAGACCACGTTTTTATACTTGAAACTTCACAACAAAACACTGTGAAGGTTCAGATTTTTTTTACCTTCACAGTGTTTTGCTGTAAAGTTTCAAGTGTAAAATCGTGGTCTCACGATAACGGGTTGGTCTCACGTGATCCAAATCTATATATATATGCTTAATTATTTGAGATTCACAATTTCTGTTTTGTGAGATACATAAGATCCATCCTAAGCTACTAATTTAAGATAATCAGTGAGATGATTAGTGTTATAATTAATGTTTTTCAAGGAATAATTTAAATTCCATAAATATCTCTCTTTCTCTCTCTCCTAGCCTCCCTCTTGTAACATACACACACATTCAGAATTAAATATATAGAGGAGGTGAACACAATATAAACAACTTTAAAAAATTTCGTACTAGGGTGTTCACAATGTGTTCACAAGTTGTAGACTACGATTTAGTTTGTTGCTTTAGTTGGTGCAACAATATGTTCATACACTACACCAGATCTCGTAGATTTAGAATATGTTCAAAATGTGTTGATAGTATTTCTAAAAAATGTTCACCACATGTTTATCTTATGTGCACGTTTAATTGTATGAGTGTGTGTGTGCACACATGTATGTTACAGAGAGAGAAGAGAGAATAGAGGAGAGCGGGTTATTTAAATTAAATTAGATTTTTTTAAACTATTTTTTTGTTGTTTAAATTGGATCTCATTATGAAGTTGTTAACAGAAAGCCCCTATATATGTGTGTGTATGTGTCTGCACGTGTGTGTATATATATATATATATATATTCTATAATTATATATAAATTCATTAATAAAATTAATGTGGTACGGTGTAGTTTAAATTGCAATTTGTAAATTCAATACTAAAAATTGAACTGCATAGTGCAGTTTGACAACAAACGACAACTGTACCACGAAAATTATAAATCATGCGGTTTAGTATGGTGCACATGGTTTGTGTAATTCGAAGAACACCTACTTAAAAGGGTGTCTTGATGTGTGTTTTCAAAATAGTTACATTTAGTTGATCACATTAGAATTATAACATCAACGGTTAATCCCTCAATATATCACACACCAATCACGTTTTTTTTTTGTTTTTTTTGGAAAGGGTGTCTTGGGTCTTTGGCCCAGACTAATCTTTGACAATGAAACCGACTGCTAAAGCATGCAGTCCTGAGGTTATACCCAGTGGCCACAAAGTTGCGAATACAGGGAATCGAACCCGGGTTGAACGCTATGAACTCCCCAGGTGATTACCGCTACACCACAAGCCTTCACGTTGTGGTGTCTTATTCATTGTCTTACATCGTAAGCTAATTCCTGATGTTTCAAAGTAAGAGCATATATCTCCAACAGTAATGCTATAATTTTTTCTAAAATAGAGTATCAAAACTTAAATCTCTAAAAGAAATTACATCCAACTTCAACAGTTACTCTATTTTAGCAATTATACCATTAATTATATTATTAAAATATTCAATATATATAATAAAATATTATTTCTCTATCCTAAACACACAACTTCATTGTCTCATATTGGTGAAAAAGAATTAAATATTATTTCTCTATATTTCTCCAAATTTGATGATTTTTATTTTCTCTCTTATTTTCTCTATTTTAGCATATGATATAACATAGTTGTTAGAACAAAAAAGTTACTAAATTCTCATTTTTCTCTATTTTAACTAGCTGTTGAAAATCCTCTAAAGATGTCATATTTGCATCACATCACAATAAATGAGTTTGGACAATGAATAAAGGACATCCATTACTAACCTTAGATGATTAGTGATATGCAAGATTAGTACATCGAGTTCATATCAAGTACACAATTAGATAAATAGGATAAAAACATTCTTCAAACAATCATGTCAAAGGACAATGGGACCAAATATTAGATGAACACTCAGATTCAAGGGAACAAAACAAACAAACTTAACAACTCTTAAAATGATTAATGCATTTGTACCATTTGACATCTTGTCTTTTGTTCCATACTAAGGACTACGAGAGCTTCCCCACAAAAATTACTATTTAAGTTTTCTTATTTAAGTGCAATATTTTGACAATGTTTGAACAAGTTTACCTCAAATTCACTTCTCATTTGTGTGAAACCCAAACTCGTTATTTTCTATGTCCCAATATTCTAAATTCACATGTTATTTTCTCGGCACAAAAAAGAACAGAAAGTTCATATTCGAAAGAGGAACATCCATGAAAGTGGGAACGTCAACGTTGTTGTTAGGGGGCGTATGTGGTGGAACTTTTATTCTATACATAGTGGTGCAAACAACTTAACCCAAACGTAACAATAGGCTGAATAATTCACCATAAAATCATAATATACAAATCGAGATAGTTGGGTTGGGTTTAGACACAAATCAACCAACACAACCCTAACAACAGGTTAAATAATCTCAATATAAAATTTACCAATCCATAAAATTTAAAATCTGTAGATTGGGATGGTTGGTTGGGTTTTGACTTAAATCAACCAACCCAAACCAATTTAATAGTTAACCTTGACATTACAAATATTTAAAACAATTATCTGTGATTAATTTATTAAATTCAACTTGTAATTATTTTAATATCTTATGCTTAAATTTATATTTAGATTATTATAAATTTTTGAGTTAATTACGGATTTGATCCCTGTGGTTTGTTGGTTTTTACGAAAATGGTCCCTAAAGTTCGTTTATTACAGATTAGGACTCGTCGTATGTCTTTTTGGTAACAAATTGGTCTCTCACCCTAACGGCCATCCACTTCATCCGTTAACTATGAGGGTATTTTCGTCATTTTTCCTTTTCTTTATTTTAATGTTATTTTTTTGATTTTTTTTGTAGATACCCCAAACTTCAGGGACCACTAAGGCTATGTTTGGCAAACTAGCTGATAAACTAGCTTTTCAAAAAGCTACTATGAGTAGTTTTTCAATAAGCTAGCTTATAAGCTAGTTTATGGTCATCCAAACATTTACCAGAAAAAAAGCTAGATTTTTTTTTTGCCAAACAATGCCTAAATAATTAACTCTATCTCTCTCTCTCTCCGCCCGACGTGAACCCATCCCCCTCACTGGTACGACCTCCAGCTTGACCTCACGCAGCTCCGATGAATCCCGCCATCATCATTCACCATCTCCTATTCCTTCCGGCAATCCTCGTCTGTTGAACCCCGTCCAACGAACCGCTTTCTTCTTCTCCTCCCTCGTCTATTGAAACCCCGTCTGACGAAGCTCTTCGTCTCTTTTTAACCTCAGGCGAACACCATTGCTCCGATGAACTTCTTCCTGCCATTACTCTGGTACCCCCTCACCCTCCATCATCTCCACCACCATCGCAACTCACTTGCCTCAAACCTGCCACCGTCGTGTTTGATGTGTGTGTTTTTGTAACAATTATCCCAAACCTGCCACCGTCATTCCAACCGACCACCATCCTCTTACCTCCACCCTCCACCATTATATATAGGTCTGTCAAACGTGTCGTGTCGTGTCGGGTTGAGAGTATACAACCCTAATCCGACCTATTTAATAAACAGGTCAGAAAATCCCAACCGTAACCCGGCCCGCCTAACCCGTTTAATATTTATAAAACTGAAAATTAAAAATTCACAAAAAAGTACAAATCCAAAATTCAAATGAAAGCATTAGAAATCCAAATTTTATAGTTCAAACTTATATGTTTTAACCAAATCTAAAACATTAAAAATCCAAAGTATTAAAAAAGAAAACTTATAATATATATATATATATATATATATATATATATATATATAAACGGGTTATTCGGGTCATTTTCAAGTTGAAATTTTTGACCCTGACCGTATCCGTTTAATTTTTCGTGTCGTGTCGTGTCAACCCGTTTACTTAAACGGGTTGAAATGTCTTAGTCAAATCCATTTATTTCGTGTCAGGTTAGCGTGTAGTGTCATTTTTGTCAGGTCTAATTATATATATACATATATGCATGTGTGTGTATATATATACACACACACACAAACGCGACCAGTTACCTCCCCCGATCGATGACAACGTACCACCGACGTGACCTCCCCCATGACAAACTCAAACTTTCACCATCTATGTAAAACTCAAACATCCACCACCATCCCTTACCTGCAAACTCCGGTAGCCCAACACCATCTCTCACCTGCAACTATCGTGCCCCAACACCATCTCCATGACAGGAAGCAGTGGGAGGAAGATGGTGGTGGTGGTGTTGTGAAGAAAAAGAAACAAGAGGTAGTGGTGTGCGGAGAGGCTACGCCGGAAAAATGGGGGAGGGGGATGCCCCCGGAAAAAATAGAGGAAGGACGAGAGGGGGATCTGGGGAAGAGGATTAGTCGACATGTATATTCGTACACATATATTTATATAATGTAAAATAAAATATAAAATAGATATTATATTAATAGATATTAACATTTAATATTTTTATTAGGAAAATGACAAAAATGATAGAATAAGACGAAAATACCCTGAGCTAATGGATGTCCGTTAGGGTGAGGGACTAATTCGTAACAAAACGACATATGACGAGTCCTAATATGTAATAAAATGAAGTTTAGGGACCATTTTTTATAGAATCCTAAAAACCACATGGACCAAATCCGTAATTAACTCTAATATTTTTAGTGGTTACCGGTTAGAGACCATTAGTATTTAATTTTGTTCTTTTTGGGTGCGTTTGATTTGCAAATTGGACGGGACGGGACAGGACAAAAACTCATTGTCCCATGTTTGGCGTGACATGGGACAAGACAAAAATTCACTGTCCCACATTTGGCGCGACATAGGACAAGGACAAAGACTGGACAAGGTGGGACAAGATGGGACAAAAAATGGTATTTTCTTGTTCCACCAAAATAGGTGGAACAACATGGGACAAAAGTAAGACATAAACTAAAAATCATTGATCTACTGCCATTTGATGTATAATCCTAATATGGTATTAGTCTGAAGGGTCACCACTACCTATCGCCGCCACTACCACCATTGGCGGCCACCAGTAGCCACCGTCGACCACCTCTACCTATCTCTCCACCATAACAATCTCCTCCACCACCTCCATAATCATCGGTCATCGCCACCACCAATACCATCGTCGACCACCTCCACTAACACCGATCACCACCACCTTTGGCTGCCATCACCATCAACGACCACCGGTAGCCACCACCAACCATCATCGACCACTTCCACCTCTTCCTCCACTACTACAATCTCTTCCTCCACCACATCTACAACCACTGCCTATCGCCACATCCACCGATCACCACCACCCATTGCCGCCGCCACCACCGACGCTCACCGCCAACCACCATCGTTGACCTCTGCCTCTTCCTCCACTACAATAACCTCTATTACCCCTATCCACCGCCACCACCACTACCATCATCGGCCACCTATACCTCCACCACATCAACCATAACAACATCCTGCATCACCACCATCCACTATCTTTCACGTTCTTCACAACTACCGTACTTCACGGGCCACCCATCACATTTACCTTTACCTGTCGCTGCAACTATGCATCTGCCAATTCATTAAGATCTTCCAAATTGCATAATATTGAAACTTCTCCAAAATAACATATGGGGTGACATATATTAACAAAACCCATAAATTAATGCACCCAATAAAGTATGTACACATGTTCCAAAATTTATCTACGCGACGTAAAATGTCGTACGATAAGATACCATAAAACCCAACATAAAGAGCATAAGATGACAATAAGTCTAAAAAATGTTAAAATCTCAAGACCACAACGTAAGATAAAACGACCCTTTTTCAACAACACTAACATGAGGCACGACGCCCAAAAGCTCATAAATTTACACACAATGAAATTAAAACCCACACATTTCGAAGTACACTCACGCGTCCAAAACGTCACAAAACAATATTCCATAAAATTCAACACGACTCGTACAAACTAAATTCCCAAGAAAATTCCGACTAAAAAAACATGGGAACAACTCTTCCTTTAAAACCTTAACATACGTGGAGGAGATCCAATGTCAAGGTCAAAAATTCCACAATTACTTGCCCAATACCCCAAATAATATAAAAACACGGATATTACAAGATCCGTAAATAGTGTTTGACACGAAACGGGGATAAAGAGATTTTAAATAAAATATTTGCAACCACCTGCCACAATCATGCATGTTTAAACTCACGGTTTAAAATCTGATGAGTGCTAAATGTTTTATCAAGACTTTGTAACATAACTCAGTTTATACTTTGAAAACATGAGAAAAAATTTATGCAAACTTATCAAGAAATAAAGTTCGTGCATGAATTTGGTCGACACTCAACATCTTAGGACTACGCTTCTCAATTTCCCGTCATACTATTGTCATCCGGATGCATCAAACATCTTAGAGCAACAATCCCACTAATTTGAGTAACTTACAATTTCTCCTCGAAATAGGATTGGTCTAACAAACTTATAGTTCTAATCCAACCAATAATTCTGACTCAAGATGATCAACTTAATGCATTCATCGCACTTAACTATCACTCCAAAGTGACATTGCTATAAACATCAACCCTTCCTTAGATCACTCGCTTAGAAACTTTCTCACTACCCCAACGGTCATCCTACCAAGGTAGTTCAAGTATACATATGTAGCATGTAGGTTCACCATAACACTGGCCAGATGTCATTATGAACGTACCGTACATAATCATCCTTGCCACCCTCGACAAGTTTCTTGTTTCTAGCGACTCGATCAACCCCAAAATATCTTATCTTAAGGTACCTAATGTGCAATTTCATTTTCAATCACCTAAAAGAACACTAGTTTGAGTCTAGGCATCCAAAAATCAATACCTAATTCTCTCAAACTCAAGCTCTGATACCAACTTGTAACACCCTCAAATTTGGAAATAGCAACTAGTTTAAAATTTTCTAAATACATCAATAAATAGTTCATATATAAACAATCACAATTTAAGGTTTAACCTCAACACACACAATTTATTCTCTACATACAGTCTATAACAAGGACGGGTGCTACTAAAACCCAAAAATAGTCACTATCTCCAAACTGCGGAAGACTTCACCAAATACTTACACTTGTGAAAAACTAAGCACATCTCTTCATAGTACTGCTAGAACCAAACCCCCAACTGGAACCTGATGCACATGCCGACAAATAAAAAGGTTAGGTGACAGGCCCTTTTGTTTACCTTAGGGTGAGACAGATAATACCAAAAAGAAAGTATACAAATTGGTACTATGTCGCCTTACAAGTAATAAAATGGTAAAGATACCAGATATCGTCCCACGGAGATTGGATTAAAAAGTGTGTTAAAAGTATAATGAAAGATGAGATTTCAGATGACGAATTTGAAGCAATATTTTGGAAGGTTGGTTAACACAGATTTAACTAAACAAGAATAAACGAGAAGCAAGGGTGTAAGACTTTTGATGGTATATGGATCCAAATTCCAGTGGGTCAATGCTACATCACCTGTTATAGCATGATGCTATTTGAGTGCTGCAGCATGCTTCTGACTTTAACTAGGTTCATTATCAATTTTAAGACACGTTCCTCTCGGACTCTCACCATCCCATTATTCCAGTAGCTATGAACCATCTCATCTCTGAGCAAGATTCCAGATAAGGGAATGATAGGAATGGAGTTCTCAAAATATACGGCAAAACAAATTCTCTTTGTTAAAAGTTACTCTTTCGACATAACCCCCGTACCTACCAAGTTGATGTATTCCAAATAGCTTATCTCTAAGTCTATTCCATTTTAACCCTTTGAAAAAGTGACAACTTATCAAGAATGAATCACTTTAAATGACACAAGTAACAACTCTCGTTGCAAGTAACTCTTTCGATATTACCTCTCATGTCACTATATTGACGTGCTATTCAATGGCCTATCTCTAGGTCCATGACACTATTACACTATCAAATTAATCATTTTGTCAAAGAGTTTTGTTATCTTGATAAAACTTGAGTTGGAATAATAAAATTTCGTCAAAGTTACAAAAACCCACTTTCTTTTAGATCCACATAACCACCATTTGTCTCACACCCAAGCTAAGAGGATTAGCTACTCATTACAATAAAGAAATAAAAACTACTACTAAGAATTACAACGAATAACATAATGGAAATTGCTCTTGAAAAGTAAATGACTTGAAAGTATATAAATATATATATATATATATATATATATATATATGTAACTAAAAATGTAAAGACGAGAATGTAAATTACAAGGAAATGGAAATGACAAGAAAGTAAACTTGAATATAACTATAATAAACTTTAACTACTAAAATCTAGAACAAAAGAGTAAAGGAAAGGCTAGAGCTGCAAGATGGAAAAATAAAATACAACTAAAAGAAATGTGCAGGTGGGTGCTGTTTGGATGTTGCAACATGCATATTCAAATATGGAGATTATATAAAGATGATGAAGAACACTATGAAGATCATAAGAACATAAGGATGAATTCTGGAAATTAACGAGGACACTGGACTGGAAGAAGACCAGTTCGTGAGCTAGACAGAAAATAAAAGATTACACTAAGCATAACAACATTGAACTCTTAAAGAGATGAAGAACAAGATGAAGAACATAAACACTAACACTTCAAATTAAAGAACTAAAGAAGATGATTAACAATCAGCTCCTAAGCTTGCTGCAGATCTGATACATAACTCAAAAGATGTTAAGATGATAGAAGTAGATGTCTCCTTAAGAGCAACTAAACCCTCCTTTTATAGACAAGAGGAGTGGCAAAGTTCTAATTTAAGGAGAATCTAATTGTACTTGCCTAGTCTAAGCCTACTAGAACAACCAAAGCTTGTCCCCATTTAACCAACATATTACAAACCAGATTAACTAATGTTTAGAGGTTACAATCAGATTAGTTCCATGCCAAAAATCAGATTATGCTCCATCCTCTTTCATTCTTTCATCAAAACCACCAGCTCCATGTTGTTTCCATGCTGCAGCATGCCCTGTTTCCAAATAGATTTTCAAAGGATAACCAAAATTAGCCTACAATCTTCATAGAACAAGCAAATCACACAATTTAAGCTCCAAGACACAATAAATGGAAAATAAGACAGAAAATGACTCAAAGTGGGATTTGAAAATGAAAAATCTATCTAAAAAGGCTAAAAGGAAAGGGCTTAAGTACTCAAAATTGAGTACTTATCACCACCCCAAACTAAAAACTTTGCTTGTCCCCAAGCAATACAAAGAACAAAAGAAAAGACAATAAATGTGAAAGTTTTGCATTGGAATACATTAGGTGTATATCATGAGTTTGAGCATGCCAAGTCTACATCATATAGCCTTTCATAAATCCAAAGTAACCAACCATCTCATCCTATGTGCTTTGTTATGAACCATATGCTAGCCTTATGTTCTTTTTGTTATGGACACACATCCTACATCACACATCTTTCATGGCTTTGAGTGTATGGGTTTCTCTCTTTTGGCTCTTTCTTTCCTTTCCATGCCTTTTCTCACACATGTACCAACATTTGAAAATTTTCAAATTTTTGTGCATTTTCTGTTGGTACATACACCAGCCCCTATGGGACTTTTGTGGTGTTGATTTGCCACTTTTCATGGCTTTTCTTGTGCCATATTAGACACCCCCCACCCCAAATTAAGAATTCTGCAATGTCCTCATTGTAGGAAGGAAAAGTGTTTTGTCTTTGATATTTGGGTGGCTATGGTGCAAGAAAAGGATATATGCTATTGAGTGTGATATGTGTAGAATGTGATCCAAAATGTGTCCCAAGTAACTATTAGGCTAGTTTTAGCATGCATTTCTTCTAATAGTGAGATGTGGACTCATGAAATTATTATGGATATACAACTTAACCAATCATAGCAACACATGATCCAATACAAACAAAACAAACCTATAAAAATTAAAAGACTCATCCCAGACTAAAAACTAAAATAAATAGATATGGAGCAAAAAGGGTGTGATTTAAACCTGTCCTACTCAGGTTGAGTAGGCTGTGTGTGGCCAACAGGGGCTGTAAGTGAGACTGCTAAGAGGCTGGATGCTGCAGTACCAATGCGAGCACTTTCTTCTGCTGCCAACTTGACCTTCAAATCTGCTATCTCTTTCTTCTGTCTTTTCACCATCCTTTTCAGTTTCTTCACTTCTGCATTTTCTTCTTGTTGCTCCCCTTTCTTTCTGTCATCCACCATCGACTGCATCTCTACCTTGAGATCTTCCAGCTTTTCGAGGAACTCATTCCTTTGTTGAAGGACTGTGTCCATCAGATTGCTATTTTGAGCCAAGACTTCTTGCATCATTCCCACCATCTCATTGGCCCCAACACCCTTCTGTTTCCTGTCCCTCAGCCTCTGGACTGCCTTCATATCCATCTGGAACCTTTCTCTTTGTTCCTTGACCACCAAATCATCAATATACCGAGGCACCCCCATCTCAGTTAGCAGTTTGGTTAACATCCCAGGGAAGTAGAACTTTCCCCTGGATTTTGATCTGGTAGAGCACTCTCTTATGCTCCTCATAATGATCCTTCCGAAGTTGATGGTTTTTCCTGTCACAAGACAATAGAGTAAAAGCATCCTTTCCACAGTAATGAAGGTATCATGAGAGGTTGGTGAGATGGTGTGCCTCACAAAATTGATCCACACATTGGAGTCAGTTGTGAGGTTTGAGGCTCTGAAGGTCCTTAACATCAGATTTGTATGGCTTTCCCAATTAGTTTTAGGCTTTCCCAAAACTGCAACCACTTCAGCAAGGTCACTGGCAGTGGCCTTATGCACAAGTGCATAGTACTCTGTTTTCTTTGGTGGGTTGAGTTCTAGGAATTGATTGATTCTTTTGGCAGTGAGGTGGACAGTGGTTCCTCTAACATGGATCTTTGAGGATGAAGTGACAGACATCTCACAATAGAATTCTCGAATAAGGGTGAGATTGTAGGAATCATACACATGGCACAACTTGCTAAGACCTTGGGTGTCAACTACTTGCCTTATGAAATGGAATTCCCTCATACTGTGTTCATCTATTCCTTTATCAGGGAATCCAATTTTTGTTTGAAATTTGGGCCACATTTTTGCTGCGGCCTTGGAGCTGAACCCATTATGAGGTGAGGTTGGTCTAGGTGGGAGAGGAATATCAGATTCCTCACTTCTCTTTTTTCCTCTCACAGACTGCTCATGCTGCAATGATGTTGCAGCATAGCAGTTGGTATCAGTGGGTTTTGTTCCAGATGGTTCCCCTTCAACTATTACTCTCTTGGTCCTTTTACTCTTTCTAGTCCCTTCCCTGATGGTTTTCCTGGCAAAGACCTTTCCCAATCTCTTTCTTTTCTTAGTTGGCTTGACTACCATTGGCTCTTCTTCCTCAGTCCACACAACATCATTCAGAGGGAAATCCATAAATGGGTCCTCATGGTTTTCACCTATATCTCTACCCACATTCATATTTTCAATGATGGTTTCCTCACTTCTTCCTATCCCAATGTCATCAATAGGGTTCTCAACATTCTTTCCAACAGTAAATCCCTCAAATGGGTCAAGACTCTCAACAGTCACTCCTACTTCTTCAACAGTTGGTCTAGGCATTGGGTTAATGGTGACCATTTCGTCAGTAGAGTTCAATGGCCCAAATGAGCAATCGAACTCAAACTTTCTGAAATGACCAACATTTACCTTTGTTGAAGCGATAGGTACTCCAGACTCATCCTCCGAACATGAGGTGATCAGGCCATCGACCATAGATTTTTGAGCAGGGGAAGATACCTGAGAGTCTGCAATGGGAATGAAGTTGGGATGGAGAATAACCGCAAACGGATTACTTTCTGGAATCGCCCCTGTTGTTGGTGCTCTGTCAGAAATTTCTTCTCTTTCGGTCATTGGAGAACCTTCGATGTCAGAAGCATTAGGGCATAGGGTTTGTGGAGTGAAAATGTGGAGGAATGGACGAGTTTGTGGAGGGCTGGAGTTGTCTCCCAAAATCGCCGAAGGTCGAGGGTTGCTCGAGTTCAGGCTTTGTTCGACAGCCCTGGTTCGTGGGCTTCGTCTTCTTCCTTCGCTATTAGGGTTTCGAGCCGTGGTTTTCTTTATTTTTGCCATGATACAGGTTGAATCGCAGAAAAAAGGGGAAGAAGATGGTGGTTCTTGAGAGGATTTCGGTTTGAGAGAGACGAAACAGGGAGTGAGGGAGGGAGTGAGGAAACGGTTATGTTTCAAAAGAGGGTTTTCTGGAAATTGAAAAGACAAAAGGTGACTTGATGGTGTCCTTATCTGATTTAATTTAGGGGATGCAAGCTGTAATTTAGGTGTAACTTGGGTAAAGACCATGGGATTTTTAAGGAAAAGTACAAAAAGGCATCTTTTGGAGGTTTCCTCATCATTGGAGCTATAAATTAGACATAAAGTCTAAAATTAGCTAAAAATATGATTTCACCCATTGTACTTTCCTTAAACAAACCCCAAAATTTTTATCTGATATAATCCCCAAATTTTCAGCTAGACATTCCCTTTTTCTTTTTGGAGACTCAGATCTCTGGTGCTGCAGCATTGGAATAGCATCCTCTTGTTTCCTCCTTTTTCCTATATTAAGGCTGCACACTAACAAACAAATTACACAAAACTAATAAAGAAAATTGCTAAACTAATTAAACAAAGATTATATACACAGATTGTGGAACTTTGAGATAGTTCCTATCTTTGATTGAAGCTTTTTAGCATAGAGTGACCATCTCCACAGAGTTATGCTGTGGAGATGCTACAGCATCATGGTATAGCTTTACTCTCTGGCCATTGACTTTGAACACACTATTGTTCTCCGGATTGACTAAGTCTACAGCCCCATATGGATATACTTTGTGGATGAGAAATGGGCCTGACCATCTAGACTTAAGTTTACCTAGAAACAATTTCAGCCTAGAATTGAACAAAAGACATTTCTGGCCTGCTTTTAACTCTTTGTGCCTAATCCTATTGTCATGCCATTTTTTGGTTTTCTCTTTGTATAACTTGGCATTCTCATAGGACAAGTTCCTATGTTCTTCTAGCTCACAGAGTTGTAACTTTCTCTTGTTTCCAGCCTCATCTAAGTTCATGTTCAATTCCTTTATAGCCCAATATGCTTTATGTTCAAGTTCCAAAGGGAGATGACAGGCCTTTCCAAAGACTAGCTTGTATGGAGACATACCCAAAAGTGTTTTAAAGGCAGTTCTGTATGCCCATAAAGCATCATCTAATTTAAAAGCCCAATCTTTTCTGTTTGGTTTAACAACTTTTTCAAGAATCCCTTTTATTTCCCTATTTGAGAGCTCAGCCAAACCATTGGTTTGTGGGTGATATGCAGTGGCAACCCTGTGTTTCACATGATATTTTTCAAGAACTTTACTCAACAAATTGTTTATAAAGTGGGTACCCTCATCACTAATTAGTGCCCCGGGGGGTACCAAACCTTGTAAAAATCTGTTTTTGTAAAAACTTTACAACAGTTTTAGCATCATTAGAAACACATGCCATTGCCTCTACCCATTTTGAAACATAATCAACAACTACTAAGATATATTGACAATTGTTTGAAGGAGGAAAAGGTCCCATAAAATCTATTCCCCAAACATCAAACAACTCAACTTCCAAGATCCCATTCAAAGGCATTTCATTTTTCTGAGAAATGGAACCACTTCTCTGGCATTCATTACATCTTTGAACAAAATTATGGGAGTCTTTAAAGAGAGTTGGCCAATAAAATCCTGATTGAAGCACTTTAGCTGCTGTTCTTTGGCCTCCGAAATGTCCTCCATAAGCTGACTGATGGCAATGTTGTAGAATTGCTGCAACTTCAGTTTCTGGGATACACCTTCTCAACAATTGATCTGTACCAAGTTTAAACAGAAAAGGATCATCCCACAAGTAAAATTTGCAATCATGGAGAAATTTCTTAAGCATGTGATGAGTATAATCAGAAGGTATGATGCCACAGGCCAAATAATTTGCTATATCAGCAAACCATGGAAGTTGTGCCTGTACCATAAGAATCTTTTCATCAGGGAAAGTCTCAGTAATGCTTCCACCTTCCCTACTTTCAACAAGTTTCTCTAACCTGGACAAATGATCAGCCACTTGGTTCTCAGTCCCCTTCCTATCAACAATCTCTAGGTCAAACTCTTGTAACAACAAAACCTATCTTATCAGCCTAGGTTTAGCATCTTTCTTTGATATCAAATATTTAATGGCAGCATGGTCGGTATGTACAATGACTTTTTCTCCCATCAAATAGGATCTAAAATTTTCAAATGCAAACACCACAGCCAATAATTCTTTCTCAGTTGTTGTGTAATTAATTTGAGCTTCATTTAGGGTTTTGCTTGCATAGTGGATGGAATGAAAAAAATTCTCTTTTCTTTGACCTAACACAGCACCAACAGCCCAGTCACTGGCATCACACATGATTTCAAAAGGTTTGTCCCATTCAGGAGCCACAACCACTGGTGCAGTTACCAGAGCTTTCTTTAAGGTGAGGAATGCATTTCTACATTCATCATTAAAATCAAACTTTTGGTCATGCTGTAATAATAGACATAAAGGTTTTGAAATTTTTGAAAAGTCTTTTATAAACCGTCTATAAAATCCAGCATGGCCAAGAAAGCTCCTGATACCTTTGACAGTTGTTGGTTCAGGTAGTTTTTCAATTACTTCAAGCTTAGCTTTGTCTACCTCAACTCCTCTTTTAGAAATTAAATGACCAAGGACAATCCCTTCTGTTACCATGAAATGACATTTTTCCCAATTAAGGACCAGGTCAGTCTCCTCACACCTTTTAAGACTTTGTTTTAAATTATCCAAACACTGATCAAAAGATGAACCATAAACAGAAAAATCATCCATAAATATTTCAATGGATTTTTCAAGCATATCGGAAAATATGGACATTATGCATCTCTGAAAAGTGGCAGGAGCATTGCAAAGTCCAAAAGGCATCCTTCTGAAGGCAAAGGTGCCATAAGGACAAGTGAAGGTAGTCTTCTCCTGGTCTTCTGGTGCTATGGCTATCTGGTTGTATCCTGAGTATCCATCCAAGAAGCAGTAGTACTCTTTTCCAGCCAACCTGTCTAACATTTGATCAACAAAAGGTAAGGGAAAATGGTCCTTTTGAGTAGCCTTGTTCAGCCTACGGTAGTCCATGCAGATTCTCCATCCGGAGACTATTCTGGTAGGGATGAGTTCATTATTGTAATTGGAAATGACAGTGATCCCTCCCTTCTTAGGTACACACTGGACTGGACTAACCCAAGAACTACTGGCTATTGGGAAAATAATTCCTGCATCTAACCATTTCAAAATTTCCTTTTTCACTACCTCTTTCATGACAGGGTTCAGTCTTCTTTGTGGCTCTATGGACGTGAAGTTCTTGTCTTCTAAGATGATCTTATGTTGACAAATAGAGGGACTAATCCCCTTAAGGTCAGCAATAGTCCATCCTATGGCTTTTGTGTGCAACTTCAACATATCTACTAACTTCTTTTCTTGATGCAATTCTAGGGTGGCAGAAATAATGACTGGCAGTTTGTCTTCTCCTCCTAAAAAGGCATACTTCAAGTGAGATGGGAGTTGTTTCAACTCCAGGTCAGGTGGTGAGATTATTGATGGAGTAAATGACTTTTGTTCATTACTTTCCAGTAGCTCAAATGCTGCAGCATCCAAAGGGACAGACTTTTTCTCCAAGGTCTTATCATCATCATCATCATCATCATCATCATCATCATATTCCTTGTCTTAGTCTCCCAAGGTCAGGTCTTCCTCATCCTCCTCTTCTATCCTACAAGCTTGTTTGACTCCCTCCTCATGACACAAGTCCTCAATGACACCTAGGCTTGAGCAGTCTTCTAGATCACTAGGGTATTTTAAAGAATTGAAGACATTAAATGTGACTTTTTGGTCTTGCAATCTCATGGTCAACTCACCCTTCTGGACATCTATCAAAGTTCTACCCGTAGCTAAGAAAGGTCTTCCCAAAAGTATGGGAATATCCTTGTCAGCCTCAAAGTCTAAAATGATAAAGTCATCCGGAAAAATGAACTTGTCAACCTGAACTAACACATCTTCAATCTTACCCTTGGGATATGCAATGGTCTTATCAGCTAGAATGAGTGTGACTGTGGTAGGTCTGGCCTCTCCTATGCCTAAGCTTTTGAAAATGGACAATGGCATAAGGTTGACACTAGCACCTAAATCACATAGTGCCTTCCCAACCTCTTTCCCACCTATGGAGCAAGGAATAGTGAAACTCCCTGGATCTTTTTGCTTAGGGGGAATCTTGTTGGTCAAGAGAGCACTGCAACCTTCTGTGAGGGCAACAGTCTCATATTCATTCAATTTCTTTTTTTTGCTCAATATGTCTTTTAAAAACTTGGCATAACTGGGCATCTGCTCAATTGCTTCAACAAGAGGTATGTTGATATGCAATGCTTTGAAAACATCCAAAAATTTCTTGAATTGCAATTCCTCCTTCTCATTCCTTAACCTTTGGGGGTAAGGAATGTAAGGGGGAACTGGTTTGATCACTACTTGGTTTGATTGTTTTGAGCAAGATGGCTCCAGTATGCTTTTGGTCTTGGTTTCATTAGGTGAAATCACAACTGTGGTCTTTGGATTAGTCAAAGGTGGACTTGAACTTGTGATCTTAGGATCTTGATTTTCTTCTTGAATTTCTGGTATTGGAATTACAGGAATCTCTGGATCAGGAATGGACTTGGGTGTTTTCTCAAAATCTGTTTTGGTTGTTGGTCCAGATTCCTTTTCTACAGATTCAGGTAATTCTTTACCACTCCTAAGTGTAACAGCTTTCACATGTTCTTTTCCAGGAGCCTTGGGTAATTATGTGTTACTGGGCAAAGTGCCTGAGGCTCTGTTGTTCTGATTAAGTGCAATTTGACTGACTTGTGTTTCCAAACTCCGGAGAGCTGCTTGTGTCTGACTCATGAATCCTCTCATTATTGCTTCAAGAGAGAGATTTGAGTCATCTTGTGGAGGTGCATGATGTTGATTTTGAAAAGGTGGTTGAGTGTGCTGATTGTTTTGAAAACCTTGATTACGATTATTCTGATGATGATTATTTTGATGATTTCCCTTGTACTGGTTTTGAGAACTACTTGCTTGATTTTGAAAATTGGAGTTCCCTTGATTTTGAAAATTGGAGTTCCCTTGATGCTTTGGTGCTGGTGGATTCAAACATGGACTGTTCCAAGAGAAGTTTGGGTGCTGTTTCCAGCTTGCATTGTAATGGTTGGAGTGGGGAGCAAGTCTGTTTTGTACAAAATTTACAGATTCAGAATTATGTGGACAGTTTTCATAAGAATGCTCTCCACCACAACACACACATTGCACAGAAAGAACTGCTGAAGCAGGTGTAGGGACAGTCGTCTGTGTTCCTTGACCCGAAGTTAGATTTTTAAGCATGTTGGTCATGGAAGCAAGCTGAGCTGTCAATGCAATGTATGCATCCACATCATGCATTCCAGCAGTTTTCCTTTGAGTTTGGGCCCTTGGATCAGCCCAATGTCCATTGTTTGTTGAAATCTTTTCAAGAATCTCATACCCGGCATTGTAGGTATTAGAAGTAAAAGCCCCTCCTGAAGTCGCATCGAGCATCTGTTTTGCATTGGGAACTAACCCATTGTAAAATGTCTCGAGTTGAATACAGTAGGGAATGCCATGATGAGGGCATTTTCTCAATAATTCTTTAAATCTTTCCCACGCATCCGGAATAGCTTCATCATCCATTTGTTTAAACATGCAAATCTCATTTCTGGATTTAGCATTCCGGGTAGGTGGAAAATATTTTCGCAAAAATTTTTCAGCCATATCACTCCATGATGGTACTGAACCTGGTGCTAATGAATTGAACCAAACTTTTGCCCGATCTCTTAAAGAAAATGGGAATAAAGTGAGCCTTAAGGCATCAGCAGATACTCCTGGGATTAGAAAAACATCGGTGATTTCCATAAAAGATTTTAAATGCGAATGTGGATCTTCTGATGGCATTCCAGAAAATTGACCATTGGCTTGCAACATATGAAACATGATGGGTTTTGGTTCAAAGTGCAAAGTGTCTAATTGTGGCCTAATAATCCCAGAATTCAATTGCTCGAAATTAGGAATTGCATAGTCCATAATTCTTCCATCTTTTGAGTTTGCAAGATCAATGATATTTTGTGGTTCAACATTACCAACAGACCCGGCCTCATCTTCCTCATCATTATGATTTTGGTGATTTTGAAACTGATGAGGTGGAGGATTTCCAAAAATTGGTGCATTATTTGCAAAAATTGGTGGCGGCCTGATTTGATTCATTAAAGGTGGTCTCATTTGATTTTCCAAAGGTGGCGGTTGATTTTCTAAAAGTGGTGGTCTAAGATGCATGTTTTCAAAGCCCGAGGGAGGTCCTTCCATATTGAGAGGATTTATGTTTTGAAAAATTCTTTGAATTCTCCTTCTTTGACGGAAGGTTCTCTCAATATCTGGATCTAAATCGAAAAATTCCCCGCGTTATTTAAATTCTCCTTCTTTTAAACACTTTTGACTTGCCAATCCCCGGCAACGGCGCCAAAAACTTGACAATCCCTTTAGTGTACCTTAGGGTGAGATAGATAATACCAAAAACAAGTATACAAATTGGTACTATGTCGCCTTACAAGTAATAAAATGGTAAAGATACCAGATATCGTCCCACAGAGATTGGATTAAAAAGTGTGTTAAAAGTATAATGAAAGATGAGATTTCAGATGACGAATTTGAAGCAATATTTTGGAAGGTTGGTTAACACAGATTTAACTAAACAAGAATAAACGAGAAGCAAGGGTGTAAGACTTTTGATGGTATATGGATCCAAATTCCAGTGGGTCAATGCTACATCACCTGTTATAGCATGATGCTATTTGAGTGCTGCAGCATGCTTCTGACTTTAACTAGGTTCATTATCAATTTTAAGACACGTTCCTCTCGGACTCTCACCATCCCATTATTCCAGTAGCTATGAACCATCTCATCTCTGAGCAAGATTCCAGATAAGGGAATGATAGGAATGGAGTTCTCAAAATATACGAAAAAACAAATTCTCTTTGTTAAAAGTTACTCTTTCGACATAACCCCCGTACCTCCCAAGTTGATGTATTCCAAATAGCTTATCTCTAAGTCTATTCCATTTTAACCCTTTGAAAAAGTGACAACTTATCAAGAATGAATCACTTTAAATGACACAAGTAACAACTCTCGTTGCAAGTAACTCTTTCGATATTACCTCTCATGTCACTATATTGACGTGCTATTCAATGGCCTATCTCTAGGTCCATGACACTATTACACTATCAAAATAATCATTTTGTCAAAGAGTTTTGTTATCTTGATAAAACTTGAGTTGGAATAATAAAATTTCGTCAAAGTTACAAAAACCCACTTTCTTTTAGATCCACATAACCACCATTTGTCTCACACCCAAGCTAAGAGGATTAGCTACTCATTACAATAAAGAAATAAAAACTACTACTAAGAATTACAACGAATAACATAATGGAAATTGCTCTTGAAAAGTAAATGACTTGAAAGTATATAAATATATATATATATATATATATATATATATGTGTGTAACTAAAAATGTAAAGACGAGAATGTAAATTACAAGGAAATGGAAATGACAAGAAAGTAAACTTGAATATAACTATAATAAACTTTAACTACTAAAATCTAGAACAAAAGAGTAAAGGAAAGGCTAGAGATGCAAGATGGAAAAATAAAATACAACTAAAAGAAATGTGCAGGTGGGTGCTGTTTGGATGTTGCAGCATGCATATTCAAATATGGAGATTATATAAAGATGATGAAGAACACTATGAAGATCATAAGAACATAAGGATGAATTCTGGAAATTAACGAGGACACTGGACTGGAAGAAGACCAGTTCGTGAGCTAGACAGAAAATAAAAGATTACACTAAGCATAACAACATTGAACTCTTAAAGAGATGAAGAACAAGATGAAGAACATAAACACTAACACTTCAAATTAAAGAACTAAAGAAGATGATTAACAATCAGCTCCTAAGCTTGCTGCAGATCTGATACATAACTCAAAAGATGTTAAGATGATAGAAGTAGATGTCTCCTTAAGAGCAACTAAACCCTCCTTTTATAGACAAGAGGAGTGGCAAAGTTGTAATTTAAGGAAAATATAATTGTACTTACCTAGTCTAAGCCTACTAGAACTACCAAAGCTTATCCCCATTTAACCAACATATTACACACCAGATTAACTAATGTTTAGAGGTTACAATCAGATTAGTTCCATGCCAAAAATCAGATTATGCTCCATCCTCTTTCATTCTTTCATCAACCACCAGCTCCATGCTGTTTCCATGCTGCAGCATGCCCTGTTTCCAAATAGATTTTCAAAGGATAACCAAAATTAGCCTACAATCTTCATAGAACAAGCAAATCACACAATTTAAGCTCCGAGACACAATAAATGGAAAATAAGACAGAAAATGACTCAAAGTGGGATTTGAAAATGAATAATCTATCTAAAAAGGCTAAAAGGAAAGGGCTTAAGTACTCAAAATTGAGTACTTATCATTAGGCTTAACGCCTAGTGAGCTCAAGAGTTTTCAACATAAATAAATTAATCGTTTAAAAAGGAAGGATGCAATTAAAATCATAGTACTTCAAGATGATATGCTTCACTTATGAAAACGACTCGTTTACTAATAATTATGCATTTTTAAACGAAAGAGACACCGAGTTAACTGTTACCCAAACCAAAGTGTTTTAAAGGCTAAAATCCCAATATAAAACGTTCTTTCATAAATTTAGATTTAACCCAAAACTTGCTCAAAATGAGAATAAAGAGCGAACTCCCAATTTTATAAAACACGGGTAAAAATGTTATATCTCGAAATACCCAACACGGGTGGAACATGATACACCACTCAAAAACCATAGATGAAAATCTATATAAATAAATATCGCCGTGAACACAGACATTAGACCCAAAACTCACACGACCATAAAATGGACGAAATCAAATACCGAAACGTGGAAATGGCGTATTTCATTCAAACCTTAATATACGCGGGGAAAACCCAATATTAAGGTCATCATTTACCGTCGAACACACAAACACTAAAGTCGGTAATATACGACATTAACATTTAAAAAATACCACGGATTGACGACGGGGAGACCCGTATACGTTGAGAGTAGAGAAACACACGAGTAGGCTGCCCATATAACGTACTCGCATGTCATCTCAACGTTTCCATCTTGGGTGGCGAGAACACGTGAATTGGGCCACCCATGATGTTATTGGATCTCACCACATATCCCGAACCTAGTTCCCATGCCACCACCGACATCACAATCCTTGGACCGTTATGCCTCTGGCCATACTCCGTCGAGTTCCACCTCAAGGACTTACAGACATGGGTGCCTATCCAATCTAGACGAGTTACAACTCGGAGGCTCGAGCCACCTATTGCCTGCTCGCTAGCGAACCCAAGCGGTCAACGGTCATAACCAACCTTACCCGCTTTTCCAAAACAGACAGACTTACGTGCCTATGGATCCAATACAACACTGTCTAAAAGTACATGACTCCAAATGAAAGATCAAAGCTCCCAAAACATGTAACTCTCAAATGACACGAAATATACGCCATCATACTCAAAACCCCACAACGGTTATTAATCCGGCCAAATGTCCTCAAGACTCAATTTAGTCAAAACCGAGCCAACGACCCAACAATTTACATAAATCCCCAAATGAAAGGCAGTAAAAACATTGAAACACGTTTGACCAACTATTATGCAAACACGACCAAAAGTGTGATTAACTCAAATCTCATCATTGGTTGAGACAAACCATTTTCCAAATGAACTCATACCCTTATATTTTCAAAATGCCTCATAATACAATAATATGCGTTTTCCGAAAAGGTTTATAAGATCAAATACACAAAATGACACTTACAGCAAATGGACTCCAATTATATATGTAAAATCATCAATGAAACATATCAATATGATTTATTTACCAAGATACCCAAAAATCCTAAAATGGGTGTTTCACCATGTTTATAAAACTAAATATCTCAAAACAACCAAAACTTATCAACACTTAACAATTTGAGGTAAAACACAAACACTTTGAAATAAACATTTTGGAATGTACATCGTTTTCACAAATCATCTTGAACTCACCTCGCTAGATTTAGGCGAAATCTAGATTTTACCCAACTTGAGCTTTCATGAAGAAATCCGAATCCATGAGCAAAATTCTTCAAAAAACTAGATCCACAAATTTTCAACCGTAAATAACCATATTCGACCCTCTAGAATCTTTCCCCAAATCATTTTACACGAAAACCTCAACTTATATCGAAACCCTAATTTTCATAAATGAAGAGAAGAGAATATTACCTTTACCAAAGTTTGAATCCATCAACAACCTTCTTCTAGGTCACCACTATGACGTCAAATTCCAAATCATCCAAAAGAATGGAAAAAGGGTTTTGGAGAGATTGATAAAACTTTAAATCCCTAGTTAAAGATGGGTGATGAGGTAAAGAATCCCAACTTGATTCCAAGACTTGGTCAAGAGGTGAAGAATCACTTTAGATCTTCAAAATGGAGGTCTTGGATGCTTCAAAATCGATCTTTAGAGAAAATATTTCGTTTAGAGATAGGGAGAAAACGAGTTGGGAGAGTAACAAATGAAATTGGGCTGAAATTTCATGTTTTAAACGGGTCTGGGGCCGCTCGCGATAGTGCCTCGCTCGCTGGCACTCTCGCTGAGAGTGTACCGCGGGCAATAATGCCTTCCGCGAGAGTGACACGCGATTGTGACACATGTCACTTTCGCCCAGACTCCCCGAAGCCTGAAAATCCGATCTTTCTCGACACTAAGGCCCTCGACACTCTTTGGAACTTTTAATAGTGTTTTCCCAACATGAATCCCACCAAACACAAGGTACAGAAACGCCTGGGTGCCCTTATACTTACCGAAATTTACGCGTGTTACATCCGCTGGGCGTGGTAACCCCCGCACCGACGAGCCTATAGACGAGTCCACCTTTGTTGCAGCTACCGACGAAAGACTAGATCAGATCCAGCTTGAGAACGGGCTTGAGATGCCTTCGGCTGGAGCGGACTCGAGTGTTAGAGGCCCTAATATTGCATCACAGACGCCCCATCCGAATCAGCGACCGACGCTTGTGTTGTCTGCCGCCAGCGGGTAAGTAGATGTGATATATTATTAATTCTAGTACATAATAAACCGATCCTAATGTTTTTATGTTGTATAATTTGCAATTGTGAAGGTTTAAGGACCAGTCAGTGGTCCGATGGGCCACTGCCATCTTTTGGTCCATGTTCGTTGGTCCATTGGCTCATATATATTAAGGATATCCCTGAGGAGCACTATCCACGGATGATGGATCGTTTACGGGTAGGTATTTTACTCTATTTAACTAATTGAGTGGATTTTATTTTTACTTAATCCAAACAATGTGTATGTAGTTGTATTATAGTTGGCTTCCTGAGATGGACGCTGACGTATTATTTGCATTTCGGCGTACCCTGACAAATAGGTACATGGACATGATGAGAGATTCCCGTAATGGGGCCAGGGATAGGGCTTTAGCTATTGATGGTGTTCGGTTCGATGGACATGACTACACGGTTCTTCGCGCACACAATCCAAAGTGGATCCGACATGATTTTTGGGCCGAGATGATTGATCAGGTTTGTTTTGTTTTGAATACTTGTATCTGGTTGTACTAGGATTTATATTGATTTATGTCTTGTTTTTAACAGGTATGGAACACCGATGCATTCAGGCGTGTATTTGCGGCCAATCGGGCTACCGAGTTTGAGGGGATGACATCCAGACACTGTACCAGATCTATTAATACTGCTATGCATCGGGACCACATGGTAATTTATCATCCACTAGACTAAATGTATATAATTGATGAATATATATATATATACATACATGATTTTGTTACCTACTAACAATTTAAGTTGTCTATTGTAGAGAGATGCATGGGGTCGTGAGCCTATTAGCGACGAGGTTTGGGAGGCTACACACTACACCAACAGGAAGCTTGTTCCGGGTGCGACTGGTCCGCCCACAGATCCTCCAATCTACGTTTACCCAAAGGCGGCTCGTATGGCGGTAAGTTCAATTATGTATGTCTATATTTTTGTTTCTTTTATAAGATAGATATAAATTATAGCAAACTTAGTTTGGGCTGCCATTGTTGGGCAGACGATAGTATTGTTTTGATAAAAGCAGGTCATGGATATATATGTTCAAATTACAGTTGAAATGCTGCCGAATTTTCTATAGGTTAGTTGACTTGACAATGTTTAATTTGGTAAACTATAGGATAACTACCATCAGATTAGGGATGAGGAGTACCTGGACTTACCTCCCGGCACTATACCTCCCAATGACGCTGGGTTGTGGGAGTGCAGTGTCGGAGGACGGTGTAAAGGCCGTATTTTTAGATAGGGGACCAGTCAGGATCCCTATTATGCTATAACCGGTGATTCAGGTGCCAGTTCGGGCGGGAGCTCGCGCGACCATCGCGATGAGGAGGTATGCTTGTCAAATGCTGTTTAACATTGTTAATTATATGTTTGTTAAATGTTGTCTAACATTGTTATATATATGTTTGTCAAATGTTGAATTTCAGTTGGATGAGCTGAGACAGAGGCTAGAGAGAGAGGAAACAGAGGGGATCCAGATGCAGGAGCGACTAGAGAGAGAGGAATCAGAGAGGATCCGGATGCAGGAGCAACTTGACCAGTTTGAGGTGTTCATGAAGAAGTTTCAAGATCACCTCTTCCCCCCCCCCTCCCCCAATGCATGATAGTTTGTATTACGTTTTAATTTTTAGATATTATGTTTTAATTTCTAGATATTAAATGAAAAATAAGAAGTTTTTGTATAGTTTTAAATTGGATATTAAATGAAAATTTGGCAGGTTTTGAACAGGTTAAAAACTGACATTTATTAATTTTTAATTATTTTTTAATAAAAAATTAAATTATAGACGGATTATCCGTCGGTAATCCGTCGGTAAATGTATTTTAATTTAAATTTTATTGATTAATAATCCGTAGGAAATCCGTCGCTAATTCCGTCGTAATGTATCCGTCGGTAAATGGAGATCGTCGGTGATTCATCGGAAATAACCCATGTCGTCGGTGATTCGTCGGAAAATGTAGTCGTCGGTAATATCCATCGGTGATCCATCGGTAATATTAACGCCAACCACTGAATTTTCGAGGGTTATTTACCGACAGATCACCGACGGATATGACCTTCACCGGCGGATTAGGTCTCTGTTTTGTAGTGAAGGGTTGCATCATGTAAATGGTTGCATAATAACCCCCCCTCTCTCTCTCTCTATATATATATATAGAGAGAGAGGCCCATTCATTTGCTAACCACGACATTGGTGCTAACCGTGCTAACCATTCTCAACCGTAGAGTGATGAGATCAATGGTCCACAATTAATTGATTTTTAATTAAATTAAAATATTCAAAACGGTTGTAAAAAATACATTGCTTGTATGCACAGGGGTACTTTGGTAAAAATACAATACCTTTAATTTGGGAAACATGCGCCTACTAAATAAAAAACCCAAATAATTAGGGATTTGATCCCCTAAAATCGCTTTATCCAACAAAACACGCACGAAACACCCTCTTGTTGAAATCGACTCCAACAATCCTCTCTATCACGACGAATCAGGAGGAATTAGAGTAAAATCCTTTCAATATTCACGATCATCGTCAAACTCGGGATCAAGAAATCGATTTGGAGAAAACGATCTTAAGAATCGATCAAGAAATCGATTTTGGAGAAAACGATCTGAAGAATCGATCAAGAAAACGATTTTCAGGATTTGAAGAAATCGATTTTCCGGATTTCGATCTGAAGAATCGATTTGGAGAAAACGATTTCAAGAAATCTGTTGTTTTCTATCTGAAGAAATCGATTTCAAGAAATTGTTCTACTCACCTAATGATCTCTTTGATAATGCATATGTGCATACTTGCATACAATGCATATATGCATATGTTTGCTGAAATATTATATGCATATGTGCACACTGATATCTAATATGTATATGTGCACATTGAGTATTGTGAATATGTACATGTTGTATATGTGCATATGAGCTGATCTATTCTGCATTGGTTGAGATACACACTGACATCTAGACATGCATATATGCACACTCGAAATATGGAAATACATTAAATATTAAATATTTTATTTAATATTTAGATAACTACCATATTAATAACTTCTTGAAATATGGAAATACATTAAATATGTAAATACATTAAATATTAAATATTATATTTAATATTTAGATAACTACCATATTAATAACTCATTGAAATATGGAAATACATTAAATATGCGTGAATTATGAAATGCCCATATTACCCTTTGAGAATTAATAGGATTGAACGCATGACATAAACTCGAGGATGATTCTGATTGATTGAAAATTGGTTAGCATGGTTAGCACGGTTAACACTAATGTCGTTGTTAGCAAATGAAGGGGACCATATATATATATATATATATATATATATATATATATATATATATATATATATATATATATATATAGGGTGCGTTTCTTTTGCAAACCAAGCAATTTGTACAAACTATGCAAACCATATATTTCATGCTAACTTTGTTAACCAAAATATTAGCCATTAAGGTTAAAACTGACGGATGAGATCAAATATAATCAGCACTTTAATTATAAATTGGGCCATGTGTAATATTTAAGAAATGAACATCAGTGTTAGGGGTATTTGTGGAAATTGGGCATGTGTAATATTTAATGAGTTCATTTGATGTTAACACATTGGTTAACATTGGGTAACGATGAACAACACATGTTCAAATGTTCAATTTATCTACACATGAACTATTAACAGATATGACCAGATTACATGAAGATCTGATATAAACTATAAACCCACACATGAATTATAAACTTATACAACCACATTAGATGAAGATCTGATAAATTTGTTCAACATATGTTCATAATCAAATTGTTCATAAATGTTCAACACATGTTCATAATCAAATTGTTCATCAATGTTCACCTTCAAGTTCATAATCATGATGATCATATATACACAATAATAATCCTTTTGGTTAGCATTCACGTAACAAATGAACTCACATGAACAATTTATCCACACATGAACACACATAAACTATTAACCCATACGACAAGATTACATGAAGATATGATAAATTTGTTTACATGAACTATAAACCCACGCATAAACACACATGAATTATTAACCCATACGGCCAGATTACATAAAGATCTTATAAATTTGTTTTCATGATTTACATGAACCTAAGTATGAAAATAAGTCATTATAACACATTCAAAAAACTTACCCATACAATCCGTTTTGTTTGGATTCAATATTTCCACCTCTACGTTTATCCTTCCCCGTATTATTGTTTGTATAATCTTCACCAAGATCGAGTTGCGTTTCATCATCTTCATCAATCGTTGTCGAATAAACATCTACGTTGACTCTCTCCTCATCATCGTTATAAACACTGTGATTAATAATGTGATTGTCTATGTTCATGATGTAACAATATTTTCATAAACTAATTTCATACTAAAATCTTACAAAAATTTTATCACTTAAACTTAGGGCTAGAATCAAGGAAGATATGATATTTGTAACTCCTCAATAATTAAATGTTACAAAAAAAAATATGGAATTTCATTCATACCCCTATTTAATAATTAGACATACATTGACACTACATTATAAAATATTTTCTTATTGGTTGAAAAAGGGTTAATAAAGTTAACATGAATTTTGAGGTTAACAAAGTAAATGTCACACAGTTTTAGTAATATGCAATTATTACACTTTTTAAATAAGCAAAATACACCTTTACCCTCAATAATAGAGAGATAAACTTTATCTACCTCATAATTATGGATAAAATAAAAAATAAAAAATTTATTTTTAAAAATAGACATTTACTTTAGGACAAACTAAAACAATAATAATGTAAATAGTTAATAAATTGAGAGGAAAGGAGTATATAACAACACCCATTAATAAAGGGTGTTGCTATCTCTACCCCCTCCTAACTCACTCACATATTCTCTATATGTCTAACCCACCTCGACGTGTACCCATACCTATAATTGAATTTTGTCGTTGAAATTAAATAACAAAAGTTGGTAGCTAAAGTTTTTTTTCTTGTTTTTTGTTTCTTTTCTCATTAAAGGATAATATTGGTGAGTTTACACTTAGAAATAGGGGAGTTTTCATGTACAAGTCAAATTTACGGCCCTTGAAAAATCTCTCTTTAATTTGTAAGCTACCATAGGCAAACCGGTGTCGTGTGTGTGCAAAATAACTAGAAGTGTACCTCTGTTCAATTTTATTATTTTAAATTTAATATGATTTTGAGGAAGCGAGAAAGTACTTTCTTGGTTATTAGTTTTATGAAATAGTGTGTCATATTAAAAGGTTTCAATGTTTATCTTGTATTTAAATATGTTTTTTTTGGAAGGCATAGCGGCATCGAACCAACGAACGACTACCACGAACACACGCACACACGCACGCACACCTCCCCGGCGGTATCGGGCATCCACGGGCAGCCCACTAATACGCCGCTGCCCCGGCCCAGCTTACGCTGAACCTAGAGCCCAACCACAGTCTTAAGACTGGGCTGGGGGGCAGCCCAGTCAACGACTGGACCGGCCCAAGGACTGGGTACTTCTCATGCCCTCAGAATGACTTCCCTTATATTTAAATATGTTTATCAGTTAGTTTTTTACATTACTTAAACTCAAACGTATTAATAAGTTGTATATATGTAATATTAGGTTATAAATGTTGTATAGTATAGTATAAAATGGGTACCGGGTCTAGGGCCGGGATCCACGAGATGTTGAAAACCGGGGTCGGGGCCGGGTAGTAAGGTTTTCCCCTGAACCTGACCCTATATATATATATATCAATTAAAATTATATTTTTTAATATGCGTTATATAATATATTATATTTTTCAACTAATTTTGAACAATTTTTTGTTGAACCAGGGATTTACCGGGGATACAACAAAAACCGGGGATCGGATAGTGAAACCAGGGCAGGGGTCGGGGATTGCCTTCCCCGCCTCATCCCTCCCCGTTGCCATGCCTACATCCAACGGTCGATAGCAATTCTCATGCTTCTCACATTAACTCAACTTCTCACCGTAACCCAACCATACACACGCACACACAAATATATAATCTAGGGGCATGTTCGGTTGGGTACCTAAAGTTGATTAGGGACTCGAGAACCACTTATAGTGCGACAACTGCATACCGTCCAGATGAAGGTCTTCCGGCGTGTTCTTTAGTTTTCCGTTTTTTGAGGTTTTCCTTTGAACCTGACCTTATATATATATATATGTGTGTGTGTGTGTGTGTGTGTGTGTGTGTGTGTGTGTGTGTGACAAATCAAATACAAACCGCCTACACATTACACACCGCACAAACCAATCTCGGGACTTGATTTTGTGTATTTTGAAAATTTTAGGCAGTTACCAAATCAGTTGCAGATAAGGTTTTGAATGAATTTCATAACTGATATGATCCACATCATTGACATTGATTTGATAATCGGCACGGACGGTTGAGAACGGTTTGTCCAGTATGTAACATTTAGAAGGTTTGTATTTGATTTGACATATGTATGTATGTATGTATGTATGTATGTATGTATGTATGTATGTATGTATGTATGTATGTATGTATGTATAGGGTCTAGTTATTTTGTTAACCTAAATTTTGTTATTAACTTTATGAACCAATCCAAACCATTGATGTTGAAAATTGATGGTTGAGATTTGATCTAAATTGTTAATCATTTAATGAGTTTTAATTTAATAACTGGTGTGTTGAACAAAGGTGATCAAGGGTAATTTGAGGAAAATATTTCCCAGTCTCTTGTAACATAATCATCACCTCATTAAATGATAAATAATTTAATGACAAACACAATTTAAATTTAAATTGGTAGTTCACATATAAATTTGTAGTTCACACATGTTCATGACAAACACAATTTAAATTCGTTGTTCACATATACATGCTCATGTTTGTTCACATTAAATAGGTTGATAATACATGATCATACTAGACACCCATGTTCATGAACAGTGGTGAATATGGTGAATTCTTAAACATTATTTTGGAATATTTTTCATGAACATTTGGGAAGGCTTAATCATGTATGTTCATAATCATAAGTCTGTTCATTGCATAATCACCCTTGTTCATATACATTATCACATTCTCATAACAAATAATTTAATGATAAACACAATTTAAATTTAAATTGATAGTTCACATATAAATTTGTAGTTCACACATGTTCATGAAATATGTCGGCTCTTCCACTGACATCGTCCAATCTCGTGGAATTCATATAATCGTTCAACAATGTGGTATGAATGTTGTTTTCCTCACCTTGGGAATCCTTGATCGTGACATACAATTAAAAACGTCAAAAAATCATCTAGATTACACTTTGAATCATAACATCAAGCTAGAATAATGGATGGGAATTTTTGTAACTCCTCATTAATGACGCTATAAAAAATTCAACTAAATGAAATACCAAATCTACCTATAAGCATTTATTTAATGAGTTCAATCAACTAAAGATGAGGATGTTTTCTTATTGGTCAAATGTGGTTAGCAAAGTTAATAACATTTAATTGGTTTCTCTCTCTCTCTCTCTCTCTCTATATATATATATATATATATATATATATATATATATATAGACGAAAGATCGTGTGAGAATAAGAGTTAAGATGAGAAGTGTAAGAAGGGATTTGGACCCTTGATCACTTTTAATCTCAAAACAACCCATGAATTGTGCTTTTAGAAGGGAATTGATCCGTTTATTTCATTAGTGTTGATCTTCAATTAGGATTGATCCAAGGGTGAAAATACCTTCTTACTCTTCTCACCATAACTTTCATTCTCATCGGAACTCAACCTTATATTATATATATATATATATATATATATAGGGGGACCTTCATGGGAGAACTGAGTTATTTGTGATAACTGTGAGATCCAATCTCAACCACAAATCAGATGATAAATTAGGAAATTATTAATTTTGGTAATTTGGTAATTTTTGATTTAAAATTTTAATTAAAGGGTATTTTAGGTATTTAAAAAATCTTCTCTCCTCTCTCTCCTCTCCAGTCCGGTGAGCGTTATTCCGGTGAAATACACTAGGGTACACATTGTGATACCCACTGTGATAAAAATATACTATGATATCCACATGATACAATATGCAATACATAAAGACCAGGCCAGTTGTGATACAAAATACAATGTGATACCCAAAATAAATACAAAACCTAATGTGATACCCACTATGATACCACTGTGATACCTATTATGATACCTCTGTGATACCCAAAAGAAATTTGTTTTTGACAGATGAAGGAACTTGAATCGAAGAAATTGTATAATACAGACACCACCGTTGATTACCATTGTGATACACTGTGATTATCATTGTATTACAGTGTGATTACCATTGTGTTACATTGTGATTACCACTGTGATACACTCAAAATAATAAGGATTTTGAATGTTGAGACTAGACCCATCTATGTCGAAACAACAAATCCCATTCTCTTCTCGTCGATGAAACTCCATATCCCACTTTATTCTCATCGGCACGTTACTGGATGACGTGTAGGTCTCCGTCGGGATAGAACTCCGTCAATAGACACGACCACTTTGCGAGGTATACGTAGCCGATGTCTCCGGCACTTAGACGGTGGAGGAAGCAGATGCCGACGAGGGAACCATGAACGGCGTAGTCGAGGTATATGTAGCCGATGTTACCGCCTGATTAAGATATGGAACCATGAACGGCGTCCCAGCATGGATCTCCGAAAGTAGAATGGGGTTTGGTAGCGACAGAGGAGCGGAGGAGGTAGCGGCGAGCGGAGGAGGTAGCGGTGATGGTCAAGGTGGTTACAGATCTGGAGCCTACGATTGAGGGAGAAGGAAAGAGATACGCTTTTTTTAGGGATGATTGAGATATGGAAAGATATAGAGAGATTTATGGGTTGTCAAACATATAAATTACCAAGTTACCCTTTCATATTTAATTAATAATAAAATTTATTTTTTTAAATGAGTGGTTCACATTGGATCTCACGGTTACCACAAAATAGTCAGTTCTCATTTGATTACGCCCCTATATATATATATATATATATATATATATATATATATATGAGGTTTAAATACAAACCATTTTTACAAACCACCAAATGCTTATATTAGGAAACAATCGAGATATTTATGAAAGCATATATCTATTAGAGTAGATGAATGGTTAAGAGTGGTTTGTATTGTTTGTAAGAATTACATGGTTTGTATTAAAAACCTTCTTTTTACTCTAATATATATATATATATATATATATATATATATATATATATATATATATAGAGAGAGAGAGAGAGAGAGAGAGAGGGTGTTCAAATGCAACCCTTTACATGGTGCAACCCCATGCAACCCATCTATCCACCACTTATCATGAGAGAGAGAGAGAGAGAGACGAAAGTTCCATTGCGAACCAATAAACCATCGAGAGCATGACACATGTCTATATTTATCATGAACAACATACGTGAATTTTTTATAACATTAACGATGAATTCCCGAACTTACCCTTATATATACTTTTTTGTAATTTAATTTGTTTAATTAAAAAATTAATTATATTTAAGATTATTTTTTTAAAGAGTAAACTATACTCTTGGTCAATGTGGTTTGGTGTTTATAACACATTTGGTCCCTATAATTTAAAAATTACACTTTAACCACTGAAATATGCATTTCGGTCCGCATTTCGGTCCCTCGTCGTTAACTCCGTTAAAAAACTCAGTTAAGTGAGGGGTACTTTAGGGGGCGTTTGGTTCGCAGAATTTGATGGAATCTGGTGGAATTGGAATGTTGAATTCCATTGACCAGATTCCATTCCTTTGTTTGGTTCAAGCATTTCAATGTAATATAATCTTCCAATTCCATTAAATTCTATACATGGTTGAATTTAACATTCCATCCTAAAAGCCAAGCATTTCATTGGAATGGAATTTGACATTTCTTTAGTTCCAAAAATACCTTTCACACCAAATAAACCCTACATACCTTTATCAGAGCCGATAAAATTTTATACATAGAAGTCTCTCTCTCGTCTTCTCCATAAACGACCAAACATCAACATAAACATCGTCTTCTGCATAATCGAACAAGAATTAACAAGTATCTCTCTCTCTCAATTTCTCCATTTCGATTTATGTATTTCGAAATCGATTAATGTGTTAACTGATTTCTTCTGCACATCGTCTTCTGGTTAATGTGTTAACTGACCAAACATCAACATAAACATCGTCTTCTGTACATCGTCTTCTGGTTAATGTGTTAACTGATTTTTGAAAATCGATTTTGAGAAATAGATTTGGTTAGTCGATTTACTTCAGAAAATCGATTCCTGTTTCTGAAAATCGATGTGTTTCTGAAAATTGATTTCTCAAAATCGATTTGGTATATTGGTCAATGTGTTAACTGATTTCTGAAAATTAATTTTGAGAAATCGATTTGGTTAGTCGATTTACTTCCGAAAATCGATTCCTGTTTCTGAAAATCGATGTGTTTCTCAAAATCGATTTGGTATACTGGTCAATATGTTAACTGATTTATGAAAATCGATTAGTCGATTTACTTCAGAAAATCGATTCCTGTTTCTGAAAATCGATTCCTGAAAATCGATTTGGTAGTCTTCAGAAAATCGATTCCTATTGGTAGTTGTAACACCCTAAAAATTAGAGTAGAGTAAAGTTCGAAAATTTGGCAAAATGACGTTGTATTTGGAATAAACCACCCAAAAGGGTAAATGTATAAGCATTTACAAAAACTTGCGTATGGATATGGAATTCAACAACAAACTAATGTAAACATTTACTATCTAGATTACATCGGTTGTCAACCCAAATCACCTAAAATAGGGGAGTTAATTAAAATGCCCATTGTCAAATACTAATCATCTAAAAAATACCTTGAGCCATTCTCGTCACTCAAACCCTTGGCAACCCACCGCTAAGGGAACCTGTTATACACATCATTTGAGAAAAAGTGTTAGGCTTAAAGCCTACTGAGAACATACAGTTTATATATATAAAGATATATTGACAAATGTAACGAAAGGAATTCTTTTCAAGAAAATTTATTTTACAATTGAAGTATTTGCCACAAAAGGGCCTTTCGATTCAAAACTCATCTTGCGATGGCGGGGGATACACGATTTACCAAGGATTGTAGCGGAACACCAAGTAGGTTACGATCCGAGTTGTGAGCTAAATACTTGGAATCCATGGCCATGAACAACGCCGGTCCGTACTAAGATGTGGGGGAGGGCACCCGAGGAAACCAAGTCATACTCGTTCACTAGGACTACATTATGATCCATGGTTAGTAACTGGTCCCACATAACCGTACCAAAGGGCCTCCGAGGATCAAATGCATCCATAGCTACAATGGGTAAAAACATCCCAAAAATACAAGCCTACTCAATAACTAGGGATCCACTAGTAATAGTCTAGACTTGTCACAATAAACCAAAGCTAAACATATAGCTTCCAATAACATTTATTTCTAAAATGCATTTCCAAGTTTAACTGCTGATAAGAATGAAAATCATAAAATGAGATCTTATGCATACTTTCAAGTACTTCACCAAAAATGTGCAAGTAGTACAATGATTTACTACATATAATATGGAACCCTTCCTTTTAGCAAAATGTAGCAAAACCCTAAAATCTCCCAAAACTGAAGTTAGGTCAAAATGCAATAAATATGAATCCAAAACCAAGGAGATATATAGGAGTTTAAAATATATGTTTTGACATGTATAAGGTTTAGTAAAATGGTATTAGGAACTCACCAAGTGGGTTTTTGAAGAAAACCCAAACCCTAGATTTTGAACCTTTGGAGAAGATGACAATAGAGGTGATGATTTAAAGCCCAAAACTTGAATCTTTGGTTGCTACACCCAACTTCTATCAATAACTATGGAGGATTTGGTTGGTAAAACCTAAATTTTCGAATGATAGATTTATGAGGGTTGAGAGAGAGAGAGTAAAGATGGTGGATGAGAAGTAAATGAGGATAAAGGGGAAATAAACCCGTATTTGGGTGTACAGGAGAACCCCGCGGGTTATGCCGCGGCCTTAAGTCCCGGCATAAGCAGCCCGTGTCTCTGAAATAGTAGGCAACCAGTGGGTTACGTGGCTTGTGTCGCGACCTGCAAGTCGCGTAGCAAGTCGCGGGAGCCACTGTCCCATTTTTCCAAAAACCAGATCAATAACACACGAACATGGCTAAACACGCGATCCACACAAGAGGGGTAGACGCAAGATAACTAAGATTTAATATAACACAGGCTAGAAGTCTTAACACAAGAATTAACACAACGAAAATCTGGGGTGTTACAGTAGTGGATTTATCCATTTTGATTTTGGAAAATTGATTTCTCAAAATTGATAGTATTTATAGTTTGATTGTTCATGTGTTTCTGAAAATCAATTTGGTAGTCCATTTACTACCGAAAATCGATTCCTGTTGGTAGTTTATCGTTGGTCCTGAACTTGACAAAATGGATCTTACTTCATTCGAAAGGTTTATGGCACTGAGGAAAATAACACGTGATCCTGAAGTCGTGTTAAGTTTTTGGAACTATGAAGGAGAAGCTCGAGAAGAGTTTGTGAGGTTTATGTTGCCAGAATGATTGTTTGGTTATCAATGATTTTTGGACATGTATTGGTGGATATGCTTTTATATTTTGGTGGCATGTAAGTATTTTGGACATGTATTTTGTGCCATGTAAGTATTTTGGAACATGTAGTTAGTAGCATGTAAGTATTTTGGGACATGTATTTGGTGGCATGTAAGTATTTTGGAACGATGTTAATACCGATCTAGTAACGTCATTTGGTTTATTGTTATGTTTGGGTTGTGTATATCAATTTTTTTACACATTAAAGTACTTAATAATTATTTTATTAAAGTATTTTTAGTTAAAAATAAAGTATTTAATGACTATTTTACTAAAGCAATTTTTGTTTAAAAAAATTAAAATAACAAAAAGGGTATTTTTGTCATTTACCAAAATTTCATTCCAATTCTGAAGCTACAATCTGTGAACCAAACAGACAGATTCTAATTCCTTTAACAGATTCCATTCCAATTCTGCCAACCAAACAGGTGGTCAAACCTGACAACATTTCATTCCAATTCCTTCAAAGTCAAATTCCTTTGACAGATTCCATTCTATCCAAAAACATTCTGCGAACCAAACGCCACCTTAGTCTTTTTACATTTTTTTGTCTTTTTTTGTTAAAACAAAACAAAATAATTTATATTTTATATACATAATACATACATATATAAATATATACACTCCGACACCTCCTCCGGCGACCCCCATGTACATCTCCGATACCCTCCTTCTCCTTCCCGTCCCAACCTGAAACACACACACGCACACACACACACACACACAGCACACACACACAGCACACACACAACACACAGTGAATCGTCCCTCCTCCCCCATTGTCCCTCGTCGTTCCCTCACCTTCCATATATATATATATATGCATATATACATACCCATACGACATATATATGTATGCATATATACACGGACACAGGGACGGTCTGAAACTCCAACAGTTTTTGGCCTCTGTGTGTGTATGTGTGAATCTACAGAGAGATCGATGATGGAGGTTGGTGATGTTTTGTGGCCTCTGTGTCATTGTGTGTGTGTGTGTGTGTATGTGAATCTACAGAGATATCGATGATGGAGGGTGGGTTATATGTGTATTTTTTATCAACACACAGTTGTGAATGGAAGGGGTGGGTTACGGGAGGTGGTGTGGTTCAGTCGGAGATGGCAAACCAGTCACCGGAGATGGCAAACCAGTCACCGGAGATGGCAACGAGTCGCTGGAGAAGGTTTCTGGTCCAGTTCACGATTAGGACACATGGGGGAGGTTTCTAGTTCAGTTCACGACATCGATGGGGACACATGGGGGTTATGGTTCTGGGCATCGATGAAGAAAGGGGGAAGGGTAGGAGGTTGCAGCCGGCTTCCTGATCGTTGGAGATGGTGTCGATGTTCTGATCGTCGAAGATAGTGTCGGCGTCCTGATATCGCATATATATAAAAAGAGATTAGAGTAAATTACAATTTGGTCCCTCTAGTGGTGGCGGTGGTGGTGGTGAGATCGTCGGAGTAAAAGGTGGGGATGAGAATGGGGGTTTTGATGAGAATGGTTCTTGGTTTTATTTTTTAAAGCAAAAATATGATAAAAATAAGAAAAGACTAAAATACCCTCATTTAACGGATTCTTTTAACGACCGTTAGAGTCAGGGACAAAATCTAGTCATTTTCGCATATCTGAATGGTGAATTTGTAAATTTTAAACTGTAGGGACCAAAAGTGTTATAAACAAGAAACTACAGGGACCAAATTTATAATTTACTTTTTTATAAATAAAGATAAATATGTGGTTTTCTAAAACTTGATGCGTTCATATAGAAAGAGTAATATCACTTTTCAAAAATTATTAAAGCTTTCATATTTATTGTTTGTAAAAGAGGTTTGGAATGTTATAAAAATTGATTTTTTAATGCATTATTGATTTATACATAAAGTTTTAATACTTATATTATTGATGAATTAAAAAAAATCTAAATATTTTATAATATAGTATAAATTTGTTACAATATTCAATTTAAATTAAAATCATACATTAAATTCAGAAAGGAATATTTGTTAGATGATTTGATTATCACCGTGAAAAAAATTGGTTCTTTCACAATTTCTGAAAATATGATTACTTCTTCTTGGTTTACTAGGTCAACACACGCAACGACTACCAATAGTTAGGTCTCGTTTGTTTTTTAAGAGGTCAAAAGTCTGAAGTCTTATTTTCGTTATGATTAATAAGAGGTAGTGTGTAAAAATGTCTGAACGATTCAGACTTAAGAGTCATTAAGAATTTTGTTAAAAAAACAAACAACCCCTTGGTGAGAATCCAATTTAATAAAAAAAAAAAAGCGTAAAATTAAAATATTGTTGTAGGATAAGTGTGCCATCGTCTAAAGGATGACGATAGAGATAGAGATAGAGATAAATATATCAGAGTTAGATTAGAACTGAAATATCTCCTAACTATCTACTTGTAACTCTTCCCTGTTTAAAGGGCTTATGATTAATGAGAAATATAGATTTCTTCTCTCTGTCTTATTATTATTATCTTCTTATTGTTGTTTCATTTGTTTTTCCCTTTAACACGTTATCAGCACGTAAAGCTCAAAGTTGTTTTTCATCGTCTCTAAACGATTGGTGCACGTTGTCGTTGAACGGTTTGCCGCAAAATTGCATCGCTACTGCGTTATCTTTTGCTCATTGCCACGCATGTCAAAAAAAAATCTAGTAAGTTTTCTATCAATTTCTTCATAAGTGAATATTATGAATCATGTTTATATTTTTTTTTCTTAAGTTTTCTGTAGAATACTTCCGTTATTTTCGCGATTGATATTAATTGAATTCAAAAAAAAAAAATCGAATTCATGATTATTTATTTATTTTTATTGAAATAGTTAAATAAATGAAAATTATATTGACGTAAAAAAAACCTATATTAAAAGATAATTATTGGAATTTATATGTGATTTTAATATGATTATGATCTAATTATCTGAATTATTAGGATAATTGAATGATTTTGTTTTTATTTTTTTTAATTATCAAAAGGAATTAAATAAATAATTTTTAATAATCCACAAGGGATAAGTATTATTGTTTTATTTAACTAAAACAAAACTTAATTTGTTTTTTTTTCCCATTAATTTACGTTTTTGTTTAATAAATATTTATTATATTAACTTTTATTTAAGTTTAATATACTTTATCTATGCGAGCCAATCTTGACTTATTTTCTGACATGTTTACTTAATTTTATTTAATTCGACCTATTAAATATATATTCTTTTAGACTATTCCAAATAATGAATTAGACTATTAATTATTTTAATATTTGTTTCATCTTATTTATTTTAATTTTGTTAGTATAACTTTTATTGTTTTAAAATATTATTATGATTTATTAATGTTTATCAAATTATATTAAAATATTCATATATTTAAATGATTATCCATTTAGTTACAATATTATATATTTATTTACTATTTGTTTGTGTTAATATTCAAATGTTTATCCTAATTAATAATTGTTAGTATAATTCAGATGTTTATCTTAGTTATGACTTATAAATTATCTTTGAAATTTACAATTTCAACCCCCATAACTTCTGTTATTTTGCCAAAATGTTCAAAAATAACATGAAAATGTTAAATTCAAACATTTATCTTGATTGTGAGTTCCTACTCATAATTTTAAACTATATAATTATTTTTTGGAAGTTACACATCCAAGCTCATATATTTTGATCTTTACCAAAAACTCCAAAAATGCTATTAAGGTATTAAAATTGTTTCATATGCCAAATTATAGTCACTTTGGCCTCTTGCCAAAAGATCCCAAAATACCAATATGGTATGAATTTTTTTGACCTCATGTCAAAATTTACCAAATAACAAATGTTATCTATGTATTTCATTGATGAATTAATCGCAATACATCGAAAGGATTTTGTCAAACGGGTGTAAATAGCCCTAAGGTTTGTAGGGATTTAAGAAATCCATGTGATTCCCCTACTACCTGGAAATCCAATAGATTGAGTGATTTTTTTTGCAAATTGAAATATTGATGAAGTATTATCAATAAAATTAAAGCATACAAAAATCTAATACTGTTATGATAATGAAATTTCATAACCAAAATCCATTTCCTTATCAAAAAGAAAATCATATATTATTATTTATATATGTAAATGGTTGAAACAACTCATCCCAAAATCAACGTCATAAACTCAAAAGAATATGAGTATCATAAATGAGTACATAAATCTCCTTTTGAAAAGGTACAAGAAAATACCTAAAGTCCATCAACTCCCCATTGACTCTAAAATCAACCTCTTGAAAAGGTACAAACAAATACCCTCATGTTTTGAGACGACATATAAATCCTAAGTTTCATAGGATACCTTTACTAGAAACCCCCAAAGAAATGTGGGATGTTCCGAAAGGGATAATCAGGAGTACTGATGAATATGTACTTCCCGAACTAATCGTACAGTGGAATGAAACCCACTTACTTGATTACAAAAAGGTAACTGATTTCAACAAAGAAATGTTATATCCAAAACGCGTCTCAATCTCTGTGGCAAGGAGCTCACAGAAGATGACATGATTCCTAATATCATTTCCACATTTCATATATAAGTAAATATTAATGAACCAATATAAGTTGGAATATAACATTTAGACAAACTCATCAACCTACTGCAAGTGGTTGAGAGACACAACAAGGTTCTTTCGAATAACACCACATATGTCGGGATAAAGAAAATTCCTGATATCAATAATGAAAGTGTTAGAAGTGGAAACAACTCCAAATAATTGTGAGTTAAAAACCATTTCACACATATGACATTTCTGCACCATGTGGACGAGACCCTAGAAAGGGTCAGGGTATTGGTAAGAGTCAGGAAGTTTTTTTTCAACACCTGGAGTATGATACAACTACTACCCAGGTGATAATGGACAATCAAATAAGATATGCACTAAAAGTGCTTCTATAAAAAAAAGGGAACACGATGAAAATGAAATATAACATATTTGTTTTAATATTTAATATTGATTATGCATATGTTTCTTTGAAATTAATTTTAAAAAATTAATTTCTTTGCTAAAGTAAAATCGAATATGTAACCATTATAGATGTAAAGAAATACATCAAAACAAATACAAAAAAAAAATTCAATATTCTTCGTTCCGTGTAGAAATGTATCGAGGAGAATTGATTTTTTTTTGACTTATCACACCCTTGAAAAAAAGATAGACTAATACTTGTTTTATAATACATCCAACCAAATTACTTAGACGATGGACTGTCACTCTCTTGTTGGTACAAAATTAATAGGAACCTTGTAAAGATATTCGTATCAAATGGAAATGGAAATGAACATATATTCATAAGTTCTAATGAATATATGAAAGTAAACATATATCATGGAAACTAATGTGTCAAACTAGTAGATTATTGGGTCATCGGAACATATTTTGTCACCAATAAAGAACTTTTGGGGGCAATAACACATATATGTTTTGGCATGACCATGCGGGACACCGTGGTTATGACATAGTGATCCGTGTATTACAAAATACACATAGACACATTCTCTTTCGAGTGAAAGGCAGAATGAGGAAAATTGCAACTGTTGACTTCTGTAGCATAAGAAACAACATTGTTATATGCCCTCTCGAATACCTAAAACTTTTGTATATAACCTACTCCTTAGCCAAGACATGATTGAGACCATCCTAAAGCTAAGGACATAATACAAAAATATTACATTGTTACAACGAATACAAGGTGATATTTATGGACATAAACATCCAGAATGCGGGCCATTAAAGTACTTTATGGTTCTGGTTTCGATACGATGAACACATGTCGTATTATTGTCCACATGAAATACTGCACTCCTAGCACTAACTATACGTTTAAGGTCTCACCACCCTGATTATTTCATCAAGTCTACATGACTTTGAATGCTGGATAATTTACATCATAAGGATTTGATGTTAATTGCATATGTATTAGGATCAATGTAAAGTTTCCTATACCCCATGTGTATATATAAAATGGTCTCATAGAAGTTGTTATCAAAAGAATATGATGACATCTAGGGTATTAGTAATGCGCACCAATTTACCCACATCTACCTGGGGTTATGCAATTATTATATGCAGTTTTTTTTTCGTTTTTAGACCCACTACTTGCTCATGCGTACCAGTTGGTAACTGGATATAAGACTGATACTTTACATCTACGCATGTTTGATTATATGTGCCAATTGCGCCCCTACGGCGCATCAAAATGGGTCCTTAAAGACGATTTGGTATATGTTGGATATGAATCCCCAACAATTATCCGCTAATTATAATATTTGACTTGTGATCTCTTTACCACTAGATTTACGGGTTGTCACTTTCATGAGACAGTCTTCCCGTCGTTAGGGGGAGATAGGAAAAAGGATTTTCCATGGGAACGACAGGAAGTGTCATTGAATATTCCCACTCTGTCTCATTTCGATCCCCAAAACTTCACAATGTAATGTTGAAGTCAAACGAATCAGACTCGATACCTGATACGTTTAATATTCCAAAAGTGACAAGATCACATATACGAGCTGCAAATATACTTGCAAGGTTAAAAAGTCCCCAACAGGGGCACAACGCCATTGGAAAGTGCGTTGCAATCACACATAGTGGAGGTGTGGTTGAGGTCGTAGCTCCCAAACGGAAATGGGGGAAGCTACTTGGTTCGGTAGATACTCATCTAAAGGAAGAGAAGAGTAAGACACAACTATTTGTCATCAATACATAAACATCTCATGAGATTGTCTCTGATTAAACTATGTCTATGAATCATCACTGGAGGACGCTCCGAAGTTAATATTGATTCTAGAGATGAATATTAATCTCAAATGAACTATGAGAGCACATATGAGTCGATGGACAGATCATATATAATTATTGATGATATATTTCGCATATATTATTGTTTATGAGGTGATAGAGCACATTGACATCGAACCATGCTCAGTTGGAAAATATCAACAAAGAGCAAACTGGCCTAAATAAGCAATCCAGGAGAATCATATTATTTGACAAATGAACAGGTATTTGGTTTGGTAGTGCTAACCCACCAAGTGTAAAGCCTGTAAGACATAGATAAATCATTTGTCCTAAAGCGTAATGAGAATAATTAAGTCATAATGTATGAGACTCTCCTTTGGCGCAAGGTTTCTCACAACGCCCTGGATTGACCACGAGGAGACTTACTCTCTCATGATGGATGTTATGACATCCGTATAATTTACTAGCCTAGTAGTTTCCGAAGGACTGGAAATGCAGCTCATGAATGTGGTTACCACATATCTCTACGGGAATCTAGATTTAGAGATATATAAAAGTGCTTGATGATATTACATTACCAAAATCAAGCAACTCTAAACCACGAAATGCGTTTGCAATAAATTGAAACGCCCACTTTATAGATTAAAACAATATAAGTGAATGTGGTATACCCGCCTAATGGAATATTGATTGGGAAATGATATATAAGAACGATGAAATGTTCTCTTGCTTATTTATTATGGAAAACAAGTTCCAGATTTTCAAAGTAGCTCTATATGTCAATGTTATGAACATAATAGGCACTCTTGATGAAATGAGAGGAACCACAAGCTACTTGAAATCTGATTTTGAGAGGAAAGATCTTGGGAAAACTTGGTTTTGTCTAGATATTTGAGCTAGGACACCGAGTTTGTGAAATATTAATTCACCGATCGCATATGTCCAGAAAATAATCAGGCAATTTAATATGGACAAAGCGCATCCGGTTAGCACTCCCATGATCGGTCGAAGTGTCGGATATAAGGAAAGATCCATTTCGTCTAAAGGATGATGACGAAAGATGCTGGGAGATGGAATTCCCTATCTAAGTACAATATGCGCATTATCGTACTTAACATAATACACTTGACCATATATTGTATTTCTCAGTGAACTTGTTAGCTAGATTTAGCTCAGCGCCAACGCAAAATCATTGGAATGATATTAAATTAATCTTTTGGAACCATTGACATGGTTTATACTTTCCCTATAGAAAGAAAAATGGGATTGATAATGGAACTTCAATACCTACTTAGAATGTAAGCAGCAAAAGTACTAGCTAGCTCTTATAGAAAAACACCAAATAATGTCTTGGTATGTGTTTGCTGATATTAGGTATTTGTTTGACCCATACAAATGATGTTCCCAAACTGAATAAAGAATTACCACAAGGAACACGTCGATTGCATGGAAGTAAACTAAGCGATCATTTGTAACTACCTCCTTGAATTAATCCAAGAATATTACTCTCCATGAGATAATAAAATAATGTATATGATTAAGGACTATCATTACATATATTATAGGAGTTAGTAATTTTGGGTTCAACCAGTATCCTACTTGCATATATGGAAATAATGTATCATGTATCGAAGAAATGAACATAAGATACATCAGGGGTAATAACACAAAGCATATTCTGCTTAAGTTTTTATACAATCAGCAATAAAAGACTCTCCTTTAGATTCAAGTGAATCAAGTAAGGTGTCAAAAGAATGTGACATATTTTACCAAGTCATTACCTAAAACCATATATTGAGAAACGTGTAGAAAGTAAATGAAAATGTTTTCAAAATTTCCTTGGTTAATGCACGAATCAGGGGGAGTAGTAGACAAAAGGGGGAGTCTACTATATTTGTGATATTGGTATGTTGTGCTCTTTCCTTCAACCAAGGTTTTATTTTTCCCATTGGGTTTTGTTCCTTGGTGTAAGGTTTTAGTGAGGCAACTGTTTATATACCATCATGTTTTCTTAACTCTCAAGATTAAAGTATGAATCTAAGAGAAAACTAGACTGAAGGATAAGTCTATGTATTGCAAATAAGCTGGTGCGTTGTACTCTTTCCTTCGTCATATTTTTATTTTTTCCCACTGGGTTTTATTTTGGCGTAAGGTTTTAACGAGGCAACAACTGTGCACCACCACTCCTTTAACTCGGCACAAGGGGGAGTGTTGTAGGATAAGTGTGCCATCGTCTAAAGGATGACGATAGAGATAGAGATAGAGATAAATATATCAGAGTTAGATTAGAACTGAAATATCTCCTAACTATCTACTTGTAACTCTTCCCTATTTAAAGGGCTTATGATTAATGAGAAATATAGATTTCTTCTCTCTGTCTTATTGTTATTCTCTCCATATTGTTGTTTCATTTGTTTTTCCCTTTAACAAATATCACATTTTTCAAATTTGGCAAAATTATTGTTAGACCATATTTAATGGGGAAATTGACCCAAATGGCACAAACATTGAACTGGATTGGCCTCCTAGCCCATTCTCGCTATGCTTTACGGAAATAGCCCAAGGGACGCAATGGAGCCCAGGGGCGCAATGGAGCCCTAGGGCGCAATTGCTCCCGGACGCAATTGCGCCCGGACGCAATTGCGCCCGGACGCAATTGCGCCCTAGGGCTCCATTGCGCCCCTGGGCACGTGTCAAGCCCAGGTTAACCCTAATTAGGGTTTCTCTAGATTATTGCTATAAAACCAACAACCACTGAAGTTGTAAATCACCATTTTCATCCACAAATTTTAGACAATTGTTTTGCTTGTGTATCTGTGCGTGTTTTTTTTGAAAATATGAGATCCGAAGATGATAAAGTCAAGTTACATCTCCTAAGCGGTGGTTCATGGCAGCAGGATGGTAACGGGTGGGAGTATGTTACCGATCAACCGATAACCCGTGTCAAGGTGACACCTAACATTACGCATCTTTGGTTGGTTAATTGTATTCACAGAAAATTTCGTATCGATCCTGCTCTTGGTACGATTAGAATATCGTATAAGGTTAATGATGGTCTTTATGAGTTATGCAACAATGACGATGTTTTGTCTTTCATTCAATTTTTTGACGGTGAAAATAATCCACCAACACTATGTGTGTTTGTCGATCCATCGATGTCTGGTGGAAGCGATCTCGGTGGTACTTCGAATGCCGGAGGCGGTGTGGATGAATCTGATGATACCCCATATGTTGTTCTCGAAACACAACAAGGAGGAGAAGCAGAACAACAAGAAGATGACGACGACGAAGTTTATAGACATGATGAGGAGTCTCATGTTTACCACTTGGGTTTATCTGATGTTGATACTGATGAAGACGACGACGAACCAGAAAGTAGTCCTATAAAATCATACGGTGGGATAAATGATTTCTTTGATATGCCCCCTCCACTTCCATCAGCGACCCCAGTCATCACACCCAACCTACCCCCACGTTATAGTCGTAGTAGAAGAGTAAGTTTGGGTCAAGTATTCCAGACGAAAGACGATCTTACACTCGCTCTCGGTTTGAAGTTTCTTGAAGAGGGTTTTGAGTTTGGAGTTCATCGATCAAACAAAACCAGATACGATGCTAGATGTAGGCAAGCCGGATGTTCTTGGCGTATCTATGCGACCTCTGTCGAAAATACCAATATGTTTCATGTTCGTATATTGGAAGACGTACACACTTGCTCGAGGACGCAGCTGCATCCCAACCACCATCAAGCAAACAGTAGAGTGTTGGGTAATTTTATTTACCCTAAAGTGAAGGATACCAGCAGGACATACCGTGGATCCGACATTGTCAACGACGTCAGATCGGATTTGAAAATAGATATTTCTTACTGGCAAGCCTGGCGCGCAAAAGCTTATGCACTCACGATGGTGCGTGGTACCCTTGAAGAATCGTTTACCCGACTCCCCTGCTTTCTCTATAATCTAGAGCTTCGGAATCCTGGTACCGTTACCTCCATAAGGACAGACAGTAGAGAACGTTTTGAGATGTGTTTCGCTGCCCTCGGTTGCGCGGTACGTGGTTATTTTAATAACTTTCGTGGTTATTTTAATTGAACTGCTATATTGAATAATGTTATAATATGAAAATGCCTTAAATATCTAGATTCGATCGTTTACCACACACTTGCGTCCGGTCATTATCATCGATGCGGCTCATTTGAAGGGTACTTACTTAGGCACAATGTTCTTAGCCGTTGCTATGGACGCAAATAACCAGATTGTGCCCATCGCTTTCGGAGTTGGTAGGTCTGAGAGTGGGGATGTGTGGACTTGGTTCTTAACCATGCTGAAGCGTTGTATCGGGGAACCCGAGGGGTTGGTTTTTGTATCCGACAGGGCTGCTTCAATTCACCAAGCAATTAATACGGTGTACCCGGGCGCCCATCATGCACTTTGTTGTCGCCATCTAATGATGAACGTAAAAACCAGGGACAACAGGGTCAAATACAGGAAGAAGTTATTTTGGAGGACGTGTAAAGCATATACGGTGGAGGAGTTTGAACTGAATATGACGGGTCTACGAGCTGCTTTACCTCTTGGAGCTCCGCTTATGGACCAGGTTGGACCGGAGAAATGGTCAAGGGCCCATTTCCCAGGAATGCGTTACAACATAATGACATCGAACAGTGCCGAGTCGGTGAATGCATTGTCTCGTTTTGCACGGAGATTGCCTATTGTGGCCCTTATGGATTATTTCCGATGTTTTCAGCAAGAATGGTATTCGATTCGTCGGAGAAATGGAGGTTATCATCCTTGGATTTTTGACTGTTTGAATTTTATGTTTTCATTTTTGCAACACTAACGTAACAAATTTGTGTTATCGCAGAAGAAATGGTGAATCGTCTCACGCCTTGGGCGGAGGCCAAAATAGAAAAGAGAATTCACAAGTCGGCAAGGTGGACTGTACATGAGATTGGTCGAGGTTACTGGGAAGTCCGCGATGGGGTTAGGAAAGCAGAAGTTGACTTCAATAATCGTCTTTGCTCGTGCAGGAAATGGCAGTTATCAGGAATACCATGCGGCCATGTCATCGCCGTCGCAAGAAATCAAAAACGACTTCTCTTTATAAAAAAAATTATACATATCGGATAACTTAGAATGACTTCTCACCCTCGTCAACATCCTGCGTAACTCTAGCCCTCTTCGTCTGTCGACGCCCCGCCGTACTACTAAACCAGCGATGGCTCTCCGTATACCATTCCTGACTCTCCTCCCACGGCGTCGGAACAAGGCGATCACGTGGCATCCTATCATCCTAATATATTGAAAAATAACCATGTTAGAAATCCACACGAGGACCCCACTTATCACAATTTTTTGGTCGTAGTCAATGTAACTTACCGTCGAGACATCCATGAGATTATGGGCATGATAGCTACCAATAACTGTCGAAGACCTAGCCCAACGAACTGCACGTGGCATCCTGGTGGTCAATATATAATACGTGTTGGCCATAGGAAAGGTCTCCAAAATCCATATCTGTGAATTATAATACCCAGACAGTAGTAAATATTTTCTAGAAATAGGGAATTCGGGTAGGTTGTAAAAATATTAATTTGATATCAACTTACTAACCTTGAAGGCAAATAAAAAACCAGTTAACGACATCCTATATTTATGGTCCGGTCGTTTCTGGATCGCTTTATTCATCTGATTGTAGGTGTGCGCCCATATATAGGATCCCCAGGGATACTGATTAAACACGCTCATATCATCAATTGCCCGAAGTACAGGGTCGGGAATATGCTGGGACAACTGATGACCGAGGAAGAACGTCTCAACCATCATCATCAGACAAATACGGACGGCAGAATCATCATCGATATGGGCCCGCCCCTCGTCAACAGTGCCGATAATATTGAATAAATTTGTGATGTGTCGCACCGTCAACTGGCCTTGCGGGAACATCCGTCTAACAAACCCACCGGACCGATTCTTATGCAACTTCGGGTGCGGTCCGAAACGGAGTGCTGTGATAAGACAGAACTCCTCACGGCCGAACCGAAGCGCGTGCTCACCAACCTCATAAATCATCTCGTCATCCCGTATATTTTCCGGGAAGACCTGTGTCTGCAAGAATATGTGGACCAAGGTCGGGTCGGCAGATGTATCGGTCAATTGCAACCAATGACCGAAACATGTCTCCTTGAATAGCTCTAATCGCCGGGAGTTCAATTTCTGGCGAATCGAGTCCACCAGGGACATCTTACTCTTAATATTCAACTTTCCTGTGTAGAAAGTTCTTCCCTGCATAATAAGTGTCATTTTCTAATATTCAACTTTTCTATAGGGACCTAAATTGTCAGTTTCTAATGTAGAGGGACCTAAAGTGTAAATTTCAAATGTTAAGGGACCTAAAGTGTATGTTTCTAAAGTAAAGGGACCTAAAGTGTAAATTTCAAAATTTTAGGGACCTAAAGTGTCACTATCTAATTTTAAGGGACCAAAAGTCTCAGTTTTTAATTTTTGGGACCTAAAGTGTCAATTCATAAATTTCAAGGGCCTAAAATGTAAATTTAAAAAGTTAAGGGACCTAAACTGAATGTTTCTAAAGTAAACGAACCTAAAGTGTAAATTCCTTAATTTATAGGACCTAAAGTGTATGTTTCTCAAGTAAAGGGTCCTAAAGTCTAAATTTTAAAATTAAAGGCACCAAAAGTGTAAATTTCTAATATGTAATGTCTAATTTTTAAAAGTGTAATTTTTAAAAAATTAAAGGATTATTGTATAATGTGTAAATTTTTACAATATTCTATAATGTCAACATTAAATTTTAAAACTAGGCTATTATTAACTATAAATTTAAACCATACATAACAACAAAACCTATCAATGAAAATAAAAATATACCAAAAAAATTCATCCAAAACTAAGCTTTTAACTACAACCATTTAAAAGTATAAACCATACATAACAACATAATCTATCCATGGAAATGAAAATATACCAAAAAAAGTCATCAAAAATAATGTTTTTAACTACAACCATTTAAAACTATACAACATACACAATAACAAAATCTAACAATGGAGAAGAAAATATACCAAAAAATCATCCAAAATAATGCTTTTAAGTACAACCATTTAAGACTATACAACATACACAATAACAAAATCTAACAATGGAGATGAAAATATACCAAAAAATCATCCAAAATAATGCTTTTAAATACAACCATTTAAGACTATACAACATACACAATAACAAAATCTAACAATGGAGATGAAAATATACCAAAAAATCATCCAAAATAATGCTTTTAAATACAACCATTTAAGACTATACAACATACACAATAACAAAATCTAACAATGGAGATGAAAATATATCAAAAAATCATCCAAAAAATTAAAATGATAACTACAACCATTTAACACTATAAACCATCCAAAATCTATTAATATAAGTGAAAAATACACTAACCTCAGCCATTTGTAGATCAAGTAATTAAAAATGTGCAAAAATGGAGTTTGTCGACGAGAGAAAATGACAGCTCCGGCAAGTGGGGTTGATCGAGTAATTAAAAATGGAGATGGTCGGCGTACTTTCAGTATAAAGTGCCCAGGGGCGCAATGGAGCCCTAGGGCGCAATTGCGTCCGGGCGCAATTGCGTCCGGACTGGGCTCCATTGCGCCCCTTGGGCTATTTGTTATATTAGTTAATTTTCATGAGTCATACTAGTTTTTTTTACCTAAATTTTGGTATAATGAATGAGAGCACATCAAATTTAATATATAATTATTTATTTACACTAATTTTTACACCACTTTTTATAATTACAACCGGATCTTTCAATTTTAAAGATATAGGTATTAATATTTTAAAAGAGTTAAAGTTTGTATACTTTTTATTAATATATGTATATTATAAATTGTAAATTATACTTATACTAATATTGTAAATTATATTATAAATCAAAAGTTATATCAATTTTTTAATCATTTGTGACACTGTTGTATTTTTATATAACTTTTGTTATTTAATAAAATGTCTATTTTACATATTAAATAATTAAATTTATAACTAGTAATAAAATTTAGAGTAAATTACGGATTTGGTCCCTAAGGTATGTCAAAAATTATGGATTTGACCCCTTAACTTCGTTTATTACATAAGAAACCACAAGGCATGCAGATTCTTAAGGATTTGGTCCTACACACTAACGGTCGTCCATTTTGTCCGTTAAGTATGAGGGTAAAATGGGTTTTTTCTCTTTTCTACATTTTAACATTTTTAATTGATTTTTCACTTTTCTTGAATGTTCATCTTCATCACCACATCAACAGAACCATAAATCATATATCAAGAACCCTAACATCAAAAACCATAAATCAATCTTAAATCTAAAATCTGAATCTGAATCAAAATCCAAAATCTAAATCAAAATAAAAATCCATTGATGATAAATCAAGAACCCTAAAATCAAAAACCACAAATCAGCCCTAAATCTAAAATTTGAATCTTAATCAAAATCAAAAATAAAAACCTATTGATGCAAATCTGTAAAAATCAAAAACCTGCAAACCTATCGATGCAAACCAGTGAAAATCGTTTGAGATGCAAACCAGAAATGTCAAAATCGTTTAAGATGCAAATCCATCCATGAAAATCATTTGAAACCAACAATAATGTTCCTCTACAAAACGAAAACGTGGAGATCGATGGAGTTACAGAGATCGAACCATAAGAACGAAATACAGGGACGAAGATGGAGATGGTTGAAGAGTTTCATGATCGAACCACGGGGACGAAAAACCGTTGAACCTCTGTCTCCTTCGACTTCCTAGTATCTTTAATGCTTTCGATTTCAGAAGGTCAGCGACGAGATCTGCTTCTTCTCACTCGACTTCCTACCCCATCGTCGGTCTTCTACTAGAGGGTGGAGATGAGGGACAGTGATGGAGGTTGGCGATGGTATAGAAACAGGGAGGGAGAAAGATGGAAAGCTAGAGATTTGGTTCAATTGCCTTCATCGGAGATTTGGTCCATGTTTTTTTTTGAAAGGTAGAAAGATATATTACCAACAATACCACAAGGCACCAAAACAGAAACACAGTATCATAGGAAAAAACAACACAATAAGGATCGAAAAAAGCGACCGAAAAAGATACAAAAAGGACCAAAACGAAGACGAAAGCAGAAAGCGTTAGAATGCGGTAGTTTGCAAGAAGTAAACAGCCGCACCAAACGCTAATACTAGACCTCACTTTAACTGAAAGGTCGAGCATATAGACAACCGAAGAGCCAAGATGCGACTTCAAATTGCAACAACAAACCAACTCTAATACCCAAGGCACGATAATCCACAGCAAACCGCGACAGAGCCTGAAGACTTCCCCGAGCTGAATCGTCCACGATCACAATGGCTACAAAACCGATGCAGAAGCGATCCTAACAGCTTGGTTCGAAGCAATTAGCAACATATCAGGGACTCAATCACAACCCCCTTTATGACAAGAATCACAGCCTCATTTGAGATCACAACTGCATCAAACAACCCCTTCTTGATCGGATTCTGTCGTGACTCTATGCCTAGGACAAACTAGGATTCGATAACCACGTTTCCCAATCACACGCTATATGGCAGTCCCTCTTAGATATCCACTCGAAAGATTTTAGCTGAAATTCGAAGGAACGCTCCGATACTTCACCGTCTTTTTTATCGAACACCAATCTATTATGGTTAGCCCAAATGAGATACAACACACACCACACTACCGCTTCCCATCTTAATGCACTTTTCTCATCACCTTCCATACGTGACGTTGCTCCAAACAGATCAGTCAAAGAAGCTATCGACTCCACGCTCACATTCCACCATCTCCCCACAGCTTGCCACAATTTCTTTACTTTTTGACATGTTACTAGAGCATCATCTACCGTCTCCAACCTATCTCCATATCTGGACACAACGTGGATTCTAACTCAATACCGAAATTGTCCAGAACCACCCTAGTTGGAATCCTTCCCAATTTCACCCTTCCGGAGATTTGGTCTCTATGGATTTCTAAGATCACGATATGGGTTTCAAAGTATAATATAATTTAGACTAAATTACATATTTGGTCCCTGTGGTCTGAAAATTTATAAAATAAGAAAATACTAAAAAGACCAATTTAGCCTCATACTTAACAGACAAAATGGACGATCGTTAGTGTGAAGGACCAAATCCATAAGAATCTGCATACGTGGAGGTTTCTTATGTAATAAATGAAGTTAAGAGACCAAATGCATAATTTTTGACATACCTTAGGGACCAAATCCATAAATTACTCTAAAAAATTTAGCATGTTATTGTTAAAAAAACTTGGTATAAATTATAAAATTAATAAATATAAAGGTAGAGTCCTTTTGTTTTGCAAACCAATTAATTAATATTAATAATACAAATCAATCAATTTACATATTTATGAAAATAATGAAGGTTCATTTATTATGATTTAGATGTTTAAGTAAGATGATCAAAGTTCATTTATATCATTAATGTATTTATTAGACTAGATGAACACTTGAAATTGGTTTGTAGTAATGAGCTTGTTTGTAAAAGAAGCCTTTATAAAAATATAATAAAAAACTTAACAAATCAAAAATAAAATCTAGAATTTGATGTAAAAAATAATGTTAGCTATTAGAGATTCGATTATAGCTTCAAGTTGTCATATCAGTTTTACAAAACAACCCTCTATTGCCTATGATTTTTTTTCCTGTTCTGGAGAATAGCAAGGAAAAAACCACAAGGGCTGTGGTGTGGTGGTAAAAGCTTGGGGAGTTTATAGCGCTCAACCCGGGTTCGAGCCCCACTAGCAGCACTTGTGGCTACTGAGGATAAACTCAGGGCTCCATGCTTTAACAGCTGGGCCAAAGTCCCTAATTGTCAGGGATTAGTTTGGGCCTTAGACCCAGATACCCTTTCCAAAAAAAGAATAGCAAGGAAAAGGGTTCTCTCAATGGTCTTGCAAGACTCGAATCGATGACATCTGATGAGAATTCTGATCAAAACTCAAGTGTCGTTGCAACTTGCAAGTTGAACTAACCCCACAACATTATAAAGAAAAAAAAAGAAAAAAAAACATTTTTGTTGACAGTAATCATTGCTATATTCATTGAATGGATTCATCTTTGGAACACAAATTCTGTCATAATCAACAATTTTTAATCGTACTTCTCTCTCCAAGAATACACCAAAAAAGACACCCACGAAGTCGCCAGAAGCGTATCGCCGACGAGTTGCTTCGGCCAATCACTGGCCAAATCTTCAAGCCTTCTCTCGAAGTAAATCCTCCATAACGCCATCGACAAATGAAGAACCACACACCCTTTTGCGAAAAACCCCTGAAACTCTCGATCTTTAACAAAAGCAACCATGAAATATATGAATCCAATCCCACAAAGAAGCAATCCCACGAACGAATGAGAGGTTTGTATCAACAATTGATCATGTGGCGTCGATCCCGACAGTTTTCGTGCAGTCTCGATTCCATGGCCGAAAACCGAGATCTCATTGAGGTAAAACATGATCAAACCACCGCAACAAATCGCAATCGATGAATGGAGGAGACAAATCACGAAGAACCCAGATGATTCCATGAATCGAAAACGAAAACCCAGATTTCAGATCTTTGAATTGAACCAGAAAATTGGTGGGGTTTTTAATGTCTTATAAGACAGGGTTGATGGAAGATAGGATCCATGGCGATTGGGGGGAAATAAGGGCTATTTGTGTAAATATTTAAGGGGTTTATAGAAGGAAATGATAAAGGTTTGGATGTTGATTTTGGGATGTGATCTGAAATTGGGATTTGGATTTGGATATGGAAATCTTTGGAGATATAGATGCGAAGATGACGGAGGAAGAAAGAGGGGAGAAGTGCATTGTAAATTGGGTTGAGATTTTGTCGTTTATTATATTTTCTACCAAGTGGCAATTTATGGTTTATGTCGATGATCCGGTATGGACATGAATAATATAGCTAAAACTTTTTTATATTATAGAATATTTATTTATTTTATGTTTTTGAAATCACTTTTAGAATTAAAATTTATAATTTATTATTATGTCGGTAAGGTAGAAAAAAAGAAAGTTAACGTTATGAATAAATGATTTATATGTAAATTACTGGTAAATCAAGGAAAAAAAATTATTTGAAGATACGTATGTAAACTTAGAAATCTAGTAGGAACCGGTTAAAGTTTTGTAGCAGTAAGAACTACTGATTGGTTATAGGTGAACACTTGTTTTGGTCATAAACTTTGAACCAGAGAGAGACGGTCCTTAATTGGTTAAAAAAAAGTCCGAATAAAACCCAAAAATTGGTCATTGGTTAACATAAAACGGTTTGGTTAAGGCGTGGTTAAAGCACAAAAAAAGGTTCAGTCAAAACCTGAAAAAATTTAGTTAAAGTTCGAGAAAATCATTCAAAGCCCGTTGCTTTTACCAACTATTTTTATGATTAAAATATTAAAACAATATCAAAATAATAATTTGCGGTCATCAATAGTAAAATTGATGCAAGGAAAAAGTTATAAAATATTAGAGATATGTCCCCTTTTTATATTTATGCCTCAACTTTAAATTCAACATGCAACACAAATGAAGTCAAGGTTTATTAGAAGGAATATAAGATGTTTCATATCTAATTATTGCTCAAGTTGATGATCATTTAGAAAAGGCTAAAATCAATGAAGAATGTAAAAAATATCAAAGCAATAGATATAAAAAAAACTCAATTTTATACTAAAGATATTCATGACGAAATGATAACATAGGAAAACATCTTAATAAGTTTATAATGTCATAATTTAAATTAGTTTTAGAGTGAATTGTGGATTTGGTCCCTGTATTTTTATATTATTTGTAACTAGGGTCCCTATAATATGTTTATTGTGAATTTGGCCCTTGTAGTATTCAATTTGTTTTGGTCATGGTCCCTCTGACTAACGCCTCCGTTAACTCCGTTAAATCAAGGGCTATTTTAACATTTTTACATATTCTTGTCTTGTTCTTATAAAAAATAAAAACAATATTTTTATCTACACAAATATATGTGTATATATATAACATCAAAATAAATAAAATAAAATAAAATATTATTTTATGATTTGATTTGTTTAAATTAAAAAAAAATCAATCATATTAAATATGGTTTAATTTTATTGTTTTAATACTTTTGCCTATTTAGACATGAAACATGGTTGAAGTTTATAAAAATGTTTTGTTCAATTTAAAGTTATGAAGATAATATTATGTATGGATTTTTCATTTATTTAAAATCTAAATAGTTGATTTTGAGTTTTTGATTGAAAAACAATATGAAAATTGAAACCTCTAATTTTATGATGATAAAATTAGAGTTCATTTATCAACGGTTTTCAATAATATTTGGTGTTAAAATATCAACAATAAGCTTGTTTATTGCAATGAAAGTAAAATAACAATATAATTAAATTGTATTTAACTTAATTAAAATTTTAATTCAATAAATCAAATAATAAAACCATATTTTATTTTATTCACTCTAAATAAAATAAGATATAGTTTTATGATCTGATTTGTTTAAACTAAAATTTTAATTACATTAAAACAATAAAACTATATCTTTTTTCACAATTACAATAAAATAATAAAATTACATCGTATTTAATACAATTAATTTTAAAAAAATTTAAACAATCAAATCATACAATAATATCTTATTTTATTTATTTTAATATCGTTATATATGTGTGTGTGTGTGTGTGCACGCACATGTGTTTGTGTGTATAAAAATATTCTTTTTATTTTTCTTATCATAAAATGACAAAAATTAGGCAAAATGACTAAAATGGTCATTGATTTAACGGAGTTAACGAAAGTGTTAGTCAGAGGGACCATGGCCAAAACAAATTGAATACCACAAGGACCAAATATACAATAAACATACCATAGGGACCTTAGTCAAAGAAAGTCTCAAAACACGGGGACCAAATTCAGGGCCGGTCCTGAGATTTTTGGTGCTCAGGGCGAACAGTTCAAATGATGCCCAATTAAAAACATCCGAGTGTGGTAATTTACAATTGTTTGGCTTTTTCCTTCGTAGATTGAGAGATCCATTAGTGTTTCTTGTTCATAAGCGTGATCAGTTGAGTGTTTGCTTTAGAATAATATGTTAAGGTTCGTTAACAAAGTTGTTGTAGCCCCTGCATCTCATAGTGAAAAACCAAATAGGACTAAACCTAATCTCCACCAAAATGGAAAGACTAAAATATAAGAAATAACAATCACCCTCAAAATGACAAATTGACAACCAAATAGGAATACAAAATCAACCACACAACCCCTTAAAACTCCACAATAGGACTAGAACCCACCATCAAGACCAACAACCAAAAATAAACATCATAAGAGATAAACAAACAATATATAGATTAGAATTTGAGTATATAAACCAAAACCAAAATAAGGAGCGTCATAACCACTAACACATCTACTTGTCCCTATTTCTTACATCAAACGTCTTCTATATAAACTGTAACACCCTCAAATTTGATAAGAGCAACTAATTAAAATTTCGATATTACATCAAGTAAAAGATAAATATTCAAAATAAAATTCTCTATTTGAACTCAACAAATATAAACTCCAGTCTTATACAAGGACTAGACCAAGTCGGGTGTTACTTAATCCCAACTACTAGTTGCTCTTCCCGAAACAAATGCATAAGACTTTACTAAGGTAACCACTTCTCGAGCACAGTACTAGCACTCCTCTCTACACAGTGTCATTAGAGCTATTCCCAACTGGAATCTGTTGCACATGCCGACAAATAAAAAGGTTAGGCTAACGCCTAGTGAGTTCAAGAGTTTTCCACATGAGTAAAGATATCTTTGAAAAGAGGTAATGCAGTTTAAATCATAATCTTTCAAATGATATGCTTTGAATATGAAAACGACTCGTTTTCCAATAATATGCATTTTGGCAAAACACCAATATAAACGTTTTCAAATCCAAACTACTTCGGGGACAAGATCCCAATATAAAACGTTCTTTCGTAAGTAAACTCCAACCCAAAACTCACTCAAAACGCGAATAGAAATCGAACTCTACAATTATAAAAATGCGGTTAAAACTTTATATTTCGAAACACCCAAAAAGCTGGTGGGGCATAATACTCAACTCGTAAATCATGGATAAGATCCATTTATACAAAATGTCACCGGAACTTGGATAATAAAACTCAATACCCAAAAACAACACTTTTCGGTGACGGGGGATACCTGAATTCCATCGAAAGTGGTGGGCACACAAAGTTAAGCCACTTATCAATGTTCTCGAGCTTCACATAGAGCCATGGATCCCCGTATACGGCTCCCAATCGAGCTACCACCGCAAGATACCCAAATGACCCTAGTGTCTACTCGACCTCTAAATGAGTCTCACCACAAAATCACAAGTCCCCGTATCCGGCTCTCCAAGAGCACCACCGCAAGACTTAGGTCCATATACGACTCTGCAGAGCACCACCGCAAGCTTACATAAAAACATGACTTGGGGACCACTCACTAGACTTCAAACACGGACACTAAATTCCACGATGACTAACCAGACTGATTACAAACGGGCATCGAGTTCAACCACCCACGATATATACCTTGAGCCCTTCAATAAAGGTTACGCGGGTCATCGAGTTCAACCACCCACGATATATACCTCGAGCCCTCCTTCTAGCCATAACAATATCCAGTCCCAAAACGGGGATAAAGTCCCCACTAAACCAACTGACTGACTTATATGCCTATGGATCCAATGCATTACAGTCTAAAACGTTACATGACTCAAAAGAATGAACTAACGCATTCAAAACATGTAACTCTCAAATAAGATGCAATTAAGTACACCATACGTCCAAGGCTCCTTAACGAGCTACCAAAATTGAACAAATGTTCCAAAGACTCATTTGAGTGTAAACCAAGCCCCAAAAGGCATAATGAACGTTTGGATAAAATACGTGAGCCGATAGGGTTACATAAACCAAAATACATCTTTCCCCAAAACTTTGTTTCTCAAATCAAATTTGGCCTTCGACCCAAAACCCAAAAAGGATTATCATTTTCTAAAGTGTTCCCAAAGTCGGGATCGACCCAAAACCAAAGGGCTCACACATTTGTACTTTCCAAAACATCCCATTTCATGAATGATGCATGAAATCCGACAAACACTTACAAGTGCGTTTTTGACCAAATATCTATTTATGCAATAAATCGTCAAAACCCATTCATCTATGACACCTTTATCGAAATGCCCAAAAATCCCAAATGTGGTGTTTTACAAAGTTCAATAGGCTAAACATTTCAAATAATCAAAAGTTACCAAATAACTCAACAGTTGATAATTTCATGTAAAACACATAAATGCTTTAAAATAGACATTTTGGAATGTACAACGTTATCACAAATTAACTTGAACTCACATCGCTAGGTTAAGTTAAACCTAGGTTCCAATTCCAACCATTAGCCTCCAATAGTGTAGATCCCTTCATTTTCAAGTCATCACCAACTAGGGGTGTACAAAAAATCGTCAACCCGCGAAACCCGCCCAACCCAAACCACTAACAACCCAATTAAACCCAACCCGTCCAACCGCCCACCCGCCAAACCGCCAACCTGCAAATTAAGAGGGTTGAAATTGGGTTACGCTTTTTTCAACCCGCCCAACCCGCCAACCCGCCGCTAATATATTATTTTTAGAAAATTATATATATATATATATATATATATATATATATAATACAACAATAAAAAACAACTAGACTATTTAGACAAATTTATAGCTCAAAATATTATATATATATATATATATATATATATATATATATATATATATATATATATAATACATTTTACTTAACCGAACAATGGAAGTTTGTTCGTGTTCGCTCATTAAACTTAACCAAATAAATGAATGAACACGAACGATAAAAGAACGGAATTTTTTTGTGTTCATGTTCGTTCGTTAAGAAAATGTGTTTGTTCATGTTCATTTACGTTTGTTCATTAAGATGCTAAATGAACGTAAACAGGCGAACATAAATGAACAAACACAAAGAACAAAAAACAACATCATTAACAAGTTATTAACAATTTAAATTCATATAAAACAATAAACAAAAGAATTTCTAAATTATAATCGATACTAATGGGTAAATTCCAATCGAATTTCGAAGTACATAAATTCAAATGATCGAAAATACACAAATTTGTAACGCCATAACGCGCCATGGTGGGCCATGGCGCGCCATAACGAGCTTAGCGCCTTATCTCGACACCAAGGGGTAAAATGTAGTGGCAAGACCACGCCTCAACGCCATGGCGGCGCCAAGGCGCGTTTTTTAGAACCTTGATTAATATCATATTATATATATATATATATATATATATATATATATATATATATATATATAAAAACAAACGTAAACAAACATAAATAAACAGACATTAACGAACGTAAATGAACGAACGAGCTCATTGTTCATATTCATTCATTTAACTAAACGAACAAACAAATGTATTCATGTTCGACCAATTCTTAGATAAGCGAATAAAAACGAAATTCTTCCCGAACGGTTCGCTAAACGTTTGTTTATTCTTCTTAGTATTTATCGTATTTTATTCTACAATTTTATGTAAATCACTAACCCGCCCAACCCGCCATAAACCGCAAGGGTTGGGTTGGGTTGGGTTGAGTTTTTCCAAACCGCCATAATTGGGTTGTAAAAATGTCCCAAACCGCCCAACCCAACCCGCGTACACCCCTATCACCAACAATAAGTTAGGGTTTCCAAATAACCCATTTCCTCAACTCTAGAAATAAATCAACAACAAGTAAAACCTTTAGATCTACAAAGATCCTTACCTCAACGAAACATGGAGTCCTACAAACACATTTCTCCCATGAAATCTTCACCCTTTCCACAACCGATCCTCAAGCCACTAAGACTTTGATTTCTTTACTATAGATCCACACCAAATAGCCCGCAAAACTGGTACTCAAGCTCCCTCCATCGTTCCAAGGAAGATAGAATTGGAGAGGAGAGGATGAATGAGAGAAAACCCTAAAAATGGGGTTTTAAATCAACCAGATGGTCTCCCGTGGCCTTGGCCGCGACCTTGAAGTCGTGGGCCAAGCCGCGTGTGCTACAAAGCTGCACACGACAGTGAGTTGCGCGGGTTTAACCGCGGCTTTGAGGTCGCGGGCTAAGCTGCACGTGTCTCTGGTGCTCTTCTCACCTTTGCGTGCTAGACCGTTCCCCGATCGTTTCTCTCGGTCGATCGCTGACTGATTTCCTTAGCTGATCATAAACTGTTCTTTAGGAAATTACGGGTGTTACAATCCTCCCAACCTTAAAAGGGATTTCGTCCTCGAAATCTGGCACCAACCAAGCACCCAAAAATCGCACTTGGTAAGTTCGATCGATTTTCTATCCAAAAGGAATGCCTTCACGAAACCTTACCTCATATACGAATCCGATTACATCCCGGTTGAGGTTGTCGTTGCGTTTCTCATAACGAGCCATCGCACACTCAACCTCAACGTTCGATATAACTCACCCATGACGAGATAGACATCGAGTCTTTGCTTAATCACTTTCTTAACATTAAATCTCGGTGGCCTCCCAACCTTATGCTCATAATGCCTCGAGAGTAACTTACGACTTATTCAGTCCTTTCCACTGAGAATACCCCAAAGCAAACCTTTCCCTTAGATACCTCTAAATACAGTGCATCAAGGTCTCCTCAATAATTGATTCTTACTTATGCATTTTGGGCAAAACACCAATATAAACGTTTTCAAATCCAAACTACTTTGGGGACAAGATCCCAATATAAAACGTTCTTTCGTAAGTAAACTCCAACCCAAAACTCACTCAAAACGCGAATGGAAATCGAACTCTACATTTATAAAAATGTGGTTAAAACTTTATATTTTGAAACACCCAAAAAGCTGGTGGGGCATAATACTCAACCCGTAAATCATGGATAAGATCCATTTATACAAAACGTCACCGAAACTTGGATAATAAAACTCAATACCCAAAAACAACACCTTTCGGTGACGGGGGATACCCGAATTCCATCAAAAGTGGCGGGCACACAAAGTTAAGCCACTTATCAATGTTCTCGAGCTTCACATAGAGCCATGGATCCCTGTATACGGCTCCCAACCGAGCTACCACCGCAAGATACCCAAATGACCCTAGTGTCTACTCGACCTCTAAATGAGTCTCACCACAAAATCACAAGTCCCCGTATCCGGCTCTCCAAGAGCACCACCGCAAGACTTAGGTCCATATACGGCTCTGCAGAGCACCACCGCAAGCTTACATAAAAACATGACTTGGGGACCACTCACTAGACTTCAAACGCGGACACTAAATTCCACGATGAGTAACCAGACTGGATTACAAACGGGCATCGAGTTCAACAACACATGATATATACCTCGAGCCTTCAATAAAGGTTATGCGGTCATCGAGTTCAACCACCCACGATATATACCTCGAGCCCTCCCGCTAGCCATAACAATATCCAGTCCCAAAACGGGGATAAAGTCCCCACTAAACCAACTGACTGACTTATATGCCTATGGATCCAATGCATTACAGTCTAAAACGTTACATGACTCAAAAGAATGAACTAACGCATTCAAAACATGTAAATCTCAAATAAGATGCAACTAAGTACACCATACGTCCAAGGCTCCATAACGAGCTACCAAAACTGAACAAATGTTCCAAAGACTCATTTGAGTGTAAACCAAGCCCCGAAAGGCATAATGAACGTTTGGCTTATATACGTGAGCCGATAAGGTTACATAAACCAAAATACATCTTTCCCCAAAACTTTGTTTCTCAAATCGCATTTGGCCTTCGGCCCAAAACCCAAAAAGAATTATCATTTTCTAAAGTGTTCCCAAAGTCGGGATCGACCCAAAACCAAAGGACTCACACATTCGTACTTTCCAAAACATCCCATTTCATGAATGATGCATGAAAACCGACAAACACTTACAAGTGCGTTTTTGACCAAATATCTATTTATGCAATAAATCGTCAAAACCCATTCATCTATGACACCTTTATCGAAATGCCCAAAAATCCCAAATGTGGTGTTTTACAAAGTTCAATAGGCTAAACATTTCAAATAATCAAAAGTTACCAAATAACTCAACAATTGATAATTTCATGTAAAACACATAAATGATTTAAAATAGACATTTTGGTATGTACAACGTTATCACAAATCAACTTGAACTCAACTCGCTAGGTTAAGTTAAACCTAGGTTCCAATTCCAACCATTAGCCTCCAATAGTGTAGATCCCTTCATTTTCAAGTCATCACCAACAATAAGCTAGGGTTACCAAATAACCCATTTCTTCAACTCTAGAAATAAATCAACAACAAGTAAAACCTTTAGATCTACAGAGATCCTTATACTAAAGCTTGGAATAAACAAGATCCTTACCTTAACGAAACTTGGAGTCCTATAAACACATTTCTCCCATGAAATCTTCACCCATTCCACAACCGATCCTCAAGCCACCGAGCCTTTGATTTCTTTTCTGTAGATCCACACCAAATAGCCCCCAAAACTGGTACTCAAGCTCCCTCCATCTTTCCAAGGAAGAGAGAATTGGAGAGGAGAGTATGAATGAGAGAAAACCCTAAAAATGGGGTTTTAAATCAACCAGATGGTCTCTCGCGGCCTTGGCCGCGATCTTGAAGTCGCGGGCCAAGCTGTGCGTGCTACAAAGTTGCACACGACAGTGAGTTGCATGGGTTTAGCCGCGACTTTGAAGCCGTGGGCTAAGCCGCGCGTGTCTCTGGTGCTCTTTTCACCTTTCGTGCTAGACCGTTCCCCGATTGTTTCTCTCGGTCGATCGCTGACTGATTTCCTTAGTTGATCATAAACTGTTCTTTAGGAAATTACGGGCGTTACATAAACCAAATTGAACATTCATACCTCTCAATCCAACTCTAAACACTTAATTGGTTGATTCTTCTTCAATCATTTACACTTTGGAACATCAATGGATCATTCCTACTTCACTATAATTTTGTCATCCTACTAGTTTTAGTCACTTAAGGTGTTTGTCTATAAAAATTAGATGGTCATGCAAATTAGCTATTGCATGACTCCATTAGTCCATCATGTGTTTCATATAATGATATTTAGGTTCTTGACCAATGACAATCATGAATTTCATATATAAAATTGCAAAGTTAAGGGAGAACAACCAAGTGATTTAGCTACTACACATTCAAGTGATACGATATAGATATAGATTAATAGAGATTAGAAGAATAACACCTGATTTAGTCGTGGTTCGTGAAATACTGAAATTGCCAAACTTCTTGTTGAATAATGAATACTTGAAGTCTTGATTAATCTAGTTTCCGCCACCATTAACAAAATAACAAGTTAATAACCATCACAAAATAACAACAAAACAAAAATTTGAACAATTAAACCTATCACTAATCTAAACTAAACAAATACCTCATTATTCATTAACCCTAAATCCCTGTTGGGTGTAGCCCCATAGCCCATACGGCCAGACATGAGTGATTCACGGTGAAATTGAAATCCACAAACCACTTGATGACTGATGATTAACAGATTAAGTGATTCACGTTGGTCAATGAAGTTGAAATACTCATCAGACGACAGAGGAGAACCGAGAGTCAAGTGATTCAGGATGAAATTGAAAACCACAGACCACGGATGACGGACTAGGACCACAGTGATGACTGTCAACTGATGATTAAGTGATTAATGATGGATGAAATTGAAGTCCACAACAGTCAACAGATGATAACATATTAAAAGCGTCGATTAAGAGTCGATTGAGAGCGTGATTAGATTTAGCGATAGAATGTCCGCCCATCCGTCGTTCCCTTCCTTTTGTTGAAACAGGTTATGCCTTTGGGCTTGATTTTAGTAACTACTATTTTTTAGGCCCAAAATAAACCTATATACAAAGAATTGAGCTAAGAAATTTGATGCTCTTGGATTTTATGATGCCCTGGGCCGTCGCCCCACTAGCTGGGCCTGACCAAATCCACAATTCACTCTTAGTTTTATTTCTTAGGATTAACTCTACAAAACAGAGCAGTTTTTCCGGCGGAAAAATACGCCGGAAATTTGTATTTTCGGCGGATTTTTCGACCGAAAAAAAAGGCGCCGAAAATGCAAATTTTCTGCAGACTTTTCGACGGACACAATTTTTTCGGCGGATCCATCCGCCGAAACCCTAGTCGGAATTTTTTTTAATAATTAACCGAAATAATCTTTTTTCTAATTAAAAAAATTAATCCTGACAGTTTTCGACGGATTTTCGTCGGAAATATCCGCCGAAAATATTTAAAATCTTTTTTTAATATTTTTAAAGGAAAAAAATGTATTTCGGCGAATATTTTTGGCGGATTTATCCGCCGAAAAGAATTAAATAATTTATTTATTTAATTATTTAATTATTTTCGGCGGATGGATTCGCCGAAAATCCGCCAAAAAATTCAAAAAACAGAAACAGTAAAAACCTGTTTTTTCATTAAAAATCTTGCTACAAAACAGTAAAACTGCTAAAAAAATGTAAAAACATGCTGAAAGCTGTATAAACTGCCAAAAAATATAAAAAAACATAAAATACAACTAACTTGTCATAATTTAAGGTTCTAAATCCAAATACATTGTTCAAGTATTCAAGTATTGTTTCAAAATACGTTCCAACAACAAAATTCAACAAATTGTTCAACATATTCAAATGTCTCATCACATGTGTGGCGGTGGCGGTGGCGGTGGTGGGGGCTGGGACTGACAGAAACGCTTTACCATTTCACACATCTGCTCGTACTGGGTATCACATTCCCACTGACATGCCTCTTCCTCCGCCCGACGTGCCGCTTCCTACGCCACACGTCTCTCTTCCCGCTCCTTCAACTCCTGAAGTTGGGTCTTTAGATCCTCAATTTCCTATAAAATAAAAAAAGAGGTTAGAACAAGTTTAACATGGATTACAAAATAAATTGATAAAGCTCATATAATGAAATATGGTACGCACCTGTCGAGAAGAAGCACCACCCTGTGAGGGTGTTCTAGTCAATATCGCGTTGGGATTTGGGTGATACCCGAACCTAAAAAGACGACCTTTCTTTACTCCCCGAGAACTCGGTATAAAAAGTCGGATGTTGGCTAAGGTAATCATCGTACCTTTGGCTAAGGCCTATCGAATACCCACCCTATGGTTTTTATAAAATACATACAAATCAATTTCGACAACATAACGACGTAAATGGGACACACCTATTAGGCTATTTGAAACCCAAACCATGCATATAGAACATATAAGGTTGGTTTTGTGTGCATAAAGGCCCTAAGTGGACCTATTAGGCTATTTGAAATCCAAACCATGCATATAGAAGATATAAGGTTGGGTTTGTGCGCATAAAGGTCCTAAGTGCACGTATTAGGCTATTTGAAACCCAAACCATGCATATAGAACATATAAGGTTGGGTTTGTGCGCATAAAGGCCCTAAATGCACCTATTAGGCTATTTGAAACCCAAACCATGCATATAGAACATATAAGGTTGGGTTTGTGTGCATAAAGTCCCTAAGTGCACCTATTGTGCTATTTGAAACCCAAACCATGCATATAGAACCTATAAGGTTGGGTTTCTGCGCATATAAAGGCCCTAAGTGCACCTATTAGGTTATTTGAAACCCAAACCATGCATATAGAACAAATAGGGTTCGGTTCGACAGTATAACAACTGTAAAAGGGACATACCCAACTATGTTAAGCAACCCAAACTAGATAGATATATACATATATACACACTAAGATAGAGTCTTACGATATAAAAATCCTAATGTTTGCCCAACAAATGGCAACCCAAAATAGATATATAAAGTTTAAAGTTAAACACGAAATATCTATAGATATTCTAAAGTATTGTGCAAAATACTTACCGTAACCCGGCTACACCTCGTAGTCACATAATCCCCGGATGAAGATGAGGTATCCGAACCCAACCGCCTCTTCTTGTGAGTCACATCGAAGAGCTCCAAACCCGACGGTGGAACGCCCTTTGCTCTGGTCTGCAAAGAGAAAATAATACAAACATATGTTAATTATAACATATTAAATAACAAACTACTAAAGCAAGCAATGGTTAATTATAACATTTTAAGGTCTTACCAAACGAGCCAATGTCTCTTCGAACGAGATCGATCCATTGCAGTGCTTGGATATTTCGCTAGCCACCTCCGTTATCCGGTTCTTACGCGCCACCACAGAAACCCCATTACAATGATTGTTATTTCATCCATCGATCATCACGATCCAGTTCGCCGGGGAGACCCAATCGGGAGGGTATGGCTTCAACAAGTTCATATATCGGTTGGGGTCGTTCTCATCATAGGGCCACCCATTATCTGTGGACAACTTGTAGGCTCTCCTCCGGGCAGAACTCAGGTTGTCGTTGTATTGTTTTGAACACTTTCTCTCCCATATATCTCGCATCTGGGCGTCTAAAGAAGGATCCCACGTGTAGTGGCTATGTACGTATAAGTTTAGTTATTCTTAAGTTGGAAATAAAACTATCAAAGATATAATTATTTAAATATACAATCCAAACCTGAAAACGCTCAAACATCATGTTCCTCTGGGAAATAGGAATATGGGACCAAGTACGCCATGCCTTAGTAAAGAAGGCCCGATTTATCCTGGTGGCCATGCGGCTCACCAATTGTACGTTCCATCTACATAAGGAATTGAATAATATCCATACAAATAACAATGGATATAATCAACAAGTTAATAGAAACAAATTTAGTCGTTCGAGTTGACATCACGAGGTGCAAGCTCCGTCCTTTGTGTAGGGAGCTACTCCGGAACAGCGATGCCACGAACATTACCAGACGCCCCATCGTCTAGTTGTGTCGAACCGCTACTAGAGTCTCCTCCTTGGCTAGGCGTACCTCGTCCGGACCCAGTCACATGCGTACGTGGCATTGTCTACAAAGCAACGTTAGAAAGCATACAACAGTAATTCAAGTATTCAAACTATGCATATAAAACATATAAGTGTTGGGTTTGTGCGCATAAAGGCCCTAAGTGCACCTATTGGGCTATTTGAAACCCAAACCATGCATATATAACAAATAGGGTTGGGTTTGTGCGCATAAAGGCCCTAAGTGCACCTATTAGGCTATTTGAAATCCAAACCATGCATATAGAACAAATAGGGTTGGGTTTGTACGCATAGGCCCTAAGTACACAAACATATTACATATGCTAGAGATATACGAACATATTACATATGCTAGAGATACACATAAAGGCCTTAACAACACAAAGTTTAGTAAGCCTAAGATTAAAATACTATTTAATCATCTGAGGAATTATCAGAGAAGTCAGGTTCTACTTCATCAGGGTCATTATCCGATTCTTGGAACTTTTCCTCTTCGTCACCACTATCGTCAACATGCAAGTTGTCGCGACCATCATTGGCAACCTCGATGTCTTCTCCCTCTGTGATAAGACGGATGGGTTCATCCACGTCTTCGTTTCCCCCCATGGGTGCAATTCTATCATCTTTTTGGAAAAAATGTCCCCAATCCACATTTTCGTTGGCCGATACTTCGTGTGTAGTTGATGCCAACTCATAGACCGCTCTAGGCTTTGTCTTCACCACAGACCACCAATCTTTTAATTCATTCACTGGATATGGTACAAAGTAGACTTGTTCAGATTGTGACGCTAGGATAAAATGATCCTCTGAACGAAGTCTTGATCTATGTTTGACGTCCATGAGATTATGCTTTGGGTGAACTCGGACGCCGTTAACTATATCAAACCATGTGCATTTGAATATTGGGACAACACATCGACTGAGTCTATACCCATGGTATTCCATCTCTAGCACTTCATCCAACAATCCATAGTAGTCCACATCATACTCTGAGTAACAATAGCCTCTCACGAAAACTCCACTATTATGTGTGGTGCGATTCCTACTGTGAGTTTGAGTGTGAAACTTGTAACCATTTACAATAAAACCCGGGTGTCTCCAAGCCCAACATAGCGGTCTTTGTGCCAAAACTTTCAAGTGGTCGATTGAGGGGTCGGGCCGAGTCATAACCTATATTATAAAATATTATTTCATTTGAAATATTATATTAAGTACATATAAATGATGATGAATAAAAGTTCATATGTATACTTATATAGTTCTCAAACCAATTAAAAAGTGGTCACCTCTACGTTTGTCGAGCCCCTCTTCATCGATATACGGTTCCGAACGTTTAATCCAATCATTGAAACTGGTTATGAAAGGAAAGACTTCTTGACAATTAAGCAAGATGCATGTATGAGCTTTGTGCATATCTATATCTGCTAGCTGACAATGTCTTCCGGCCTTATCGTATAATGGACGACACAGGGTTTTAAATATGTTTAAGCGTTGGTTGGAACACTCACATTCAGGGGCAAAATTTCGAGGCTCACGGTTTAGCCGCGTCTCTACCGTTGGTTCAAAATACAACACACTATAGGTAGATAGTTCGTTCACCAAATATGACTCCACAATGGACCCTTCTACCTTTGTTGTGTTTCTCGATGTCCTTTTCAAGGACCCTAGACGTCTCTCGTAGAGATACATCCATCTGTATTGAACCGGACCCCCAACTAGTGCCTCTTGTGCCAGATTTACCATAAGGTGTTCCATGGAATCAAAGAACCCCGGTGGAAAGACTCTTTCAACTTGCAGATCGTTTCAAATATACTTGTCTTCAATTGAATCAAGTCCTCAACGTGTAACACCTTGGAGCATATTGCACGAAAGAATGTGCACAACTTAGTGATAACATCCCATATCTGGGTCGGTACCATCCCTTTAATAGCAATAGGGAGCAACCTTTGCATGAACATGTGACAATCATGAATCTTGAAACCATAGAAACTACCATCCTCAAGGTTTACTAATGACCCTATGTTGGAAGCATAACTGTCTGGAAATTTCAACTTCTTCAACCATTCACCCACCTTTCCTACTTGCCCTTTGTTCAAAGTGTATGAATATTTCGGTTTAAATATTTTATTTCGTTCCACCCTCATATGCAACTCGGGTCGATTGCAGTATTCTTCTATGTCTTTCCTTGCCTTGATGTTGTCCTTTGATATTGGTGTGTCCATAATCGTGTGAAACAAATTATCAAACACATTCTTCTCAATATGCATTACATCCAGGTTGTTTCGTATCAATAAAGTGTGCCAATACGACATCTCCCAGAAAATGCTCCGCTTTACCCAATTATGTGTTACCCCAAAACCCACAGGCTTTTTGTAGTGTCTTGACCCGTGTGGGATACCATCATAAACCGTAGGAAGGCTACATACTTGATTCCATATTTGTTTCCGGTTGGCACCAAAGGTGGATCAACTTTTTTGGTATATCCCTTATGAAATTGCTTTCTGTCACGCCTGAATGCGTGTCTCTGTGGTAGAAACTTGTGGTGACAGTCAAACCAACACGACTGGAACGCACATGCATTATCCATACAATATGGACAAGATAATTTTCCATGCGTGCTCCAACTAGAAAGCATAGCATAAGCAGGGAAGTCACTAACCGTCCACAACAGTACTGCCCTCATTGTAAAATTCGTCCTATGAAAAGCATCATAGGTATGGACACCCTCGAAGAATAACGACTTCAACTCATCGATCAAGGATCGAAGAAATACATCCAAGTTCTGTCGTGACTCTTCTTGCCTGGAATTAACAAGGCGAGGTGGACATAGGACTCCTTGATGCACATCCAAGGTGGTAGATTGTAGTTTGTAAGAAAGACGGGCCATAGTGAATACGAATTTGAGTTCGATTTATTGGGGTTAAAATCATCTGTATATAAGCCCAAATGAACATTCCCAATCTCTTGAGCAAAATCAGGATGTAGCCCGTCGAAATGTTTCCAAGCCTCCCCATCACTCGGATGTACCATATTTCCTGACTGAATTTGATGTTCACGGTGCCAAGTCATCTCCTTTGCTGTTTTCTTACACATATACAATCGTTGTAATCTTTGCGTAACTGGTAAATACGCCAACACCAACCGAGGCACCTTATTATTTCGGCCAATTGTCTTGTAACAAGGCTCCCCATACACTCGACAAGTGTCATCATCGGCATATTCCTTATAGAATAGGATGCAATGTTTTTTGTAAGCATGGATTTTCTCTTTCGGAAGATTGAGTTGCGTCAACATATTCTTTGTCTTGTAAAAACTTCCAACCAATTGTTCACCGTTAGGTAGCATTTCTTTCACCATAACAATGTTACGATTGTAGGTTGTCTCTGGTACATTGCAATCTGCCTTCCAATTTATAAACCTTGACGCCGCATCTAACTTCAAAAATCTCTGGCATCCCTCCCACAACTGCTGGTCCACAGCTTGTAACATCTCATAGAAATGGCGTACATGTAGATTCGGTACTTGCTCCTCCTATGTACTTGAAGTACAAAGAATATTTTGGTCCATCACCATTTGTTAAACACCATCAAACTCATTATAATCATCGTCTACTATTGTTTGTTGTGGTGGTTGAAATGATGGTGCTATTTCTCTGTGTGCATACCAGTTAGTATAAGAAAGCATGCATCCTTTTCTTAACAAATCTAAATGAACCGCCTCTTGCCTTTTATACTTAAGAAGTTGACATTTCTTACAAGGACATTTTATAAATATTTCAATCCCATCGTCTATTCCACTCGGTAGCCTAGATTGCTCATTGGTGACAGCAAAATCCAAAAATCTTTCAACCTCAACACTGAAAACAGGATTTATTTCACCACTCTTATTTACTCGTTTATACATCCATCTTCTATCGGTGTTAGTCAACATAGCTACAAATCAAATATAAATTGTAGTTAGGTAGGAATTCAACATTTGACTGTTTGAAAGTCAAACCATGCTTATAGAAGAAACCCAGGTTGGATTTGTGCGCTTGAAAGCTCTAAGTGCACCCGTTTGACTCTTTGGAAGTCAAATAATGCATATAGAAGAAACCGGGTTGGGTTTGTGCGCTTGAAAGCTCTAAGTACACCTATTAGGCTATTTGAAACCTAAACCATGCATATAAAACAAATAAGGTTCAGTTTGTGAGCATAAAAGTTCTAAGTGCACTAGTTTGACTGTTTGGAAGTCAAACCATGTAAATAGAATAAACTTGGGTTGGTTTTGTACGCTTGAAAGCTATATGTGCACTCTTTTGACTATTTAGAAGTTAAATCATGCTTATAGAAGAAACCTTAGTTGGGTTTGTGCGCTTGAAAGCTCTAAGTGCACATATTAGGCTATTTGAAGCCCAAACCATGCATATAGAACAAATATGGTTCGGTTTGTGCACATAAAATCTCTAAGTACACCTATTAGGCTATTTGAAACACAAACCATGCATATAGAACAAATAAGGTCCGTTTGTGCGCATAAAAGCTCTAAGTGCACTAGTTTAACTGTTTGGAAGTCAAACCATGCATATAGAAGAAACCCGGGTTGGGTTTGTATGCTTGAAAGCTCTAAGTGCACCTGTTTCACTCTTTGGAAGTCAAACCATGCATATAGAATAAACCCGGGTTGGGTTTGTACGCTTGAAAGCTCTAAGTGCACCCGTTTGACTCTTTGGAACTCAAACCATGTATATAGAAGAAACCCGGGTTAGGTTTGTTCTCTTGAAAGCTCTAAGTGCGCCTATTAGGCTATTTGAAACCCAAACCATGCATATATAACAAATAAGGTTCGGTATGTGTGCATAAAAGCTCTAAGTGTGCCTATTAGGCTAATTGAAACCCAAACCATGCATATAGAACAAATAAGGTTCGGTTTGTGCGCATGAAAGCTCTAAGTACACTAGTTTGACTGTTTTGAAGTCAAGCCATGCATATAGAAGAAACCCAGGTTGGGTTTGTGCGCTTGAAAGCTCTAAGTGCACTAGTTTGACTATTTAGAAGTCAACCCATGCATATAGAAGAAACCCGAATTGGGTTTGTTCGCTTGAAAGTTCTAAGTGCACCCATTTGACTCTTTGGAAGTCAAACCATGCATATAGAAGAAACCCGGGTTGGGTTTGTGCACTTGAAAGCTCTAAGTGTACCCGTTTGACTCTTTAGAAGTCAAACCATGCTTATAGAAGAAACCCGGGTTGGGTTTGTGCGCATGAGAGCTCTAAGTGCACTAGCTTGACTATTTGGAAGTCAAACCATGCATATAGAAGAAACCCGGGTTGGGTTTGTGCGCTTGAAAGCTCTAAGTGCGCCTATTAGGCTATTTGAAACCTAATCTTTAACTAAAATTTCTAAGAAAAATTCGGCATGACCCATTCGTAAATATATGTTTTGCCATTTTTATAACTTGTACAAATCAATGGACTTGTGTATAATTTATAAAACAATTTACCCAACAATTTGTCTAAAACAATTTACCCAACAATTTGTAAATTATAAACAATTTGAGTTTTAGACTTACAAATGCATACATATATACGATACATTATACACATATGTTTTTCATATACAAACATATATACATTATCTACCTACACATCTACAAATACATACACATTTACACATACATACATATATACATTATCTACCTACACGTCTACAAATCTAGTTATACATACATACATACATAAAAAATTGTATGTAGATAATATATCAATTGATCAAACATACATACATTAATTATAGATACAAACATACATACATTATATACATATAGAGAGAGATTTTACCAACATACATTATAGATACAAACATACATACATATATACACATCAATTTTACCTATCTATTTACACATACATACATAAATGGATACAAACATACATTATATACATATATAAAGATATTTTACCAACATACATTATAGATACAAACATACATACATATATACACATCAATTTTACCTATATTTACACATACATACATAAATAGATACAAACATACATTATATATATACATTATATACATATATAGAGAGATTTTGCCAAAAAAAATAGGATGAGAAGTTATGAAGATGGGAGGCGTCAGTGGTGGTGGTGGGTCGCTGACGGTGGTGGCAGTGGTGGTCACAGTGGTGGAGGTTGGCGGTGGTAGCAGTGGTGGAGGTGGATCGAGGTCGGTGGTGGGTTGAGTGGTGAGTAGTAGAGGTTGGTGGTGGGGCGCCTATGTATTTTATATGAAATTATCACTTGTTGAGTTATTTGGTGGGTTTTGACTATTTGAGGTACTTGTCTTTATAAACCTTGTGAAACATCCACATTTGGGATTTTTGGGCATTTTGATAAATAAGTCATAAATGAAATGTTTAATTGATTTATTGCATAATTGGAGATTATTTGGTCAAAATGCACTTTTAGTGTTTGTTGGAAATATGCATCGTTTATGTAAGGAGACATTTTTTAATACCAACGTGTGAGTCATTTGATTTTATTCATTCCCAACCTTGGAAACATTCTAGAAATTGTAAACCTTTTGGTTTGGGCCGAAAGCCAATTGTGATTTGAGAGACAAAGATTTTGGGAAAAGATGTATTTTGGATCATACAACCATATTGGCTCGCGTAGTTTAGCCAAACGTCTACTACGCCTTTTGGGGCTTGATTTATACTCAGATGAGTCTTGGAACATTTGTTCAATTTTGGTAACTCAATAAGGAGTCTTTGACGTATGGTGTACTTAGTTGCATCTTATTTGAGAGTTACATGTTTTGAGTGCGTTAGTTCATTCGTTGGAGTCATGTAACGTTTTAGAATGTAGTGCATTGGATCCATAGGCATATGAGTCAGTCAGTTGGTTTAGTTGGGAACTTTATCCCCGTTGTGGGACTAGAAATTATTTATGGCTAGCGGGAGCTCGAGGTATAGATCATGGGTGGTTGAACTCGATAACCGTATAACCTTTAGTGAAGGGCTCGAGGTATAGATCGTGGGTGGTTGAACTCGATACCTGTGTAATCCAGTCTGGTTATTCATCGTGGAATTTAGTGTCTGCGTTTGAAGTCTAGTGAGTGGTCCCCAAGTCATGTTTTTATATAAGCTTGCGGTGGTGCTTTGCAGAGCCGTATACGGAGCTAAGTCTTGCGGTAGTGCTTTGCAGAGCCGTATACGAAGCTAAGTCTTCCGGTGGTGCCCATGGTAAGCCGGATACGGGGACTTGTGGCTTTTGTGGTGACACTCATCTAGAGGTCGAGTAGACACTAGGGCCATTTGGGTATCTTGCGGTGGTTTCTCGGTAAGGAGTCGTATACGGGGATCCATGGCTCTATGTGAAGCTCGAGAACATTCATAAGTGGCTTAACTTTGTGTGTCTGCCACATTCGATGGAATTCGGGTCTCTCCCGTCACCGAAAGGTGTTGTTTTGGGTATTGAGTTTTATTATCCATATTTTCGGTGACGTTTTGTTTATATGGTTTTTATCCATGGTTTATTGGTTGAATATTATGCCCCACCCGTGTTTTGAGTGTTTCGGGATATAAAGTTTTATCCACGTTTCATAAATTGGGAGTTCACTTTCTATTCTCATTTTGAGTGAGTTTTGGGTCGAATTTAATTTACGAAAGAACGTTTTATATTGGAATCTTAGTCCTTAAAATAGATTGGATTTGGAAAACGTTTATATTGGTAATTCCTTCGCCTAAAATGCATATTATTGGAAAACGAGTCATTTTCATATTTGAAGCATATCATTTTGAAAGGTTATGATTTAATTTGCATTCTTCCCTTTTAATGATATATTTATGCGGGTTAAAACTCACTAGGCGTTAGCCTAACCTTTTTTTTTTTCGGCATGTGCATCAGGTTCCGGCTGGGAATAGTTCTAGTGGCACCGTGAAGAGATGAGTGCTAGTTGTGTACTCGAGAAGTGAATATCTTAGTGAAGCCTTCCACATTTGTTTCAGGATAAGCAACTTGTATTTAGGTTAAGTAACACCTGACTTCGATTTAGTACTTGTGTATTTTTGGAGTTTAAAATTTTGAGGTTAAAACATAGAATTTTAAATTTGAGGTATATTGGGTTTTGATTTGTAGGATGAAGTTTTGTCATTTATTTGATGTTATACCAAAAAAATTTAATTAGTTTGCTATTACCAAATTTGAGGGTGTTACATGTTGGTATCAGAGCTTAAGTTTGAGAGAATTAGGTGTTGATTTGGATGTCTAGACTCAAACTAGCGTTCTTTTAAATGATTGAGAGAAAGAATTTCACCAATATGCACTTTGAGATAAGATGTTTTGAGGTTGATGGAGTCACTAGGAACGAGAATCACGTCGAGGGTAGCAAGGATGATCATGTACAGTACGTTCATAATTGCACCTGACCAGTGTTATGGTGAACCTACGAGTTACATATGTATACTTGAACTACTTTGATGTGACGACCGATGAGGTAGTGAAGAAGTTTCTAAGTGGGTAACCGTCAGAAGAGGTTGATGATTTTAACATTCGTCATTTACGGTGACAGTAAGCATGATGATTGCGTTAAGTGAACCATTTTGGGTCGGAGTGATTGGTTAGATTAGAACCATAGACTTTTTGGAACCGACATTATTCAAGGAGGAATTGTAAGTTGAACCTATGAAATCATTGATTATTGTCTTAAGATATTTGAGCATCCGGGTGGAGATAGTGTGACTAAGGAATTGAGGAGCGTTGTTTCGAGGTGTTGAGTGTCGATCAAATTCATGCACATAAATTTATTTCTAAAATAAATTGCATCAATTACTTCTTATTTTTCCAAATCATCATGTGGCTTGTATTACAACATCTTGGAAAAATATTTAGCACATACAAGACTCTAAACCATGATTTTAAACATGCATATATATATATATATAGAGAGAGAGAGAGAGAGAGTAAGGATCATGCGAGAAGTTAAAAATTTTGCGAGAAGGCGAGAAGTGTGATATCATATATGATTACACGGCTTGTGGGTGTGCTTAATCATACATGATTAAACATCTATGTATTGCCAATATAGCATGTGTTTAATCATATATGATTAAAATACTTCTCGCCTTCTCGCAAAATGTTTAGCTTCTCGTTTGAACTCGCCCCTATATATATATATATATATATATATATATATATATATATATCTTATCGCATGTGGGTGCAAACTTTGTTGAGACCTTCTTTATTCTCATTGTTGTCCAACACTATTTTCGGATATTGTGATGTTCGTATTTTTATGTTGTTTAGGGTCTGGGACAAGTAACTGCGACTTATAACTTTAACATTGGATCTCCTCCACATATTTTAAGGCTTTGGATGAAGAGTTACCTTCCATTAATTTGGTGTTGGAGTTTTATTGAGAATTTTATTCCATGCGATCTTGTGGATTCGATGTGGTCACTTTAATGGCGTCCAGTTGTATTGTTTTCCCTTAAGTTTTGTGTGAGCAGTTTGGTTGCGTATAGTATGCATACATATTTTATTTGGAATTTCCGTCATGGTGTTTTATCCAATATTTTAGAATGATGAGAGCATATTGTTATTTGGCTTTGAACTTGAAACCGACATAAAATTATTTTATGTTTTAATCAAAGTGCATGTACATATCACCTTACTAGTTTTGTGAAATAAATTGACGCATGCAAGTTTTGCCATGTCATATTTTTGCTAAAGAGATAAAAATTTGGGAGTTTGATATCATAAATAACTCTCTTTTAAGTTTATGCAAATATTTTGTTGTACGCTGTTTAGTGCACGAATTAATTTACACCATAGCGTGAGTAATCGTATGTTGGGATTGAGATGATCTGTATTAGTGTTACATTTTAATCATATTCATTTACTGTTGTTCAGGCTATTGGTCAACAATGACATGTTATATTGATCGGTTTTACGTGTGTGACGATTACGGTCACTTCAAACGGTTTTCTAGTTGTACTAAAGACTTTTAGTGTGTGTAAAACTGATTGTAATGGTTTTATGTTTGGCAAATCGTTAAAAATAATAAATTGGCATGTTTGTTAAGTCTTATAGTTGAAAAACCTTGAACTCATTAGAGCCATAGTAGTAAACTTCTTTGTGGAAAGACTTGTTATTAAGGACTAGAGACGTCCTTGGAAATTGAAGCGTTGGGTGACCTGACTTGTGGTCAGTTTTGAATTTGGATTCCAGCTTTATAAACCTGTTAGCGCACAGATCTATTGGATTCAAGATCATCCAATCTGAAGATCCAATCTGAAGCTAAAGCCCGAAAAGCCAACTCTCGATATTAAGTCTAATGTTGTTTGTAACAAAATGTCGAAGTTAATTATTGTTTATTGTTTATTGTATTTTAGTATTTAGTTTTAGATAATATCTTGTTAGATATTATATTAGTTTTAATTTAGATATTAGTTTTAGTTTATTATTATTTTTATTTCAAGTTGTTTTGCAAGTTGGTTGATAGTGTATCTTAGAAGCTAAGTGAGATCAGATCAGATCTAACAACTCACATACACACACACACACTCAAGGTGTAAAAACTAGAGAGCTTCTAAGAGATCAAACATCAACCTTGTAATCGTTGAATATTAATCAAAACAGGTTGGTAAATCTTTGTTGGTGTTTTGTGTTGATAAGAACTTGTTATAATCAGGGACACACAAAACCGGTTCACGCATGAATAATTGAGTTATTAGATTTATGTAGTCTCCCAATTATTTAAGTTGTGATCTTTCTGTTTTGGTAAATCTTCGGGTTAAAGCATTGTGTGGTTGCTTGCATATGGTTGGATACGAATTAATGGGTTGATTGTTCGACATCATGTATGAGTTGGAGGTGTGCCATCCGGGTGAGTCTTCAGGAATAAAAAGATTTTTGTGGTTCATTTATTAGGGACGTAAGATTAGAATTTTAGTGCCCTGTTAGGTGTCAACTTTGATTCGGCAACGCAATCTAGAATGAAATATTTGATGGTACACCCATGTTTGTGGTATAGTTATTTCGAGGATAGGTGTCGACACTCGATTTTGAGGACAATACCCGTTGGGGTGCTTCAGTGCACTTCCGTTGAACCTGATGTACTTGCAAGTTAAGTGGTAACTTTAAGCAGATTTGATGTCGGTAATTAGGGATCGATCATTGGTATTCCTGTAATCGGCAAGGCTTTTGCTGATTCGTCAATCAATGCTTTAATGCATTATGGGAGTTGTGTAACCATAGAGTTTGGGATAATCGACTATCTGTAGAATGTAACGGTACGTTTCTAGATGAAACATCAAATCAATGCTTTGATCTATGGAAGTTTTGGGACTCCTTACAAATGTCGTGCTTTGTGTCAGCTTGGGGAGCGAAACTATTGTTTTGTTGAATCGGACCAAACTAGTTGTTAGGCATTTCGTCAAGCAAGAGACGATAAATCTTTATGGTTTTAATTATTGGAGAAATTTAGAAAGAATCTTGAGGTGGGCCTTAAAAAGAAGTTTAATTAGAAGTCAATTATTGAGGAGACATTGATTTGTCGGAAGTAGAAATATCGTTCTGTAACAACGATGGGTGATCAACTCAGCAGTTTTATACGGATTCCTTCACCACCCAGGTACAATTAACATGGTTGGACTCTTTCTGCAAAGGTTATATTCTTGAAGGCAGGAAAATAGGGTAACGTAATTCGATGAGGGACGGTTGGAAATATTTAATGGTAAAGTTCGCTTTGGGATACCCTTGATGGAAATGGTTAGTCAAGGTCGTTGGTTATTCTTGAGGTAATGTGAACAACCTAAGGTTGGGAGGCAACCGAGATCTTAATGTTAGGAAAATGATTAAATAAGGACGTGATGTTCATTCTGTCATCAATAAGGGGCTCGTTATGAGAAAATAGTGACAATCTTAAATGGGATGTAACCAGTTTCGTATATGAGGTAGAATACTATTGAGGCATCCCTTTTGGATAGGGAACCAGTCGTTTTGTGGAAATGATATCGTCTAAATTCCCCACTGTATAATTGTTAGTTTCTTCGAAGTGAGTGGGTGAAAATCCATCCGTCAGACTGGTTTTCCGGGATGAGCGACATTTGAACTGTTGTATACATCTTTTGCATCTCTTGTGCTCTCTGAAGATATCCATGTCAGGAGAATCCTTGAGTCGAGGTTTATTTACAAGGGAGGACAGAAATGTGGAAACTCAATTAACCCCATTAAATATATCATCGGGTGTTTGGTCGGTGCTAGATTTCGAGGACTAAATATCTTTTAAGGTTGGGAGGATTGTAACACCTGTAATTTCCTAAAGAACGTTCAATGATTGGCCTAGGAAACGGTCAGTGGTTGGTCGAGAGAAATGGTCGGGGAACAATTTAACACGAGACGTGAGAAGGCACCATAGGCGACACGCACGGTTTGGCCAGCAGTTTCAAGCCGCGGCTAGGCCCGCGTAAGTCGCTGGGATCTGTGGCTCAGGAACACACGCGTCTTGGCCCACGACTTGAGGTTGCGGCAAGGACGCGGGGACAGTATGATTGACTTAAAAACCAATTTTTAGGGTTTTCTCTCATTCTTACTCCCACACTCTCCATTTCTCTCCATTGGTGCGATTTTTGGGAGCTCTTATCTTAGATTTGGAGCATCCATGGTGGATTTATCCTTGTAACATCCTAAAATTCAGAGTAATTTAAAACTTCTCAAAATAGGCAACATGACATTTGTATTGATATAAACCTCCCAAAACTAAAGGGTATCAGTCCTTAAGACTTTACAAAAACCTGTACTGGTATAGGGTTCATCGACAACTAATCTAAACATACCATCTAGATTACATCAGTTGACAATCCATAATTCATCAAAAGAATGGGACTTAACAATGCCCAACTATCAACACTTTAGTCATCTCAAAAATGTCTCGAGACCAAACTCGTCTCTCAAAACCCTGTGCATCCCACCGCTAAGGGAAACCTGTTATACATATCATTTGAGAAAGTGTCAGGCTTAAAGCCTGGTGAGAACATACAGTTTATCAATTTTAAGAGATATAAACATGTTCATCCAAACGGAAACCTTTTCAAATAAGCATTTCCAAGATAAAGGTTGATAAGGATAAAATTCATTAAAATAAGGTCATGAACCTTCTTTCCAGAACCTCACAATTTAATGCACATGTAGTTCTTCGTTTTGGTTACTATATAGAACCTCACAATTTAATGCACATGTAGTTCTATATTTTGTTAACGGCCAGAACCTCACAATTTAATGCACATGTAGTTCTATCATTTGTTAACGGCCAGAACCTCACAATTTAATGCACATGTAGTTCTATCATTTATATTACTTGGTAACCTCAAATAATGAAATATAAGTCGACTCAAAACCTAGGGATCCACTAGTAATGGTACAACTCGTCACAACAACTTATGTGACCAACCATAGATAATCATATGGTATAAACACATTTTATAAACAAAATGTCATTTCCAGATCAACTTCTGGTAAGAATGAAAATCATTAAAAATGAGTTCATCAACATTCTTTCACATGTCCACATAATGTGTAAGTAAAACATCATTTTACTTCAAATATGATAGAATCCATCATAAAATGATCGGAACCCTAAAATCTCCCAAAACTCAACTTATATCAAAATGTATAAATCTTAAAACTGAAATCATGGAGATATATAGGCATTCAAAATGTAACCATTTTGACATGTATAATGTTTTAGAAAGGTAGTAGGAACTCACCCAATAGGTTTATACGAAAACCGAAGAACCAGATATCGACCCTCTTGACAAGACGAAGCTTTCTACACCGAAACCCCGAGCAATGCAGTTAATACAATCGACTAATGGAATCTCGAAGATCCAAACAAAGCTAACAAAATTTAGAGAGAGAGATATCTAGAGAGAGAGAATGAGAGAGTTTGCTGACAACACCAAATGAGATATTTGTGTTTTGAAACCCTTAAGTCGGTCCAGGCAATGTCGTGGGTTATGTCGCGACTTCAAGTCGCGGTGCAACTCGCCCGTGTCCTCAAATCAAAACCCAAACAGTGGATGTCGTGACTAATGCCACGACTATAAATCGCGAGCAACTCGCGAAATGACCAAAAACTCAAACCAACAGTGAACGTTGCGGGTTATGCCGCGACTACTGTTCCCCATGCAACTCGCGACATACCAAAACCCACAATACATCAGTGAACATCGCGACCTATGTCGCGACTCTAAGTCGCGAGCAAGTCGCGAAACTTACTGGAACTTCACAAATTCACCGAAACTATAAACTCGAATGTTATACTGAATATGATGATAACGATATGAGTCAAACATGAGATTTACAACGATATATATGTATTGAAAATCCAGGGTGTTACAATCCTAAGGAAGCATAAGGGTTCGGTATTTGGAAGCTCGGGTTGAAGAGTTGGATGGGTTCCTTGGATAAATTTGGGTGGAGAGTCTCAATATCTTGAAGTGGTAAGTTTCCTTGAATATTCTAAGCTTTAGTATAAGGATCTTTGTAGATCTAAAGGTTTTAGTTGTTATTTGTTCATTTCTAGAGTTGAAGAAATAGGTTATTTGGAAACCCTAGCTTATTGTTGGTGATGACTTGAAAATGGTGGAATCTACACTATTGGAGGCTAATGGTTGGATTTGGAACCTAGGTTTAACTTAACATAGCAAGGTGAGTTCAAGTTGATTTGTGAAAACGTTATACATGCCACAATGTCCATTTCAAAGTGTTTATGTATTTTACATGAAATTAACACTTGTTGAGTTATTTGGTGGGTTTTGATTATTTGAGGTACTTGTCTTTATAAACCTTGTGAGACACCCACATTTGGGATTTTTTCGCATTTTGATAAATAAGTCATAAATGAAAGTGTTTTAATGATTTATTGCATAATTGGAGATTATTTGGTCAAAATGCACTTTTAGTGTTTGTTGGAAATATGGATCGTTTATGTAAGGAGACATTTTGAAATACGAACGTGTGAGTCATTTGATTTTATTCATTCCCAACCTTGGAAACATTATAGAAATTGTAAACCTTTTGGTTTGGTCCGAAGGCTAATTGTGATTTGAGAGACAAAGTTTTTGGGAAAAGATGTATTTTGGATCATACAACCATATTGGCTCACGTATTTTAGCCAAACGTCTATTACGCCTTTTGGGGCTTGATTTATACTCAAATGAGTCTTGGAACATTTGTTCAGTTTTGGTAGCTCGATAAGGAGCATTTGACGTATGGTGTACTTAGTTACATCTTATTTGAGAGTTACATGTTTTGAATGTGTTAGTTCATTCGTTGGAGTCATGTAACGTTTTAATGGCTGAACAATCTTCCAAATCACCATATAACTTAAGGGACTTGAAAACGTTAAAGGTCACTTGTTGGTCATTTACCCTCATGGTAAGTTCACCTTTTTACACATCTATCAACGTTCTACCAGTCGCAAGGAAAGGTCTTCCTAAGATGATGGGGACATTCTGATCTGCTTCATAGTCCAAAACTAGAAAATCGGCCGGAAAGATAAATTTATCAACTTTAAATGTCCTCGATTTTCCCTTTTGGATATGCCAAAGATCTGTTTGCGACTTGTAAAGTGACTGTGGTGGGTCGAACTTTGCCAATTCCTAACTTTATAAAAACCAACAAAGGCATGAGGTTTATACTTGCTCCCAAATCACATAGAGCATGTTCTACTTCCTTTCCTCCTATGGAGCACATAATGGTACAACTTCCCGGATCTTTTAGTTTTGGAGGAAATTTGCAAGTAAGAAGTACACTACATTCCTTGGTCAGAGTCACGATTTCAAATTCTCTCAACTATTTTTTTTTTGTTGAGAATATCTTTCAAAAAATTTACATAACTTGGCATTTGCTCGAGAGCTTCTACCAAAGGAATGTTAATGTGGAGTTGTTTAAAAATGCCCAAAAACCTTTTGAATTGTACATCCATATTTTTTGTTTTTAATCTCTTAGGAAAAGAAAATTCTCACAGATCTAGATCTTATTTCTTTTTATCGGGAGGGAACATAGCTTGCCCACTGTGGGTAAGCTATGATGGATTTTTGATAGCACAGGAAACGGGTGGACCTGCTATTTTGGGTAAGGGTTCTGGACTCTATGTTTCTTTAGAAGCAAAAAACAGACCTGGGAAATTTGATTTATCAAAGAGATGTGAGTCTTTTTTGCAAAATAGGTGCGAGAGAGGATTTTTCGACTTGCCTAAACTCATCGTTGTTCTCAATATCTCTTATACTTACAGCCTTGACATGCTCCTTGTGAATGCCCTTAGGGTTCTCAATGTCACTCGACAAGGTCCTTTGTGGTATATTCTTGAGTTCGACAGCAAATTGTCCGAGTTGGGTTTCGAAACCCCTCAAGGTTGCATTTGTTTGGTTTATAAAATCTTTAAGCAATGATTTGATTGAACCATTACCTTCCGATGCATTTTGCTGTCTAGGTGCATGTGACTGTGAAGATTGTCCATGTTGGTAATTTTGAGGTTGGCTTTGATAAAATCCTGGGGGATTCTGTGGTCTGTTTTTGACTTAACTTACCCTGGGGGTTGAAGTCCTTGATTTCCAAACCAAGAGAAGTTCGGATGGTTTCTCTAATTTGGATTGTACGTTTGGGAAAATGGACTATTTCTAGAATGATTCTCAACATAGTTAATCGAAGCGGGATTAGCGGGGCAACGCTCAAAAGGATGATCTTCTCCACAAAATGCACAAGACTCGTTTAAAGATTGGTTTATAGCTTACACTCGACTCTTTTATCCAGCAGTGATGTCATCAATCTCACGAACTCCTGACACGGGTTTAGGAACAATGGTATGAGGGTTTGACCAATCAGTGTTATTACTAGCAACTTTTTCTAAAATGCCAAACCCTTCGTTGTATGTATAGAAGTAAAAGCGCCACCGGCTGTATGATCGAGAATGATTTTAGAATCATTAGAAAGACCATTGTAAAATGTTTCTTTCTAATGATTCTAATTGGATGCAGTGAGGGATTACATGAAGAGGACATTTCCGAATCAGCTCTTTAAATCTCTCTCATGCATCCGATAATGCTTCATCATCCTCTTGCCTAAACATCAAAATTTCATTTCTAAATTTTACATTCCTAGTAGGAGGAAAGTTTTTCTTTTGAAAATTTTCAGCTAAACTCGTCCAAGTATCAATTTTGAAAAAAATGAATTAATTTTCATATTTTAAATGACTATTTGAACATTTTTTAAAGAAATAAAATCACTGAATTTTTTTCTTTAAATGTTTAAATCCTTGAACAAAATTTTGGAATAAATTACCTTTGTAACTTTTAAAAATTGGTTATCTACATTGTTTTAACAAAAAAAAAAACTATTTGTAACCGATTGAAAAGACATTTATAAAACTTAAAAAGCAATCGAACAAAAATGATATATACCTTGGGGACGACGAGAAGATAATTTGTTAATTTGTTTGTCTTCTATCCGTCACACGATTTTGATCATTACGATCTCTCTTTACCGATTCAACCTCCTCATAGCTCACCTTATTAATTAACATAAATATAATTTTTATTAATTAATAAAATTATATATATATATATATATTAGTTTTTAATTTAATAAATAAAAAGAAGAAAAGAAATGAATTTGATTTTTAATTTTCGACATCCAAATATGTGAGTTTGTGTATAATATATATAGACGGAGGTTCATGGGAAAATCTCAAAAAAAACGGAAAACTGAAGAACACTCTGGTAGCCCTTCATCTGGAATACAGATAAATTATGTTGTTTTTTGGTTTTTATGCATTTGTGCATATGCACAAATGCATGTTACAAATTACCTGTATGCACAAGTGTATACCGTCCAGATGAAGAACTACCAAGGTGTTCCTCAGTTTTTCGTTTTTTTGAGGTTTTCCCCTGAACCTGAACCTGACCCTATATATAGCGGGGTGTTCAAATGCAACTTTTTTTAATGGTGTAACCCCATGCAATCCACCTATCTACCACTCATTTTGTTTTCACCTTTTTAATTAAAAAAAATTAAAATAAAATGAGTGGTAGATAAGTGGGTTGCATGGGTTACACCATTAAAAAGGTTGTACAATAACTCACCCCTATATATATTATATTATATTATATTATGTATAAATGTATATATATATATATATATTATAAATGTATAATATTATATTATGTGTAATATATATATAGAGCAAGGATCATTTGTTAACCAACCAATTGTTGTTAACTTTATGAACCTTGCTCAACTAATAGAAATGCATCTTTGGTTGTTGTTTTCCTTGTGTATATATTTAATGTAAAAGGGTAGAAAGGTCATTTTGTAATTAACCAATAATTCATTTATTTTCTTGGGGGTTACAAGAAAAAAACATCCATGATTATTGCGTAGGTTACGATTTTATAATTTTTTTCATTTTCCATAAAGAGAAAATTGCATCAAAATGGAACCAACTTTCATCTGATTCCTATTTTAGGGAACCAACTTTCAAAATCGTCGTTTAAGGGTCTGAACCAAACTTTTTGTTTATTTAAGGGTTTGGTTAACTTGTTGACATACTAATGATGACATCACCCCATTTTTTTGCCAAATAAGATTCCACGTCATTATTTTAAATTATAAAAATAAATCTAAAATACTGACATGACAACTAATTTTTTTATTTGAAAATTAATTATTCCACATCTTATTTTTTATTTCAATATCTCGTTTTTTATTTCAATTAAAATTAATATCAAATAACTTTGACAAATATCAAATACCTTACTATTTGTTGTAACAGTAATATTACATCAAGGAGAGGGGTAACCAATTCAATTCTGCAAATCAAACAAGTCTTTAGATTTGGAGAGGATGTAACTCAGAAAAAAAATGGGAGATTTCAAGAATCCATGATCAAGGGAGGCAGACGATGGCAAACACAGACCAGTGGGGGTTTACCACTAATTTAAACAATCAACAAATTTCCAAAACATTTATATTCGGATCACGTTTACACATCAAGTTGAAGTCGTTTATTTACTTCGGGTGTCATGATTTAAATGAATCTGGTTGTAGAAACGTAATCGTACAAGCTCTGTTTCTCCTTGGTTGTCTTTGATGTTTGGGTTCTTAGATTTTGAACGAGGAGAGAAAATGGGGATTAGGGTTTGGGCAAACAGGTATGTGATAACACAGGGTCGAACGAATCAAGTCGGATCCAAGAGAACAAGATCCTTGTATTTGTTGAACAATAATAATACCATTAAACATACTCCAAACCAAAGGAAAATTAATATCAATACAACTTCTTTGGAAGTGGAATTTGAGTCAAGATGGAAATTTGAAACCTGATGAGTGACCGCTGGAGAGGGAGCTGCTGCCGGAGATGGAGCGTCGGCCGGAGACGCAGCGCCGGTCGAAGAAGCAACGACAGAAAGGTGAGCGCCAACGGCCGAAGGGTGATGGTGGGCTAGGGCTGCGATGGAGGAAGAGGTTGGGAGACGTCGAGACATTGTGGAAGAAGGAGTCGATTGAGTTTCTCTAATTCTCTCCTATGATTTCTTAATTTTTTTAAAATAGAAATGATGATTTGGCATTAAAATTCCACCTAATATCCTACCTAATATTTTTTATAAATAATTACTCCCTCCGTCCCAAAATAAGTGTCTACATTACTATTTTTGTTTGTCCCAAAATAAATGTCCATTTTCAAAAGTAAATTTACACTTTCCCATTCTACCCTTAATTATGTGATGGAGAAAATTTCTCTCTCTATAATTAAGGGTAAAATTGTACTTTGGTTTATCAAAAAGTGTAATAATTACAAACTCCTAAAACTGTGTACCTTTTTCATTGTGGACATTTATTTTGGGACGGAGGGAGTATATGCCAAGTCATGTCTAATAACCGGTTACCTGATAAACAAGTTAACCAAGCCCTTAAATAAACAAAAAGTTTGGTTCAGACCCTTAAATGACGATTTTGAAAGCAGGTTCCCCAAAATAGGAATCAGATGAAAGTTGGTTCCATTTTAATGCAATTTTCCCTTCCATAAACTTTTAAAATCATATGAATATTTTCACTTCGATTTCATATACCTTCTTGCTTGCTTTTCAACAGCTCCTTTTTATCAAAACAGAGAGATCTGGGAGATGAACTTTTTCCATTTTAATTGAAGTGCTTCTAATTCTCGCCTCCTTAATATTTCTTTCAACAAATTGGGACTTTCTACCATCAAAATAAGGCAGACGCCTTCGAGAATCTCAAAATCATTTGAGATGGATAATTTCTATAATCAATGATCTTTATAATCCACCATGTTGAGCAAAGGTTGGCGATTTTCCTGAAAGGAGCTTTGATGGAGTTGCTGCATGTTTATTTTTCTAGAACACATATGTCTACCATGTTGAGCAAAGATTTGTTCATGTTCGTTCATTGAACACAGATGTCCTTGTTCTTTATCTGGATGAACACACCTAGCAGATGTCCTTGTTTTTTTATCTGGATTTGAACATTGATGAACATAGATGTCCTTGTTCTTTAACAGATGTGAACATTGATGAACACATATGTATGTCCAACTAAGAAAAAGAAGAAATGTAATTGTTTTGATTTAGATGTAATGTAACTGTTTTTAAGGTGCGTTCAACAATGAACATATTTGTAGGTGTTCATGAATGTTCATCATGTGCATTTGAAACAATGAGAGATTTAACTGTTTTGATTTAGATGTGTAATTGTTTTGAATGTGTGTTCAACAATGAACATATTTATAAGTATTCATGACTGTTTATCATGTGTATTTGAAATAATGGGATATTTAATTCCTCATTGTTCACTTCGGTTATAATTGTTTTTCAATGGAACATTAATGAGACGTTTAATAGCATTTAAAACAATGGAAGATTTAATTCCCCAAATTACCCTTAACCACTCTTGTTCACTTGACCATTTAAGAAATAAAACCTTTTTTTATTAATTAAAAATTTACTTTTAATCTCAACCATTCATTGTTAAGATGAATGGTTTAGATTAGTTCACAAAGTTAACAACAAAACTATGGTTACCAAAAAAACTCAACCCTATATATATATATATATAGAGAGAGAGAGAGGCACCTTCAAATACAAACTTTTTAATGGTGCAAACCATGCAACTCACTTATCTACCACATATTTTGTTTTTACCTTTTTAATAAAAAAATGAGAAAATAAAATATGTGGTAGATAAGTGGGTTGCATGGGTTTGCACCATTAAAAAGTTTGCATTTGAACATCCCCCCTCTCTCTCTCTTTATATATATATATATATATATATATATATATATATATATATATATATATATATACACGAGTTAATTATGGAGTTAATCCCTAAAGTTTGAGGTTTGTTGCAAAAATAGAAAAAAGACCAAAAAAATAAAATAGACTAAAATACCCTTCCTTCTAACTGAAACAAACGGAGTTAGTAACGAGGGACCACTTTCAGAGCAAAATGAAAACCAAAATGATGCTTCTAGACTTATCAAAGTTTTCACTAAAGCTCATGGACCAAAACTCTTTACTTTTTCTTTACTATCTTCGTTTCTATTAATTAACATATTATATTATTATAAACTTGTTTAAATTATATTATTAAATATTTATTTGAATTATATTATAAAATATTTTTAATTGACTATTTTTTCACGATGTCATTTTTTGGTCAATTTGCATGCTTATAAGCTAGTTTTTGCCAAACATAATTTGTTCATCAGTCATCATATTAGCTACCAACTAGCTTATCAATCATCAACTAGTTTATCATCTAGTTTGCCAAATATAACCTTACTTGTGACATCCTAAAATCAGGTAAACAAATAAATATGAAAAGAAAAAGAAAAATATAAAAAAGTTTGGTTTTTATTTTATTGGACCAAAAGTGCGATGAACAACGGGAAAAGGGTCTAATAATGCCATTTACTAAAAGTGAGAAATGAATAAAAAAGTTTATATGCAATTAGACTAAAAATGAAAGAATTCTTTAGATTAGGGTTGAAAAATGTAATATTGACCAAAGCATTGAAGCCAGAGTACTAAATTATGATTACCTGATAGTTCAAGGGGTGTGTTAGGCGTCAACTTCCTCATACTTGAGGGACCTGTTTAGTAAATAGGACAGATCTACATTTTTTTTGGATTTTGAAAATGAGCACCCTCTTGAAGGCTTGCTATATATAAAGCTGAATCCTTGAGACATCACCAAATCGCTAGAATCCCTTCTTTGTTCTTTCTCCTTAATTTATGCTTTATTAATTTTTCTTTTTTTTTCCTCTCTCTCTTCTTATTTTTCATCATTAATTTTACATTAATCTATACTATATTATAAAGCACGGATAAAAAACTCTTAAATACAAATTATTAGGCATAAGGTACCATCATTTTATGCAAGATTTTAAAAATCTCTTAATTTACAAATATCAAAGCATAAAATACATATTACTACTGCAGATCATTCATTTTATACAGACATTTTCATGTATCACTATTAATTAATATATTATATTACTATAAATTTGTTTTAATTATATTATTAAATATGTAATTAGTTATTTTTTCTAAATATTATTAAAATATATAATATAATCATTGAATTCTAACAAAATACTTATTTTTTTATATAAAAAACATTATATAATTAAGCCTAAATTAAACAAATTATTAAAAAAAAACATTATCACTTTCTCAAAACCATCCAAAATCGTACTGTAAATCGACAAAACAAAACAAAAAATAAAATGAAACATTAAAATCGTGATATATCTCGCTGCATTGCGCGAGTACGCTCCTAATATCAATTAACCCTTTATGTTTCTCAAGCTATTTGTCTCCAAGGTTTTACTTCTATCTTTTCAATCTCCATCTAAACTCTACCAACTGTTTACCATACTTTGATGCCTTTCTCTCCCCACTTTAATGTGGTGTCTTGGAGAATAATTTTGTAGGTACAAATTCCAACTAAAATAGTTAAGAGCATCTCCAACAGCTTATCCAAAATAGAGAAAATAGAGATTTTTGGAGATTTTGAGCAAGTTTTTGCTCCAACAGCTTCTCCAAAACTTTCTCCAAAATGGAGAAAATAGGAGAGAGAGTGTAATTTTCTCCAAATTTGGAGATATCTCCAAAAATAATTACCAAGAGAAAGAAACTATTTTTTATTATATCTAACCAATGAGAAACTTTGAAATGAAATGTTTAGGTGAGAGAAATAATATTTTATTAAATATGTAGAATATTTTAATAATATAATCAATGATTTATCTCCAAAATGGAGAAGCTGTTGGAGATGGATGTAATTTTTTTTGGAAATTTTAACTTTTGGTTCTCAATTTTTGAGAAATTTTAGAGAAGCTGTTGGAGATGCTCTAAGGGGGATGGGATTATGTAGAATCCTTCAATTTGATAGCGCCATCATTTGGCCTTTACTCTCGTACTAGCAATCTCTCTTTGTATACTATGCACTCCCTCGGTTTCATTAATTTGCTCACAAATGGTTGATTTTAATCATTTTATTGCTTGTCTCAATATTTAATTTGTTTGATATTGCCGGTAGATGTTACAATTTGGTGATTTCTCTTTCGCTTGATTATCATGAATTTAGGGTTTCATTTGTTGTTTAATCTTCAATTTAAATAATGACGATCTGAATGTGTTTGCTTGCATTTTTATCCTAGAGTTTTGAAAGAAAAGCATTAAGAGCACCCACATCCTTGGGTTTATGAAAAGTCCATCACCCACGTGTACAAATATGGACCGGTCATGTATTTTTTTTTTCCATTGGGTTTAGGGTGACATGGCAAACCGCTCCATCTGCATGGAGCGGTCCATGCCTTTATTTTCCTTTAAATAATATAGTTTTTTAAATAAAAATAATATAATAATCAAATTTATATTTATATTTATTAAATTTAATTAATTAAAAATGAAAAATTAGGATTTATTTTAGAATTATATATTTTTTTTATATTAACTTAATGTAACTTTCAATTATTGTAACTCTTAATTATTGTCTTTTAATTAATAATTAGTTTTTAATTATTGTCTTTTATCAGTATAATTTTATATTATTATAGTTTTTATTAAATTAATCATGTACCGGTCCATAATTGGATGTGAAAGGTTTATGAAATATGTAGGAAAGAAAAAACTGATGTGTCAAAGAGAGAAAGATGACATGGCAAAGTTATGGACCTTTAACAAGGTCCATGATTGTGGATGCTCTAAGAATAAATAGGGGGATTGAAGGTGTGAATACCGAAGATCTTCAATTAATTGAGGTAAGGTTTTGCTTCTTTATTTCAGTTGTTATGTAATTTACTATTTGTATTAAATTGTTTTTGCAAATTCATACAGTAATTTGATATTGCAAGTAAGAGCATCTCCAACAACATTGCTAAATTTTTTCTAAAATATAGAATGGAAAGTCAAAATCTTTAAAAACATTTTCTTCCAACTTCAACAGCTTTTTTATTTTTGAGAATCAACCATTATTTATATTATTATAATATTTCATAATTTATCATCCCAATACACATTTTAAAAAAAACTTAAAATAAAATGTTAAAAATTGAATCTTATTGGTTGGATTGAATAAAATAATATTTTCTCTCTCTAATTTAGAGATTATAAAGACTTCTCTATATTTAGAGATATTTTTGATCTTTCTCTATTTTAGCAAACCATATAGCAAAGTTATTGGAGAGGAATAGCAAAGAAAAAAACCAAAATTTTCTATTTTAGCAATAATGTTGGGAGATGCTCATATTACAATTTGGGTGATCTGTCTTTTGAATGATTATCCTGAGAATATGTTTTCATTTATTGTTGAATCTTCAATTAATGTAATGAGGACCTAGTTTCTAGGCAGCCTATCCATAAACCATTTTGTGTTCTTAAAGATACCGTGAATATCTATTTTATTTGAAGGCATCTCTTTTGGCTAAAATATTGTATTAAGCATGATTATCTTGGCTGATATCTAGCATAAGTACCGTTTTTTTGAACAAGTGAGAATGATCATCACATCACAATATCTTAAATAGTGTACATTTCATGTTATTTGTTTCATGGAAACTCTTTCTTGAGACCTGTTTGATTAAAAAAACAACGGGTTTTTAAGTTGTTTTTTGGAGAGAATGTGTTTTTAACCAAACTTATGGAAGTTTCAGTTTGCAATGGTCGTTAGTTGTTCAAATGACCATTTTGTATCCATCAATTGTTTGTTTGCAATGGTTGTTCAAATGGCAAGCATAAAGTTCTTTTTCTTCTAATTGATCAAGGAAGGAGAAATGTGATGAGCTGAAAAAGTAGAGTACTTATGACTTAAATACGTTGATTTATGTTATCAAGTTATGACGGGATGTTTAAAATTTTCCACAAGAGTTAAGAGTCCGGTTTGTATTTTGTGTGGTTATTCAACCTTAGCATGAGCTTTTCTCATTCTCACAACGTAGTTGAAACCGAAATTGGATATAATTTTTCAAAGGTCGAAGTGAATAAACAAGATGGAAGGTTTGGCCCACAAACAATGGCAGTTCAACCAATGCAGAAAATGTCAAGGATTGATCAGCCATATCCTCCAAATGTTGGATACAGACAACAACCATGTGGTTATCCTCCAGCACCACCACCTCAAGCTCACGACCACCCACCTGCCAGTAATATGTTATCTGCCATAGGGCTATCTCAATACAGGTTAGCAAAGGTAAATCTTTTGAATGTTGTGCAAGTAAATTGGCAGAGTAGTTTTGTAATGAAATATATTTTATTTATACCAAATAACTTCTTGAGGAGACTAATTCTTTTGTGTGCTAAGAAAATGTTGTACATGACGTCTATTTGCCTGAAATTGAGAGCATATTTTGTGATCATGTATTGGTTCTCAACTTGGTTCTTTTTTGGTATAGTGGTTATTAGCATTTTAAGAAACAAAATCAAAATTAGGTCATGATTTAATTAAGATAAATATAGATAGGTAATTGTAACGCCCGTATTTTTGCTCAGAACTTGCCTATATATATGTATGTGTGTGTGTGTATATCCGTGCGTAGATGTATGGGTAATCTCTTATCTTTCAAAGCCATGACTAGCACCTTGAAACAGAGAGTTGTGCGAGCTGCTGCGCTTGTTCCAAGCTGTGGCCCAAGTCGCGGAACTCACTGGAGTGCAAGCCCTTAGAGCACACACGCGACTTATGGCGCGACCTCCTAGCCGCGGCCAAAGCCGCTGGGCTACCTGCAGGTCCCCAAAACCCTTCCTTGCCCGATTTTGAATCACAAAAACACTTCTACTCGTTTTCAACCGCGATTTTTAGGGTTCTTGGGCGATTTTCTTCCTCTTTCCATCTTAGATCATTTATTGCAAGCCTTGGGTGGTTACACAACATTTATTGAGCATCAACCTACCTTGAGGACCATTTATTGGAGTGGTTTCATCAAGAATCAAGATCAAGCTACTCACATCCAACTTTCTAGTGTTTCTACTTTTCTAGGTTTTTAGCCAAAACCTAGATTGTGAGTTCCTAAACTCTGTTAAAACTAGATACACATCCTATCTTGCTATTTATTATCGTCATTCATTTTTATTGAGCTATTTATTCATAAAACTTTGTTTCTTGTGGGTTTTATTATGTGTAAGGTGTCGTTTGTTTTTTAAGAGGTCTAAAGTCTGAAGTCTTATTTTAGTTATGATTAATAAGAGATTGTGTGTAAAAAGGTCTGAACGATTCAGACTTAAGAGCCATTAAGAGGTTTTTTTTTTTAAAAACAAACAACCCCTAAGTCTAAGTCCTCATAATCTATGTGGGTGGGTTACCCTAAATTGGTATTGGGACTCTTTGACCTTAAATAGGTGGGAAATATACTTGTATGGGTTAACTTTGATCAATGGTCCATATGGGTGGCTTGACCTAATCTTGGGGAAATGGATTAATTGGTAGGTACATGACAATAGTGGCTTGTTATTGTTTGATGAAGTGTATGTACCATGATATTGGGGTGATTTATTACTCAAGTCCCCATGAGGTAGGATATTGGCTACATTGGTAATAATATATTCATGCTATTCTTGTTATAAACTATATGCAATGTTTGAGTCGTATGGTCTAATATTGTACCCATGGTTGGTACTGTGATTGATTCATGTGCATTATGTGCCTTAAGACCTACTAATGATATTGTTGGACGAACCAAGTCAGTAGACACTAGGAGGATATAGTCTTGGATGCCACCGTTAAGGTATGTACCTAGACCTCCGCCAGTCGGGGTAATGCCATGGTTGTAGTCCTCGGGTGTGCCGGGCCTTTCAGATGTCACTCATGGTAGTTGGCATCAATGTATATCGACTCTTTGGGTGGAACTTGATTGGTGCTATGGGTCTCCCCAATTGACTCCACACATGAGAAATTATTTGTTAACTGTTGATAAGTATTATGATATTGATTGGAATATTATTGCTTGTACAACTCCCTAGGATTTTTGGCCTAACACTTGTATCGTGTCGATGTGTATCTCAAGTTCTAGCGGTGCCGGTTATAAGAATGTCTAGTTGGCTTAGAATGAGCTTGGGGAAAACTTTTGGGACACCATTTCTTTTAGAAGACGTCATTTTGAGGAAATTCGGATAACACCCGAATTGTAATCTTATTTCGAAAGAAATTAGATTATTAGGTTGTTATTTTCCCATTATTAGAATTTGTAACTTGTACTTAAAAACAGGTGAATATTCTTTCCCCATTTCTGGGAGGCTCAATTGCTTTGGCAAATTTATATACCATATTTTCATTTTCTAGAAATTTTGTTATCCCTATTTTTAGGGTGTTACAGTAATTTACATTTACTTTAAGAAATTCGTCTTCTTGCGAAAGGTTCTTACATATTTTTCAAAACCCGATTATTTTAGCTTAAATAAATTAGGATATCAAAATCAAAATTTCCAATTATGATATTGTGACTTTAAATTATAAACTACTTTTGCATCATATTGTAATAAAAGATTTTAGGGTTTTGATCATGTCTCAAGGGTCGATCAAAAGTTGTTTTATTTGGGTCTTCTCAAATTTAACGTTACAACTCCATTCGATAGGTCGTCTGCAAAAAAAAGTTATATTAATATATAAATGACTTCTTAGATTTGAGTGTTTTTATATATAAGTCATAAAAGATTGAAACCAGAAAAAAAACAGTTGTTTAGTGATGATCGAGATCCAAAAGAACAACCGATCTATGGTAACGGTTTCTGCTATCACTCCATGTACCTAAAAAGGCCTCCGCCATCCGTGGATGTGACCGAACGTTATATGTAACACCCCAATTCTTGGCCAAAGAGATGAGTATGGCAAGTAGTGTCCCGCGCGGATGGCCGCGCGAGTGGAGCCACGCTGCGAACGGCGCAAGGCTCTGTCTTCTCTCGACCCCAGAGGCCGACACGCCTCCCCGTGCGAGTCCAACCGCCCCGTGACTCGCACACGGCCCCTGTGCGACTTAAAAGGGGAAATCAACCATTTTTCTCGTTAAATCCTCCATCCACGTTATTTCAAAACTCTCTCTTCACTAAATACTCTTCAAGATCAGACCTAGGAGCCCCCAATCTTCTCCACATTTATTGCAAGAATCAAGCCCCAATCAAAGATCTTAACCAAGGATTCCAAGTCTCAATATCATCTTCCTTCTCCATCCTTACTTCTAGGGTTTTGCAAGTTTCTAGGGTTTTTCTATAAAACCTAGATTGTGAGTCTTCTAAACTATTTTAAAATGAGATATTTGTCTTTATATGATTTCTATTGTCATATCTTGTTGGGAAATGTTGGGGTCTTGTGTTTTAATATTTTATGAGGATCTTGATAGGGTTATTTTGTTGGTAAATGCTGGGATGTATTCACATGATACAAATATTTGAGGGATGCTATATGTGGAATTTACATGACTTGGGATTTTGACCTAAAATGAGGCTTGAAGCCATGTAGAAGTTTTATATAATTTTGCTTGGAGTAAAATGTATATAATGTGAGGCAGGATATTGGATGATCCTCAAGTAGGCACTAGGAGGATGTAGTCTTGCGCGCCACCTTATTGGTATGTGTCTAGATATCCGTCATTTGGAGTAATGCCTTGGAGGTAGTCATTAAATGTGTCGAGCCTTCAGGATGTTGCTCACGAGAGTGAAAATCAAGGTACATCGACACTTAAGGTGAAACTCATTGGTGTTTTGGGTCTCCCCCATTGATTTCTCTATGGACCTTTATGCTTATTAACCCCATTTAAATAAATATGTTATGTTGTTGTTCAAACTCACTAGGCTCTTTTGGCCTAACACTTGTTTGATGTTGATATGTATCTCGACTTCTAGCGGCGCGTCCGCCAAACAGGTTTAACGGCCTTTAGATGAGAGCTTGGTAGTATTTTTGGGACGCCAATTATAGAAGATGATTATTTTGGAATTTAGATAACAATTGTTTGTAATCTCATTTCTTGTTAGGAATTAGATTAAGATGTTATCCCTCATTGCTTCTTTATTACAAACTTGTAATTATAAAGACATATATTGTTCCCTTTTGGGGAAAGCTCATGCTTTGGCATTTTATATACCACATTTCTGTTTTCGGAAATTTTTATTTATCCCAATTTTTGTGGTGTTAAAAGTTGGTATCAGAGCTTTAGTTTAAGTGAACTAAGTTTTGATTCTAGTATACCTAGACTTAAGCTGTAGATGTTTATAGTATCACTGTCCACCGGGTAGAACACTCTTAGGTGGGGAGAGTATTAGGATCCACGGAAGTACAATTGTTAAGAATTATTGTAATGATGAAAAGGATCCTTGGTATATTCAAAATTTTATAGGGCCCATGCGATGGTGAATATATTAATACATAAGCATGCTTGAATTTGTTGTTATGATGATTGATCATTGTAGTAGTACGTATTTCACCATTAGTCTTTTAAAGAATTAACTGGTATGATCTTTATAATGTGTGATAGTTTACAATGGTAAACATAAGAAGTCGGGTCGGGGCTCCCGAAGTTGGTAATGAAGTGAGTGTAACTGCCTCGGAAACTTCAAGACGAGCAAATCCAACGGGTGGTACGGGCAATGTTATAGGAACGGAAGAGTAAGCAGTGGGAGCCGCAAGGGGGAAAGAAATAGGCTGCTCCTATAAGACTTTCTTGTGTAGCAAACCTCCAAAATTTTCCGGGACACTTAATCAAATGGACTGTATGAACTGGATACAAGAGGTGGAGATGGGTTTTGAATCTAGAGAGTGTGATGACTCCCAGAAGTTTAAGTTCGCGTCACAACTGTTTAGAGGAGAGGCCTTGAGTTGGTGGAACATCACCCGAACTGCGCTCACTCCGGGGGTTTTGGCCAAGCTCGCTTAGCCAACCTTCAAGAAGAAGGTGATGGACAAGTAATGCAATGAGAGAGCTCTTGACAAGATTGAAGAGGAGTTTCGAAACTTGAAGAAGGGAAATCTGACAATTGCCGAATATGCAAGACAATTTGTGGAAAAGCTCAGTCTGGTTGAGCACTTGGCGGTTGATGAGAGATCGAAGATAGAGGCATACTTGAGAGGCTTTCCCGTGGAAATGAAGACGGGTGTGAGGAATGCCCGAGTGACCACGTTACAAGAAACCATCGAGGAGTCCCAACTAGTGGAGGATGACCTCACCCAAAGCAAGGAAGAAGGAAACCAATCCGGTGAGAAGCGGAAATGGGAAGAGCGAACCGGGCCCGTACAACCTTCCAAACCCTTCACCGGGGGGAGGAACATGGATTCCCGACGTGAGGCTAGGTGGTGCCTCAAGTGTAGGAGTAAGCATTTCGGGTTTGTAATCCGAGACCTTTCTCCAACACTACCGAGTGCTTTAAGTGTGGATGAAAAGATCACGTGAGCCGAGATTGCCCCTTCGGAGGCCGGTTTGTTTCAAGAAGGAGTGCCCTAAGCTAGTGGGAGGGCACCGAGGGGTTTTGAGCGGAGCCATGCCGAAGAAGGAGATTCCACCAAAGGCGCCAAGTCGGGCCTTCCAAATGATGGCGGAAGAGGCAAGGGAGACGACAAATGTAGTGTCGGGTACGTTCCTAGTTAACACCCTACCTACTCATGTTTTGTTTGATTCTGATGCGAGCCTCTCGTTTGTATCTACCACTTTTTGCAAGAACTTCACTACTCCTATTAGCTTGTTGCCCGATGCACTAGTTGTAGAAGTAGCCAACGAGAATCATATGTTAGTCCGGGAGCGTTTTGATAGGTGTACTATAGACTTAGATGAGGTGTCCTTTGTTGTGGACTTACTACCTGCGAACATTGGGGGATTTGATGTGATTATAGGAATGGATTTGCTAGCTAAGCACGACGCCGATATATTTTGCTCCAAGAAGATGATTAGATTACCCTTGTCGAATGGAGGGGAAGTGATAGTCTACAGGGAAAAGAATCGAAAGGCCAACGCGATCATCTCGTCACTCAAAGCGCGCAAGAGCCTAGCCAAGGGGTGTACCTCATACTTGGCTTACGTTATCGGCGTAAAACTTGAAAAGAAGAAGATTGGAGATGTAGATGTGGTGCGCGACTACCCGGACGTATTTCCAGAAGACTTACCGGGACTACCGCCGGAGTGCCAAGTGTAGTTCCACATTGACCTCATTCTGGGTGTTGCCCCGATCGTCCGCACTCTTTATCGTCTAGCCCCGACGAGATCCAAGAAATGATGACTCAACTACAAGAACTTCTCGAGAAAAGATTCATACGACCGAGATCGTCACCGTGGGGAGCTCCAGTTTTAACTGTGATGAAGAAAGACGGGTTCATGCGGATGTGTATCAACTACCGTGAGCTTAACAAGGTTACGATGAAGAACAAGTATCCACTTCCTTGAATCGACAACCTCTTCGATTAACTGCAAGGGGCGGGATGTTTCTCTAAAATAGACTTGCGGTCCGGATACCTCAGGTGAGGGTGAATGAGAGTGACATTACAAAGACGACATTTCGAACGAGATACAACCACTATGAATTCCTAGTTATGCCATTCGGGTTAACTAACGCACCAACCATATTAATGGATTTGATGGACCGAGTCTGCCAACCTTTCTTGGACAAGTCGGTGATAATTTTCATCGACGACATCTTGATCTATTCGCGAGACGAGGTCGGGCATAGTCAACATTTGAGGGATGTGTTAGAGATTCTTCGGAAAGAGAAATTGTTCGTAAAATTCTCAAAATGCGAATTTTGGTTGCAAGAGGTTCAATTCTTAGACCATGTAGTGTCAAAGGACGGAGTGAATGTAGACCCAACGAAGATTGAAGCGATGATGAATTTGGAACCACCGACGAGTCCGACAGAGATAAGAAGCTTTTTGGGTTTGGCCGGCTACTACCGATGGTTTATTCAAGACTTTTCGAAGATCGTCTGACAAGGAAGAATGTCAAGTTCTTATGGACCGGGACACAAGAGCAAGCCTTCCGAACTCTTCAAAAGAAGCTATGCGAGGCGCCAATTTTATCCTTACCCGAAGGATTGGATGACTTTGTGGTTTATAGCGACGCTTCCAAATTGGGTCTTGGGTGTGTCTTAATGCAAAGGGGAAGGTGATTACGTATGCATCGCGATAACTCAAAGACCACGAGAAGAACTACCCTACTAACGACTTGGAACTAGCGGCGGTGGTATTTGCATTGAAGCTATGGCGACACTACTTCTACGGGACGAAGTGTACACTCTTCACCGACCATAAAAGCTTAAAGTACATATTTGATCAAAAGGACCTCAACATGCGGCAAAGAAGGTGGTTAGAACTTTTGAATGACTATGATTGCGAGTTGTTTTACCACCCCAGTAAAGCCAATGTAGTGGCGGATGCATTGAGCCGAAGAAATTATGGGAGTGAAGTCAAAGTAACCCTTTCTAGAAGATGATTATTTTTTAACTTAGATAATAACTGTTTGTAATCTCATTTCTTGTTAGGAATTAGATTAAGAGGTTGTTATCCCTCATTGTTTTTTTTATTACAAACTTGTAATTATACAGGCGTATATTGTTCCCTTTTTGGGAAAGCTCATGCTTTAACATTTTATATACCACATTTCCGTTTTCGAAAATTTTTGTTTATCCTAATTTTTAGGGTGTTACATTATAACCTTCCGCTCATTCCATACAAATGGAAAACAAAAACGACGTTACTTAATAGTAATAACTTACTCATGTTCTTGTAGAGTTTTTTATTAAGTTATGCTATGGGTTGTGTTTGTCTTTAGAAGCAATACATTTGTTTGATTAGGTTTATAAGTTATAAAATAAAACGTAAATATCAAATATCATGATTAAAAAACAAAAACTTGATATCAATCCATGTCAACATACAAGTAACCAGAGATGGATCTAGAAAATTTTCATACGGTGGCACCATAAAATATAAACAAAAAATAATTACAAAAAGTACGGTTTTTATCGACATGTCTTCATCTTTTTAACGTTCAATATTTCTTGATGTGTTTTTATTCTCATTCTACCATTTCGAGGGATTTCTTAAAGTTTTTTGATAGATTTCGAGGGACTTTTAGGTTTTTTTTTATCGATTCCGAGGGATGTTTTCGATTTTTTTGATTGATTTCAAGAGTTTTTTTCGGTTTTTTGGTTGATTTAGAAAGGTTTTTTTTTGTTTCTTGGTTGATTACGAGGTATGGTTGCACCTTCTTGAAATTTCCGAAATAATACGGTAACACCTTCCAAAACGATACGCTTGCACCTTTCACGAACCTAAATTTTTTTACCCTTCGCCGGAGAAATGATACGGTGGCACGTGCCACCGTGGCCACAAGAGTAGATCCGTCCATGCAAGTAACGATACTTAATTTGTAAGAGTATCTCTAACTGTTTATAAACAATTTAAAATAGAGAAAGAAAAGGTTAAAATCCTCTCAAAAAAAGTTACATCGAACTCAAACTACTTATCTAATTTGAAATTTTTATCATTAATTATATTTTACTAAAATATTCGATATTATAACAAAAGTATTTTCTCTCTCTTCTTCTATTTATTTTGGTTGGTTGGAGATAAATACATTACATGAAATTTTTGGAGAACAATCAATTATGTCTCCTATTTTCTCGATTTTGGAGAAGTTGGTACAACAAAAAACTAGAAAACTCTAGAATCTTCATTTTTTTCATTTCGGAAATGCTCTAAATACCTTACTATTTTTATTCTTAGATTCATTGTAGTTTAGATGATGCCCAGGTGTTCTATTACAATTAATTTGATTAAGGTGACAATAATGAGTATGAGCGTTGATTATTAAAGAATCAAGGTTCATTTGAGATGGAAGTGTTTGGTCACTTAACACTTTCAACTACTTTCAGATCTTTGTTTTGTTTGAAGTGTTGTCGATGTTTGCAAACATTTAATCAAAACTCTACTTTTTGTTAAATTCATATAAGCAGAAGGTCGTATACTTTGGGATGACTATGATTACTATATTATTTTTCTAAGAGCTAATTATTGTCACACAAGCAAAATTCAACTGTAATCCTTCAAAAACTATAGTTAACAAGAATGTATGATCTTATAGACGGTTTTATCATCCATTGATGGTGATACTTTCCATCGCACTTGAACGACCTACATAAACTTTACTTATATTACATATATTATTGTGCACGGAGCACGGTGCCCATATTAGTTTCATATAAACACAGATAACCGATTAGAGCACATTTTGGTTCAAGAAGATCGAGTTATAGGAGAGAAATTGGTGGTTGAAGTTCAAAGTCCAAAAACTCTGTTTTTTCGACGATTGGAGGTAAAATACATAACCAAAATTTGGAGGTCTGGTTAGCTTTGTTTTTAAGTATTCTATCGAACCTTAGTAGCCTTATATATCATATTTTATTATTGAAGGTCTGATTTCGAGTTTTTTTAAAGATTTTCGAGTGGTTAGAAAGTTGAAAATTTAAATGAGCAAATGGGACTCAATACCTGATGGTTTTATTTGATTATTGTTCCTATGGTTGAGAAAAATCATTTTCTAGAGTTTTAGGAAAAAGAATCAGCGAAAGCGGACAAAAAAAAGGCCAAACAACCTGAAGAAGTCGCTGTCGGCGACAACTACTGGGTCGGGTCAAAAACATGGATCAGAGTTGGATCGGGTGTGGTTTTCAGGCCGGGGCTTGGGTCCGAATCTGATGGACTGGTTGAATTCCTCATTATGGGCCACACTTGGTTGGGCTTTATTAATTCAATTGCTGGGCCTATTACCAGATTTATAATTCATTTTATTTGGGTTTTATATATCAGATAAATTAATTTGGGCTTGGATATTTAGTTAAATCTTGGATTTTTAATTTATTTTAGAGTCCATTAATGTTTAACTTTTTTTTCAAGCTTAAGTTGATTAAGGTATAATTATTTAGATTACGTTAATTAATTAATTTAGTTTCTAAATTAATTAATATATTAATTTAAATTATATTTAATTAATATATTAATTTATTTTAGGATGTTAATATTAATTAATTATTTATTTTCTAAGGAGGGGGTATTTATAACAAATTATTAATTTTTTTTGATTATTTTATAATAGGATTAAAGCGTCGTAATTTGAGTTAAATATTTGTAGGGACACTTTAATTTGGAGAGATGAATTTATAAGATTATACAATGATTACTTTGATGTTTTGGGACGTCGGCGAGCTTTAGACTTGGGGTTTAACAAAAGTTAGTCGAGGTTGACCGATGGTTGACATTTACCTCGTTTGACCCATAAGGGTTTTAACGATCATATCAGATGGAGATATTTGAGACATTAAGAGACTCGGTTTTTAGAGTTTAACTTTAGGTCAAGTAAAGTTTGACCATAGTTGACTATTGTTGACTTTTGGATAAATAAAACCATTAATTGGATATTATGGTAGAAATGTGTAGGTCTTTGGTGAGTTTTCATGAGACTTACAATGGGACGCATACATAAAAGTTTATTTTGAACATTATATGATTTGTATGGTGATGTGTATAAATGCATGATGTTTCAGTTTAAATACATGACACAATATGTTATTTATGATCAGTTGTATGCTATGTGTTTATTTTGTTTTCAAATAACTCTAACATATTGTTTCATCCGAAAGTTTTATGATAAGTTTTAGTGGGTGGGGATTTGACCAGTAAGTCACAAGACAAGTGGCACAACCCGGTAATGGGCGTCCAGACACGTGCATGTCGGATAACCTAGAGAATGCTGGTGACAAAATGACTCATACCTAACCAGACAACTTATGAGATCTTATTTCTTTTAGTGTTTAATGTTCTTAGAAAATGCATACTATTTAATACAAAGTTTAAAAGTTGATATGTATGATGTGAAATAATTTTATTTACGTAAATCATGAACTCGTTGAGCTTTATAAGATGACTATAATATGCATCTCAAAGATAGAAGGTTCCATGTTGGACAAAGGAATATGACACACATAGAGACCTATCTTGTCCATTTAAGTTCAATATTTATATTTCAAACATCTATGATATATAAATTTTTTAACGCAATCCGGTATTGGACGAGTTAACATTTAAGTTACATATTTATTGTTTTTTCAAAATCTTCCGCTTTAAACGGACTAAAGTTTCAATTTAGCCATAATATTGGAGTATTTTTGGAAGAATTATTTTAGATGACGTGATATTTCTCATTGTAAAATTAAGGGTTTTACATTACTTGCTAAGCACCACCGGAACACCTTCCACCGAATATCTATAGCCTATTGTTTCCTATATATGAATTTATGGAATTAGGTATAAATGTTTATAAATATAGTAAAAGATCTGAAGGCATAAATATTAAGGGAAATTCTTTCCCTACACGGTTTGCTAAACCTACTCCCTTTATTATTGTATACCCTCTCCTACATACCCTTACCGCTCACACCATCCACAACAACAATCCAAAATATGATTTTTAATTAATTTTTAATATATATATTTACATTTTATACCCATATAGTTATTTAGTTAATTTACTTTATATCTTTTACTTTTTTAATTTTCATTTTACACCATCACCATATTTAACACATATAATGGTATATTAACTAAAATACGTTTTAATTTTAACAAGTTACACCATTATAATCGTCTCTTCAATACCTTCGAAATGAGCCTAATATTGAATATTTTTTGTGTTAATTATTTTATTATATATCATAAATATACTACATAAAAATATCGTGTTCGTTTATGTTCGTTCATTAAGAGTTAAACAAACGTAAACGAACGAACACAATGAATAAAAAACAACCACCGTTAATCATCATTTAGTTCGTAAAAAATAATATAACAAAATGAAAAACCGGGTAAATTTAGGATGTATAAAAAATGATTTTAAAAAATTAATTTTATTAATGCTTTTACACATTAATGTTATAATATATAAGTATATTTATATAGAGTCCACTTATTTTGTAAACCCATTTAATTCTGTGAACTTGTAAACTAAGGGTATTTAGGTCTTTTTTCCAAATTCATAATTTTAGGAATAATTTATATTTTTAGTAACAACCACCTTTCTTAATTTTCTCAGTTATCTCCATCTCTCTCTCTTTCATGATCCATCATCACCATCCAGTTTCCGGCAACGTCATCCGTCTCTGGTAACCTCCCTCCAATTCCGACGAATTTTATGAACTGTTTGAGTTTCATAAACTGTTTTTTCATAAGCTATTTTTTCGAAATTTTCAAGTTTTTTAACTTTCATAAACTTAAAACAATTTCGAAATTGGGAGGACACCGGAATTGGATGAAAAGTTATTAATTCAAAATTTTAAAATTTAAATTAATTATTTAAAACATATTCCCAAACTACCCTTTCCCTATTTTTTTAATAAATTTAAATCCGGAAATTTCTCAACCGTCGATCAAAATAATGGATGACCTAGATTGGTTTATATAGTTCACAAGATTAAATGGGTTTATAAAAGAAGCTCCCTCTATTTATATATATAAACAAACATAAATGAACAAACGTAAACGAACATAAATGAACGAATGTTCACGAACGTAAATGAATGAATGAAACCATTGTTCATGTTCGTTCATTTAACTAAACTGTTAGTGTACTGTATTTAGAAAGTTTTGTAAAGTCATCCATATTGTAATAGGCTTTGTCATTAGCATATGGGTTAGACTTATTTTGTGTAACATGAGGGTTTGGGGTATAAATAGGAAAGTGTTTGTAGTATGTTTGTAACCTTTAGACAAAATGTAGACATTCAAGCTTTGTAAGTGTTTCTAGAGAGAGAAACTCTTTCTCTCTCTAGGTTGTGAATAAAACAACATTTCCAACCTAATCTACCTCTTGTTCAATCTTTTCTACATTGATTAATTGTGAATTCATGACCTTACAAGTGGTATCAAAGCCTAATCGAAGAAATTATTCATCGAAACAATCGAATTTCGCAATTTTCAATGGACAGTAAATGTGGTCGCATGAACAGTAACCATGGATTTCAAATTCTTCATTTTGGAGCTTAATTGATCAAGATTTGATGCTAGATTGATTATATGCTTAGAGTCGAATCATTTGTATTCAACCATATTGTTTAATTTCTATAAATTTAGAAGAATTAGTCGATTTTGAGTGTATTTGGTTCGAAATATATTTTTTCACTGAGTTGTGATCGAATTTTGGTATTGAGATGTTTTTAGACAAGATCATCAACTACAAAGTTGTTCAGAAGTGATTTTCGAACATGCTCATAAAGTTTCATCTCAAAATTCGAAGAAATGTGAAACATTTGGTGATTTTAAGCTGTCAGACTTGTTTTCTCGCAAGATCTGAAGAACACGCAAGATTCAACTGAAGAACACGCAAGATTCATCTGAAGAACGCGCACGCTGTAAAACGCGCAAGGAAAGGAAGAACTCGCAAAGGCAAAGAAACGTGCAAGTAATGCTCTGCGCGAATCAAAAACACGCACATAAAGGCTTGCAACTTTCAAAAACGCGCACGTAGAGGCTTGCGAGTTTCAGAAAAGCTCAAGACAAAGCTTGCGAGTTTGGGCAAGTAATTTCCTTCAGTCTGCGAGTTTCATTTTTAGCGAGTTTTGATATTGTCAAAATTTTCTAAGTCCTAAAATGCGCAAGTCAAGGCCTGCGAGTTCTCAAAACGCGCACGTAGAGGCCTGCGAGTTTCAGAAACGCGCATATCACTTTTAGCGCGAAAGAACGTGAATAGTTCTTTGCGAGTTTATTTGTTCTGCGAGTTCTGGGCTTTTGCGACAAGTTACTGTTCACACCCATTTTTGCGACAAGTTGCCTTGTGAGATTTAATTGTCAAATTTTTCCTCAGATAAATCTTCTACCTTGCTTAGTAGTGTTTGCTACAAGTTGCATCCTCCTACAAGCGTACCAGATTAAGTTCTTAAGCTGAATTCCTATTCAACTCACGGTTAAAGACATATTTGATGTTACAAACTGAAGATGCACTCTGGTTGTCATGTCATAATCCACACATATCATTCTTGTGGGCGTTAAGGAATGTGTTGGGTTTACTTAAGATTAAAAGTTGTCTTTATGTGCACTCAGTCGAGGTTACTGTCCACATCAGATCTGATATTTCAGTTGATATTTCAAAGGATAAGAGCTACTTTCAAGGGGGAGCCGGAGCTGTTTGAAGTTTAAGTAACGCTAAAGTTTTTCAAAGAAATCAAGGGGGAGAAGAGCTGAAGCTGATAAGGGATTATTCATTTACAAAACTTTAGGGGGAGAATGTTAGTGTACTATATTTAGAAAGTTTTGTAAAGTCATCCATATTGTAATAGGCTTTGTCATTAGCATATGGGTTAGACTTATTTTGTGTAACATGAGGGTTTGGGGTATAAATAGGAAAGTGTTTGTAGTATGTTTGTAACCTTTAGACAAAATGTAGACATTCAAGCTTTGTAAGTGTTTCTAGAGAGAGAAACTCCTTCTCTCTCTAGGTTGTGAATAAAACAACATTTCCAACCCAATCTACCTCTTGTTCAATCTTTTCTACATTGATTAATTGTGAATTCATGACCTTACATAAACGAACAAAAAAATGTGTTCATGTTCGTTCATTTATTAAATAAACGAACATAAACGAATTTACGTTCAATGTGATGCATTTTTTTTAAATCGATTAACCAAGGTACAATATATGAGGTGTAACTTGTTAAAATTAAAAAAAGTATTTTTTTAACGTATTATGATAACTAACATTTATGTTAATTTTAACTTACGGGTACAAGTGAAAGTTATAACAAAATATAATAATTTCAGGTGTTCAAATCTAGAGAAGAAATAACTGACTGGGTGCGTAATGTGGAACTTTCGGTTGGTGTCGTTGTTGTTACCAAAATATCAAAGACTAAGACAAATGGAATAAAAAAATACGTAATATATTTATTATCTTTATGTTAAAAACTTACGTTCGATGTGATGCATTTTCTCTTTTAAAAAAAAAATCAATTAACCAAGATACAATATATGACATATAATAAAATCAAAAAATCAAAAAATATTCAATATTTGGCTCATTTTGAAGGTATCGACGAGACGATTATAATAGTGTAACTTGTTAAAATTAAAAAAGTATTTTTTAACGTATTTTAGTTAATATACAATTATATATGTTAATATGATAAAAATATAAAATGAAAAATATAAAACTAAAAGGAAATTAATTAAAAGAGTTCAGGACCAAAAATGTAATTATAAAATAAAAAAAAAAAAAAAAAAGTGATGTGAGGGTGAGGGTGAGGGTGAGGGGGAGGGGGTGGGGTTTTTGGCGGAAAGAATTTCCCTAATTCTAATGGTATCAAAAACCAAATAGACAATCAGCCCGGTCTATTTACACTAGGTTCGCAAAGCACATCCTGCTAATTTAAATACTTGAACATCCAAACAATCTCATTTTAATAAATTTTAATATAATATAAAACGTGTAGTACTTTTTAATAGCTTTTGATCAAGTTGAGTGATATTTTATATGACTACTAAAAGAACCAACTTATCCAAAGTTGGCCTTGAATTAGGCCAATTAAATATAATTTAATGTTGTAGATGTTTCCCATTCTAATGGAAAATTTTATATACCATAATCTTTTCGAAGGTTTGGTTACATTTGTATCTAAATTATAGAAAGATGGATTATACCATTACATATTATGATTTTGTTGTAAAAGTTAAAGCATGACACTAAGGTCTAAATACATGTAAAATTGGACCTTAAAATTGTTGAAATCTTGTTCAGAATCTCGTATTTAACATGTTAAGGAGTGCTCTATATATCTTCTTGATTTGTTTTATATAAGAGTAAACTCCAATTTTGGTCCCTGAGGTTAGTTGATTTCTTTGAAAGCGGGACCTGTGGTTTCATAATTCAAGTTTTTGTCCTTATAGTTTGAATTTTGCTCTGGAAGAGGGACCTAACCACTAACTCCGTTAAAAATCTCAGTTAGAGCTAGGGACAAAATCGTCCAACCATATTTTTGTCCCATTTTTACTCTTTTTTTTTCTTATTTTTACAAAAACATTAAACTTTAGGGACCTGTTATACAGTTAACTGTAATATATATATATATATATATATATACACATAAATAGATATACATATATATAGATCGATAGAAACCGGCGATTGGCCGCCGATGATTAAAACACTTCCCAGAGGCAACGGATGGGTGGGTCAACACCTATATAACTTTAAGGGCATGGTGAAAAACATTTTGTGTCTTCACACCACTTCAGATCTCAGCCCTTAGACATCTTCTTGGCCTCCTTCATGAAGTCTGGGACAACCTGGCTTAAAGCCCTCATGTTCTCCATCACTAACCGCCACCGCTGCACTATGTTCGACTACTATTTACTCCACCACAACCCACAAAGCGCTTTCCCTATTATGGATACCGAATTTGATCCTACTGACGACTTGACCTGCTTGCCTACTCTACGACTCTTTGCTACCCACTTCCCTCGTTATTTCCTTTTTCAAACTTCAAATTCGATTGGGGTTTTCGTTATATATATGTAATCTTTAAAAAATTTCCAAATCCAACTCTGATTGAAATAGGGGTGGTTGTAGGAGATGTTGCTCGGAAGGAAGAGGTGCAGTGAATAGAGATAAAGATTGAGGGAAAAGGCGGCGATGAGGAGGGTGACGGGTGATGGTACTTGGCCGAAGCAGGAGGATGACGTTGATGGTGTTTGTCGGAGGTCTAAAAAACTAGGGTGGAACCGGAAAAGAGGGGGAGGGCAGACTTATTCTTTCTTAAAGCCGAGAAACAGAGCATCATCTGTGGTTTTGTCCGGGTGATTTGGGTTTGGTGGCCGGAGAGGGGTTGGAGCGGAGATGGAGGAGAGTAGGCAAGTTTTTTTTTCTTTCAGTTTTCACGTGCCAAGTATCTTCGCCCACCTTGGTCGACAAGTAAAGAGTCTTGCAAAACCTAATCACCCAAAAACAACTTTTATCCTCCTATCACTGGATAACAATGGCGTTGCAATGGATGATTTTGACCTATGTTGTTGTTGTCGAGGCGGCCATAGCTTTGTTGCTCACTATGCCTTCCCCCAAGGCCTTGAAGTCTACTCTCGTATCTTTAATTTCTCTCAATTTACACCCTTCCATGTTCATTATCCCCTTTGCTGGTTTTCAGCTTCTAGGTTTTCTCTTCTTTGACCGCAAAATTAGGTTGTAATTGTTGATTCTATGATTGCCTCTAGTTTTTGTGTTTTATGTTCTTTGTTTTTGTTGTTGATGTTCTAGATATCTATTGGAAGAACGAGCACAGGTTTGTGTGTTCACCGACGAAGATGTTTTGGCCGGCACGACTACGTTTGTGTGTATATGTTTGAGTTAATTACAAGTTGACCCAAAATATTTATGGTTTTTACTGAACCAAGAAAAAAAAAGAAAAAGTGTAAAAAGGGGACAAAAATATGGTTGGACGATTTTGCCCTTGGCTCTAACTGAGATTTTTAACGGAGTTAGTGGTCAGGTTCCTCTTTCAGAGCAAAATTCAAACTATGAGGACTAAAACTTGAATTATGAAACCACATGTCCCGCTTTCAAAAAAAATCAACAAACCTCATAGACCAAAATTGGAGTTTACTCTTTATATAATTAGCTTATTGGGATGTGATTAAAAAGTGAAAAAGAAAAGATGAATGAAGGTGAAAGTCTTATGTGTACCATATATCACATATAAAATTATTTTTCAAAATCACAAAAGTATAAAAAAAAGTAGAATAAAATAGAATAAAGGGTTGCACTTTTTATATTAATTTATCCTCAATTGCTTTTACTATGTCTTCGTCTACTCCACCTTGATGAAAAGTTGAACATGATGCAACAAAGTATTTAAATAAAGTAGTATTTATTAATCATATAATTAAAATTCATATCAATTTTTATCTAATGTTTAATGTAATTAACTAATAGAAATTGTTAATTTGGAAGAAGAATATGAGGAACAAATGGTTCTACATAGAGAATATGGATCATTATTGTTTATTAAATTAAATATAAATGCATGCTTGTTAAACCGTTTGGTTTAGTCACTTGTTGTTAAATCGTTGGGTTGGGAAAATTTCTAAACCACCATTACCGTTCAATTTGTGGTTTGGGGGGTTAAACCGTCCAAACTGGACCGCAAACACCCCTAACATTAATTTTTATTTAATAAATGATGAATAAATAACATTAATTATGATAAATTAATAGCTTAGAATGGATCTCATAAACCTTACTTATTTTGAAGTTCTCAAATGATTATATATATATATATATATATATATATATATATATAGAGAGAGAGAGAGAGAGAGAGAGAGAGAGAGTGCGTTTTTTTTGCAAACCAAACAATTTGTACAAATTATGCAAACCAATCTTAGCCGTTCATCAAGTCTAATGAATATATGATTTTATTATGTTTCCTAATTTAAAATCATGATTATAATGAATAAACTTAACATTTCCTAATTTAAAATCATGATTATAATGAATAAACTTAACATTTTTCATATATATCACAATCATTATTAATGAATCATAATCATTATCCATAAATATATCTATTGTTTCATAATATAATGGTTTGCATAATTTGTACAAATTGTTTGGTTTGCAAAAGAAACGCACCCTATATATATATACTATATTATAAAGATGACATAAAAAACTCTTAAAAACAAGTCTTAAAGCTTAATGTACCGCTATTTAATGCTAATTACTTAAAAAACAACCATAAAAACTGTATGTACTACATTTAATGTTATTCATTAATTTTCAATAACCATTTTAACTTCCCTAAAATCATTTCCCACTTTAACTCCCCTAAAATAACTCTCAGCATATTTTAGATATAAAAAATCTAAAATATAATTAAAAAATCTTACATAATATTTTATAAAAAAATTATATTATTAAACCAAAATAAATTACATTATATTATTAAGTCTAAATTAAACAAATTTATATAAAAAAATCATTATCACTCTCTGACAACCATCCAAAATCGTAATGTAAATCGACAAAAAACAGAAAATAAAATGAAACATTAAAATCGTGATGTATGTAGCTGCATTGTGCGATAACACTTCTAATATATATATATATATATATTATGATCTTATCAAGATGTTTGCAACTTGAGTGTTTAAATTACTTACTTAACCTAGGTTTTGGTATAGATACTTAATGGCCGGGACATCTAAATAAAAACATATTTTTAAGATAAAAGTACATGGAATAAGAAAAAATGACAATAACGTAATTATAGAATATTTAGTTGGATCATGGATGATAAGCATAAGAGAAAATTAAAAATAGATCAACTTGTCTCGCAATACCTTCTACAACTTGATCGGCAACAATGCCAATGTACCATGACCAACCAGAGACGGACCTAATTTTTTTTTCAAGTGGTGGCATCATTTGAGTATAAGAAACAAATATGGAGATATTTTTCACAAAATTATAATTGGTTTGTTGGTTAGTCCATTGTTTTTCATATGTGAGGTCCTTGTTCAAGGTTTTTATTGCAATTTTTTTATTTCAGAAACATAATAAATCTGAAATTAAAAGCTAAAAACTAAGAAAATGACACAAACGAGATTCAAACTTGGGTCTGGGGTGGAAGAAAAGTTTCGCAAACTAACAATACCAAGGGAAACTTGTGTCCTCATTGTAGTTTAAAAATATATACAGTGACACAAAAAAATTGATACGCTGACACTTTTTACGCCTATAATTTTTGGCACTATGATAGAGGAACGAAACGGTGACCCATGCCACCGTATGCATTACAAAGGGTCCATCCCGGTGACCAACTCCAGGTCTGATATATAGAAAATTAAAAAAAACATTTGCTTAGACTTGAAACTCGACAATTGTGGCATGTCGTGAATCAACTAATTATGCATGAGTAACTACTTTACCGTTTCTTTCATAACAAGGGAAAATCATATTGACATATTATTCACTTTGTATTTATTTTCTCATTGTCGGTGTTCTAAAAGGAGCATCATGACGACAGTAAGGTCTGTCATGATAGCAAGACGCGTCTCCCATATTCCTTAACTCCCATACAGCTAATTCTTAAGGTGTGGTGTCATCATGGTTGGCATTACGCATCGTAACACCGTCAATGTGTGTTTTTGAGTTTTTAGAAATAAATTAAAGTTTTATACTTTTTGTAAGTTATATATCAATGTACTATTTTTTGTCTTCTCATATTAATTTAAATCGTTGAATATTATTTGATAATAGTTGAAACATATGTGTGTATATACACACACATATATATTATAATACATATTCTTGTTGTCTTAAGTCATGTTTAAAAACACCATGGTTTTATAGTGGTTCCTAAGGGTTAAGACTTGACCTTGCCATCGTATCAAGTCTTATACCATCTAGAACTTTGCTTACTGCACATGGGTAAAACTTTTGTATCTACTATTTTTGAGGTGTTACATGTTGACTGAAAAACGGGTTAAAACCATAAAATCCAACATCATCCATCAATTTTTAATTTATATTTACGAAACCAAAAACAAGTTGAATCAAGAAAACTACATTTACCTTACTAGGTCTTAATATCTCTAGAAGTTATCATTAAAGTTTTAATGATAAAAAGTGCCGTATGCTTTTCTAAAGTTCTTCTTGCACTATAATTAATTGGCATTTCAGTCATAATAGAAAGGATTAAACACACACAAAAGTTAATTAATAATTCATTTTTACTTTGTTTTTCTTTGGATAAGTAAAATATTTGTTTTCTTTAATACTTTAAACTTAGTTTCCCATGCCCAATTTCCATCATTGTTACAAGTTGGCAACATAAAGTAGTTAGATGCCTAATAATATATTACAAGTGCATAAAAATATGTTTGTAGAACTGATATAATTTTCTGAAAAAATGATAGTTAGTATATTGATGTTTTGATAAAAGGAAAAATAAAATATAAATGGAGTTGGGCAATAGATATGATACATAGCATTGTTGTTGGTTAAGTCGATCTTAGATCAAGCTAAATCGTGTTGTTAAGTTGTTTATTATGTTAATCAGATTACAAGCAAAGTTATGTCTAAATTAATATATGCTGATGTAAGTGGAATTTTTTTATGCAAATGCTAAAAGTTACTTGTTACACTCTCAAGTTTGATCGATAAACATTCCCTGTAACTATTCTAATAGAAGAAATTAATAACGTGGTTTACTAATTAATGACATATTGATCAATAAGCAAGACTTACAATGATTATATATTTAAAGCTAAGGATTTTGTCTCATAAACTTTACCATCTAATCAAGATTTCATAAGATTTTTAATTGAGACATATTCAAACATCATATATATTTTACAAGATCTCTATATCACAATAATCAGGTTATATGTTCTACTACAATCAAGTATGTAGTCTTCAATGTCCTGTTTGTTAATAAATTTTTGTTTTTTAAGTAATATACTAATATATATATATATATATATATATATATTAAATTTTGTTTTGCAAGTAGAATAATTTTGTTTTGCAATAGAAATTTAATAAAATGGCATAAACGAGGGTTTTCACTATCAACAAACAAGCATGCTAGAAATGTTAAACTACAACTTGAGCATATACGACACTTCTAGATAATGAAACATAAGTTATTAACCTATTAAATTATGCTCCAAATCACTATTAGGAACTTACAAAACAAAATTTATTACAAAATTATTTATTTTAGAAAGTTCTCCTCTTCTTATAACCCATTTCTTTGTTCCATTTTACTATTTGACATTTACTACCATAAAACCTGGATTTTAGGACTCTTTTATGGAACATAATACTTTTCAAATGTCCAATCAAACTATTAATACGGCAATATAGTTTCTGAGTCTTATTATTCTTTAGGTTGTCAAAACATCGTTATAACAACTTATTGTGTTATATATACAGATGAATGATCGTGTGATAAGAAAAGTTAAGGTGAGAAGGTAAGAAGGGATCTCGACCCTTGATCACTTTTAATCTCATATCCACCCATGAATCACGCTTGATACGAGAATAGATCCGCTGCATCTCGGTGCATCTCATCCTAATGTGCATCCAAGGGTGAAGAATCCTTACCCTTCTCACCATAACTTTCATTATTATCGGAACCCAACCATATATATATATATATATATTGAGAGAGAGAGAGAGAGAGAGAGAGAGAATATGTTTCAAATACAAACCATGCAATTTTTACAAACTATATAAACCAATCAATTGAGATATTTATGGAAATAATAAGAGTTAATTTATTATGATTTGGATATTTATGGAAGATGATTAGAGTTTGTTAGTTATGATCAATGTTTTATATTAGGAAACAATCAAGATATATATGAAACTACATTGTCACTAGATTAAATGGACGGTTAGCAGGGACGGACCTAGTGTAGAGCATACGGTGGCCCGTGCTACCGCTTCATTCCTCCGTCATAGTGTAAAAAATTATAGGGTCGTGAAAAGTGTCACTGTATTTCAATTTGTCGTGTGCCACCGTTTATATTTTGAAACTACAATGAGAACACAAGTTTCTCTTGAAAAAGTTGGTTTGCAAGGCTTTTCTTCCACCCCAGACCCGAGTTAGAGTCCTGTTATCATTTTCTTAGTTTTTAGCTATTAATTTTAAATTTATTATGTTTTCAAAAAAACTTGCAATAAAAGACTTGAACACAAGACCTCACATATAAAAAGCAATGGGCTAACCAACAAATCAATGTTGATTTTGTCGCTAAATATGCAAAAGGTACTAGGGGTGTGCATCGGTCGGGTCGGGTTGGGGCCCAAAACCCAAAACCCGATCGGATATTCGGGTAGGAGGGAATGCCCCGAAATCCGACTGATTAGGGTTCGAGTAGTTCGGGTTCGGGTGAGTTCGGGTTCGGGTAGGTCGGTTCGGGTGGTGCGGGTTGGAAGGTAACAGATTCCATAAATGAAACATGGTTAAGTGCATCTATCTTCACTTTTCTTGAAATCAAACTATGGTCAACAAGAAGAACAATAGTCCATGGCTAATACAAATGAGTTCTTCATCTCTCATTTCTTTGGAAAAATGGGGATAACACCATTGGTAAACTTAAAAAGCTTCAATATCTTGATTTAAGCAGCAATCAAATCAAATCACTAATTTTCGATCATATTTTTGGAGTTTGGGAGGGCGCCGTGGGTGGAGACGTGGAGTTGTGCATTGTGCCTGCGATGGCCACTGGACCGCTGGTGGCTGGAGATCGGTGGCCGGAGACTAGAGTTGTGCGCCGGTACCCGGTGGTTTGAGCAGTCGAGAGAGACAACGGAGAGAGGTGAGTCAAGAGTCAGACTATTGAGGTGTGAGGTCTGAGTCTGAGCTTCTTTTAGGTAATTAGGTTTATAATTATAAAAAACATAATTTTTTTTAAAACATAAAGTTCGGGTTTTCGGACGGGTTCAGGTGGGGGTTGGGATACCCGCCCCAATCCGTATTACACGTAAAATAAATCGGGTTCGAGGGGGTTCGGATGGTCGGGTGATCGAGTGAGTCCTTTTTGGGTAGTTCGGGTCTCGGGTCGGTCGGGTTGTTCGGACCGGGCGGGTTTTGCTCACCCCTAAAAGGTACATAGGTTCCAACAATCAAATTCAAAACAATACAATATTTTCAAGGTTTAGCAGCGGGTAGCACATCCATAACTGAGATATAAAAGTCTAAGACTGACTATAGGGTCTTCTCTAGTCCTTGAATCCACTAACGACTTCACAACTTCTCCTTTTCCTTGGAGGAGCTCTCAACCACTTTCTTACCTGAAAATGGTTTTAATTTTTGAAAAGCGAGGGTTAGATCATAAGGTCTAGTGAATTCCCTCTCAAAGGAATCAATTTACAAAATCTCATAACATGATGTAATTCGCCATAAGGCCCATTATAAACATGTAGTAATGTCAACACATACTATGGTATTTGCACAGTGTTCATAGCCACCCATCACTTCTCTGTGATGTCCACTCTCAGGGCCCGAGTAGATCCTCATGGCTCCCAGTTGATGTCATGCCTATGTGTACAAAAAACGGATTCATGACACAAGGACATGTATATACATATATGTCTCCCAAGGAATTTTATGTAATCCATTGGTACCCTAATCCCATTGTGCAATCCCCACACAAAACTAATTCATCATTTCATGCTATATATTACATAGACGATGTATACTCAATATCAGATCATTTTATGTAAAAGTATAATCAAAGATTTATGACTGAAATCCATGCTATCATGTTAAAACCATAATCAATGATTAAAAACATACATCAATCATTCGTCAACCACGAAAAGGTTCAAAGAAACTCACCTGAGCTTTGGCAACACACCATACGTTCTAGAACTCGATTATGATCAAATCGAACACCTGAATTGGATGGCATAAGAATGATGTTAAACCACCTAGTTACATCCCAAAAGTATCTCCTAATCGATTCCATGATCCTAGCCTAAAAGGATAGAAGAAACAAAGCAGAAAATCGCCCAATAGGGCTTGGTGCGACCTTCCACCCGACCAAACCCGCGCCAAAAATCGCATGGGGCACTTTCCAATGCTTGGCACGACTTTCTGTGAGGCCCATCCCGCGTTAGAACACGTCAGAAGCACTGTTTCAGCCCTGTATGCATTCTGAATTAAAATCCTCACGGTTTCTCAATCCCAACCCATTCCAAGTCGATTTTAAGCCTTAAAATTGAGGTAATCAATGCTCTAAACCTTTCCCAACAATATTCTTACAATAAACCATCAATTTACCCATTAAATCCATTAATTGAAAACCATAGCTTTTCCAAAAACAATAAAATGAAGAACTTTTGAAGATCTCAGTTAAACAGATAAGTGGTCATAATAATTAATAATGACATTTCTTGGAGAAAGTTTTGATGATATCGTTGCTCTAATCATCAAAAAGGGGGAGAACGAATCTAGAAATGTTGGTTGTAAAAGTGAAAATAATGTTAGTTGTGGGAAGAAGATACATGTAATGAGAGAGTTGATAAAGAAAAGTTCTGAGAATTGCAAAGATTGAAAGTTCAAAAGAGAAAAGTTCAAAGATTTCTGAAGATGAGCTGAGTTTACAGAAATTTTTCTTGAAGATTATTTGCTGAAGCAATCTGAGCTAAACCTGAAGATAATTTCTTTCTGAAGACTGAAAGAGGTTTGAGACAATTTTGAGAAGATTATTAAAGAATGTTTCTACCATATTTGGGAGAGATTGTTGGTATTTCTTGAAGATAGACATTTCTTACAAATAATTTTGATGAAGTCGTTGCACTTAACATCAAAAAGGGGGAGAATGACTACACAAGAAATGGCAAAGATCACATGTTTCAAGAATCATGTCCACTCTTCAAAGGGGGAGATTGTTAGAAAAAGACATCCTGATTTAAGAGCTAGAGAAAGAGATTGCATCTTCTGAGCTGAACAAGAAGACTGAATTGCTAAAATCATTTTCGTAATGATCTTGATCCAAAGGGGGAGATTGTTAGACCACAGTCTCATTGGATTCAAGATCATCCAAACTGAAGATCGCAATCTGAAGCTAAAGCCGGAACGTCGACTCTCGATATTAAAGTCTATGTCTATTTGTAATAAATGTCAATGTAATTCAATGTAATTGTTTGTGTATTGTTCTAGTTAACTTAGTTAGTTATATATTAACTTAGTTAGACATAATATCTATTTGTTAGATATTATGTAGTTATATTAGTTTTATAATACAACTTGTTCTTACAAGTTGTTAGGTTGATTAGATTTAGATAATATCTATTCTAGATATTATCTAAGTGTATCTCTCTCTCTCAAAAGATCAGATCATAATTCACACACAAAAACACACATCAAGGTGAAAAAGAGAGAAAAACATAGAGAACACATCAAGAACTTAATCGATCAACCTTGTAATCGTTTGATATATTCAATACAGGTTGGTAATCGTTATTGTGTTGTTGTTTCTATAAAACTTGATAGTAGTAGTATTGTTAAAGGACCGACAATTGGTATCAGAGCCTGATTAAGATCAAAACAAGTTTTATAAAAGAAAAACGTCTCTGTGTTCTTCAAGAAAATTTGAGTTTGTGATTTAAACTGTTTTAGGTGTTAGAATCGATCAGAGTGTGATCGTACTACATGCTAGATCGAGTTGTTGCTATTTAATTTCACTTTTAAGCTTTAATCGAGTTCCAATTTGTGGATTTTGAGTGAAAACAGTCGAAGTGGGTAAGTCACTGTGCGATCAGATTAAATTCTAAAAAGAGTGTTTTAGTGAGATCGAGTGCTTACATTCAGTTCTAGAAGTGATTCTAGACATATTGGTAGAGTTTGGTATTGCTAAATCGTTTCAGGAACAAGATTCAGTCGATTTTCAGAAGTACAGGACGAACACCCGCACAACAGAGGAAGAATAACCCGCATACCTTACTGTGCGCGTCCCAAAGGAAACGCATTCCTTACTTCTCGGGTTCCAAAGCACACGCATACCTCAAGACATCGAGTTCATCCCTTGCGTGTCCCATTTGAATCGCATATCTCAATTGTGCGGTTCCCTCTTGAAACGCACAACTCCATTGTGCGCGTCCATCTAGACCCGCACACCTCAATTGTGCGCTCCTAACCAAACCCGCACAACTCCATTGTGCGCGTCCAACAAGACCCGCACACCTTAATTGTGCGCTCCTCACTAGACCCGCAAACCTCTCTGCTCCAATCCATACTTAGAATTTTTTTTGAGAATTTTTCGAAACTGCAATAGGGTCTTTAATTGTCATAAATTTTTTCTCTAGCGGGACCCCCATGCTAAGTCTGCCTAGGGGGACAAAAATTTCTTGTGTGATCAAATTTTATTTGGATTAACGATCATATCTGTCAAGTTTTCTCTTATTCAATACAGGATGACATCCAAAGAAGCTCTCGCAATAGGAACCGACACCAAGCCACCAGTTCTCTTTCGAGGGGAATACGAACAGTGGAAGGATATGTTTCTAAACTTCATTGAAAGACATGATTTGGGTAATTTCATTATACAATCCCTAGAAGAAGGCCTAATGGAAACACAATATAGGGAGCCAGCAGCAGGAACCCAAGAAGTAAGAGTTGCACTTTCTTATACAGATCTAACAGGTGATGCTAAGCTAAGAGCAAAAGGCGACAGGTTAGCCAAGTCATACATTCTACAAGGGATTACAAATGAAATCTATGTAAAGATTGACAGCTACAAAGCCCCAGCCAAACAAATGTGGGATCAACGAGAGAAAATGATGCTGGGTTCAAAGATTGGGAACCAACTGAAAATCTCTAACTGCCTGCACAGTTTTGAAGAATTCAAAGGCAGAACTGGAGAAACTCTAGAAGGAACATATGATAGGTTTGTGACATTGCTAAACGAATTGAGCAAGAACAAGGTCAACAAATCTCAAATCGAGCTGAATATCAAATTACTGAGTATTCTACAACCAGAATGGAAAAGTTTTGCCAGGCAGATGAGGCAGATAAAAGACCTGAATGAGATTCCACTTTACGAGGTGTATGAAACCATCCGACAAAATGAAGATGAGGTGGATGAAATTCTAGCAGAAAATTGAAAAGGAAAGACAGTTGAAGACACAGTCGCTCTTGTTGTGAAGAAGAAGAAGAACAAGACGATTGTGTATGAATCAGAAGAAGATGAAGCTGATGTTGTCTTTGACTCAGATGAAAATGAACAAATGCAGCAAGCAATGCAGTTTCTAACAAATGCATTTCAGAAAAAGTTCTACAGGAATCCAACGTCAAACAGTCAGAGGTACTCTTCTGGACCCAACAACTATGCTCACAAGGAAAGAATTGAAGGAAGCAGATATGAAGGAAATAGGTATGAAGGGAAGAGATTTGAAGGGAAGAGACAAGAAGAGAAGAAATCTGATGAGAGAAGATATCAGACAGACGGAAACAGATTGGAAGAGAAGAAACCGGAAGAAAGGAAGTACAAAGCTGAAGGATCAAGTCAGCCAGGACCACCCATGTGCTACAACTGTGGCAAAACCGGTTACTTTGCCAAGAATTGCCGAATATCAAAGGTTAGAAACTCCGACTTCTACAAGAACAAGATGCTTCTTGCAAAGCAACAGGAGGCAGACAAGGCGCTGATGGCTGAAGATGAATACTGGCTGGATCACTCAGATGAAGAAGAAGATGAAGAAGAAAAGGATGAAGCTGTCAATATGTGCTTGATGGGCAAAATCGAATCAAATACTGAAGCTGATTCAGAAAATGAAGAAGAGGAGGTATGTGATTTATCATATAAAGATTTAATGAATAAAATGCATGCTATGGTTTTAAAACAAGAAGAGTTAGAATCTAATCTTAAGCGAGAAAATGGTGTTATTATTAATAAAAACCAATTGATACAAAAACTTAGCGATGAACTTGCTGAGAAGAAAGTATTAGTTGAGGTTTTACATACAAACGCTGACACCAACGCAAAAGAACAGACTATAATTCTAAAAGAGAATAGTGAGCTCAAGTCTAAATTGACAAAAAGTGAGATTGATTTTTATAAGCTTACTGATATCCATTCTTTATGTATTAAAGAAAACAAGACTTTAATTGCTAAATTAGATGATTTGGAAAAGAAGCTATACTCATTAGGTCAAAGTGAGCAAACCATTCATCTTAACAAACCGAAAAAGAATAAAGAAAATTGGGGAATTGGTTATGTGAAACCTCAATGTCTTAAAAAGGGTATAAGAGAAGTACCTGCACTTTATGACTATACCTCTATGCTTGTTTCTCACCGAATCGCCTCATTTAAAGTTTTTAATACTAAACTATCAGAAGAGGATGAAGCCAATGAATTTGAAAAACGGATGAAGTCAACTAAGGTTCACGCTCTATTTTATTATGCGAAGTTGAATAATAGTTATGACTTTCCAAATGATGAGAAGAAATCTCTTTCAACTGACTACTTTCAAAGTTATTCTGAAAAAGAGATGGAGGCGAAGCCTGTTATAGGTAAAATTTATGTCCCTTCTCTCGTGTTAGAAAGTAAAATTTCTGAACTCGAGACCTCTTTATCAGATGAAAGACTTATGATTGAGATTCAACAAAAGGTTTTTTCAACTGTTATGAAAAATGTTGTTTTTACAAAGGCTTTTACTTCTAATGACATGTTTGGTTTATCAAACGAAGAGTTTAATTTTCTTAATTCTGATGGTGGTTTAGATGGTTGTTTTGAACAAATTGATTTTAATGCGAAACTTCCTAACCATGCATCTTTTGTTAAGAAAACTTCAAGAAAAACCAGTTTGCCTGTGTTCAGTGCAAAATCAACGAAAGCTTTCGTTGATAAATCAGTCTCTGTGAACGCTAAGAGTGCTAAAGGTAAGAAAATATCTCAGCATTCACAGAAACCAACCACTACTGGTAATTCTAAGAAGAAGCATTCAGTTGTTGCTCAAAGGTCTAACTCACCAGTTTTACATGTTTCAGATATGAGAAAGTCAAGACCTGAAGCCCATTCTCAATGGCAACCAAAACGGAAGCTTGACAAGGACGTTTTATCGTCTAGTAGTGTTAATTGTAATAAGACTTCGCTTACTAAAGATGTTGTGATTGCTGAAATTGCTGTTTTGAATCCAAAACTTGTTGTTTCTCGTAAACAATATACAATGAAGCAATTATTTCAGTTATCTTTATCTGCTGGAAAGTCCTCTATCTATAATAAACATGTTTCTATTACTTGTCAAGATTCTGGAGATTGGTTTGGAAATTACCATGTGCATTCATCTCATACCAACTCTCATGTTTTTCAAAAGAACAAAGGATCCAATTTGAAATGGATACCAAAATCTTGTGCTAACACAGCAGGACCCAAATTCCAGTGGGTACCTAAGGCTAAATCTGTGTTGCAGGCACACAAAGATTAAAGAGAAACCGACTTCTGATTATGTACAGATCAGGACTCGTTCTTCAATGTCAAAAATAGGTTTTTGGATAATGTAGTTCAAGACCCACACTTCGAGAATCAAAGTGTAAATTCCAATGTTGTCATACGAAAATCTAAATTATGTTATTTTCTCTTATGCAGACTTGTCATACATGGTTCTTGGACAGCGGATGTTTCAAGTACATGACAGGGCAAAAAGAGATACTGTCCAATTTCAAAGACAAATTTTGTGGAACAGTAAGATTTGGCAACGACCAGTTTTCTCCAATCATGGGATACGGTGATGTACAACATGACAATGTCACTATCAAGAAGGTGAGCTATGTAGAAGGCTTAGGACACAACTTGTTCAGTATAGGCCAGTTCTGTGACAAAGACTTAGAGGTCAACTTCAAAGCCAAAAGATGTTCCGTTCGCAATGAAGAAGGCAAAGAACTTTTGGTCGGTAAACGAGAATCAGACCTCTACACAATCAATTTATCAGATGTCCAGACTGACAAGCAAGTTTGTCTACTATCGAAAGCTTCGATGAAACAAAGTTGGTTATGGCATCGACGTCTTTCGCACCTCAACTTTCGGTACATCAACGATCTGGTCAATGGAAAGCTCGTCAAAGGACTTCCAGAGCTGAAATATGAAAGAGAACATCTATGCGCAGCCTGTGAAAAGGGCAAGATGAAGAGGGCACCTCATAAACCGAAGCCTGAACCAAGTACCAATGCTCCGTTAGTGTTATTGCATATGGACTTATGCGGTCCGATGCGAACTCAAAGTCTAGGCGGAAAGAAGTACATACTAGTGATCGTGGACGATTACTCGCGATACACATGGGTCAAGTTTCTACGTTCAAAGGATGAAACACCTGATGTTCTCATTACATTCCTAAAGACGACCCAGGTGAATCTGCAGAAACCGGTCAAGTTTCTAAGAACAGACAACGACACAGAGTTCAAGAACAACAAAGTTGAAGAATATCTCGAATCTGTCGGGATTTCACATCAATACTCTGCTGCTCGAACGCCTCAACAAAATGGAGTGGTTGAAAGAAGAAATCGAATGCTAGTCGAGGCTGCTCGTACTATGCTAAGTCATTCGGACTTACCTCTATTTTTGTGGGCAGAAGCTGTTTCGACCGCGTGCTACACACAGAATCGATCAATGGTACATCGAAGCTTCAAGAAGACTTCTTATGCGTTAATCAACAACCGAACACCGACAATCAAATATTTCCATATATTTGGATGTAAGTGTTTCGTGCTAAACGATAGAGAGAATCTCAATAAGTTCAGTGCTAAGGCGGACGAAGGAATCTTTATTGGTTATTCCTCGACATCAACTGCATATCGTGTCTATCTGAAGAAGTCAAAGACGGTGATTGAAAGCATCAATGTCACCGTTGATGAAGAAATGGCTTCTGAACAACAACGTTCAGAACCCGTTATAACCGGAGTACTAGCTTCTGGGCAACTCAATCCAGAACCTGCGTCTCAACAGAATAAATCAGACGAAGATTCAACTTCAACTAACCATTTATCTGATTTAGACTTATTATTTGAATTGTTTTATGATGAATTTCTTGGATCAAATGTAAAGAAATCTGTTATGGTTGACAGGATGGAAGACTCAACAACTACTCATCCAACCAGTTCAGATGTTCCTATTGAATCAAACGCCCCGATTCAACAAGAAATTACAATTCAAATGCCGACTCCAACAGTTGAAGAAGTGACAAATGATAAAGAGACAGAAGTAGCTGAAACATTAGGAGATTCTGTACAGATCAATCTACAGCCAGAACAAGCTGTACCTGCTGAGCCTTCTGAACCTGCCACTTCAACTGAAACCATCAATCCTCCTGAACAAACAGAAGAAGGTACAAGTGGATTTATAGATGATACAATTGACATACATTCATATAATCCACTGCCTCATGAACATAAATGGACCAAAGAGCACCCGATAAGCCAGATTATTGGCGATCCATCAAAACCAGTGCAAACTAGGTCAACATCATTGAATATGTGCATGCATGACTCCTTTCTGAGCAAGTTCGAGCCAACACGCGTATCGGAAGCACTTGCTGATCCAGAATGGGTGATCTCTATGCAAGAAGAGCTAAATCAATTCGATGCACTTCAAGTCTGGAGACTCGTACCAAAGCCTAAAGGTAAAACCATTATAGGTACGAAATGGCTTTTCAAGATAAAGAAAGACGAAGATGGTACCGTTATCCGAAACAAGGCAAGACTAGTAGCCAAAGGATATAGACAAGAGGAAGGAATAGACTATGACGAAACATATGCTCCTGTGGCGCGATTAGAGGCAATCAGAATGTTTCTAGCCTACGCAGCCCACAGGAAATTCACGGTCTTTCAAATGGACGTGAAGACAACATTCCTCAATGGAATTCTGAAGGAGGAAGTCTACGTCTCTCAGACAGAGGGTTTTGTCAATCAAGAGAAGCCAAATCACATTTACATTCTCGACAAAGCACTCTACGGTCTGAAACAAGCACCTCGAGCCTGGTATGATGTCCTTTCCACTTTTCTAGTCAAGTCTGGGTTTTCAAAAGGTACGGTAGATACCACTTTGTTTATCAAAAAGGAAAAAGGCGATATCATTTTAATTCAAATCTATGTAGATGATATTATCTTTGGTTCTACAAATCCGAAGTACTGTAATAATTTTGCAAACCTTATGGTGTCTTGATTTCAGATGAATTTGATGGGAGAGATGAATTTGTTTCTCGGTTTACATGTAAAACAATTTTCATCGGGTATTTTTATCAATCAATCAAAATACATTAGGGATATTCTTCGGAAGTTCCAAATGGAAAATTCAAAACCGATTGGTACCCCAATGGCACCAGGTACTAAGATTGGCACCGATCCTTCGGGAAAGGCTGTTGATGTTAGGACTTATCGAGGGATGATAGGTTCTTTAATGTATCTTACGTCGAGTAGGCCAGATATAATGTTTTCAACATGCTTATGTGCAAGATATCAGGCCAATCCTAAAGAAATCCATTTGTCTGCTGTGAAGCGTATCTTTAGGTATCTAAAGGGCACTGCAGATCTTGGTCTGTGGTATCCTAAAGATACTAGTTTTGAACTAACAGCCTACACAGATGCAGATCATGTAGGTTGTATGTTAGACAGGAAGAGCACGTCAGGACATGTACAGTTCCTCGGTGACAAACTAGTTAGTTGGGCATCGAAGAAGCAACTTTGTGTTTCAACGTCCACGACCGAAGCAGAATATGTAGCTGCTGATAGCTACTGTTCTCAGGTCTTATGGATGCGAACTCAATTACGCGACTACGGTTTCCACTTCAACAAGATCCCGATATACTGTGACTCCAATAGCGCCATCGCAATTACAGCGAATCCTGTTCAACACACCAAGATAAAGCACATAGATGTCAGGTATCATTTTATTAAAGATCATGTTGAAAAAGGAACAATTGAACTTTTCTTTGTAAAAACTGATTATCAGCTTGCCGATTTGTTCACCAAACCCTTAGACGAAAAGAGGTTTAACTTCCTTATCTCTAAGCTTGGTATGTTAAATCTTAAGATTTAATTAGTAGTTACCTATCAAAGTTTTCTAAATTGTATACTTTTTCATCATTTCTTCATTCTTAACTCTGATTGATATCTGCGCTTCTATCAAATGTTCATGATCCAAGGGGGAGAATGAGAAGAAATTGACATCTGGTCAATATTACTTCAAGGGGGAGCTCATAAAATTTGTGCATGTACTTTTTAATGTCAAATTTCTTTTGTAATGCAAGATTTTAGGGGGAGCTCTTCAAGTCAAAAAGGGAGTACGGATATGACTTCTGATTATTTCTGATCAGAACTCGTACTTTAAAAGTTTTACTGCTTTTTGTCTTTTCAATTTAAGTGAATAAATTTTACTTTGACTTGACATTAGACTTTTGCAGAATTTTTGAGAGAAGCTTACAAGTTCATATCTTTATGACTTTAAGCTTAGCTTCATGAGATGTAAGATCGAACGTTAAGGTATAATCCTTTATCTTAATCTCATATATGGTTGAAAGAAGGACAACTTTCAATCATAGAAAACATTGTTTTTAATGTTCAAACCACTTCCTGATTTTTCAACAGATTTTATATTTTGGGAGTGTATTTTAAATGTTTTCATAATCAAAATATTGTGCTTTAACTGAAATAGTTAAACCAATCTGAGCATCACATGCATCATAGGAAAACAAAGAATCATTGTGCTAGGAATTAACACAACTTCAATGGAATCACCTTAACCAGTGATTTCTACCCATGAAGTTAATCCTTAGTGATTCGAGTGTGCAAATAGAAAAAGAAATGAGTATGATTAGAGAAAGCTTAATGTTTAAAAGAAAGAGCGTGTGAGAACAGAGTTAAAAGAATATCACAACTCTGCACCAACTTTTTCTGAGCCGGGTAGCCACATTACTAGTGTTTCACAATTCTTTGGTGAACATTATTGAAACAGGCAACTAACTCATGCCAACTCTTGATCAAACCTCACCATCTACTCATTTTCTTCTTCACAAGAAAGTGTTTCACATTTTCAAAGGGGATGCAACACATTTGCTATCTGATTTTCGTTTGGAAAATCTGGATATTGAAAAGAAGGAAGTCTGCCCCATCTTCGCACTTCAATCATGCACATTGAGTTTGTGTTTAACTTACTGTTGTCTCAGTGGTTTACACAATTTTTGAGCCTATAAGCAATCATCCGTGCTTAATTCTTTCAACACAAGCACGAACACACAAGAAATTAGTTTCTTTGTCATAACGTTTATAGAAATTACCTTTGTGGTGTTTCGATGATTAAATGGAAGCCCTGGGGGAGTCAACATCAAACAACTCATTTCCAATGTGTATTTGTTACACACAGTGACTTAGTGTTACTGACAGGCATGTTAACTGATTCATTAGTTGATTCAGGTGTTACACGACTAATTTGTCTGGATTTGCAAAGATCTGGATGAATATCATATGAATTGACAAATCAGGGGCTCTAACCGCAAGCTTGAAATTTCTTACAACTAATTTTGATGAAGTCGTTTCACTTAACATCAAAAAGGGGGAGAATGACTACAAAAGAAATGGCAAAGATCACATGTTTCAAGAATCACGTCAAAGACTGAATTCTTCTAAAGAAAGTAGATTGAAGACATGCTGATTTCAGAGCTAAAGAAAGAGATTGCATCTTCTGAGCTGAACAAGAAGACTGAATTGCTAAAATCATTTTCGTAATGATCTTGATCCAAAGGGGGAGATTGTTAGACCACAGTCTCATTGGATTCAAAATCATCCAAACTGAAGATCGCAATCTGAAGCTAATGCCGAAACGTCGACTTTCGATATTAAAGTCTATGTCGTTTGTAATAAATGTCAATGTAATTGTTTGTTTATTGTTCTAGTTAACTTAGTTAGTTATATATTAACATAGTTAGACATAATATCTATTTGTTAGATATTATGTAGTTATATTAGTTTTATAATACAACTTGTTCTTACAAGTTGTTAGGTTGATTAGATTTAGATAATATCTATTCTAGATATTATCTAAGTGTATCTCTGTCTCTCAAAAGATCAGATCATAATTCACACACAAAAACACACATCAAGGTGAAAAAGAGAGAAAAACATAGAGAACACATCAAGAACTTAATCGATCAACCTTGTAATCGTTTGATATATTCAATACAGGTTGGTAATCGTTATTGTGTTGTTGTTTCTATAAAACTTGATAGTAGTAGTATTGTTAAAGGACCGACAATAAACACCATCAATGGTGGGTTTTTGCCCAAAACTCAATGAACCCAATCAATACTCAATACAATTTTCATTCCAAGGAATTAAATCCATTAATAACCAAAGATTGGAAACCTTCAACCTTTTTAACCCAATAACCTACCCTTAGAGTATAAGAGATAGAGGATAAAGATGATTACCTTGGAGAAGAAGAAGAAGAATTCCACCCAACCCAGCTCCTTTCTTCAATGCTCTCAGAAACACACACCAAGCACACACTAATTCTTCCAAAACTCTCTCTAGCCTCCAATACGTGCTATGTAGAATGAGGATGGTTTTACCCTTTTCACACTACTAAAATAAATCGTATTACCGACGGCTGAAACAGTCGGTAAACCGTCGGAAAAAGGCTTTAGCGACGGTTTTGTGACGGGAATGATCGTTGGTAAAAAGTTGGTCGGTAATATTCAACGACGGTTTTCCGACGACAACTACCGACAGCTTACCGACGGTTCCAGTTACCGACGGTTTTCCGACGGTATTTACTTATTAAAAATAAATATAAAATAAAATGAAAAAAACAACCGTCGGTAAGCCGTCGGCATTTGACTAATTTTTCCGACGGTTTTCCGACGACTTATTAAAAATAAATAAAAAATAAAATTAAAAAGATACCGTTGGTAGGGCGTCGGTTTGCCGTCGGTAAATACCGACTGTTTTTTGCCGTCGGTAATTGTCGCCGGTATTTCACATTTTTCTAGTAGTGTCAGCCCCTATTTACAACCTAACCCCTGCAGAATGAGAGTTTTATCAATTCACCCTTAAACCTCCAAAACTTAACGATTAAGGATTTAGGTTATTACAATATATTTGTTTCTTATAGTCAAATAGTACCACTACTTGAAAAAATTTCTAGGTTCCACTCTGCAGTTGAGATTGGGTTACAATGGTTGTAACAATGGGTTGGATTGCATTATAAACCACCTCTCTCTCTCTCTCTCTCTCTCCCTCTGCCTATATATATATATATATATATATATATATATATATATATATATATATATATATATATATATACTAGTTAGAGTATAAAAGTTTATATCCTAATTATAACTTATCATAATTCACCTAGACATGAGATACAATAACTTCAAAATAAGTACTATATCTTGATTTCTAACCGAAGTTGTTCCATTATACCCAACAATATCTTCATCTACTCTTTTGTAGGTGGTGAAGTTGGTTTCAATAAAATGTTAAATCCAAATAAACATAATGTGGATTATGAAACAAGTGATGCACCATACATAATGCAACACGTAACTTTAGTGCAAAAGTTAGAACATAAAGTGGCTTCTAAAAAGTGCTCATTATATATTTAATTAAAAGGAACACCATACATAATACAAGTAAATTATTTACCATAGTTATGACTAATTAATTACACCACAAAGTGTTTATATATAAAATTTATTTGAACGAGATATCATGATGTCAAAAGGTTCCATGACTCACACTAGAACAAAATCGTAGGATGCCTACTATAAGTGTATTAATAGAGTATTTTATAATATTTAGAGTAAACTCTAATTTTGGTCCTCATGGTTTACCGAAATCTTTGAAAGTGGGACCTAAGCTTTAATAACTCTATAAATCGTCCCTATGGTTCTCATTTTGCTCTGAAAGTGGTCCCCCGTCACTAACTCCGTTAATTTTCTCCAATAGTGACAGGAGTGTTTTCGTCCATTTAGATTTCCCCCTTTTTTAACTAGGCCCATCAAACAAATCCATTAATTAATAATTTTGACAACGAACGACTAAACCCTGTCATACCTTCCTTGATCGCTCTCATCTAATCGACAAAAAAACCAGGGGTTTACCGTGGATGATCAGAAAAGAGGAGTGAAATATAAATGTCAATCCTATCATGGATGATTAGAACAGATGATTGGAATCCAAGTAAAATCTATGGTATGGTTTCTTAACTTATCATCCTTTGATTGCTTCATCAGAATCATTAAATTATTGTTGAATATTTATGCTAAGGCCATCGTAATTTAGTAATGGCCACCTTTAATTTGGTATAGTGATCATTGAAATCAACCATGGAACATGATGTAATCATCGAGAATATAAAGTTCTCATTGAAATAAACTATGTAATTTGGTAATGGGGAAAATATGTAGTGCTCATCGAAATCATCAAAAATATATTGTGTTTATTGAATAGTTTTGATATTATGGAATAGGTACTGCTCATTGAAATCATCAAATATATACAGTGCTCATTGATTTTTTTTTGTTATTTTGGAATATAGTGTCACCAAACTAATTGCAGAACATGCTAGGGATAAACCAATATTGTCTTGCTTGGAGTACATTAGAGTATACCTTATGAAAAGGATTGTCAATGTCCTTAAAGTAATACAGAATGTTGATGGACCGTTGACCCCAACAGCAACAAAGATGATGGACACAATCAAGAAAGAAGCTTCCAAATACAACGTGGTTTGGAATGGGGGAGATAGGTATGAGGTATATGGGCCTTGGAATGATCAATGTATAGTTGATGTTAGACAAAGAACATGTTCTTGTAGGAGATGGGAGTTAACAACAATTCCTTGCAAACATGTTGTGGCAACTAACTGGAACATGACAGTGAATGGAGCATCTGTTGAGTTACCGGAAGAATGGGTTCATCCTGTATACTGGCTTAGCATATGGAAGGAGATGTACAACTTCAAAGTAGAGCCTATCAATGGAAGCATGTTTTGGCATTCATCTGGTTGCCCGACAACTTTGGTTCACCAAAGCATCACAAACAGATTGGCGGGCTAAAGAAAAAGAGAAAGAAGACAGGTGAAGAAACAAGTCAGAGAAGAGCGGAAACAGGTAAACTTCCTAGGAGTGGGAAGACTGTTACATGTGATAAGTGCAAGAATCCAGGGCATAATTCAAGGAATTGTAAAGGACAAGGGGGACCTTTAAAGGACAGGGCATAATTCAAGTATTTTGGTATTTTTCTTGGTTAAACAGGTTTTGTTTGTAATTACATAGGTTCAAGTATTTTGGTTTTTTTGTTAAACAGGTTCAGGTATTTTGGTTTTTTTGGTTTAACAGGTTCAAGTATTTTTTTTTTTTTTTTGTTAAACATCTTACTTTTGGTTGATGTATATTTTGGTACATTCAGTTATACCATAAAAATGATCAGAAGCTATTTGCAAAATATGTATGAACTTCTAGCTTTTAACAAGCCTATAGCACAATATATTTCTTTTTCTTTCATTAGTGCTTCACTTGCAAAATTGGTTGATGTATATTTTTTTGGTTAAACACCTTATGTTTCTTTTTTATTCATTTGTGCTGGATTTGATTGTCATCATTGATCAATAGCTTTCTTTTGGTTTAATTTAAGGAACCATGTGTTGCTCAAAACTATTGTTATATGTTGTTGCTTTTGTCTTCCTTTTCTTTAATTGGTATGAAATGTGATATTCCTCAATCTATCAATGTAGTACAACTATTTTTTTAAGTTATTAGAGGTTCACACTCTTTGCTGCTAACTGTCATATGCACAGAGCCATGAAGTGTAACAAATTTAGTTTTAATTTCATCAAAATAGTATTAATAGGCCCCTATTCTTGATGCAAGTGATGCATCCTGTATTTTAGGCAAAAATTTACCCGGTAAGAATTGGCTCGTAAAGAAAACTGTAAATTCGACGCTAATGTTACAAACCCGAAACGACACCGTTTCGGTATTGAACAAAAGTTCTTCTTTCATGGTTCCGAAGCCAAACTAAGAATCGACTCATAAAGAAATATTAAACCAAACTATAAAACACAGAAACGTCGATCAAATTAAATCCGACCTGTTTTTTTTTCCAAGGCAAATTTACAGTTTTGTCGATCGAGACCAAATTTTGTACAAACAAATTGATATCGAAAATATGTTCATGTTGCAACAATTATTAAAAAACAAACAACAAAGCTTAATTAAACCATTCAAACAATAAATCATACAAAATCGCTAGGTGATCGGCTGGATTAGCTGCTGCTCCAAAGTACAACGCAGGTTTGGTATTGATGCTGTGGCGCGGTGTGATTTCGACAGTTGCAGTAGGCCATATCGCTTACTCTCCAGGAAAGCTTCAAAACCGTGTGAAAAACAAGGAAATTTGGAGGTTGCACATGGGGATGTATCGGGTATGTCCAACACTGTGCGTGGGCAACTATTTAGATGGCTAGTCGGGAAATTCAAGTCGTGTATGCGGCTGTGATAGTTTGCTGCTCGCAAACTATATTTTCCTTTGTTTTTTCTTGTTGTTCGATTGTACTATGGGTTTGGTTCTATTGCTGTTTGGCTTTGTGGTCTGATGGGGATGGTGTAGACCCACTGTTTTTCTTTGTTCTAACTGGTGTACTGCCTCTTTGGTGTGCTAATATAATTGTCTTGTGTCGTTAAAAAAAAACCTACCTCCTGAATCCCTCCATTCACTTTCTTCTTCCCCTGATTCAAACTAGGATTCAAATTAGGATTCCATATATTATCTTTATGACTAGTTAGAAGGGGGAGGTCGCCGGAAACATAGAAGGGGGAAGTCGCCGGAAACATAGAAGGGGGAGGTGGAAACGAACCAGCGGTCGAAAGTTCTAATCTCTGTTCTAAAACTTGCATAGACACTGTTAGAAGGTACAGGGATCACAATCAGAAGATGAGTGATGACCTTAAGAGATTAGAAAAAGATATAAAAGACTATGTGAGAATTGTTGAGGGGTTTGAGGAACAGATTAAAGGTTTTCAAGCCAATGAACTCCAACACTCATATGATACAAATTACTGGAAGTGGGAGAAGAAGGATCTAGAACTCAAATTGACCAAATCTAAAAAGGAGAGTGAAAAGTTGAGAGAGGAGCTAACCAAGGTTAAGCTTGATGTGGAAAAGTTTTCCAATGCTTCTAAAGCAATGGACTCTTTACTACAAACTCAGATTCATGACAAATTGAGAAGAGGAATTGGGTACAATGCCACACCACCACCATATAACAACAATTACATTCCTCCTACTTCAGACTTGCTAGAAACCAAAGATAGGAAGGACTTGCCTGAGGGAGCCACTGAGATAGATCCCTTAGATGAGTTAGTTGTTGAGGACAAGACTGAGAAAGAGGTTGGTAAGAGTAAGCAGAACAATGTGTGTGGTGAGATTTCTCTAGAGAATAACATTATCACCAATGAGGAATGTGGAAGGGATTGGATCAAATCAAAGGACATAGAGAAGACAAAGGGAAAGTCTGGCAAGGTCCATTACAAACAGACCACAGTTGTGAATCCAGTTTCTTGCAAACAGTGTGCATGTAAGAAAACTGAACCCCTAAAACATGATAAAAAGAGGGGAAATCAAAGAAACTGGAATAATCAGTGGGCACAAAAACAAGGGGTTGATTTGAGTAAAATCAATAGACCAAAACCTTGTTTTATCTGTGGCAAATTGAATCATCTTGCCAAATACTGTTATTTCAATCCTATGAACCAAAGGATGAATTTTCAAAGATCTATGCAAAAACCCTTTGGTTATAGGAAGATTGAAAGGAACCATGTGGCTAAGAAATCTGTTAAACCTAAAAGCCACATGAAGAAAAGGATTGTTAAAGAAAGTGTCAATATGTGGGTTCCTAAATGCACTAAACCTGTTAGTACTGCTACCCCAAATAGTACTGCTGACAATGATAGTGCTGCTAGAAGCAATACTACTGCTATCAATGTTAGTGCTGCTGACATTGTTAGTACTTCTTCAAATGTTAATACTGCTAACTCTGTTAGTACTGCTAACAAGGTTAGTACTGCTAAACCTGTTAGTGCTGCTAACTCTGTTAGTACTTCTCAGGTTAGTACTGCTCCTAGTGTTTGTGCTGCTAGACCAATCATATTGACAAAGTACTCCAATAAAGAGTGTACTGATTTTAAAAATCTCATCAAAAAGGAATGTACGTACTTTGATGAGAAAGGGAGACCCAAGACCACTTTGGCTTGGGTCCCCAATCAATACTAATTGTTTAATCTTATGTGCAGGGCAATCAGCAGCTCAAGGGGAAGAGCATCTGGCATGTTGATAGTGGTTGCTCTAGGCACATGACAGGGAACATGTCATGCCTCAAGAATTTCAAGAAAATTGATGGTGGACATGTTGCCTTTGGTAATACTCCATATGGAGGTAAGATAAGTGGTAAGGGGGATGTAACCAAAGGTAAAATGACCTTTGAAGATTTATTCTATGTTGAGCAGTTAAGGTACAACCTGTTAAGTGTATCATAGGTTTGTGACAAACAACATAGTATATTATTTACTGATTCTGAATGTATTATCCTTGCTCCTGGATTCAAGGTAGTTGATGAAAAGATGATACTACTAAGAACTCCCAGAAAGGATAATGTATATTGCTTAGATATGGAAAGTGTTTCAACTGATTCATCCCTAAACTGTCTTGTTTCAAAAGCTTCTTTGGATGAATCATCACTTTGGCACAGAAGGATGTGTCACATGAACTTTAAAACAATGAATAAACTTGTTAAAAACAACCTTGTAAGAGGTTTACCTTCCAAAGTCTTTTCATGTGATGATCATTGTGTTGCCTGTCTCAAAGGCAAACAACACAAAACTTCTCATAAGTCCCAAAAGTTGAACACAATCTCTAATTCTCTTCAGTTGTTACATATGGATCTGTTTGGTCCTACTAATGTTATGAGTATAGGTAAGAAATCATACTGCCTAGTTATTGTTGATGATTACTCTAGATTTACTTGGGTATATTTTCTAAGGACTAAGGATGATACAAGTGGACTGATCAAATCCTTTAGTCAAAGAATTGAAAACCAAACAAATCAAAAGGTAAAAGTCATTAGGCCAGACAATGGTACTGAATTTAAAAATCATGACCTAAACACCTTTTGTGAGGAAAAAGGAATTGAGAGGCAATACAGTGCTCCTAGGACTCCACAACAAAATGGTGTTGCTGAGAGAAGGAATAGGACATTGATTGAGGCTGCTAGTTAATACTGCTTGTTATGTCAAAAACAGGGTTCTAGTAGTCAAGCCTAAAAACAAGACACCATATGAGCTTTTAAATAAAAGAAAACCATTTATTGGATTTTTCAAACCTTTTGGGTGTCCTTGTACCATTCTCAATACCAAAACTCACTTAGGAAAGTTTGATAGCAAGGCAGATGATGGTTTTCTTGTTGGTTACTCATCTCAGAGTAAGGCTTACAGAGTTTTTAATACTTCTTCTAAAATAATTGAGGAAAGTGACAATGTCAAATGCAATGAGAACACACCAAATCCTATTGGGTCTGGTCCTCAGTGGTTATTTGACATTGATTCACTAACTAACTCTTTGGGTTTCAGTAGTGATTATCATGCATGTTCAGGAAGTGGAGGATCAGGGGATGATCAAGTACAAGTACAAGACATTATTCCTCAGCCTGTGATCTTTCCCATACCTACAATAGAGCCTGTTGATATCTGTGTAAAGGAAACTATGACTGAACCAATTCAGAGTGAAGAAGAAGGAAGAGATGAGGAGAATCAAGTGCATGAAGAGCCAGAAGCAGCTGATGAGATCCCCTCAGCTGACTTAAATGACTCAAATCTAGATGTGGGACTCAATGAAGAACCTAGTCATCAGACTAGAACTCAAAAGAACCATCCTCCAGAGCTGGTCATAAGAGACATTTCTTCTCCTATGATAACAAGGAATCAAAGCAGACTTCAAGAGCTGCAGGATCAGCAACACATAGTACTCTCTTGCTTTCTATCTCAGATTGAGCCTAAGAAGGTTTATGATGCAATAAAAGATTCCATTTGGATAGAAGCTATGCAAGAAGAGTTACTGTAGTTCAAATTGCAAGAAGTTTGGAACTTAGTGGACCTTCCAAAAGGTCATAGAGCTATTGGCACCAAGTGGATTTTCAGGAATAAAAAGGATGAGAGAGGAATTGTGATCAGAAGTACTAATTGTTGAGCTAGCAGCATTAACCATACTTAGCATTTCTTCAGTTCCCAACAATCTCCCCCTAACTTGACTTTTAGGAAGAGAAGTCAAGTTCTTCAGATCTGATCTTCAAGATGCTTTCAACACCTCACATTCAGTTGCCCAAATTTGGATCTAGGCCCAGGCTTTGATTGATAGTTCTTCTCACCACAATTCTAGCCATTTCTGAATCCTTTGTGCATACTAGCTTAGCTTTGAGCATCCCTGTTAACTTCTCCTTGCTGTGATTATAAATTTTGTTCACTAGGTAGTATTCATGATAACATTTGTCAATTGTAATCATGTACACACCACAGTTTTCAAAGAGTATCCAATGATCAATCTTTTTGAACACATACTCATGATGAAGATCTTTAATCCTATGCACCACCTTCTCTGGATCAAACATCATACATAAGTATTCCATTGCCACTCTGAGAAGATTTTCTTCAGTACCTTTCAACACAGGTTCATAGAGTTTCATTCCCACTTTGTACATTTCTTCTATGTCTGCTCTTGAACAACTTCTGATCACTCTCCCCCAGGTTGAAAATGCTTCAAATGTACCACCAACTCTTTTAAGTCTGAAGAAATCCTTTCCATTATCTCTTAGAATGTCCCAAAAGATAATCTCTGGAGCCTTCATGGAGATTGGAAAAACCTTTATAGGTTCTACTATAGTCATGTATACATCCATATTCTCATCAGTTTGCCTATGGAACTGTTCTGGATTATGCACTGATTCTGCTTCAGTTTCTGCTGCAGTTTCTGCTTTTTCTTCCACTCTTAGCCTTTTGAAAACCCTTTTTGCAGCAATGGTTTTTACCCTTTTTGCAGACTTAACTTCTACACCAACATTTTCAGATTCTTCCTTCTTTTCTTCAGCTTTGTCTTTTGAGGGTGTGGTCTCCTCAGGGAATGGTTGTTGAATATTGAGGTCATGCCTCTCCTTCATTCTTCTTTCAGCTTCTTCCCTTTGAGATGAGTCCCCTTGAAGTTTGGCCATTTCCTTCTTGTACTGCTCCTCAACCTTGCTGTATGCCATATTGATAAACATCTCTCCCTTGACTCCAATTGCACCTTTCAGAAAATTTATCATTTTTCTCCTTTCCTGATTGGCCACAAAGGTCTTGGAAGGCTGTCTTTTCTGCTTTTGACTTGCCATTCTTTTGACTTAAAGTTTCTTGGCCTGAGCTACTTCTTGTATACTCTTCTGATACTCTGCATTTAGCTTTCTGGCCATAATCTTTGCAAGTTCTCTATCAGTTTCAGTTTGGAGTTGTTCCTCCTTTTCCATCTGTTCTTGAAGCTTCTTTGCAATTTCCTCATCCAATTCAATCTGAGTCTTTCTCTTTGAAGGCATTTCAGATTCAATAATCTTCTCCTTTCCTTTTCCCTTTGTATCTGCAGCCTTATCTTTCTTTTCTGTCTTCTTTACTCCCCCTTCATTTATGACCACTCCCTTTGCATTGGGAGTGTCATTCTTGGCTTTAACCAGTGTTTCTGCAATTTCTAGTTCTTCTACAGAAAGCCCTGTTACTGTTTCCTCTGTTTCTACTGCTTCTTTTGCCTCAGCAGCATTAACTGTTTCTCCTGCTTGAGCAAAATCTGTTTCTGCTTCTATCCCATCCTCTTTCTCTTTTTCAGACTCTTTCTCCCCCTTGTTGGAAGCATCTTGAATGGTTGATCTCTTCTTCAAAACATATTGTTTTCTCCTCTTCTTTTGCACTAGCCTTTACACCATTTTCTTTAGCTTGGCAATCTGTGCTTGTTGAGACAAGATTACCAGCTTCATTTCATCTATCTCTTTGCCCTGTTTAAGAACATCCATGTTGATGTTTCCCATGGTTTCCATCAATTCGTCATAGTTATATCTGTCCTCACCTTCTCTAGGAGTGTTACCCCCTTTTGAATGATCATTGGATCTTTTAGTAGTGGAAGCCTTCTGCCTAGCAGAAGCACTATCCACCCCCTTGGTTTCTTGGCACCTGGGACCTTTGGATGATTTCTCACCCAAAGTTGCCATGGGGAAGGTCTTAGAGATGTTACCACTGACCTCCTCTGTGCTAGCAGGAGTAGTGGCAACCTTAACACCCATATGCTCAACATCCACCTCAGTGAGCACCTCCTTGGGGTTGGGAGACACCCCTGTGGTTGCCCTGTAGATATTCTCTAAAGGAGAATCCTCCCTTAGAGGGCTTAAAGGCTTAGTGGGTGAAGGTACAAGAAGGGAAGGAGCCTTCTTTACCTGTTTCCTTTTGTAAGTTTGGGTAATCGGAGATGTGGGCATATTAAGCAGAGACTGGGGAATAGATATAGAGTGGGAGGTTGGGATTGGCTAGCAGTGGGATGGTCTGAGGAGGGCTTTGACCCTGCTGCCATACCTTCATCAGTGTGGGACACCACCATCATTGTAGAGAACAATGGGGTGTCAACTCCTTCCGAGTCCCTAGCAGATCTTCTCATATTTGAGAAAACCTTGCCTTTAGGGGGTTTAGGTACATATACCCCATCAAAGTGAGGTATATCCATCAATTCATTAGTGATAACTGCCTGTACAAACCTGGGATACATGAAGAAACTCTTCTTGTTGTCCAGGTTTGAGACAAGATCATTGAAGATCATCAGAGAAAAATTATATTTTCTAGCAGTAGATAAACAAACCAAAGCATATGCAATGGGACTGCTAAATTGGCTCCAGCCAGTAGTTTTCTTTGAAATACAGTGCATCAGGGTATGAACAAAGAACCTCCATTGGGATGAAAATTTAGCTTTGAAAAACTTGAAAATTCCAATTTGGCCTTCATACCCCATTCTTGAAAGAGTTGAGAATAGTTCCTCATTAGGAATAGAGGTGATACCTGCAGCATCGTCTAGACGTAGACAGATGCGTAGTACCTCTTCAGTAACTGTTAGGGGTTTGTCACACACCCTTGTCTTTATCATTTGCACACCATTCTCTGTAACGATGGTGGCATTGGCCCAGAATTGCCTCTGATGCCTTATGAAGATGGTAGGAGACACAGTGAGAGCATGAGCGATGTGGCTGGACTTCAGAAAGTCGACTATCTGGTGAAAACCTTCAGCTTGTTTTGGCTTTTGGAGCATCGCGATTTCATTGTGCTCGTCAATGAACGCCAGGGATGCCATTGAACTTGAGTGTTCTTGCCTGAAAACTTGGTACTTGAGAGAAAAGGGTTAGAGCGCAAGTGAACAGTATGCAAAGAGTCGTTATGAACTTTTTAGGCGGGGAAAGGGTATTTATAGCTTGTGGATTATAAGCAGTATTAACCCTAAAAATTTAGTGAAAGCAGTATTAACAGTGAGCAGTATTAACTGAAAGCAGTATTAACTGAAAACAGTATTAACCACTAGCAGTATTAACTGAGAGCAGTATTAACCACTAGCAGTATTAACCAATAGCAGTATTAATTAACTAGCAGTATTAACTACTTAGCAGTATTAACTGTGCACTGGCAGTATTAAAAATGTACTGGCAGTATTAAAAATGCACTGGCAGTATTAAAAATGCACTGGCAGTATTAAAACTGCACTTGCAGCATTTACTACACTTACACTTTTTAAGCTTGTGATAAACTGAGTACAACTATACATTTCCTGAGAAAGAAAGTTATTAACACCAAGAATAACCAATATACAGGTATTGAACCACTTTTTAAATAAGATCTTATTCAGAGTTGATCATTCCCACACTTGTTACCAAGAAAGTGAATCTACCTACATCAAAGGCTTTGGTGAATAGATCAGCAAACTGGTTATCAGTGTGAACTTTTACAACTTGAATAAGCTTCTTTTCATTGCAGTCTCTTATAAAGTGATACCTGATCTCAATGTGCTTTGTCTTTGAGTGCTTGACAGAATTATTAACAATGCTAATGGCACTGCTATTATCAACAAAGATTGGAGTGTATAGAAATGTTACCCCATAGTCCAGCATTTGATTCTGAATCCATAAGACTTGAGAACAGCAAGTTGCAGCTGCTATGTACTCTGCTTCTGTTGTAGATGTGGACACTGTGGTTTGTTTCTTGCACTGCCATGAAACTAGTCTTGCACCTAAAAACTGGCATCCTCCAGAAGTAGATTTTCTGTCCAAGTTTGCTCCACCTAAGTCACTGTCTGAGTATGCAAGTAGGTCAAATGATGAATCATAAGGATACCAAAGTCCCAATCTAGGTTGCCCTTTGAGATATCTGAATATCCTCTTAACATCTTGATAGTGTGATTGCTTTGGCCTAACTTGAAATCTTGCACACACACAGACTGGAAACATTATATCTGGTCTAGGGGCTGTAAGATACATGAGAGAGACAATCATGGATCTATAGTGATGAACATCCATATCCTCCCCCTCAAGATCTGCTGTTATCTGCTTGTGTGTCTCCATAGGTGTGCTGGCAGGCTTTGAGTCTGAGAAACCAAACTTGGTTAGAATGTCCTGCACATACTTGGACTGACAAATAAAAATACCATCTGACTTTTGTTGGACTTGGAGTCCAAGGAAGAAAGTAAGTTCCCCCATGGAACTCATTTTGAACCTTTGATGCATGAGATCCTCAAACTCCTTGCACATATTGTCTCTTATGGATCCAAAGGTAATATCATCTACATAGATTTGGACCAGCAAAATGTCCTTCTTCTTTCTCTTGATGAACAGAGTCTTATCAATGACTCCTCTTTCAAAGCCATTTTCCAATAGATAGGATGACAGAGTGTCATACCATGCTCTTGGTGCTTGATGCAATCCATAAAGTGCTTTCTTCAGTTTGTATACTCTGTCTGGATAGCTTGGATTTTCAAACCCTGGTGGTTGACAGACATATACTTCTTCTTCAATTGAGCCATATAGAAATGCACTTTTTACATCCATTTGATAGACTTTGAACTTCATATAAGAAGCATAGGCCAGGAACAATCTGATTGCTTCTATCCTAGCCACTGGTGTAAATACTTCTTCATAATCTATTCCTTCTTCTTGTGTATACCCTTGTGCCACCAACCTTGCTTTGTTCTTTATTACTATTCCTCTCTCATCTCTCTTATTTCTGAAGACCCATTTTGTGCCTATTGCTCTGTGACCTTTGGGAAGGTCTACCAGATCCCACACATCTTGCAGCTTGAATTGGAGCAGCTCTTCTTGCATGACTTCTATCCAACTGGAATCTTTCATAGCATCATGAGCCTTCTTAGGCTCAAGCTGGGATAGAAAGCAAGAGAGCACTGTATGCTGATGGTCTTGCATATCTTGCAGCCTGCTTTGATTTCTAGTCATCATAGGAGAAGAGATATCTCCTATTACCAGCTGAGGAGAATGATTCTTTTGTGTTCTTGTTTGATGACTAGGTTCTTCATTTAGTCCCACCTCTAGATTGGAGTCATTCAACTCAACTGAGGTGATGTCAGCAGCTACTTCTGGTTCTTTATTCTCTTGATTCTCTTGATTCTCTTGATTCTCCTCTTCTCTCCTTTCTTCTTCACTCTGATTTGGTTCAATAGATGGCTCCTTTTCCCTGTCTTCAATAGGATCCACTGTAGGTATGGGAAAATCACAGACTGAGGTATGTTTTCTTGAACTTGTATAGTCCTGCATAATTATCACTACTGAAACCAAAAGAGTTAGTTAGTGAATCAATGTCAAACAACCACTGAGGACCAGACCCAATAGGATTTGGTGTGTTCTCATTGCATTTGACATTGTCACTTTCCTCAATTGTTCTAGAAGAAGTATTAAAAACTCTGTAGGCTTTACTTTGAGATGAGTAACCCACAAGAAATCCATCATCTGCCTTGCTATCAAACTTTCCTAAGTGAGATTTAGTATTGAGAATTGTACAAGGACACCCAAATGGTTTAAAAAATCCAATAAATGGTTTTCTTTTATTTAAGAGCTCATAAGGTGTCTTGTTCTTTGGCTTGACCACTAGCACTCTGTTTTGGACATAACAGGCAGTGTTAACTGCTTCAGCCCAGAAAGTAATTGGCAGTTTTGAATCAGCTAACAGAGATCTAGCAGCCTCAATTAGTGTCCTATTCCTTCTTTCAGCAACTCCATTTTGTTGTGGAGTCCTAGGAGCACTATATTGTCTCTCAATGCCTTTTTCTTCACAAAAGATGTTTAGATCAAGATTTTTAAATTCAGTTCCATTGTCTGATCTAATGACTTTTACTTTTTGATTAGTTTGGTTTTCAATTCTTAGAATAAAGGATTTGATCAGTCCACTTGTCTCATCCTTAGTCCTTAGAAAATATACCCAAGTAAATCTAGAGTAATCATCAATAATAACTAGGCAATATGATTTCTTCCCTATGCTCATCACATTTGTAGGGCCAAACAGATCCATATGTAATAACTGGAGACAAGAAGAAATTGAATTTAACTCTTTGGTCTTATGAGAAGTTTTGTGCTGTTTGCCTTTAAGACAAGCAACACAATGATCATCACATGAAAAGGTTGTTTTTAACAATGGTAAATGGAGTTGAAAACAATGGTTGTTTTCAACACAATGGTAAACCTCTTACAAGGTTGTTTTTAACAAGTTTGTTCATTGTCTTGAAATTCATGTGACACATCCTTCTGTGCCAAAGAGAGGATTCATCCACAGAAGCTTTTGAAGCAAGACAGTTCAGGGATGAATCACTTGAAACATTGTCCATATCTAGACAATAAACATTGTCCTTTCTTGGAGTTCTAAGTAGCTTTCATCAACTACCTTGAATCCTGGAGCAAGGATCATACATTCTGTACTTGTAAATAATATACTATGTTGTTTGTCACAAACCTGTGATACACTTAACAGGTTGTACTTTAGCTGATCAACATAGTAGACATCCTCAAATGTCATCTTACCTTTTGTGACATTACCTTTTCCACTTATTTTTCCACCTGCAAGATTGTCTCCAAATGCAACATGTCCTCCATTGATATGCTTGAAATCCTGAAGGCATGACATGTTGCCTGTCATTAGCCTAGAGCAACCACTATCCACATGCCAGATGCTCTTCCCCTTGAGCTGTTGGTTGCCCTGCACATAAGATAAATTAGTTAGTATGGAATAGGAACCCAAGCTAAAGTGGTCTTGGGTACCCCTTTCTCATCAAAATATTTACATTCTTTCTTGACAAGATTTTTAAACTTTGACTCCTCATTACTGGAGTACTTTGTTACAATAATGGGTTTGGATGCATATTTGCTAGAAGCAGTACTGTTTTTAGAAGAACTAACTGCATTAGCAGCACTTGCATGCTTAGCAGTACTAACCTTGTTAGAAGTATTAACTGTTTTAGCAGCAGTAACTGTGTTAGCAGTAGTAACCTTTGAAGAAGTACTAACAGTGTTAGAAGCATTAAAATTCTCAGCAGTACTAACACTGTTAGCAGCAGTATCTCTGTTAGCAGCACTAACAGTTTTAGTGCTTCTAGGCACCCACATTTTAATACTTTCTTTTAAAAACTTTTTCTGCATGTGGCCTTTGGTTTCAACAGATTTCTTAGCCACATGTTTCTTTCCAGCCTTCCTATAACCAACAGGTTTTTGCACAAATCTTTGAAAGTTCATCCTTTGGTTAATAGGATTAAAGAAACATTACTTAGCCAAATGATTTAGCTTGCCACATATGAAACAAGGTTTTGGTCTGATTATCTTACTCAGATCAACTCCTTGTTTCTGAGCCCATTGATTATTCCAGTTTCTTTGATTACCTCTCTTTGTACCAGAATTTGGGCTCTCAGTTTTATTGCAAGCACACTGTTTACAAGGGCCAGGATTCACAACAGTGGTATGTTTGTAATGGATCTTGTTAGCCTTTCCTTTGGTCTTCTCTATCTCTTTAGACTTGACCCAGATTTTTCCACATCCCTCATTGGTGATAATGTTGTTTTCTAAAGGTATCTCTTTACTCACAGCATTATTCCTATTCTCACTGGCTTCTTTCTCAGTCAAATCCTTAACCATCACCTCATCCAAAGGATCTATCTTAAATGCTTTTTCAGACAAGTCCTTTTTCTCCTTGGTCTCTAACAGATCTGATGTAGGAGGGATATAATTGTTGTTGTAAGGAGGGGGTGTGTTGTTGTATCCAACACCAGGCTTCATCTTATCATGAATTTGAGCCTTTAGAAGAGAATCCATTGCTTTTGAAGCATATGAAAACTTTTCTATATCAAGCTTAACCTTAGCTAATTCTTCTTTCAACTTATCATTCTCTTCTTTGGACTTAGACAGTTTGGTCTCTAACTCATTCTTTTCCCACTTCCAGTAATTTGTGTCATAAGAGTGTTGAAGTTCATTGGCTTGAAAGCCTTTGATTTGTTCTTCAAACATTTCCACTATCAACACATAATCTCTTCTGTCCTTCTCTAATCTTTTGAGGTCATCACACATGTTTTGGTTGTGATCCCTGTACCTTTTGACAGTTTCTATGCAAGATTGAGTACAAAGATTAGAACTTACCTCAGAGGGGAGATCAAACACCTCTGCCATAAGAGCTTGATTCTGAATGGCTTCCTCAGCTTGGTCACTCCAGTCAAACCCCATTCCTTGTTGAGAAACAAGGGCTTGAGCAGAGTTCTTGTTTTGATTGAAGCCACTATTCTGGGCTTGTTGGTGGTTGTTATTTGGCACACCACTTCTGCACTCTCTAGCAAAGTGTCCCTTCATGTGGCACTTATAGCATTCCACCTTTGTCTTGTCAAAACCAGCACCATCTTCTATTCTTTGAGAGAAGTTGTTCCTCCCAGTTCTTTTAATAAACTTCTTCACCCTCATAGATAACATGGCCATCTTCCATTTAATGTCCATCTCCTCCAAGTCATCAGGGTGAATTTGTTCCAGATCATCATTAATCAAAGAGTTGTTGCTATGACTTGATAAAAAGGCTTCAAAAACTGTTTCAGTGCCTTTTTCTGAATTGACACCACTAGCAGGACTAACTGCTTCAGGGTTGGCAGTAGTATCAGCATATGCTGATAGAAGTGCTGCATTATGAATATACCCAGTGGGCTTCTTCTTAGCTTCTACCTCTGATTCAAAAACTCTCAGATCATTATAGAGATCGTCTAGTTCCTTCTCTTCCAGATTGTCACTCTGTCTATATGAGACAGTGTACATAGTCCATTCTTCCCCAAGAGATCTGAGGAATTTCCTGTTGATATCATCTTGTTCCATCTTCACTCCCACAGTAGCCAGTTCACCAATAAGCTTGTTGAACCTGTCAAAAGTTTGAGTCATGGACTCATTCTTTGAAGAAGTGAAGTTCTCATACTGCTGCTTCAGAACATCCCTTTGATTTCTTTTGGTGCTTTTAGTTCCAGCAAATCTTTTCTCTAGAGCATTCCAGAGAATCTGAGCATCTGTGCAGTTGCAGAATTGATGTTGATATTCATTGGGGATGGCCAAGAGCAGAGTGCTCAAGGCCTTCATCTCTGTCTGTCTGTTCTTCCTCTCACCATCTGTCTTTGGTGGAGATCTTTTACCATCTGGTCCAATCTGACCTTCAGTAGAGGGGCCATTCTCAATGACATCCCACATTGAGTAGTCAGTGAGGAGAATGTATTGCCTGATTATGATCTTCCACATGTCAAACTCATTGGGTTTGAGCATTGGAACCTTAGAGACAATAGTACTGTTTGAATCTGCAAAGTTTTCCATGATGAATGAATGAATGTTTCTGAGAGAACAGGGTTTGATACCACTTGTTATGATTGAATTCTCAACAAGAATTATAAATACTCAGAAACAATATCAAAGAAGTTTGCGGAATAACACTTTGATATTCAATAACACAGTAAACAAACAGTAAATATGATGAATAACTTGTATTGAATGGTTGAAGTTACAAGATTACACACAGAACCTAAATCTTGAAGAACAAGCTCTTTTAAGACGAATTCTTCTTCTCTAGAATTAGGAACTATGCATTGAGGTTGATTCTCTCTAAAACAAAAACTCAGAACTAATGAATACTAAACTATTCTATCAGTTCTATATATATACTGAACAAAAGATAATTACAATTAATAAAATATCTTCAGAATATCTTCCATGAATCTATCCAGCTGTCATTCTTGTAATCCGGATCTCCATCTCATAAGCAGTACTAATCAAGATCAGCAGTATTAATCTCTTAGCAGTAGTAACTCCAGCAGTACTAATCTTGAAGAGCAACATTAATCATGTTCTAGCAGCATTAACTTCAACTAGCAGCATTAACTCAGAAGTACTAATTGTTGAGCTAGCAGCATTAACCATACTTAGCATTTCTTCAGTTCCCAACAGGATGACATCATCTTTGGATCCACAAAAGATAAGATGTGTAGAGACTTTGAAAAGTTGATGCACAAGAGCTTTAAAATGAGTTCAATGGGTGAACTTACCTTCTTCCTTGGGCTTCAAGTGAAACAGAAGAAAGATGGGATCTTCATAAGCCAATCAAAATATGTGAAAGACATCCTGGATAAGTATGGTTTAACAGACTCGAAGCCAGCGAGCACACCTATGGAGACTCATAAAAATATCACTGCTGATCTTGAGGGGGAGGATGTTGATGTCCATCTATATAGATCAATGATTGGATCTCTCATGTATCTCACAGCCTCAAGACCAGACATCATGTTTCCAGTGTGTTTGTGTGCCAGATTCCAAGTTAAGCCAATGCAATCACATCTTCAAGCTGTTAAAAGGATTTTCAGATACTTAAGAGGGCAACCTAGATTAGGTCTTTGGTATCCTTATGAATCCAACTTTGACTTGATTGCTTATTCAGATAGTGACTTGGGAGGTGCTAACATGGACAGAAAGTCTACTTCAGGTGGATGTCAACTTTTGGGTGCAAGACTAGTATCTTGGTAGTGTAAGAAGCAAACCACAGTGTCCTTATCAACAACAGAAGCTGAGTATATTGCTGCTGCAAGTTGCTGCTCTCAGGTTCTATGGATTCAGAATCAGATGCTGGACTATGGGGTAACCTTTCTTCACACTCCAATCTTCATTGACAATAGCAGTGCTATAAGCATTGTTAACAATCTAGTCAAGCACTCCAAAGCAAAGCACATTGAGTTCAGGTATCACTTTATTAGAGATTGTAATGAAAAGAAGCTAATTCAAGTTGCTAAAGTTCATACTGACAACCAGTTTGCTGATCTATTCACTAAAGTCTTTGATGTGGGTAGATTCACTTTCTTGGTCACAAGTGTGGGCATGATCAACTCTGAATGAGCTCATGTCTTAAAAAGTGTTTTCATACATGTTATTGGTTAATTCTTTGGTGCTACTAACATCTTTCTCAGTAAGTTATTACCTTGCTCAGAGTACCTCAAGCTTCAAAAAGTGTAAGTATAGTTAATGCTGCCAGTGCAGTTTTAATACTGCTAGTGCACAGTTAATACTGCTAGTGGTTAATACTGCTCACAGTTAATACTGCTAGTTAGTTAATACTGCTAGTAGTTAATACTGCTAGTTAGTTAATACTTCTAGTAGTTAATACTGCTCATAGTTAGTACTGCTAGTTAGTTAATACTGCTAGTAGTTAATACTGCTCTCAGTTAATACTGCTAGTTAGTTAATACTGCTAGGAGTTAATACTGCTCTCAGTTAATACTGCTAGTTAGTTAATACTGCTAGGAGTTAATACTGCTCTCAGTTAATACTTCTAGTTTGTTAATACTGCTAGTAATTAATACTGTTTATGTCCCAAATCGTATAAATACCCTTTTTGCCCTCCCAAAAGTTCATAACGACTCTTTGATTTTTATTCATCTGCTTTCTAAACCTTTTTCTCTCAAGTTCCTAGTAAGTTTCAGGCAAGAACACTCAAGTTCAATGGCGTCCATGGCATTCATTGACGAGCACAACGAAATCGCTATGCTTTAAAAGCCTAAACAAGCTGCTGGTTTCCATCAGATTGTGGATTTTCTCAAATCCAGCCACATTGCCCATGCTCTTACTGTATCGCCAACAATCTACATAGAGCATCAAAGACAATTCTAGGCAAATGCCACAGTAGTCACAGAGAATGGGGTGCAGATAATCAAGACAAGGGTATGTGACAAACCCTTGTCAGTTTCTGAAGAAGTGATACGCATCTGTCTACGTCTAGACGATGCTGCAGGTATTACTTCTATTCCTAATGAGGACTTGTTCTCGAATCTGTCAAGAATGGGGTATGGAGGCCAATTGGGTGGTTTTAAATTCTCAAAAGCTAAATTTTATACCCAATGGCGTTTTCTTGTTCATACCCTGATGCACTGTATTTCCAAAAAGACTACTGGATGAAGTGAGTTTAGCAGTACCATTGCTTATGCTTTGGTCTGCTTGGCCACTGCGAGAAAGTACAATTTTTCAAGAATGATTTTCAGTGATCTTGTATCAAACTTGGGAAGCAAAAAGAGTTTTTATATGTACCTAAGGTTTGTACAGGAAGTTATAACCCATGAATTGACGGATATGCCTCACTTTGATGAGGTATATGTACCCAAAATCCCCAAAGGTAAGGTCTTTTCAAACATGAAAGGATCTCCATTGGACTCGGAAGGAGTTGACACCCCATTGTTCTCTACAATGATGGTGGTGTCCCACAATGAAGAAGGTATGGCTTCAGAGTCAAGGCCCTCATTAGACCAGCCCACTGAAAGCCAATCCCAACCTTTCATCACCATATCAATCCCTCAGTCCCTTGTTCAAAAACCAACTTCCCCAATAACCAATACTTATATCAGGAAAAAGGTAAAGAAGGCTCATTCCCTTCTTGTACCTACACCCACAGAGCCTTTAAGCCCTTTAATGGAGAATTCTCCATTAGAGAATATCTACAAGGAAACCACAGGGGCGTCTCCCAACCCCAAGGAGGTGATCAATGAGTTGATGAATGAGCATATGGGTGCAAAGGCTGCCACTACTCCTTCTAGCACAGAGGAGGTCAGTGGTAACATAAATAAGACCTTCCCCATGGCAACTTTGGGTGAGCAATAATCCAAAGATCCCAGGTGCCAAGAAACCATGGGGGTAGCAGGTGCTTCTACTAGGCAGAAGACCTCTACTACAAAAAGATCCGATGATCCTTCAAAAGGGGGTAACACTCCTGGAGAAGGTGAGGACAGATATGACTATTATGAATTGATGGAAACAATGGGAAACATCAACATGGATGTAATCAAGCAGGGAAAAGACATAGAAGAACTGAAACTGATCATTCTGTCTCAACAAGTTCAGATCACCAACCTGAAGAAAATGGTGAAGAGATTGATCCAGAAAAAGAAGAAGAAACAGTTTGTGCTCAGAAGAAGGGAATTAGTGACTGATGCTCCCAAAAAGGGGGAGTCAGAAGCTGATGCCAACATGGAAGATGCCAAAGATAAGGGGGAGCAGGATAAAGTTGATTTTGAGGGGGAGCAAGAAAAAGAAACAGAGTTTGTACAAGCAGCAGAAATATCAAGCATAGCAGCAGTAAAAGAGCAAGCAGTAGAAAAAGAATCAGATTTTGTACAAGCAGCAGTAACAGTTAATGCTGCTGAACCAAGCAAAGCAGCATAAACTGTTAATACTGCTGAATTGAATGAAGCAGCAGAAATGGTTCAAGAAGTATTAATTGATCTTCAAAGCAGAATTTTGGAAGAACTTGATATAGCTGAAGCCTTAATCAAAGCTAAACATGATACTCCCAAGGTCACCTCAAAGGCCAAAGGAGTTGTCATCAAAGAAAGAGGTGAGGATATCAAGAAAGCAAGTGTTGAGAAGGTAGCATGCAAAGACAAAGGCAAAGCTAAAATGGTGGAATCTGATCAACCAATCAAAAAGCAAAAGTTGGTTGAGTCAGATGAAGGTGCTAGTCAAAGATTAATACTGCTAGAAGAAATTACTACTGCTAAGCAATTTTAGTACTGCTAGTAGTTAGTACTGCTGAACATTAATACTGCTCAAAGTAGTAATGCTGCTGAAGACTTAGTGCTGCTTAAGAGATAATCAAGATTCGTGCAGATCATGTTTGAAGATTATGGAAAGCTTGGAGATAAAGATGGAAGATTATTCTGAAGATCTTTTATTATTTGTAATTATCTTTTATCTTCAGTATAAGTATAGAATAGTTTGTAACCTTAGAATCAAATTCTGAATTTTCTGAGTTTTTGTTTTCATAGAGAGAATCAACCTCAAGGCTTATAGTCCTAGTTCTAGAGAAGTATAATTCGTATTGGTGAGCCTGTTCATCAATATTGAGGTTGAGTGTTGAATCTTGTAGCTTTACAATCATTCAATAAAGTTTACAAGTTGTTATTCTGATTCACTGTTTCATTGAATATTAAAGTGTTATTTCGCAAACTTCTTTAATATTGTTTCTGAGTGTTTATTCTTGTTAAGAATTAAGATCCTGACCAGTGGTATCAGAGCTAGTATTCTCAGAAATCTTATTCATCATGGAAAATACAGTTGAATCAAACAATACTTTGGTCTCAAAGGTTCCAATGCTCAGATCCAATGAATTTGACATGTGGAAGATTAGAATCAAGCAATACATTCTCCTCATAGATTACTCCATGTGGGACATCATTGAGAATGGCCCATCTGATGCAGGAAAGATTGGTGAAGATGGAAAAAGAACTCCACCAAAAATGGATGCATAAAGAAAGACAAGGGAGACAGAGATGAAAGCCTTAAGCACACTGCTCTTGGCCATTCCCAATGAGTATCAACACTAATTCTGCAATTGCACTGATGCACAGATGCTCTGGAATGCTCTAGAGAAGAGATTCTCTGGTACTAAAAGTACCAAGAGAAATCAAAAGGCAATCTTGAAACAACAGTATGAAAACTTTATGTCAACTAAGAATGAGTCCATGACTCAAACTTTTAACAGGTTTAACAAGTTGATTGGTGAACTAGCTACTATAGGAGTACAGATTGATCAAGATGATGTAAACAGAAAGTTCTTAAGGTCCCTTGGAGATGAATGGACCATGTATACTGTTTCATTCAGACAGAATGAACAATTGGAAGAGAAAGAACTTGATGATTTGTACAATGACCTTAGAGTATTTGAAGCTGAGGTGGAGGCAAAGAAGAAGCCTTCTGGATATATTCATAATGCTGCACTCCTATCAGCATCAATTGATTCTACTGCTAACCCTGAATCAGTTAATACTGCTAATGGAGCAAATCAAGAAAAAGGCACTGAATCTGTGTTTGAAGCCTTTCTTTCCAGTCATGGAAACTCCTCGTTAATTAATGATGATTTGGAACAACTTCATCCTGATGACCTTGAAGAGATGGATATTAAATGGCAGATGGCCATGCTTTCCATAAGGGTGAAGAAGTTCATCAAGAGAACGGGGAGGAACAACTTCTCCCAAAGAAGAGAAGATGGAGCAGGGTTTGATAAATCAAAGGTGGAGTGCTATAAATGCCATCTGAAGGGACACTTTGCCAGGGAATGCAAAAGTGGAGTGTCTCACAACAACAACCACCAACAAGCACAGTCTGGAAACCTCAACCATAACAGAAACTCTGCTCAAGCCCTTGTTTCTCAACAAGGAAGGGGGTTTGACTGGAGTGATCAAGCAGAAGAGGCTATCCAAAATCAAGCTCTTATGGCAGAAGTATCTGATCTCCCAACTGAGGTAAGTTCTAATCTATGTTCTAAAACTTGCATAGACACTGTTAGAAGGTACAGGGATCACAATCAAAAGATGAGTGATGACCTTAAGAGATTAGAAAAAGATATAAAAGACTATGTGAGAATTGTTGAGGGGTTTGAGGAACAGATTAAAGGTTTTCAAGCCAATGAACTCCAACACTCATATGATACAAAACACTGGAAGTGGGAGAAGAAGGATCTAGAACTCAAATTGACCAAATCTAAAAAGGAGAGTGAAAAGTTGAGAGAGGAGCTAACCAAGGTTAAGCTTGATGTGGAAAAGTTTTCCAATGCTTCTAAAGCAATGGACTCTTTACTACAAACTCAGATTCATGACAAATTGAGAAGAGGAATTGGGTACAATGCCACACCACCACCATATAACAACAATTACATTCCTCCTACTTCAGACTTGCTAGAAACCAAAGATAGGAAGGATTTGCCTGAGGAAGCCACTGAGATAGATCCCTTAGATGAGGTAGTTGTTGAGGACAAGACTGAGAAAGAGGTTGGTAAGAGTAAGCAGAACAATGTGTGTGGTGAGATTTCTCTAGAGAATAACATTATCACCAATGAGGACTGTGGAAGGGATTGGATCAAATCAAAGGACATAGAGAAGACAAAGGGAAAGTCTGGCAAGGTCCATTACAAACAGACCACAGTTGTGAATCCAGTTTCTTGCAAACAGTGTGCATGTAAGAAAACTGAACCCCTAAAACATGATAAAAAGAGGGGAAATCAAAGAAACTGGAATAATCAATGGGCACAAAAACAAGGGGTTGATTTGAGTAAAATCAATAGACCAAAACCTTGTTTTATCTGTGGCAAATTGAATCATCTTGACAAATACTGTTATTTCAATCCTATGAACCAAAGGATGAATTTTCAAAGATCTATGCAAAAACCCTTTGGTTATAGGAAGATTGAAAGGAACCATGTGGCTAAGAAATCTGTTAAACCTAAAAGTCACATGAAGAAAAAGATTGTTAAAGAAAGTGTCAATATGTGGGTTCCTAAATGCACTAAACCTGTTAGTACTGCTACCCCAAATAGTACTGCTGACAATGATAGTGCTGCTAGAAGCAATACTACTGCTATCAATGTTAGTGTTGCTGACATTGTTAGTACTTCTTCAAATGTTAATACTGCTAACTCTGTTAGTACTGCTAACAAGGTTAGTACTGCTAAACCTGTTAGTGCTGCTAACTCTGTTAGTACTTCTCAGGTTAGTACTGCTCCTAGTGTTTGTGCTGCTAGACCAATCATATTGACAAAGTACTCCAATAAAGAGTGTACTGATTTTAAAAATCTCATCAAATAGGAATGTACGTACTTTGATGAGAAAGGGAGACCCAAGACCACTTTGGCTTGGGTCCCCAATCAATACTAATTGTTTAATCTTATGTGCAGGGCAATCAACAGCTCAAGGGGAAGAGCATCTGGCATGTTGATAGTGGTTGCTCTAGGCACATGACAGGGAACATGTCATGCCTCAAGAATTTCAAGAAAATTGATGGTGGGCATGCTGCCTTTGGTAATACTCCAGATGGAGGTAAGATAAGTGGTAAGGGGGATGTAACCAAAGGTAAAATGACCTTTGAAGATGTATTCTATGTTGAGCAGTTAAGGTACAACCTGTTAAGTGTATCACAGGTTTGTGACAAACAACATAGTATATTATTTACTGATTCTGAATGTATTATCCTTGCTCCTGGATTCAAGGTAGTTGATGAAAAGATGATACTACTAAGAACTCCCAGAAAGGATAATGTATATTGCTTAGATATGGAAAGTGTTTCAACTGATTCATCCCTAAACTGTCTTGTTTCAAAAGCTTCTTTGGATGAATCATCACTTTGGCACAGAAGGATGTGTCACATGAACTTTAAAACAATGAATAAACTTGTTAAAAACAACCTTGTAAGAGGTTTACCTTCCAAAGTCTTTTCATGTGATGATCATTGTGTTGTCTGTCTCAAAGGAAAACAACACAAAACTTCTCATAAGTCCCAAGAGTTGAACACAATCTCTAATTCTCTTCAGTTGTTACATATGGATCTGTTTGGTCCTACTAATGTTATGAGTATAGGTAAGAAATCATACTGCCTAGTTATTGTTGATGATTACTCTAGATTTACTTGGGTATATTTTCTAAGGACTAAGGATGAGACAAGTGGACTGATCAAATCCTTTAGTCAAAGAATTGAAAACCAAACAAATCAAAAGGTAAAAGTCATTAGGCCAGACAATGGTACTGAATTTAAAAATCATGACCTAAATACCTTTTGTGAGGAAAAAGGAATTGAGAGGCAATACAGTGCTCCTAGGACTCCACAACAAAATGGTGTTGCTGAGAGAAGGAATAGGACACTGATTGAGGCTGCTAGATCTCTGTTGGCTGATTCAAAACTACCAATTACTTTCTGAGCTAAAGCAGTTAATACTGCTTGTTATGTCAAAAACAGGGTTCTAGTAGTCAAGCCTAAAAACAAGACACCATATGAGCTTTTAAATAAAAGAAAACCATTTATTGGATTTTTCAAACCTTTTGGGTGTCCTTGTACCATTCTCAATACCAAAACTCACTTAGGAAAGTTTGATAGCAAGGCAGATGATGGTTTTCTTGTTGGTTACTCATCTCAGAGTAAGGCTTACAGAGTTTTTAATACTTCTTCTAAAATAATTGAGGAAAGTGACAATGTCAAATGCAATGAGAACACACCAAATCCTATTGGGTCTGGTCCTCAGTGGTTATTTGACATTGATTCACTAACTAACTCTTTGGGTTTCAGTAGTGATTATCATGCATGTTCAGGAAGTGGAGGATCAGGGGATGATCAAGTACAAGTACAAGACATTATTCCTCAGCCTGTGATCTTTCCCATACCTACAATAGAGCCTGTTGATATCTGTGCAAAGGAAACTATGACTGAACCAATTCAAAGTGAAGAAGAAGGAAGAGATGAGAAGAATCAAGTGCATGAAGAGCCAGAAGCAGCTGATGAGATCCCCTCAGCTGACTTAAATGACTCAAATCTAGATGTGGGACTCAATGAAGAACCTAGTCATCAGACTAGAACTCAAAAGAACCATCCTCCAGAGCTGGTCATAGGAGACATTTCTTCTCCTATGATAACAAGGAATCAAAGCAGACTTCAAGAGCTGCAGGATCAGCAACACATAGTACTCTCTTGCTTTCTATCTCAGATTGAGCCTAAGAAGGTTCATGATGCAATAAAAGATTCCAGTTGGATAGAAGCTATGCAAGAAGAGTTACTGCAGTTCAAATTGCAAGAAGTTTGGAACTTGGTGGAACTTCCAAAAGGTCATAGAGCTATTGGCACCAAGTGGATTTTCAGGAATAAAAAGGATGAGAGAGAAATTGTGATCAGAAACAAAGCAAGGCTTGTGGCACAAGGGTACACTCAAGAAGAAGGCATTGACTATGAAGAAGTGTTTGCTCCAGTGGCAAGGGTAGAGGCAATTAGGCTATTTCTAGCCTATGCCTCATACATGAAGTTCAAGGTATACCAAATGGATGTGAAGAGTGCCTTTCTTTGTGGTACAATTGATGAAGAAGTATATGTCTTTCAGCCCCCTGGATTTGAAAATCCATCATATCCAGACAGAGTATACAAACTGAAGAAAGCACTTTATGGTCTTCATCAAGCCCCAAGAGCATGGTATGATACTCTATCTACCTATCTCTTGGAGAATGGGTTTGAAAGAGGAATAATTGACAAGACCCTCTTCATTAAAAGGAGTAAGAAGGACATCCTACTTGTTCAGATTTATGTGGATGGCATCATCTTTGGATCCACAAAAGATCAGATGTGTAGAGACTTTGAAAAGTTGATGCACAAGAGCTTTAAAATGAGTTCAATGGGTGAACTTACCTTCTTCCTTGGGCTTCAAGTGAAACAGAAGAAAGATGGGATCTTCATAAGCCAATCAAAATATGTGAAAGACATCCTGGATAAGTATGGTTTAACAGACTCAAAGCCAGCAAGCACACCTATGGAGACTCATAAAAATATCACTGCTGATCTTGAGGGGGAGGATGTTGATGTCCAACTATATAGATCAATGATTGGATCTCTCATGTATCTCACAGCCTTAAGACCAGACATCTTGTTTCCAGTGTGTTTGTGTGCCAGATTCCAAGTCAAGCCAATGCAATCACCTCTTCAAGCTGTTAAAAGGATTTTCAGATACTTAAGAGGGCAACCTAGATTAGGTCTTTGGTATCCTTATGAATCCAACTTTGACTTGATTGCTTATTCAGATAGTGACTTGGGAGGTGCTAACATGGACAGAAAGTCTACTTCAGGTGGATGTCAACTTTTGGGTGCAAGACTAGTATCTTGGCAGTGTAAGAAGCAAACCACGGTGTCCTTATCAACAACAGAAGCTGAGTATATTGCTGCTGCAAGTTGCTGCTCTCAGGTTCTATGGATTCAGAATCAGATGCTGGACTCTGGGGTAACCTTTCTTCACACTCCAATCTTCATTGACAATAGCAGTGCTATAAGCATTGTTAGAAATCCAGTCAAGCACTCCAAAACAAAGCACATTGAGATCAGGTATCACTTTATTAGAGATTGTAATGAAAAGAAGCTAATTCAAGTTGCTAAAGTTCATACTGACAACCAGTTTGCTGATCTATTCACTAAAGCCTTTGATGTGGGTAGATTCACTTTCTTGGTCACAAGTGTGTGCATGATCAACTTTGAATGAGCTCATGACTTAAAAAGTGTTTTCATACCTGTTATTGGTTAATTCTTTGGTGCTACTAACATCTTTCTCAGTAAGTTATTACCTTGCTCAGAGTACCTCAAGCTTCAAAAAGTGTAAGTATAGTTAATGCTGCCAGTGCACAGTTAATACTGCTAGTTAGTTAATACTGCTAGTGGTTAATACTGCTCACAGTTAATACTGCTAGTTAGTTAATACTGCTAGTAGTTAATACTGCTCACAGTTAATACTGCTAGTTAGTTAATACTGCTAGTAGTTAATACTGCTAGTTAGTTAATACTGCTAGTAGTTAATACTGCTCACAGTTAATACTGCTAGTTAGTTAATACTGCTAGGAGTTAATACTGCTCTCAGTTAATACTGCTAGTTAGTTAACACTGCTAGGAGTTAATACTGCTCTCAGTTAATACTTCTAGTTCGTTAATACTGCTAGTAATTAATACTGCTTATGTCCCAAATCGTATAAATACCCTTTTTGCCCGCCCAAAAGTTCATAACGACTCTTTGATTTCTATTCATCTGCTCTCTAAACCTTTTTCTCTCAATCTCCTAGTAAGTTTCAGGCAAGAACACTCAAGTTCAATAGCATCCATGGCATTCATTGACGAGCACAACGAAATAGCTATGCTTTAAAAGCCTAAACAAGCTGCTGGTTTCCATCAGATTGTGGATTTTCTCAAATCCAGCCACATTGCCCATGCTCTTACTGTATCACCAACAATCTACTTAGAGCAGCAAAGACAATTCTGGGCAAATGCAACAGTAGTCACAGAGAATAGGGTGCAGATAATTAAGACAAGGGTATGTGATAAACCCTTGTCAGTTTCTGAAGAAGTGATACGCATCTGTCTACGTCTAGACGATGCTGTAGGTATTACTTCTTTTCCTAATGAGGACTTGTTCTCGAATCTGTCAAGAATGGGGTATGGAGGCCAATTGCGTGGTTTTAAATTCTCAAAAGCTAAATTTTATACCCAATTTAGCTAGAAGCGGGTGAGAAGCAGTTTGCCGGCCCAGAGATTGTGCAAGAAACGACCGACAAGATTAAGATCATTTGGGAGCGTATGAAAGCGTCTCAAGACCGACAAAAGAGCTACGCGGACAAAAAGAGAAGGTCGGTCGAGTTCCAAGTGGGGGAGTGAGTAATGTTGAAAGTGTCTCCATGGAAAGGGTTGATAAGGTTCGGAAAGCGTGGGAAGCTCAGTCCCCGTTTCCTTGGACCTTTCACTATCATCGAGCATATTGGACTTCAAGCCTACAATCTAGATCTTCCGCCCGAGATGGACGAGATCCACCCCACATTCCACGTGTGTTATTTGCAGAAATGCCTCGCCGAAGAGGAGAGCGTCATCCCCTTATCGGAGATTAGAGTGGTTAATGATCGATGCATAGAGGAACCCGAATCTATCCTCGAAAGAAAGACGAAGAAGCTACGGCACAAGAAAGTGATTATGGTGAAGGTCCAATGGAAGCATCATCGCAGAACCAACGTGACTTGGGAATACGAAGAAGATATGAGAAGGCGGTACCTTCTTTTGTTTGACTAGTTAGGATTTCGAGGGAAAAATCCATTCTAAGGGGTGGAGGATAGTAACACCCCGAATTTTAGACCTCATTTGATGAATTTCAGTCATGGCTTATGTTTAAAGGCTCCCAAAGTAACCTAGTAATTTTATTATTGTTTGGAGTCAAGTTTTAACGTCGAATCGGAAACGGGCAGCGGCCGGGGTAGAGCCGGCGACTATGCCCCGCGATTGTGCTAATGGCATTGTCGCCAGAGCAATATCGCGTGGGGTGTACCACTTACGGTACATCTGCCGCGATTGTGCCCCGCGACTGTGCCAATGGCACTGTCGCCAGGGCAATGTCGCACGGGGCCAGCTGGTGTTTTCTCATTTAATGCAATTTTGAGAGTTTTGTGCCTTGTTTTTTGAAACTTCCATCTAAAGGCCGAACACACACAGTAAAAGGTGCAATTTTCACACACTTATTCCCTCTTCTCTCTTCATTTAATGGTTGGTTGATGAATCATTAATGTTTGGTGATTATTAGGGTTCTAAGGCTATAGAAGCATTTACTCCTCCAAGATTCAAGATCCAAGTCTCAATACCATCCATTCCTCATTCTAGGGTTTTCTCCATTTCTAGGGTTTCATATTACAAACCTATTTGTGAGTCTCCTAAACCTTAACTATTTTACTTGCAATGTTATTTGCTCATGTGAATACTTTAAAGTATTAAAGTAAACTAAATCTAGGGTTTTGTGTATTTGCCATGTATGGAGGTTTTAACATGTTGTGAATCATTTAATGTGCAAGGGTCCTTCTATGTATGAAATAAATGTTAAGGTAAATGATTATTTACAGATATAGAAAATGTGAATAATTATTCTTATCAGCAGTTGGGTTCATATCACCTAGTGTGGTTACTATGATGCCACTCAAGTAGTGGAGTAGATACATGTACGAACTAAGTCTTAATGTACGCTTGAATGAAATATGTTCATCGCATGAAATGTGTTATTTGTCTATGTGAGTACGATCTAGATGTGAAGTTTATGTCTAATCCCTTGTGCACGAGGAATTACATGGTTTATATACAAAAGGTGATTGTTGACCGTTGGGTCTTTAGCGAGTAGGCAATAGGTGACGCGAGTCTCTGAGTTGTAACTCGTCTACTTTGGATAGACATCCATGTCCGTAAGTCCTTGGGGCGTAAGTCGACGGAGTAAGCGTTAGAGGCATAATTGGTCCGAGGATTGTGATGTGTGGCATGGCATGGGAACTAGGACAGAGATATGTGGTGAATCTAATTTAACATCACGGGTGACTCCACTCACGTGTTCTCGTCACCCAAAATGGAACGGGTCTTCCCAATTATTTAGAGTTATATCTGGTGATTCATACAGGTTGTATTTGAGTACCCCAAAACGGGATGATGACACGAATTTAATCTAAAGGCGTATCGGTAACATTTACTTGCTTTACTTGACTTCAACCTAACACTTGTGCATGTGTTCTTTGACTCACAGGTTCAGTTAGCGGTGTGTCTAGGGCACCTTGATACGCCAAAATCACACCTAGGAGCACCCATGGTTCGGGCATCATTTTTGGGGTTTTGAGAGAAGAGCGATTTTGGAGACATAGCAACACCCGCATTTAATCTAGTTAATTAAATTGTTCTAGATTAATTAGGTTGTTGTGTATTATGTTTCAATTTTACCGCTACACTTGGTTGTACAAACTAACCCATGTCTTGGGGTTTTAGTTGTTCTTCACTACAGGTTCTAAATCCTTACTTTTAGCCGTCATGTTGCCGAACTTTTAAGTTTTACTTTACGTAAATTTTTATGGTGTTATAAGATTCTTTCACACATATTCCACTATTCTAGTGACCCGCCCATCATCGCGTGTTACGGTGTGGAACTTGTAATCTTTAATGAATTAATTGCGAGCCTCACTATTTAGCCATGTTTCTATCGTGGGATCGAAATACAGAGAACAATAGGTAGGAAGTTCATTTACAAGATACGACTCGACAATAGAACCCTCAACCCATGCTTTGTTTCTAACTATTATTTTCAACGAGACCAACTCCTCTCTCATAGAGATACATCCATCTATATTGTACCGGAACACCGAGAATAGCTTCGCATGTCAAATGAATCAAAATGTGTTATATTGAATCAAAGATGCCGGGAGGGAACACATTTTCCAACTTGCAAACGGTTTCAATGATACATGTTTGAAACGGGATCAAGTCATCAGTGTGCAACACCATTGAACATATTGTATGAAAGAATGTGCACAACTCGGTAATGACGTCCCATATCTCGTATTCGGTATCAGCCCTCTTAAGGCAACATGGAGCAATCGTTGCATAAACACATGACAATCATGACTCTTGAAGCTATAAAAGCTATCAATTTCAAGGTTTACACATCCCCTATGTTTGAATCATATCCATTGAGAAATTTCAGTTTCTTCAACCACGCACAATTTTTCTTCACTTGCGGTTTGCTCAAAGTATATGACGCTTTTGACTTCCTAATTTTGTTTCCTACCATGGTTGTATGCAACTTAGGCTGATCACAATAAAGTTTAACATCCAACCTCACCTTCAAATTGTCTTTTGCTTTTGGTGTATCCATGATGGTGTTAAATAGATTCTCGAAAACGTTCTTTTCAATATACATTACATCTAGTTGTGCCAGATTAACAAAGTGCGACAATATGGCAGCTCCCGAAAGATGCTTCTCTTTACCCCATTATAGGTTAACCCCGAAACCAACAAGTCTTCCTTTATTCGGTAGACATGGAACTCCGTCATAAACAGTTGGAAGGTGACAAACTTGCTCCCAGATTTTATCCCCGCTCAACAGTGGCGACAGACCAGATGAAACAACAATTCGATGGAGGAATTGTGTTTTATCACGTTGGAAAAGGATGTGTTTAAGGTAAATGTTTAATTTGGATGTGTTTAAGAAACACGTCCAAATTCTGAATGGGGTTTTTCCCCAAGAATTACCATGACAAGAAAGACGGACCATAAAGAACACAGTGTCGAATTAGAGTTATTTGGACTGAACCCATTGGTGCATAGTGTAACGCCCTAGAAACCAGGGTGAATTTAAAACTGCGGAAACTATATAATTAAGCATTAACAATAGGTATAAACCTCCCAAAAAGGGGAACTGTACTTAACCTTTACAAAAGCCAGAATACGGATAAGGATTCTAACAACAAACTAATCTAAACATATACTATCTAGATTACATCAGTTGTGGATCCAGAATCATCCAAAAATATGGGACTTAAAAAATGCCAAACAATCCAATACTAATCATCTCAAAAACCGTCGAGATCAATCCCGACACTCAATCCCTTGGCAACCCACCGCTAACGAGAACCTGATATACATATCATTTGAGAAAAAGTGTTAGGCTTAAAGCCTAGTGAGAACATACAGTTTATAAATTTCAAGAGATATAAACAATTGTATCATAAGATAATCTTTCCAATAAGGTTTAATTTTACAAATGAAACCTTTGCCACAACCGGGCCTTTTCGATACAAAACTCGTCATCAAATGACCAAAGATAACCATTTTACCAAGTATTGTGGCGTAACACAAAGTAGGCCACAATCTGAGTTATGAGCTAAACACTTGGAATCCATGGCCACGAACTACAAAGGTCCGTACTACGATGTGAGGTAGGGACCCCAAGGAAACCAAGGTATGCTCGTTCACCAGGACTACACTATGACCCATGGCTAGTAACCGGTCTCACATAACCGTACCAAATGGCCCCCGAGGATCATATGCATCCGTAGCTACAAAGAGGGGAATTATGATCCATAGCTAGTAACCGGTTTCAACCGTACCAAATGGCCCCCGAGGATCATAAACATCCTTTTTACAATTAGGGGAAAAACATCCCAAATATAAGTCGACTCAATACCTAGGGATCCACTAGTAATGGCACAAACCTGTCACAACAACAGTGTGACCAACCATAGATAGACATATGGTATAAAACATTTTATAAACAAAATGTCTTTTCAAGTTCAACTTCTGGTAAGCATGAAAATCATAAAGATGAGTTCATAAACATTCTTTCACATATCCCACATAATGTGCAAGTAAAACATCCTTTTTCTTAAAATAAGATAGAATCCATCATTTTAGTTAAAAATGATCGGGAACCCTAAAATCTCCCAAAAACTCAAGTTATATCAAATATGTAGAAAACTTAGATCTGAAACCATGGAGATATATAGGAGTTCCAAAAGGTATCTTTTGATATGTATACAGTTTTAAAAATGATAGTAGGAACTCACAAAACAGGTTTTAGAATAAAACCCGGAAAACCAGACATCGACCCCCTTGATAAGACGAAGCTTTCTACACCGAAACCCCGAGCAAAGCACTTAATATTAGCAACTTACGGGAGCTTGAAGATCCAAAGAAAATCTTAGAGAGAGAGATTTGAAGAGAGAGAGAGAGAGAGATATACACTGAATTCAGATATTTTGGGGTGAGAACCCTTTTATGTCGGCCAGGGTCTTACGCGGGTTATGCCGCGACCTCAACTCGCGGCATAACTCGCCCGTATCCAAAACCCCAATATCATCCAGTGGGTTACGCGGGTTGTGTCGCGACCTCAAGTCGTGGTGCAACTCGCGTGGTTCTTAAAACCCAAAACATCCAGGGGGTTACGCGGGTTGTGCCGCGACCTTCACTCGCGGTGCAACTCGCGTAGTTCACTGTTTGTTTGCCCAAAGTTCTCAAAACTAAACTCGAACTTCAAATCAAAAGCGGTGCTAACGACAACAACTTAACACAAGAATACAACGATATATATATAATGAAAATCCAGGGTGTTACAATCCTCCCCAACTTGGGAATCATTTCGTCCCCGAAATCCCAACTATACAAAAAGATGAGGATATCTTCGCTTCATATCCTCTTCAGCTTCCCACGTCACATTTGCTCCCCGGTGATGCTTCCACTGCACCTTGACCAACGTGACTTCTTTGTGACACAACTTTTTAGACTTTCTCTCTAAGATAGCGTCAGAATCTTCTATACAACGGTTACCCTCATCTACTGTCAACTCGGAGAGAGGAATGACGCTTTCCTCTTCCGCCAAACACTTCCGAAGGTAACAAATATGAAACGTGTTGTGTGTTCTGCTCAACTCTGGAGGTAGTTCCAATTGGTAGGCTTGCAAACCCACTCGCTTGAGCACTTTGAAAGTTCCAAAGAAACGGGGACTCAGCTTCCCACACTTTCCGAACCGTATAATTCCCTTCCACGGTGATACCTTAAGCAACACACGGTCGCCCACTTGGAATTCCATCGGCCGCCTCTTCTTATCGGCATAACTCTTCTGCCGATCTTGAACCACTTTCAATCTTTCACGAATTCTCTTGACCATATCAGCCGTCTCTTGCACGATTTCAGGTCCGGCGAACTGCTTTTCTCCCACTTCAAGACAACACACGGGAGTTCGGCACTTTCGCCCGTACAATGCCTCAAAAGGTGCCATTCCAATACTCGAGTGGTAGCTATTGTTGTAAGCAAACTCCACCAAAGGTAAGTGAGAGTCCCAACTACCCCCGAAACCGATGACACAAGACCTCAACATGTCTTCCAACGTTTGGATCATTCTCTCGCTTTGCCCGTCGGTTTGTGGATGGTAAGTCGTACTCAACTTAACTCGTGTACCAAGCTCTTTCTGAAACCCATCCCAAAAGTTCGAAGTGAACCGACTGTCGCGATACGACACGATCGACAATGGTATACCGTGCCTCGAGCCCACTTCATCGATGTACAGTTTTGCTAGCTTGTTCATCAGTAATGTCTCGCGCATGGCCAAGAAGTGAGCGATCTTTGTCAATCTATCAACTATCACCCAAATGGTATCGTGACCTCGAAGAGTTTTAGGCAACTTCGTCACAAAATCCATGGTGATATGCTCCCACTTCCACTCGGGAATCTCTAAAGACTGAAGACTCCCATACGGTCGTTGAGGTTCGGCCTTAACTTGCGAGCACGTAAAACAACGCTCCACATAACGCGCCACATCAAGCTTCATTACCGGCCACCAATAATGCAACTTCAAGTCCCTGTACATCTTCATACTTCTCGGATGAATGGAATACTTGGACTTGTGAGCATCTTCAAGCAAAAGATCACGGTTACCCCCAACTTTGGGTACCCACACACGACCGCTGAACAGTTTTACCCCTCGGCTATCTTCCGTTAAGAGCAACCGCTGCTTCGTCATGACTTCCTCTTTGAGATTCTCTTTTAACAATGCTTCAACTTGCGACGTCTTGATCTTTTCAACAAGACTAGACACCAACTCGATTCTCGAATGGGTAGCCCGAATACATCCGCTATAGTCCTTCCGACTTAACGCATCAGCTACCACGTTCACCTTACCAGGATGGTAAAGCAACTCACAGTCGTAATCTTTGAGTAACTCGAGCCACCGTCTTTGTCTCATATTCAACTCTTTCTGATCAAAGACATACTTTAGGCTCTTATGATCTGTGAAGAGTGTACACTTCGTGCCATAGAGATAATGTCGCCAAAGCTTCAGGGAAAACACCACCGCTGCTAACTCCAAATCGTGGGTAGGATAGTTCTTCTCGTGTATCTTAAGATGCCTCGAGGCGTAAGCGATTACCTTGCCCCGTTGCATCAACACACAACCTAAACCCATCTTTGAAGCATCGCTATAGACCACAAAATCTTCTGTCCCTTCAGTTAACGAAAAAGATCGGAGCTTCGCATAATTTCTTTTGAAGGATTCGTAATGCCTTCTCTTGAGTTTCGGTCCAATCAAATTTTGCATTCTTCCGAGTTAGAACTGTCAAGGAAGAAACGATCTTTGAAAAGTCTTGAATAAATCTCCAGTAGTATCCCGCCAGACCCAAGAAACTTCGGATCTCGGACGGATTCTTGGGAGGCTCCCAATTCAACATGGCTTCAATCTTGGAGGGATCCACTTTCACTCCGTCTCGAGTGACAACGTGACCCAGAAACTGTACCTCTTCAAGCCAAAAGTCACACTTGGAAAACTTGGTGTACAATCTTTCTTTTCTCAGAACATCGAGAACTTCGCGAAGGTGTTGCTCGTGCTCCAACTCGCTTTTAGAGTACACGAGTATGTCATCAATGAACACGATGACTGACTTGTCGAGGAATGGTCGGCACACCCTATTCATCAAATCCATAAATACCGATGGTGCGTTTGTCAGGCTAAAAGGCATTACAAGAAACTCGTAATGGTCGTAACGCGTTCTAAAGGCTGTCTTCGGAACATCTTCTTCTCTTACCTTCACTTGGTGATAACCCGAACGTAAGTCAATCTTGGAAAAACACCCCGCTCCTTGAAGTTGATCGAACAAGTCGTCTATTCTCGGAAGCGGATATTTGTTCTTCACTGTCGCTTTGTTCAACTCACGATAATCAATGCACATTCTCATTGTGCCATCCTTCTTCTTGACGAACAGGACCGGAGCTCCCCAAGGTGACGAGCTCGGTCTGACGAAACCCTTCTCCAAAAGCTCTTGGAGTTGTGCCATCATCTCTTGCATCTCTGATGGCGCTAATTGGTAAGGAGCTCTAGCAATAGGAGATGCTCCCGGCACGAGATCAATCTGAAACTCTACTTGACGATCAGGTGGTAACCCAGGCAATTCGTCAGGAAAGACATCTGGAAACTCGCGCACAATCTTCACATCAACCAGCTTTGACTTTTCTAACTTGGCGTCGATCACGTAGGCTAGGAAAGATGAACATCCTTTTACTAAGCACTTGCGTGCCTTTGCCATTGTGATTATTGCCACTTCACCTTTTCTCTTCTCACCATAGATCACAACGACTTCGCCACAGGGATTGGGAAGTCGAATTAACTTCTTAGAACTCATGATCTCAGCATGATTGTTCGCCAACCAATCCATACCGACTACCACGTCAAAACCTCCGATTATCATCGGCAGTAAATCAATCGAGAATTCCCTCCCTTCGATTCCGAGAGCACACTTCTTCAAAACATCACGGATCAGAACTTGACTACCATCAGCTATCTCTACTACTAACGAATCCTTAAGACTAGTAGTGGGCATAGCAATCTTTTGACGGAACAACTCAGATATGAAAGAGAAACTGGCACCCATATCGAATAAAACACGAGCAGGTACAGAGTTTATAAGAAATGTACCCGATACCACATCAGCGGATGCCTTGGCCTCTTCGTCCGTCATCTGAAACACTCGACCCGGAACCCTAGGAGGGTTCTCCTTCTTTGCCGCCGTGCTACCCGTCACAAGCTTCGGGCAATCTCTTCTCATGTGCCCCGGTGCCTTGCACTCATAGCAGATAAGTCCTTTGATCGGGCAATCTTTGGCGGTGTGATCAGGCTTCCCACACTTATAACAAGTTTGAGAAGTGGTGTTACAGTTACCGTGGTGCTTGGTTTGACACTTGTGGCACCATCTAGCTTACTGCTGACTGTTGAAGCTTCGGTTTCCGACAAAAGGTCGGGTTCTCTTGGGAGGTACTGAACTGTTCTCCCATTTCCTCTTCTCAACAACTGCCACAGCCTTCTCCGATTTACCTCTCGCGTAAACCTCTTCCATAAACTGCGCCTCTTCAATAGTCTCCCGAAGGTTAGAAGCCTTCGAGTTTTGGACCATAGTCATCATGTCCGACGGTAGACCCTTCAGATAGGCCTTAATCTTCTCCTTCTCAGTTGAGGCCACATGCCCCACTAACCCCAGCTTCTCCATGAATTGACGGGTATACTCTCTCACCGAAAAATTCCCTTTCTCCAGTGCTCGAAACTCTGCCTCGATCGGATCCACAACCCTCTCATTGCAGTATTCTTCCAATAGCTTTACCTTGAATTCGCCCCAAGTCAGTTGGGTCAAAACAGTAGGAGAGAGGGTGGACTGGATAACATTCCACCACGTCAGCGCCGTATCCCTGAGCTGTTGAGTACCAAATCTTACCCTCTGGTCATCACCACACTCGGATGAACCGAAGGCCTGTTCGACCGCTCGGATCCACTTAACACACGCAACTGGGTCTTCGAAACCAGAGAACTCTGGTGGTCCGCAACCCAGAAAAGATTTGTAGGAACAACTCTTCCCACCTCTCGGAGCACGAACAACCCTGTGCTCTTCAGTTCTGACTCCGCTCCCAGAGCCCCCAGAGCCAGCCAACACATTCTCTTCCACTGCCCCATGCCTTCTAAGGCTCGCGTCTCTGTCTTCCAACATTTTCTGAAAAACCTCTTGCTGTTTCTCCATGACCGACGTCACCATTTGCATGGCGCTGGCCATCATATCAGCTTGAGGGCTAGCTAACTGAATAACGGGACTGGTGGACGTCAGAACCACTCTTGGTCCTAGCTCCACCTCCCCAGTAAGTAACGGTGGCATGCCCGAAGGAATGATGGTCGCCGCCCTAACCACTGGATCTCGCTCGGGCGAACTATCGTCACGCAAATCTCCATCGACTAACGGTCGACTGCGTGTATTCACCATCCTAAAAATGGTTGCCACACAATTACGAGAAGAGTAAGAAACAGATCGAGAGAATAAACACGAAAGAACGTAATATTACAGTACCAAATGTCATAATAACGGTAACTCAGGCACAATCACGTATAAATATTCTCATAATAACATTAGCTAAGTGAGATTATGAACATACAATACATAATGGTTCTTGATACCATCGCCACAACGTTTGATAACTACAATTTCTGTCAACTCTAAGACCAACCCATCTTAGTAGCTCTACCCAATACTCACGAATCAAAGTATTATGGCGTAACACAAAGTAGGTCACAATCCGAGTTATGAGCTAAACACTTTGAATCCATGGTCACGAACTACAAAGGTCCGTACTACGATGTGAGGTAGGGCCCCCGAGGAAACCAAGGTATGCTCGTTCACCAGGACTACACTATGACCCATGGCTAGTAATCGGTCTCACATAACCGTACCAAATGGCCCCCGAGGATCATATGCATCCGTAGCTACAAAGAGGGGAATTATGATCCATAGCTAGTAACCGGTTTCAACCGTACCAAATGGCCCCCGAGGATCATAAACATCCTTTTTACAATTAGGGGAAAAACATCCCAAATATAAGTCGACTCAATACCTAGGGATCCATTAGTAATGGCACAGACCTGTCACAACAATAGTGTGACCAACCATAGATAGACATATGGTATAAAACATTTTATAGACAAAATGAATTTTCAAGTTCAACTTCTGGTAAGCATGAAAATCATAAAGATGAGTTCATAAACATTCTTTCACATATCCCACATAATGTGCAAGTAAAACATCCTTTTTCTTAAAATAAGATAGAATCCATCATTTTAGTTAAAAATGATCGGGAACCCTAAAATCTCCCAAAAACTCAAGTTATATCAAATATGTAGAAAACTTAGATCTGAAACCATGGAGATATATAGGAGTTCCAAAAGGTATCTTTTGATATGTATACAGTTTTAAAAATGATAGTAGGAACTCACCAAACAGGTTTTAGAATAAAACCCGGAAAACCAGATATCGACCCCCTTGATAAGGCGAAGCTTTCTACACCGAAACCCCGAGCAAAGCACTTATTACTAACAACTTACGGGAGCTTGAAGATCCAAAGAAAATCTTAGAGAGAGAGAGAAATTTGAAGAGAGAGAGAGATACACTGAATTCAGATATTTTGGGGTGAGAACCCTTTTATGTCGGCCAGGGTCTAACGCGGGTTATGTCGCGACCTCAACTCGCGTCATAACTCGCCCGTGTCCAAAACCCCAATATCATCCAGTGGGTTACGCGGGTTGTTCCGCGACCTCAAGTCGCGGTGAAACTCGTGTGGTTCTTAAAACCCAAAACATCCAGGGGGTTACGCGGGTTGTGCCGCGACCTTCATTCGCGGTGCAACTCGCGTAGTTCATTGTTTGTTTGCCCAAAGTTCTCAAAACTAAACTCAAACTTCAAATCAAACGCGGTGCTAACGACAACAGCTTAACACAAGAATACAATGATATATATATATATATATAATGAAAATCCAGGGTGTTACACATAGCCCAAGAAAAACATTATGTATCTCTTATGCAAAGATAGGGTATGTTGAGTCAAAATGCTTCCAAGCCTTGCCATCACTTGGATGCACCATCATGCTCGACTCTGTTCGATGATCATAGTGTCATGTCATCTCTTTGGACGTCTTGCTGCACATATACAACCTTTGAAGTCTCGGAGCAATCGACATGTATGTCAAAACCAAATTAAGGACATGGTTTTGCCCACTCTTGTAACAAGACTCCCCGCACACTCAACAGTCAGTCAAGCAAGAAACGTCCTTATAGAATAACATGCAATGGTTTTGGCATGCATCATTTTTTTCTTTTAGGAAAGCAAGTTTATTTAATGCCTTCTTTGTCTCGTAGAATTTAGTGACTAAGTGATGATCGTCAGGTAGTATATCGTGAACTTCCAATTGTTGGCTGACTCGGGTACATTAGATTCTAACTTCCAATTCAACAACCTCATAACAACTTGTAACTTTTAATAATGTTGACACCCATCCCACAAAGGCACATTGCCATCCACTAACATATCATAAAATCTTTGAGCTTATTCATTTGGTGCTTTCTCTTTCGAAATTCTAGGAAATAAGCTAGTGGGATACAAGTTATCCAACACCATCTGTTTGTAACCATCAGAACCATCTTATTCTATCGAATTAGAACATTGGCCCACATGTGGATATGTGATGTTTGTTTTACCATGTGCCCACCAAGTCCAATACTCATGAACGAACCCGTGTTGCAGCAAATGGAGCTCCACGTCATATGTTAATATGCAGTGCCTATTTTTGCATTTACGACAAAGACACTTGATACAATGTCTTATGTCAGGACCCAAAGTCTTCCTTTCGACATACACTTTCTTAGATAAGGCAAAGTCCAAAAATCCTTTTAGGGCATCGGAATAATCATTGCTAAGATAACCCTCATGATCCAGCCTTTTGTACATCTAAGCTCTATCTGTATTTGCCAAAATGTTGGAAGGTCAAACCATGCATTTAGAATAAGTCAAGTGGTGTTTGTGTGTTTGAAAGCCCTAAGTACAATGGTTCGATTATTTGAAAGTCAAATTGTGCACTTAGAACAGATAGATGGTGTTTGTGTGCTTGATAGCCCTAAATGTAATGGTTTGAATATTTGAAAGTCAAACCATGCATTTAGAACAAGTCGAGTGGTGTTTGTGTGCTTGAAAACCCTAAGTACAATGGTTCGACTATTTTGAAGTCAAACCCTGCACTTAGAATAGATAGAATGGTGATTGTGTGCTTGAAAGCCCTAAGTGCAATGGTTTGACTATTTGAAAGTCAAACCATGCATATAGAACAAAGTTGTAACACCCCTAAAAATAGAGGTAAATTTAAACCTGGATAATGACGTTAATATGACATCTATATAAATTGACTCACCCAACAAGGGGAAATCGTAATAGTGTTTACAAAATTAAGAATGGAAATTAGAAATGACAACTCACTAATCTAAACTATTTGCGTCTAGATTAAACAATTGTCAACACAATCGTCCAAAAGGTAACTATCATATTTGTACGCCAAGCTCCTAAAAGACTATCTCCAAAAGTTTCCACTATTGGCCAAAACGCTCATCCCTTAAACCTTGTGAGCCCCGCCGCTAACGGAACCTGATATACATGTCATTTAAGAAAAAGTGTTCGGTTTTACGCCTAGTGAGAACAAACATTTAAATAACTATAATGAAGCATAAATCAACAATAATTGTTTTCCCAAGAATATAGAGTAAGTTTTGCTTTCATATAAATGAGTATGAGGTCTACCTCGAGTGCTTACCATCTTAGTCTGCCACACACGAGAATGGAGGTAAGAAATAAGTTATAAGAGTTAAACACGAAGAAACGTACTACTCATTTATCAATCATCATAACAACAATAAATCAAACATGCTCACATAACAACAAATTAATAATAGCATTAGCTAAGTGAAATTATGAACATATCATACACAAGAATTCTCGTCACCATCATCACATTTCTCAATTAGCGCAATTCCGTCGACGCTAAGACCATCCTCTCTTAGATGTTCTACCCAAATCTCACGAATCATAACTTAATGTCTCAGCTAGAGCTCTGATACCAACTTGTAACACCCCTAAAAATAGAGGTAAATTTAAACCTGAATAATGACATTAATATGACATCTATATCAATGATTCACCCAAAGAGGGGAAATAGTAATAGCGTTTACAAAATTAAGAATGTAAATTATAAACGACAACTCATTAATCCAAACTATTTGCGTCTAGATTAAACAGTTGTCAACAAAATTTCCCAAAAGGTAACTATCCATATCTGTACGCCAAGCTCCCAAAAGACTATCTCCAAAAGTTGTCACTATTGGCCAAAACGCTCATCCCTCAAACCTTGCGAGCCATGCTGCTAACGGAACTTGATATACATGTCATTTAAGAAAAAGTGTTAGGCTTTACGCCTAGTGAGATCAAACATTTAAATAACTACTAGAAGCATAATACCATCTCTAATGGGGTCTCTAAATCTTACACTAAACACTAAATTTGGTGTAAATCTCACTATATATATTATAATTTTTTTATATTAAATTTTTTTAATGTTTTAATTAAGTAAATAATATACAACTATGATAAAATATTCGATGAAAATAAGCTAATATTAAAAGATGAAAACATAATCGACGAAAATTTAAATGCATAACATGATAATTGAGGATGAACGTGATCTCGATGCACCAATTGAAGTTGCATGAGAAGTGCCACCGATAGTGATTGAAATGGTGATGAATGATAATAACCAATTTCAACAATTTCTCGCTCAATTATAGGCAAATCAAAGACAAAGTAGCATACTTCGAGCTTCGGAGTGCGCTAATTGATCATTTGTGGGAAAAATATAGTAATGAAAATAATTAAATGCATATGTATTATCTTTTTTATTTATTTTAATGTAACTTTTATTGTTTAATAAAAAATTTCTTTTTATGAATTAAAATAATTTTAATTCATAACTAATAAAAAATAAAAAATATTAAGTTATGATCTAAATAAAAAATATGGGTATAAATTGTAAAGTTAATAAATATAAGGATATTATTGAAAGTTTAATAAATTAATATAAAAACGATTTGGTGTAAAAATAATGTTACCCATTAGAGAAGATTTACTATTAACACTACTTTTACACTACTTTTGATATTTGATGTAAAATATAGTGTGACCCATTGGAGATGCCCTAAATCAACAATAATTGTTTTCCCAAGAATACGAAGTAAGTTTAGCTTTCATATTTGACATCACAGGAACTAAATCGATATTTAAGCCACCAAATAACCATTTTTTCCAATACCAACATATGGAGTATACGAATAAGTTTCCATAGGCTATACAACATTAAAATTTCTATTGTTACCACAATCACCAACCAATTTGTTTCCTTCTCCAAAATCCACTTTTCCAAGTAATATTTTCAAACGAGTGGAAAAACATAATGTAGCTAAAATGGCTCCATTTAAGCATTAAACTACAAATTTACATATTAAATCACATTTTATATCATAAATCATAAAACTCTTCATCATATCCAATAGTAGTAACAACCCTAAAATCTCCAGAATCTCAAGTTAAGTCAAAATACTTTAAACAAAGAAATGTAAATAAGGAGATGTTTAGGAGTTCAAAATGTAGGGTTTTGACATGTATAAAGTTTAAGAAAGTTAGAATGAACTCACAATATTAGGTTTTGTCTAAAACCTAGCAATATTCCAAAACCTTAGAACTTGATAGTGAAGATGGTGAGATGAAGAATCTTGAGGTGTAGTTTCCAAATCCTAGCTTGATGGAGGAGAATCTCTTTAAATACTTGAGATTTGGTGCAATGAATACTCAAAATGTGCAATAAATGAAAGAGGTTCGGTTCTTGGGAGAGAATGAATGAAGTAGATCGAGTAAAGAATGAGAAAAGGCGGAAAGATAAGACATTTAAGGTCTGGTCCCCATGGGCGATTGTGACCATGCGATAGTGATAGTGTCACTATCGCGGTCACTTTCATTGGAAGTGTACCACGGGTCAACCCATGTCTGCGATTGTGACATGGCAATAGTGCCAATGTCACTCTCCCGGGTCATTATCGCACAGAGTGTATCGAGGGAGTCTCAACCCCTGCGATTGTGCCCGGCCATTGTGACCTTATCACTCTCGTTGGGCACTCTCGTCCCAGACTTACCGGACACCTAAAAATAACTTTTCTCATCTGAATGCTCTTAGATCGACTAACTGAGAAGACTAGGACCAGATCTAAACATACGACTTAAAGAATTGGACCTAAGGCATTAATAGTTAACTTAACTAACTGAAATTTCGGGTGTTACAAAAGTAGAGTGGTGTTTGTGGGCTTAAAAGCCCTAAGTGCAATAATTCGACTATTTAAAAGTCAAATTAGCATTTAGAACAAATAGAGTGGTGTTTGTGCGCTTAAAAGGCCAAAGCGCAATGGTTTGACTATTTGAAAGTCAAACCATGCATTTACAACAAGTAGAGTGGTGTTTGTGTGCTTAAAGTCCCTAAGTGCAATGGTTCGACTATTTGAAAGTCAAATCATGCATTTAAAACAAGTAGAATGGTGTTTGTTCGCTTAAAAGCCCTATGTGCAATGGTTTACTATGTAAGACAAGCCTAACGTTTTCCCAACAATTGACAAAAACATAAGCTAAATTAATTAGATATGACATAGTTGTTTGTCGACTAAATAAGATAAGGATGCACTAGAAATCAACATCCATATTATGAAAACAAAATCAAGTAATATGTGGCAAATGCAAACAACAACTTAATGAAATATTGGCATTTGAAGATGCAATGGTTTGACTATTTAGAACAAATGGAGTTGTGTTTGTGTGTTTAAAAGGCCTAAGTGCAATGTTTGACTATTTGAAAGTCAAATTATGCATTTAGAACAAGTAGAGTGATGTTTGTGCGCTTATGATACCTAAGTGCAATGGTAGGACTATTTGAAAATCAAACCATGCATTTATAACAAGTAGAGTGGTGTTTGTGTGCTTAAAATCCCTAAGTGCAATGGTTTGACTATTTGAAATTCAAACCATGCATTTAGAACAAGTAAAGTTGTGTTTGTACGCTTAAAAGCCCTAAGTGCAATAGTTTGACTATTTGAGAGTTAAAATCATGCATTTAGAACAAGTATAGTGGTGTTTGTGTGCTTAAAAGCCCTAAGTGCAATGGTTTACTATGTAAAACAATCCTAACGTTTGACCAACAATTGGCAACCCAAAATACAAGCTTATAAACCTCAAAATATAAACTTTATTAGATACATAAACAAAAATGTGATCAAGAGAGCAATCAAAAGAAACTACTAATATGCATTCAAACATAAAAATCATACACGGAAAGTCAGGCTCAAAGACGGTTACCTTAGGGAGCTAGAGATAGGAAATAGTTTCCTTGGCAACTTGAACTAGGGGTGAACAAAGGCGGGTACTCGCCTTAAATTCCCGGAATCGGCCCTGGAACCGGTTACACCGGCTCTTTATATTTGAGAACCGGTCCCGGAACCGCCGGTTCTGGTTCTAGTATCGGGTACCTGCTGTCTAATTTTTAAATATTTTCTATCATTCATATTATAAAAAAAGTAAAAATTTAATATATTACAAAGTCCCAACGTAAAAAATAAATACCACAAACGTGAAACTAATACAATAAAAACTAAAAACTAATAAATACTACAAACGATGCTCACAAAACAAATAAATATTAAATATGGTTCTTCCAAAACAAATAAATACTACAAACGGTGCTTCCAAAGCACTTCACGTCATTAAAATTAGTTGATGCTAATAAATACTACAAACGGTGCTTCCCTAAAAGGTAGTTTGTTAAATTTTTATAAATAAACAAAATATGTTTTATTATAAAAATAGCGGGTACCCGTCGGTTCCGATTCTGGGTACCAAGCGGGACTGAGTACCCGGTCTCAGAACCGCTCCCGGCGGATACCCAGCGGTTAACGGTTCCAAAAAAATGAGAACCGGAACCGGTCTCGATCGGTTCCATATTTTAGGAATAGGAACCAGAACCAATCACATCGGTTCCGATTCCGAATTGCTTGCTCACCCCTAACTTGAACAACAATTTAAACAATAGTCCTCTCTGGATTAGTCATATCACTATTTGCAACATAAACTGAAAAAATAAATACCGTAAGTCGTTATTTTTTAAAAGAGAAAATGCCTTGTTTTTCAAGAGAAGTAAATTATGATTCCTTTAGCAACCAAAATTCAAAGTCATGCCACCTAATTTCAAACTCCACCCCCAACTCACACACCAAAACAAAAAAGAAATTTACAAGCGAAAATGAAAAGAAAAAGTTCATCTTTGTGATAAGAATTTGCAGTATCATTATAGAAAAGGAATCCACTTATGATTATAGAGTCTTAAACCTACCTTTTTTAACCTTTTTTGTTTGTGTCTGCATGTATATACATATATTTCCCTTTGCAAGAATGGACAAGAAGGGCGAAGTATAATGGTTGTTTGTGCATTTTGGTTTCTACAATTTGTCAAACATCACTCAATCTTACAAACTATAATCCATTGTATTTGTGGCCATCTTCACAACAACGGAGCTTAGTTTTTGACTAAAAGCCTGAGTCAATCACTCACATTTAATACTTTTCCCTAAAAATATATATTTTTTACTATTTGTGATAGATTTTCGACCGACTTAATAGATTCCATCAAAAATAATAATTATATATTTTTAAAAGATATTAACTTAAATAGTTCGCATACTTTGTAAAAAAGAAAAGGATAGATCTTGTTTTTCCGAGGGATCTTTGACGGAAACATTTTGATAAAAATATATATAAATAAATTAAACTATATAAAATATGTTGTAAGATTATGTGTCATCATCAAAAGGAAGTGAATGGTATAACATTTTCCTAGTATTAGAATTTACCATAATAAATGTTTCATTTTCTTTGTAAATTTCTCCCTATTTAAAGGGTTTATGATTAATGAGAATTACAGTTTTCATTGTCTCTCTATTCTGTTGTTATTCTGTTTCGTTTTTTCCTTTAACGCGTTATCAGCACGTACGCTCTACGAATATCATCAAATCCAACACCAAACCTAAGATGTTGTTTCTGTTAGGAGATGATCTCGTGTACGATATAGTCTTGTCAATTAAATCAGGTATTTTTTTCGTTTCTTTCACATTTTATATCTTAATGAAATTTGGTACCCTCAACCGTTAAAAATATATTGTTGCATACATGTAGTTTCACATAAAAACTTAATTGATATTGCAATTTTAATCCACTTTTAAAATTAAAAATAATTTCTTTTAAAGTGAATCACCGGGAAAAAAAAACTGAGAAGCTGATGAAAATCGGTCTACCAATTTTAAAATCTTGATTATCAAGTCTTGATTTGTTTTATATGTGCTCGTGATTGTAAACTGTTTTTTCTTGGACGGTAGCTTTATTATTACCGTAATATGTTACTTTTTTTCTTTAAATTGTTTATTTAGATATTAAATACTATATACAATTTTTTTGGTATTGTTTTATTGTGACGTAAGTTAATATATTAATCAAACATAAAATAATTATAATCGTTAAAGCATTATGGTATGTTCAATATCAATTAAATTATTCATCATTATGGAATGTGAATGTTATTTATTTGGGTCAATACACATTTATTTACTTTAAAACTTATTACTATAATTAGTTATTGTTCTTTAATATTATGCAAGTTGATTTATATGGTCGATTTTATATATTTCTTGTTAGAATATGTCAATTAAATCATTTAAGTTTAATATAGATATCTTATTTTTTTTGGTGTTATCAAATTAAATAAAGTCCATCTTTGTTATTAATAAAACTATGATGGGATAATAGTGTAATAATTCAGCTTGGATAATAATATTCAAATGTTTACTTGAATTATAAGTTATTACTTATAATTCTTATAATAATTTTTGGACCAAATAGTTATTATTCATTTTGGATCATTGTTTTTTAGTTTTGTTTAAATAAGTCAATTTGTATTAAGCTTATTATCTATTTCAGCATGCTTAATTAGTTTATAATATTGACATGTTTATTTGGTTAGTATAATTATATCATTGCTATTTACTTATTTGATACACAAATTTGATTTAGACCATTTAAATCGGATTAATATATTTCTCTTAGATATGATAACTAATTTGTTTAAATGTTTATTTAGTTTCTTAAATTGATCTTTCTACATAATATTTAAATGCTTATATTAGTTATAAATATCCACAATCTTATAAACAAGTTTTTGGAAGTTACACTTCCAACCCCCATATATTTAGTCTTTTACCAAAAGCTCTCCAAATACTATTAAGATGTTAAAAGTAAATTTGGCTTTATATCAAAACCAATATTTATTTGTCTAATGGCAAAATATCTTAAAACACTATTAAGGTAAAAAAAAAATTAAAATTGGCGTCATATGCCAAACTCAGTCATTTTGGCCTCATGTCAATTGTTCTATAATTAACAATGTTATATTTAAATTACAAAAATCACAGATATCGACTGGATTTTGTCAAACAAGTGTAAACATTCCTAAGGTTTGTATGGACTTAAGAAATCCATGTGATTCCCCTACTACCTGGAAATCCAATAGATTGAGTGATTTTTTTTCGCAAATTGAAATATTGATAAAGTATTATCAACAAAATATAAGCATACAAAAATCCAATATTGTTATGATAATGAAATTTCATAACCATAATCCATTTTCTTATCAAAAAGAAAATCATATATTATCCTTTATATATGTAAATGGTTGAAACAACTCATCTCAAAATTAACATCGTAAACTCAAAAGAATCTGAGTATCATAAATGAGTATATAAACCTCCTTTTGAAAAGGTACAAGAAAATACCTAAAGTTCATCGACTCTCCAATTGACTCTAAAACCAACCTCTTGAAAAGGTACAAACAAATACCCTCATGTTTTGAGACGACATATAAATCCTAAGTTTCATAGAAATACCTTTACTAGAAACCCCCAAAGAAATGTGGGATGCCCCGAAAGGGATAATAGGGAGTACTCATGAATATGTACTTCCCGAACTAATCGTATAGTGGAATGAAACCCACTTACTCGATTACAAAAAGATAACTAATTTCAAGAAAGAAATGTTATATCCAAAATGCGTCTCAATCTTTGTGGCAAGGAACTCATAGAAGATGACATGATTCTTAAGATTATTTTCACCTTTCATATATCAAAAATATTAATGAACTAATATAAGTTGGAAAGTAACCTTTAGACAAACTCATCAACCTACTTCAAGTGGTTGAGAGACATAACAAGGTTCTTTCGAATAACAACACCACCGAGACAAAGAAAATTCTTGAGATCAATAATGAAAGCATTAAAGGTGGAAACAACTCCAAAGAACAGAGAGTTAAAAACAATTTCACACATGTGATGTGACATTTATGCACTATGTGGACGAAACCCTAGAACGGGGTCAGGGTCTTGGTAAGAGTCGGGAATGATTTTTCAACATTTGGAGTAGAGATACAACTACCACCTCAGGTGAAAATGGACAGTAAAATAAGAAATGCACTAAAGAGTGCTCCTGTCGAAAAGAGAACAGATTAAAAATGAACTATATCATATTAATTTAAGAAATGATAAAGTATAGGTTTCTTTGAAATTTATTTTATAGCATTTTAATTAATTTCTTTTGCTTAAGTAAAATCGAATATGTAACCATTATAGATGTAAAGAAATACATCTAAATAAATAAATAACAAAACTATCAATATTCTCCGTTCCATATAGGAATGTATCGAGGAGAACTTGAGTTTTTGTAGAATAATCCACACAATCTAAAATGATAGACAAATACTTATTTTATAATTCATTCAACCGAAATACTTAGACGATAAACTGTCATTTTCTTGTCGGTACAAGATCAATAGGAACCTTGTAAAGATATTCGTATCAAATGGAAATTATAATGGAAATGAGCATATATACATAAGTTCTAATGAATATGAAAGTAAACATATATCATGGAAACTATGTGTCAAACTAGCTAGTAGATTATTGAGTCATCGAAACATTTTTGTCACCAATAAAGAACTTTAGGGAAATGACACATATATGTTTCGACATGACCATGTGGGACACCATGGTTATGACATAGTGATCCGTGTATTGCAAAATACACATAGACACATTCTCTTTCGAGTGATAGGCAAAACGAGGAAAATTGCAACTGTTGACTTCTGCAGCATAAGAAACAACATTGTCATCATAATATGCCCTCTCAAATACCTAAAACTTTTGTGTATACCCTAATCCTTAGCTAAGACAGGAATGAGATCATCCTAAAGCTAAGGACATAATACAAAAATATTCCATTGTTTCAACGAATACAAGGTGATATTTATGGACATAAACATCCAGAATGCGGGCCATTAAAACTTTATGGTTTTGGTTTCGACACGATGAACGCATGTCGTATTATTGTCCACATAAAATATTGCACTCCTAGCACTAGTTATACGTTTAAGAGCTCACCACCCTGATTATTTTATCAAGTCTACATGACTTTGAATGCTGGAGAATTTACATCATAAGGATTTGATGTTAATTGCATATGTATGAGGATCAATGTAGAGTTTCCTATACCCCATTTGTATATATAAAATGGTCTCATAGAAGTTGTTATCAAAAGAATATGATGACATCTAAGGTATTAGTAATGCGCACCAATTTACCCACATCTACCTAGGGTTATGTACTTATTATATGCAGTTTTTTTTCGTTTTTAGACCCACTACTAGCTAACCAGCCTCATGTGTACTAGTTGGTAGCTGGATATAAGCCTGATATTTTACATTTACGCATGCTTGGTTGTGTAGTATATGTGCCAATTGTGCCCCCACGGTGCATCGAAATGGGTCCTTAAACACGATTTGGTATATGTTGGATATGAATCCCCAACAATTATCCGCTAATTAGAATATTTGACTAGTGATCCCTTTACCGCTAGATTTGCAGGTTGTCACTTTCATGAGACAGTCTTCCCGTCGTTAGGGGGAGATAGGAAAAAAAAATTCCATGGGAACGACAGGAAGTGTCATTGAATATTCCCACTCTGTCTCATTTTGATCCCCAAAACTTCACAACATAATGTTGAAGTCAAACGAATCAGACTCAATACCTGATACGTTTAATGTTATTCCAAAAGTGACAAGATCATATATACGAGCTGCAAATATACTCGTAAGGTTAAAAAGTCCCCAACAAGGGCACAACGCCATTGGAAAGTGCGTTGCAATCACACATAGTGGAGGTGTGGTTGAGGTCGTAGCTACCAAATGGAAGTGGTGGAAGCTACTTGGTTCGATGGATACTATTCTAAAGGAAGAGAATAGTTAGACACATCCATTTATCATCAATACACAAAACTCTATGAGATTGTCTCTAATTATAATTATGTCCATGAATCATCACTGGAGGACGCTCTGAAGTTAATATTGATTCTATAGATGAATATTAATCTCAAATGAACTATGAGAGTACATATGAGTCGATGGACAGATCATATATAATCATTAATGATTTATTCGCATATACGATGGCTCATAAGATGATCGAGCACGACGACATCCAACCAGACTCAGTTGAATAATATCAACAAAGAGCATATTGACCAAAATATAAAGAAACAATCCAGAAAGAATTATATTCTTTGACAAAGGATCAGGTTTTTGGTCTGGTAGTGCTAACCTACCAAGTGTAAAGCCCGTAGGACATAACTCAGTCTTTGTCAGAAAGCGTAACGAGAATAATGAAGTCCTAATATGTAAGGCTCTCCTTTGGCGTAAGGTTTCTCACAACGCTCTGGATTGACCACGAGGAGACTTACTCTCTCATGATGGATGTTATGACATCCGAATAGTTTGTTAGCCTAGTAGTTTCCAAAGGACTGGAAATACAACTCATAAATGTGGTTACCACATATCTCTACGGGGATCTAGATTTAGAGATATATAAAAGTGCTTGATGATATTACATTACCAAAATCAAGTAACTCTAAACCACGAAATGTGTTTGCAATAAAATTGAAACACCCACTTTATAGATTAAATCAATCTAATCTATAAAGGATATATAATAACAAATGGAATACTTGATTGGGACAGGATATATAAGAACGATGAACTGTTCCCTTGCGTATTTATTATAGAAAACAAGTTCCAGATTTTCAAAGTAGCTCTATATGTCAATATTATGAACATAATAGGCACTCTTGATGAAATAAGAGGAACCACAAGCTACTTGAAATCTGATTTTGAGGGGAAAGATCTTGGGAAAACTTGGTTTTGTCTAGATATTTGAGCTAGGACACCCAGTTTGTGATTTATTAATTCACCGATCGCATATGTCCAAAAAATAATCAGGCAATTTAATATGGATAAAGCGCATCCGATTAGCACTCCCATGATCGGTCGAAGTGTCGGATATAAGGAAAGATCCATTTCGTCTAAAAGGATGATGACGAAAAATGTTGGGAGTTGGAATTCCCTATCTAAGTACAATATGCGCATTATTGTACTTAGCACAATACACTTGACCATATATTGTATTTCTCAGTGAATTTGTTTGCTAGATTTAGCTCAGTTCCAACGCAACGTCATTGGAATAATATCAAATTAATCTTTTGAAACCATTGACATAGGCTTATACTTTCCCTATAGAAAGAAAAATGGGATTGATAATGAAACTTCAATACCTACTTATAATGTAAGCAACAAAAGTACTAGCTCTTATAGAAAAACACCAAACAATGTCTTGGTATGTCTTTGTTGATATTAGGTATCTGTCTGACCCATACAAAGGTTGTTCCCAAACTGGATAAAGAATTACCATAAGGAACACGTCGATTGCTTGGAAGTGAATTAAGCAATCCTTTGTAACTACCCCCTTGAACTAATCCAAGAAAATTACTCCCCATGATAATTAAATAATGTATATGATTAAGGACTATGGTTCAACTAGTATCCTACTTGCATATATGGAAATAATGCATCATGTATCGAAGAAATGAACATAAGATACATCAAATATTCCACTTAAGTCTTATACAATCAGCAATAAGAAAACTCTCATCGAGATTCAATTGAATCAAGTAAGATGTCAGGAGAACATGACACATTTTACCAAATCATTACCTAAAACCATATATTGGGAAACATGTAGAAAGCAAGTGCAAATGTTTTCCAAACTCCCTTGATTAATGCACGAATCAGGGGGAATAATAGACAAAAGGGGGAGTCTACTATATTTGTGATATTGGTATGTTGTGCTCTTTCCTTCAACCAAGGTTTTATTTTTCCCATTGGGTTTTGTTCCTTGGTGTAAGGTTTTAGTGAGGCAACTGTTTATATACCATCATGCTTTCCCAAGTCTCATGATTAATGTACGAATTTAAGAGAAAACTAGACTGAAGGAAAAGTCTATATATATTGCAAAGAAACTGGTGCGTTGTACTCTTTCCTTCGTCCTATTTTTTTTATCCCACTGTGTTTTTATTTTGACGTAAGGTTTTAACGAGGCAACAATTGTGCATCATCACTCCTTTGACTCGGCACAAGGGGGTGTTGTAAGATTATGTGTCATCATCAAAAGGAAGTGATTGTTATATATTTTCCTAGTATTAGAATTTACCATAATGAATGTTTCCTTTTCTTTGTAAATTTCTCCCTATTTAAAGGGCTAATGATTAATGAGAATTATAGATTTCATTGTCTCTCTATTCTGTTGTTATTCTGTTTCGTTTTTCCTTTAACAGAATAATTATATTTGTGTTTTGGCGACAAATTTTCGATGGATTTTACAGATTTCGTCGAAAATCCTTCTAAGAATTTCAGTAATTGTATTTTTTAAACTATAAAATGTATTTACTTAAATATTTAAATAATTACATACTAAGTAAAAAATATTAAATAATTATTCAGATGCAAATAAAACTCAAATATTTATGCTCTTTCAACGATTCAGTTTACTAATCAAACCAATTCATATCGATCTTAATGGATCGTTGGTCTAAATGGCTAAAATAGATCTTAATGTTCTTAACGAGTCTAAGCAAGTGATTATGTATCAAAATGGGGCATAAGTACTCTGTATAGATCTAAACGGGTCTAATTGAGATGATCATATATAACGGGTCTTGGTGGTCCTTAATGGCTCATTAACGAGTCGTTTTTGTCTAAATGGGTATAACGGGTGTTACTCTCATCAACAAGTCGAAGTGGATCATTGTGGGTCTAAATGGGTCATAATCAATTTGAATATACCTTAAGTCTGATTGAAGTCATGTTGGTTCTTAACTAAGTTTAGTGGGTCGTTTTTGTCTATCTGGGTATAATGGGTCGTATTATCCTCAACAAGTCTCTAAGTGGATCCTGATGGGTCTAAGTGGGTCATAATCAACCTCATTAGACCTTAATGAGTCTAATTGTGGTATCATGGGTCACGATGGACCTTATTATCATTATCGAGTCTATGAAGTGGGTCATAAATAGGTCAAATACAATTTGAGGTCATAGCAGGGACGGATCTAGAATTTTTTTCATACAGTGGCACCATAAAATATAAACAAAAAATAATTACAAAAAGTACGGTTTTTATCGATATGTCTTCATCTTTTTAACGTTCAATATTTCTTGATGTGTTTTTATTCTCATTCCACCATTTCGAGGGATTTCTTAAAGTTTTTTGCTAGATTTCGAGGGATTTTTAGGTTTTTTTTATCGATTCCGAGGGATTTTTTCGATTTTTTTGATTGATTTCAAGAGTTTTTTTCGGTTTTTTGGTTGATTTAGAAAGGTTTTTTTTTTGTTTTTTGGTTGATTACGAGGTATGGTTGCACCTTCTTGAAATTTCCGAAATAATACGGTAGCACCTTCCAAAACGATACGGTTGCACCTTTCACGAACCTAAATTTTTTTAACTTTCGCCGGAGAAATGATACGGTGGCACGTGCCACCGTGGCCACAAGAGTAGATCCGTCCATGGGTCATAGTGGTCCTTAATGCCTCGTTAACGAGTCATTTTAGTCTAAATGGGTATAATGGGTCTTAAAATCATTAATGGGCCTAAGTGGGTTGTTTTTTATCCAAGTGAGTTAACACTTCATTTATTACACAATTAGACACCTTAATTAAGTTACAATGCATAGATAAATCCGTTAGATATATACATATTGAGTACCGATATATGGTTGTATGTATAATAAATAATATCTATGTATATAGATATATACATATTGAGTACCAATGAATTTTTATATTGAAAAAAAAACAATGTTTAATTATATGAATACACGTCGACGGATTTTTGCGACAGATTATCGAGCGAATTCAATTAAATAATTTTTAATTATTTGAACAAATTTCACTGGATCATAAAGGATATTCTTGACGGATTTTCGACAGAGTTCAAATTTTTATTTTATAATTATTTGAACAAATTTCGACGGATCTTCGACGGATAATATCGATGGAGTTTCGACTGAGTTCAAGAAAAATATTTCTTAATTATTTGAACAAATTTCGACAAATCTTCGACGGATAATATCGATGAAGTTTCGATGGAATTCAAAAAAAATAATTCTTAAATATTTGAACTAATTTCGTCATCGACGGATTATCGATGGAATTGGAAAAATTAATTTTTAATTATTTGAATACATTTCGACGGTGTTTCTGTCGAAAATTCGTCTAAAATCATCGACGAAATATCGACATAGCTTTTCTGTCTAAAATCCCTCGATAATCTTATAATTTTTTTAATATTCCGTCGAAAATTTTCGACAACAATTTCTGTCAGAAATATCTGTTGACGATACCTAATTTTCTAGTAGTGTTAGAAAAACCTTTAGAAAGATAAGAAGTCAGAACTAAGAAGTACGTGTGAGTTTGCTATATATAAATATTACATACTTCAAAAAAAGACATGTATGATATAGTTGGTATATGTATTCATAACACAAATTATTGTTAATATCAAAGCTAAATAATTAAGTGGTTGTCTTTTATACAATCGCAATCTCCATGATGGACTTATGCGTGTTATAATGAGTTTGACAGAAAGAGCAATTGGTGTATAATGGTTTCACCTTTTGAGACATGTCTCAAGATACGATCTATTATATAAAATCTTTTGTCCTTCATGTTGTAGCCCAGTGGTAAGGTAACATCCTGGGAGGGTCAGTAGATGGTATCCCTGACTACCCAGGTTCGAACCCCGTGGTGAGCATTCTGTGACATCCATGATCATGGGCCTGCCACATAGTGGTACCCTTAATTGGGCTGGGTCATGGTCGACGGGGATTAGTCGGGTGGCACCCTTAAGTGGGAGCCCGGATACCCCGGGAACGTGTGCGTGTGTTAACTTGCCGTTCAAAAAAAATTATATAAATCACCACGATATATGATTACAATAAATCACCATCTCCTTTGTTAATTAACATGATGATATATGGATTATTTACTCTGAATTTAATCACTTGCAAAAGCTTTATTGTGTGCATTATGATAGAATTGAATAAATTTTCATCATGTCATTTTAAGTTTATATACTCAACTAACTTATCAACTATTTTTTCTTCTTCCACGCATGACTAGCTTAATTATCGGCTAAAAACTAACTTATAGTTAACAACTAGTTTGTCAAAGATAACCAATATGACTCATAGAAGTGCTCATTTTAGATTATCTTTACTAGTATATAAAAAAACTAATACAGTTATTGTACAAAATATGGTTATTGTACAATAACACTTATCACCCTAAACTTTTGTACAAAAACACTTATCACCCTTATAATGTTACATTTACCACATTTACATTTACTTATTTAATTCATTTTATATTTCTTATTTTTTCATTTTACACCATTATCATATTAACACAAATAATTGTATATGAACAAAAATGCAATGAAAAAATATGTTTCTTTTTTACAAATTATATAATTATAATTGTCTCGTCAATACCTTCAAAACGAGCCCAATATTGAATATTTTTTAATTTAACTGTACTATTAAATATCATGAATATCTACGAACTAATTTGTTTTTTATCCATGCGTTTTATTTTTTTCCACCGTTAGCAAATTAAAAATACATAATCGTAAAATATGTTTCATTCTTATTATAAATTATATCATTATAATTTTTTTTGTCAATAATTGCAATATAAATTAATTATTAAATATCTTTATGGGTTTAGGGTTTCATAAATTGTGATTTTTAGATCATGATTGATTGTTGATAACATGTCTATAAGAAAGTAACATTAATTATTCATTATTTACTTACATTCCAGCTGCATCACGCGGGTATATGCCTAGTATTAGATAAAAATTATTGAGAATGTAGTGCTCATTTTAGATTATATTAGTTAAAAATTATATAGAATGCATTCATGCATCAAGTAAATATGACATGATCATAATTGTTATGAATAAAACAAGTGATCTTGACCTTATCAAATCTAACTTCAATCCAATAACTACTTGACTAATTAAAGTAGTCAAATAAAAAATCATTGTCTGATGACCAAATCATAAATCACTTTATCTAATAGTGAGTTAGATATGGTCTAAAACATATGAGAGGCTAATATTTAAAGGGCATTGTTATTCCTACCCCCTCCTCACTCACATACCCCTACCTACCTCACTCACATACTCCTTATAGGAGGGGGTATGTTTATAATTCACCTATTCAAAATACAATATCGAATAGAGAGGATAGAGAGAGAAAGGGTTAATACGTGGAAAATTCAATTAAGAAAAACCATGAAAGAAAGGATGTCAAAAACTGATCCACTATATCTATTAATTGTCATGATACAAACTTTAATAGAAATCAACGATGGTGAAATATATTGTCTATTTTAGTGTAATACAATTGTTCCAAATAATTATATAAAATTATAATTATTTGGAAATATCGTAATTTTCCCGCCCCACCAATCCCTGGTGATGACACCGACCCAACAACCACCATATATGCTCAAAACCCCTTTCTACCTCTTTTTCTAATTTGTTTGGTACGGACTGAACTTTGAATAAAAGAAAACATCGGTTTAATTATTAAGGAGGTGTTTGGTTCATGAATTTTAAAGGAATTGAAATGGATAAATTTTTTGACCAAATTCTAAATCCGAAAATTAAATGATGGAATTCTTTGAATTCCACAAATTAAGGAATTCATCACTTAAGTCAAATAATTGAATTTCATCCTATTCCTACCAACCAAACGCGTGGTCAAATTCCATCAAGTTCCATTCCAGTTCCTTCAAAGTTGCCTCATAAAGGATTGTTTGGTTCATGGATTTTGAAGGAATTGGAATGGATAATTCATTTGACCAAATTCCAAATGCTATGTTTGGTTCACATAATGAAAATGATGGAATCATTTGAATTCCACAATTTATGGAATTCATCATTCCTTGGCTTAAATGAAGGAATTGAATTTATACTAAACAAACGCGTGGTCAAATTCCATTCCAATTCCTTCGATGGATTCCAATCCCATCAAATTCCATTTTACGAACCAAACACCCCTAAATGTAGTTACACATTCATGATCTTGATCATATAGCCATCTTTAATGTAGTCTCTTGACGAAATGAAGGGATACATCAAACAACTGTCTCATATAAGTCGTTGAAGCCCAAATAATTGTTTCATATACTTGCTCTTTAAGCGGGAATGCTTTATAAATCAAGATTGATCGAAATTAGATTTTAAAGATTGTGAATATGATGAAGTTGCATAAATCTTGATGTTCTAATCCAAATAACACATAGAAAGTTTAAACCGCGAGAAAAATAAGTTTTCGTTTGATGCCAACGACAATGTTTCTCTATGGATTCATGGTGATAAAGTTGAAAATCGAAATTAATTTGTGCATCTTTGATCCCCTCGACATCTTTCTTGAAGATAAAACTTAATTTTTCAATTTATAAACCCAAATGTTTTACTGTCTAAATTTATTTTTAACATTCAACTTTAGCTTTTTAAGGAAATAATTATCGATATTATAACATATATTGATGATTTATTTGAGTGAAGTAGTTTACACTTGATATAATATTAATCTGATACTTCCCTAAGACGTGTAGCTCAGTTAGTGGGGGAGGGGGGTGACTTTATTAAAAATATTAATTTGATACTACAAATCAAGGTTCTAAATGACGTGAGGCGTGGCATGACGGCGAGTTCAAGCCTCAAGTTTTACAAGTTATGACGAGGTCACGACGTTTTTCAAGGCATGCCCTAAGGCGGAATATATATATATATACACACACATACATACACACAATTATGTGTTAGTGTATTGAGTAATAACGTAAAACAAAATAAATTCATGTAAAGTAGTTAAACAAAAAAAAACAAGACAATTGATACCAAATCTATAGAGCTTATAGAAAATGATATCAAGAATGCAAGATCGGGAGAAAATCTCTTGCATCTTAATTTTCAAAAAAGTGTTCCACTCTTCGTGTATGAGAATATGAGTAAATATTTACCAATTTAGGGTTTTTAGTTTTTAATTCTTTTTTTTTTTTTGTATTTAAGTCTTAGGTTTGATAAACAATTATCATTTATTTATATATTAAAACTAATCCCACATCTTACAAAATGATGTGTTGTAACGCATTGTAACACATCGTAACGTACCATAACGTACCACAAGGTTTAATTAATGTGGCGGTGAACCCAAGCCTTGACGTCATAACGTGCCATAACGACAACATAACGAATTATTTAGAACCATGCTACAAATCATATGCTAAGGGTCCGTTTGGTTTACTGGATTTGGTTGGATTTGGAATTGGATAACATTCCAATCCCGCGTTTAATTTAAAGGAAAGTTCGGAATTGGAATCCAGGGATTTCATTGAAATCCCACAAACATTGGATTTTGAATCCCATGCAGAGTAGTTGATTGATATTTCGTGAGATTTCATAATGATTATTTGTTTGCAATAATGTTAAAAACATTTGTTTTGTAATAATCATTGATAAAAAATATATTAATTATTTTTATAATTTATCTTACAAACAAATCATATTAAAATAATTCAATTCCTTTTGATTCCAAATCTCTTCATAAAATCCAATTCCTTAGAGATGTTTAATTTCCAAAATAATATCCATGTATGTGGAACTCAAATCAATCATTCAATTACCTTTTTTATTTATTTAATTCGATTAGTATTTTATTTGTTTCAATCAAAACAGATATTTATCTTTTGATTTAAATATCTAATAAATTATATATGCCAAAAGAAAAATGGATGATGCTAAAATATCTACAATTAGTTTTTGCAATAAACTCATAGTAATTTCTGTGAAAAGAGTAATTTATTTTTTACTATCAACATCGATTTTTATATGAAACAGAATATTAATATATATATATATATATATATATATATATATATATATTTTAATACCAAATTTGTTAACAAGAAATATGATATGATATGTATAAAATTTGTAAATGAATAGTAATTAATATATAAAATTTGTCCAAGTTATATAAAATATGATATGTATGCATTGTTCTAAATAATTCGTTATAGCACGTTATGCTATTGAGGCTTGGTTTTGTTACTATGTTATGATGTTAACCCTTGTGACTTCAATCTAAAGCTTGACTTCCGGTTCTAACATGTTATGGCACATTACAACGCATTATTTTATGAGGTATTTTTTTTAATCTTTTTTAAACATATATAACTTGGGGAATTAATGATAATTATGTACGACACATAATACTTAAATAAACATAAAAGCTAAACATCCTAAGTAGGTAAATCTTTACTCTCATTCTCGTAAATCGAGAGTCAAACAAGAATTCTTTGAACATTTGAAGAAAGTAGTGAGTACTCAAAAATTTTAATCCCGATTTTCCACTCTTGATATCATTTTCTTATAAGTTCGATATATTTGATTATAAATTCTTCTTTATTCCTTTTTAGCTTTACATGAATTTAAATTGTTCTACGGGATATTGTTCAAAATGCTAACACACACAAGTATATTTATACATACATATATGTGTACATATGAATTTAGAGCATGTCTTGAAAACCGCTATAGCATCGCCGTAACTCATAAGTTTTAAGGCATGATCTCACCTCCACATCACACCTCATGTCATTTAGTACTTTGTGTGTACATTAGAGAAAAAATTGTGTAAAAAATGGGTTTGGCAAAATACAATATGCTCATTAGATATGGTGTTAACGATTGAACATATAAGAGCATCTCAACTCGAATGACTTATAAGAAACACTTTCTCAAAAGAAAAAATCTAAAACCTCCATAAAACCTTGGAGTCACTCTCACTTAGAGCATCTCCAATGCAAAGTTTTCACAAGCGAAAAATAAACTGAATTGTAAGATCCTCATCTTCTTTAGGTTCTTAAATAAGAATCTTGGTGTTGGTGTGAAGTGATATACTTGTTAGATTTTTTTTTTAAAATTCTTGACTTTATAATTAAATATTTATTTATTAAATAATAATCATGGAAGTTGAAAAAAATACATGGAACTCATAAAAAGGAGGTTCTTATAAGAAACTCTTTTTTGTGGCTCTCATGTTTTTTTGTGTATTAATATTATATCTTTTTAAATCAATTAAAAAACTAACAAAAAAATATTTCATAAGAAATCCAAGGTAAGGACTTCAAAAATATGTGACATATAAGAACTTTTTATAATAATAGTGACTTGTAAAAACTATTATATTTGCCTATAAGCATGTACGGACCTATTAAGGCTTGAGCGAGGTCCAATGTACCCTCTCAACCAAATTTTGCAAGTAGATTTTTTGGGGCATGAAAGGTGCACCCAATAAACTTTGAGGGGTGCTCCAAGTTACTAAAAAATACAAGAAACATCAACCAAATAAATTCTTGAAATCAACGCAAAACCAAAAAAGTCTATCGAAATCAACCATAAAACTTTAAAAAAATCATTCGAAAATGGTGAAATTCAACTAAAAACACATTAGACGACTTTACGGATATTTGATTCAACTTAAAAATGCACCCACTTAACCAAAATCCTGGTTTCACTATTACATATAAGAACCTATCATTGTTCGGTTATCGACATCTAATGCTAAAAAAATTAAGTAAAAAAGATCAATATTTAGTTATATATTAAAACAAAATACTGTTAATTATGATATGAAGATTGAAGGGTACTTTTGTCATTTCGATCCAACAAAGACTTTGGTTGCAAATTGACATAGATGACAATGCATGGTATCATATACACCTAGATTCGCATAAGTCAAAACAGTGTTCTTGGAGTTTAAACATGGACACACGGGCCCCTCTATTTTGGAAATATTGCAAATTACTACCCTCAAGTAGACAAAACTCTCACATCAACAATAATGTGGTTCATATTGTTGTTAAATTAGTGTTAGATCAAATATGCATGTATGCTTTTTGCCACCATGATGACCACACATACTCCATGACATGTTTCCAAATATTTGGTGATAATTAAACAATTTACTAAAATATATTTTAAGTAAATGTTGCATTATTATTTTGAAATGGAACTAGTATTTTTTTAATTTTATTTAAAATAATAATAGTAATTAAAAAAAGAGTAAATAATATAAATTGTCCTTATGGTTTATCAAAATTATAGTTTTCGTCCTTTGAGTTTCAAATACCAATAATCCTGTTGTTTGTGTTTCATTATGTGTTTTGTTTCTGCCTCTAACAGACGTTAGTGTCTTCCGTTAAGTGCCCGCACGTACAATCATATGAGGATATTTTTCATGGTCTTCTACAAGGAAATAAAGTGTACAAGACCTAAATCATTGTCCTTCCTCCTACACCACCCACAACGACCTCTCTTCACCTCTATCTCTCCCTTCCTCCCCCTTTTAAGTCGTCTCCTTTCTCCCTTCCGTTGCTACACCACCACCCATAAACCCATCACAACCCACAAAGGAAAAACAAAAGGAAAGATGTCACCTTGTACTGCTATGGGTTGTATCGTGTGCAAACCCATAACCAGCCACTTCTACTTGTTTTATTTTGATTTTTGATTTCTTTTGTGGTTTCCAATTAAATACACGATTTTAAATCTAAAATCAAGGAAAAAGGATCTCAACAATGGTGTTCTTACTGGATCTCATGCATGGGTACGTTTTGTACCTACAATCAACATACATTAATGAGTGCATCTCTAAATTTCTAGAAAAACAATATATATCATAGATTTCTAATTCTATCTTTTGAAAATTTCGTGATTCTTTAGAGATATTAGGTACAAAAAGAAAGAGCACAAAAGGCGAAGAAAGATTCAAGTATGTTGTTCCATGGAAGATGAATTGGGTTTGGGTTTTGATGTATGAGTTTTTGGTCATGAAGGTAATTTCTATTCCAAACTCATTCCTTGTATAAGCTTTGGTTTTTGATGTTCGAAATTTGCTTCTTAAATTCCCACCATGATTTATGATCAGATCCTCCATGAAGAGGGGAGACAGGGATAGGACAAGAGAAAAACTGGAGGAGGGGTGAGGAATCGGCTAGGGATGATGAGGGACAAGGGATTGATTTAGGTTGTACAAACTTATACACTATTTTTTTATATAAAAGACCATGCAAAATTAAATGACCAAAATAATCTCATATGACTTGCACACGAGACACGCACTTAACTAAAGAAATGTTTGCTAAGATCGAAGACGAAATCTTGATTGAATAGAAACTACAAAGTTACTATGTAATTTCCAAACTCTAAGAAGGAGAATCAAAGTTATGATAAACCATATGCATGATTTTTGTAATTTACTTAAAAGAAAAGTGATAAAATGCCAAAATCCTTAGCCCCACAAATGGGGCCATTCCAGCAAGATTCTAGTTATCACTTGGACTGGTTTCCACAAAAGATTAGGATGAATCAAGTGGTTCTATTTTTTATTAATAGTTTTACTGTACTTGTATAAATAATCACATTACCATTTGTCTATTAGTACCAATAAATAATAAAATGATTACTATCATGTTTTTCTACATCTAAATATTTCATTTTAATCCTCAAGGTTGGTCTAACAATCAATTATTGAAAGTCCGACGTTTTATAAAACATTAGCTTTTAATTTCGTATCACGTATCATTAACTTCTTTATGGGTCACGTTTTGTTGTCGACAAATAAAAAAGTCCGTCAAGGTTTTGTCGAGAGAAGCTATGCATTGATTTTATAGACCAATGTACTCAAAGATGACAAATAGAGATGATCATATGCCTTAGTGTATGATAGATCATGGCCAACGACTGAACCAGACCAAATAAAGACCAATTAATCTATGACATTGTCAGTCAAAACCAGGCCCGACCGTCTATCCTTTCCCCGACCATTTTTAGTCAAAACCAGATAAATTATTTGTCTGGTCTTTTTTAGATTAGATAAAAACTTGACTTGTTCTGAAGGGATGAAAATATGTGAATTTTTTTTAAAATAAGTTATTTTCCTTCCAACATACTATAACAAATGAATGATGCTAAACTTTTTGAACCAAGATAGACCAAGACTGGGCTCTACTCGAACCGAAACAGGCTAGACTGTCGGTCAAAGTTCGGTCTTTTCTTTGCCACATCAAGATATGTCTTGGTTTTCTAGGACCACATCGACTAAACTGTGATAAACTGTACTTTTTCCGTACCGGTCCATGTGCAACTTCAATGATAGATATCATAATTAAAAATAGATATATCTAGTTATTTAATTGTCGTATTCATGATAATTGCAACCATCTAATAAATATCAAAAACAGTAATTTAAATAATTGCATATAATAGTTATAAAATTCAAGAAATTAAATATATAAATTGGTTTTAATGTTAACAAGCGAACTTCCTCTCTTTTTGTGAAACTATATTATCCACAACTTATTGAAGATGAAGTTTATTTTGTAAAGAAGTCGAGCCTAATTCAGATGGGTTAGTCAGTAGGAAGAGTTGTATGTTGTTTACTAGGCTCCTTGGGATCAAAAGGAGATTCTTTCGAAGGAAGTCCATTCATATATGGTTAAAGATTTTGTTTAGATCACGTTTTTAATAGGATTTGGAGTCATAGGGTCTAATGGTTGTTTCTTTTTATGGTACAAAAATATAGGGCGTGTTTGGTTTGCGGGATTGGAATGGATTTGGAGGGATTTGGATTTCAAATCCATTCCAATCCTGGAAAGGATTTCGTTTACCGGATTTCAAATCCGTTGACCATTATAAAATCCCTCATATGTTGGATTTGGAAATCCTTGGCTTTGGGCATGGATTTGAAATCCAAATCCGACGGATTCTAAAGCGTGATCTAGACCAATGTTTTAAAAATCGGTTTTTTGATTGACCCGGTGTGGTAACTGGGTCACGGTTCAACCGGGTCATGGTTCAACCCTGTTTTAAGAATTTATTTGTATTTTTCATTTTCATGCATATATATATATATAACCAAAATATTGATGTCCACAAGTTAAAACATTAAAAAAACACATAACAACAAGTTTTACATCAATCCAAAAACATTAAATAAACACACATAAACATAAGTTTTTCATCAATTCAAATGCATCCAAACGAAATATAACGATCAAACCTAATCATGGATCTTGAGACATTGGAGTGTTGGTTTTTAACGCTAATACGTATTGCCTATTGGACTATTCGTTTTTAACTTTTGTTACCGGGTCAACTGGTTCGATACCGGTTCGTTATGACCGGTTCAACCGGTTTTTTAATAGAACCAACCGGTTCAATCCGGGTCATAAAATGGCATAAACTCGGTCTCTTCACCGGTTCGACCGGCCGGGTCGACCCGGTTTTTAAAACATTGATCCAGACGTCAAATTGTATCGATCCAAATATGACGTTTACCAATAAAAATAAATTATTTATAAAACAAAAAAATAATTAAAAAAACTCAATCAAAATCCTACAAATCAAACAAGACTTGTAAAGGAATGGATTTGAAATCTATTCCAAATCCTACAAATTAAACACATGAAGGGATTTCAAATCCCCCCAAATCCAAATCCCTCCAAATCCAAATCACTTTTTGAAATCCAATCCATTTCATTCCATTCCAATCCCGCAAACCATAGTGTTTTGAATGTTCTGCACATTTGAACGATACACTTGTTCTCCTTTTAAAGGTGTTCATGGCAAGAATCAAACACAAGACATGTGGGCAATTACTACGTACGATGCTCAAAGGGTAATGTTGTCTTATAAAATTATATTGGCATATTCTTGATGCTAATCAATAGGTTCTTAATTGGATTCCGGTAACAAAGAGAGAATATAATAGGAATTTGGAACATTCTTTTTTTAAACAACTGGATGCTTATATTAATATTTAATGTTACTTAAATAAACAGGAAAATGTGATTTAATATATAAGTTTAAAGATAATTTTTGATTATATCAAATATATAAATTACATTTTTAATAAATATGCAACACCCTCAAATTTTGGAAAGAGCGACTGATTAAAAACTTTCAAAAATACCTTAAAGGGTAATAAAATTTCTTACTAATAGTCCATAATTGAAATACAATTCCTAGATTGAACCAACAACAAAATTTAAGTCTTACATAAAAACTAACTAAAGTCGAGTATTACTATAACCCAATAACAATCGACATCTCCAAATATAAATGTGGAAGACTTCAACAAGCTAATCACCTCATCGAGCACACAACTAGCACTCATCGCTTCATGGTGTCACTAGCACTATTCCCAACCGGAATCTGTTGCACATGCCGACAAATAAAAATGGTTAGGCTAACGCCTAGTGAGTTCAAGAGTTTTCATCATGATTATAAAAACCATTAAACGGAAATAATGCAACTTAAATCATGATCCTTTAAAATGACTTACTTTAAATATGAGGACGACGCTATTCCAATATTACGCAATTTATAAATGGACGCCTCAACGCCAAACGTTATTTCATGAAGTAATGCAATCCAACACTTACTCAAAACGTGAATAGAAATCGAACTCTCCATTTTTGAAAAGACGGTTAAAACTTTGTATCCCAAAACACCCAAAACACAGGTGGGGTATATTACTCAACCCAGAAATCAAGGATAAAATCCATTTACACAAGACGCCACCGAAAACTTGGATAATAAACTCAATACCCAAAAACAACACCTTTCGGTGACGGGGGATACCCGAATTCCATCGAATGTGGCGGGCACACAAAGTTAGGCCACTTATCAATGTTCTCGAGCTTCACATAGAGCCATGGATCCCCGTATACGGCTCCCAACCGAGCTACCACCGCAAGATACCTAAATGACCCTAGTGTCTACTCGACCTCTAATGAGTCTCACCATAAAGTCACAAGTCTCCGTATCCGGCTCACACTGGGCACCACCACAAAACTTAGCTCTGTATACGGCTCTGCAGAGCACCACCGCAAGCTTAAATAACAACAAAATGACTTGGGGACCACTCACTAGAATTCAAACGCGGACACTAAATTCCACGATGAGTAATCAGACTGGACGACAAACGGGCATCGAGTTCAACCACCCACGATCTGTACCTCAAGCCCTCCAATAAAGGTTACACGGTTATCGAGCTCCCGCTAGCCATAAATAATGTCCAGTCCCCAAACGGAGGTAAAGTCCCCAACTAATCAACCGACTGACTCATATGTCTATGGATCCAATGCATTACAGTCTAAAATGTTACATGACTCAAAAGAATGAACTAAAATATTCAAAACATGTAACTCTCAAATAAGATGCAACTAAGTACACCATATGTTCAAGGCTCCTTAACGAGCTACCAAAACTGAACAAAAGTTCCAAAGACTCAACCGAGTGTAAATCAAGCCCCAAAAGGCTTAATAGACGTTTGTCTAAAACACAAGAGCCAATATGGTTATATAAACCAAATTAAATCTTTCCCCAAAATTTCTATTTCTCAAATCACCATTGGCCTTCGGCCCAAAACCCAAAAAGGTTATTATTTCCAAAATGTTCCCAAGGTCGGGATTGACTCATCCCAAGGACTCACACGCTCTTATTTTCAAATTGCCCATTTATATGAATGATGCATAAAAACCCAACAAGCACTAAAATGCATTTGTGACCAAATATCCATTTACACAATAAATCACTAAAACACTACCGTTTATGACTTATTTATCAAAATGCCCAAAATCTCAAATGTGGTGTTTTACAAGGTTTAATAAGTTAAACATTTCAAATAATCAAAAGTTACCAAATAACTCAACAGTTGATAATTTCATGTAAAACACATAAATGCTTTAAAATAAACATTTTGGCATGTATAACGTTTTCACAAATCAACTTGAACTCACCTTGCTAGGTTAAGTTAAACCTAGGTTTCAATCCCCAACCATTGGCCTCCAAAAGCATAGATCCCACCCAAAGCTTTCCGAAGACATCCATTCTAACTCTTCAAATCAAGCTTCCAAGACCTAGATCCACAAATTTCCGACCATAAATAAACATATTCAACCCTTAGAATTGTTCCCTAAGTATTTACATGAACATTTCATCTTATACCAAAAACCCTAATTTTTCATACTTGAAGAAGGAAAAGATTACCTCAACCAAAAGCTTGAATCACCAACCAAAACACTTTTTTTTTGGTAAAGGAGTATCCCAGACCAAAACACTTGCAGATCACCAAAATGAACCATAAGCTTCCAATCTTCAAATGGTGAAAAGGTTAGATGAAATCTCCATGAACTTGGTGAAGAAGATGAAGATGAAGGTGGTTCACGATCTCAACTAGCTAGATGATGATGAATCATTTGGTATAAGGAGGAAAAAAACCCTCAAAATGTGTTTGGGTTCGATTTTGGGGTTTGGGGTCGGTTTGGGAGAGAAAAGGGGAAGAGATTTAGGTTTTTGTTGTGACAAATGAGGTTTGATGGGTGAAAATCGAGTTTTAAGCTTGACAGTGCATTTCGCGAGTTATGCCGCGACCTTAAGTCGCGACATAAGTCTCCCGCTTCCCTTAAGTCACGCGGTTGACTCTAAGCCGCGACACAAGTCGCGTAATGCACTGTCCGCCCGGTTTTCCACCCGTTCACTATTTTGGACATAACTTCCTCGTTATAGCTCCGATTTTTCTCCAAAAAGAATCGATGGACTCGTAATTGAATCATTCATCCATCAAGACTATAAAATCTAGGAATCAAGTCCAAAATCTTATATCTTATTTTTCCCTTAAAATTACCGATTTCTGTATTAACTTGAAACGATATCTTTCGAAATCGGGGGTGTTACAATCCTCCCAACCTTAAAAGAGATTTTGTCCTCGAAATCTAACACTAACCAAGAACCCAACATCGCACTTGGCGAGATCAATTGATGACTTTTTCCGACAGATTTTTGGCGGAAGTCAAAACGGTCAAACCCCGTTGACTTTTGCCAAAAATCCGCCAGAAAATTATTTTTATATATTTTTTTAAAAATAAAAAATTTTCGCCTGATTTCTGACGGAATTTAATTTTTTTTTATTTTCTTCATATTAACTATAAATAATTAATTTTTTCCTGCGAATTTCCGACGGATTTTAAAAAAAATTAAATTTTGCCGAAAATCCGTCGAAAAAGATCAAAAAATTCCGTCGGATTTTCGGCGGATATTTTATATTTAAAAAAAATAAAAAAATTTGAATTCCGCCGAAAATCCGTCGGAAAAAATCAAAAAATTCCGGCGGATTTTCGACGGATATTTTATATTTAAAAATAATAATAATAATAAATTCCTCCAAAAATCCGCCGGGGAAAAAAATCAAAAAATTCTGGTGGATTTTCGGCAAATATTTTATATTTAAAAAAATAAAAAAAATACTTGATCCGCCGAAAATCTACAAAAAATCTACCGAAAATCCAAAAAAAGTACTTTTTTTCTTTTCTTCTTTAAAGAAAATAAATAAAATAAAATGGATCCGAATTTTTTTTGAAAAGAAAAGAAAATAAATCAATTTAAAACATGAGTTGTAATGGATCCACTTGGACTGTAATTGACCCATTTGGGCTTTGATGAACCCAGCTGGGCTTTAATGGATCGCCATTCATGTGATGAGACATTTGAATATGTTGAAAAATTTGTTAAATTTTGTTGTTGGAACGTATTTTAAAACAATACTTGAACAGTTGAACAATTGAACAATGTATTTGGATTTAGGACGTTAAATTATGACAAGTTAGTTGCATTTTATGTTTTTTTTATACCTTTTGGCAGTTTCTATAGCTTTCAGCAGTCTTTACTGTTTTGTAGCAGGATTTTTAATGAAAAAACAGTTTTTCCTGTTTCTGTTTTATAATTTTTTTTGGCGGATGGATCCGCTGAAAATAAGTAAATCAATAAATAAATAATAAAAATAATTAATTAATTATTTATTTTCGACGGATACATCCGCCAAAAATATTTGCCGAAAATACAATTTTTATCCTTTAAAAAATATTAAAAAAATACTTTAAATATTTTCGGCGGATTTTTTCCGAAAATCCGCCAAAAATTGGTAGGATTAAATTTTTTAATTATAAATTTTTTTTTGGTTAATTATTAAAAATATTTTCCGACTAAGGTTTTGGCGGATCCATCCGCCGGAAAAATTGTGTCCGCCGAAAAATCCGCAGAAAATTTACATTTTCGGCGCCTTTTTTCGGCCGGAAAATCCGCCGATATTTTGAATTTTTGGTTGATTTCCGGTGGATTTTTCCGCCAGAAATACTGTGTTGTTTTGTAGTGTTTTTAGTTACAATAAAAGATAATATGTTATATTAATCACAATTTATCTCAAAAAACCACACATGAGTTATACCATATTTAAAACAACATATCTCTAGTTATTCATGAAATATTGTTGTTGATGATTGCAACCAATTAATCATAAATTTCAAAGACATTTGTTTAAGAGTAAATTACATTGTTGGTTCGTGTGGTTAGCTCAAAATCTGGATATGGTCCTTATTTTGAAATAAGTATACCAGGTCATGTGGTTTGTATTTCGTATCAAGTTGGATCCCTGACAATAACTCCGTTAAATAAAATCCGTTAACTTAGGGGCAATATGGTCATTTTATATATTAATTAAAAACACTTTTAATGTGACACATGTCCGACTATTTTTTCCTTTTGTCTTATTCTTCTTTTGACTTAACCCCATCAACCCGTCGCCACTCTTACCCTTTCTCCTTCCCCCCACCTTCCCTACCTTCACCTGCAAATGGAATAAAACTCCTTTATAAACCATTTTTAGAACTCATTTTCACACACACACAAATGGAATAAAACTCCTTCAGGGATGACAAGGGTTGATTTAGATTGTACAAACTTATACACTAAATTTTTTTATATAAAAGACCATGCAAAATCAAATGACCAAAATTATCTCATATGACTTGCACATGAGATGCACTTAACTAAAGAAATGTTTGCTAAGATCGAAGACAAAATCCTGATTGAATAGAAACTACAAAGTTACTATGTAATTTCCAAACTCTAAGAAGGAGAATCAAAGTTATGATAAAAGAAAAGTGTAATAAAATGATTTTTGTAATTTACTTAAAAGAAAAGTGATAAAATGCCAAATCCTTAGCCCCACAAATGGGACCATTCTCTAGCAAGATTTTAGTTATCATTTGGACCGGTTTCCGCAAAAGATTAGGATGAATCAAGTGGCTCTATTTTTTTTAATAGTTTTACTGTACTTATATAAATAATCACATTACCATTTATCTATGGGGAGTGCTATTAGCACCAAAATTATGTCAAAATCAGGTCAATTCGTGCATTGGGAATGTAATTCATGCATTGGAAATGTAAAAAGCAGATTTTGATGTTGATGTGTGTGAGGAGAAAATTAATCATATGAGTGCATTTAGCAAAGTTAAAGGTGCAATTAGCCTTCCCCTTTATCTATTAGTACCAATAAATAATAAAATGGATTACTATCATGTTTTTCTACATCTATATATTTCATTTTAATCCTCAGGGTTGGTCTAACAATCAATTATTGAAAGTCCGGTGTTTTATAAAACATTAGCTTTTAATTTCGTATCACGTATCATTACTTCTTTATGGGTCACGTTTTGTTGCTGACAAAGAAAAAAGTCCGTCAAGGTTGTGTCGAGAGAAGCTATGCATTGATTTTATAGACCAACTTACCTAAAGTTGACAAATAGAGATGATCATATGCCCGACTGTATGATAGATCATGGCCAATGACTGATCGAACCAGACCAGATAAAGACCAATCTATGACATCGTCAGTCAAAACCATATGTCTTTTTTAACCAGACCCGATCGTCTATCCTTTTCCCGATCGTTTTTAGTTAAACCATATGTCTTTTTTAGATTAGATAAAAACTTGACTTATTCTGAAAGGATGAAGAAATGTGCATTTGTTTTAAATAGGTTATTGTTCTTCCAACATACTATAACAAATGAACGATACTAAACTTTTTGAACCAAGATACACCAAGACTGGGCTCTACTCAAACCGAAACAGGTCAGGCTGTTGGTCAAAGTTCGGTGTTTTCTTTTTCCACATCAAGATATGTCTTCGTTTTCTAATTGTTGTTGCACTTTCCTTTTTCAAAAAAAAAGGAAGAAACAAGTACATTTTCTCTTACTCTCCCTCATTTCTCTCTCTCACGGTTCCCATCACAAACAATTTCTCCATTTTTCTTCTTCTCCTTCAAACATTAATGGTGAGTATTCTCTAGATTGATTTGAGGTGAACACTTAAAGCTACCTGTAACACCCTAAAAATTAGCAGAAATAAAAAAATCGAAATTCTGCAATAGACTAAACTTGCGGAATAAGATATTACAATCTCAACATACAATGTTATTTCAAACGGAGTATGGGCTAGACATAAACATGGTCAATAAACGAAGCATATGATGACAACCTACTAATCTACAATTTAAGTAACTAGATTAGGGTCGAGGGTCGCTATCCTTCCAAAATGTACATCTTCAAAAATCACTGTACGATGGTCGCTAGATATCCTCAAAAAGACCACTCACGACCCCAAGGTCGTTCCCTCAGTCCCGGCGAGTCCCACTGTTAAGATGACCTGCCAACATGACAACCAAGAGCAAGTGTTAGGCTAAAGCCTAGTGAGAACAAACCAATAAAAAGGGGAGTACTAAACCCAAATCGATGTCACGCGGTGAGTATAGCCATGAGCTAAGTCAATAAATCAAATAAACCATTAGTGATTAAACATGGTACAAATAACACCAAATCACATAACGAGCTCAACCCCTCTAGATCTGTTGCTCAAAACATCAAGTCAACCCCTCTGGATCTATTCTTGAGAGTTCCCAAAACAGGGGGAACTCAAGAACCATATGGAATTACACCTTACTGCACCATGAGACGATGCCCGACCGTATAGGCCCACACCTTACTTATCATGGCAACCCGATGCCTATTCCGTGCTAAAACGTGAACCAATGCCCAAAACCGGGGACATAGGAAACACAGTGCCTATGGATCCATTGCACAAGACTCAAAGCCAAAGCATGTCATTTCGTAACATACTCATATTAAATCAAATATACAGGCAATCCATATGAACAATGGTTCAATTCCATAAATCTTGGTTCTTAAAATGATTGGGATTTTAGGAAGCATTATCCAACAATAATAAGCCATATTAAAACAAGGTTTTCCACATTTAAATAAATACATTTATCACATAGATTTCGTAATACAGACTGATTTGGTTTAAAGGACTCACCTCAGATTTCCTTTTTTTGTTTATAGTCTGCTTCCTACGATTACTACCTACGACAACACCGATAAATCGGTAAGCCAAAAATATAGACAACTCATTGACTTACAATTCTCGAATTACAAAACACAACACACTGTCGAAACACAGTACCGGTCGAGCCCAACACCGGTCGAACCCCACACCGGTCGAACCCACTACCGGTCGAACCCAATACCGGTCGAACCCAATACCGGTCGAGACCATCTTCCCGGTCTTATTATGATGGGACGTTTACAAAACCCAGATCCAAATCAAAATACGTAAATCTCAAAATGAAACGGTTAAAAACCTTCACAACGAGATTCTATACGGCAGATAACACTCAGATCAAAGTATTAAGCTATATTCTTACCTTGATTTGGAGAAAAACGATCGACCTCTTTCTTCCTGCTTCCTTCTCTCTCTCTCTCTGATTTCTTAAGGATAAGATTTGTGATATATAGAAAAATATCTAAACTTGATTTATATTTATATAACCCAAGTTACATTTTACCCCCTTGAACTTTGGGTAAAGGTCAATTTTTTTTCACCCAACTCCAAAATAGCGGGTGTTACAATCCTCCCCAACTTGGAGAAGATTTCGTCCTCGAAATCTCGGCTATGGAAAGAAGTGAGGGTACCTCCGCTTCAAGTCCTCTTCCGCTTCCCAAGTCACGTTGGCACCCCGATGGTGCTTCCACTGAACCTTGACCATTGTGACTTCCCGGTGACGAAGCTTTTTCGTCTTTCTTTCCAAAATTGCTTTAGGTTCTTCAACGAAACGATTTCCCTCATCCACTCTGATCTCGGAGAGTGGAATGACACTCTCCTCCTTTGCTAGACACTTTCGAAGGTAGCACACGTGAAATGTGTTATGAATTCCCTTCATCTCCGGAGGAAGTTCCAGTTGATAAGCTTGAAGTCCTATCCGCTTGGTCACAGTGAACGGTCCAAGGAAACGGGGGCTCAACTTCCCACCTTCAACATAACCCGATCTCCCACTTGGAATTCCATTGGTCGTCTTTTCTTATCGGCATAACTTTTCTGTCGATCTTGGGCCGCCTTCATACGTTCGCAGATGCCTTTGACCTTGTCCGCCGTTTCTTGCACAATTTCAGGTCCGGCGAACTGCTTTTCCCCCGCCTCGAGCCAACATATGGGAGTTCGACACTTGCGACTGTATAACGCTTCAAACGGTGCCATCCCTATACTCGAGTGGTAGCTATTATTGTACGCGAACTCTACCAAAGGCAGGTGCGTATCCCAAATACCCCCAAAGTCGATCACACAAGATCTTAACATGTCCTCCAGAGTCTGTATTGTCCTCTCGCTCGGGCCGTCAGTTTGGGGATGGTAGGTCGTGCTCAACTTCACACGTGTACCTAATTCCTTTTGTAAACCATCCCAAAAATGTGACGTGAACCAACTATCCCGATCAGAGACAATAGATAGCGGCACACCGTGTCGGGAAATTACTTCATCGATGTACAACTTCGCCAATTTATCCATTGGCAAAGTCTCCTACATGGCCAAGAAATGAGCACTTTTGGTCAAGCGATCTACTATGACCCAAATGGTGTCATGACCTTTCAAGGTCTTTGGCAGCTTCATCACGAAATCCATCGTGATGTGTTCCCATTTTCATTCCGGAATTTCCAAGGATTGCAAACTTCCGTAAGGTCTTTGGTGTCCAGCCTTCACTTGCAAACAAGTTACACATTGTTCCACATAGTGCGCCACATCAAGCTTCATGATTGGCCACCAATAATGCAATTTCAAATCTTTATACATTTTCGTGCTTCCTGGGTGAATGGAGTATTTTGACTTGTGGGCATCTTCGAGAAGAAGTTCTCTATTACCCCCTATCTTAGGCACCTAAATTCTCCCATTGAAAAGTTTCACCCCTCGACTATCTTCAGTCAACAGAAGATGTTGTTTTGCCATGACTTCTCCTTTGAGATTTTCCTCTAGCAAGGCTTCGGCTTGCAGTTTCTTGATTCTGTCAATGAGTGTTGAAGTTATTTCAATCCGTGCAAAGGTAGCATGAGAATTTCCTCCACAGACTTTCTGACCCAAGGCGTCGGCAACAACGTTTGCCTTACCCGGATGATAGAGCAACTCGCAGTCATAATCCTTCAACAACTCCAACCATCTCCGTTGCCTCATGTTTAGCTCTTTCTGATCAAAGATATGCTTCAGACTCTTGTGGTCAGTATAAAGAGTGCATTTTGTACCGTAAAGGTAGTGTCGCCACAACTTCAGTGCAAACACCACTGCTGCCAATTCCTAGTCATGAGTAGGGTAGTTGACTTCGTGCACTTTAAGTTGCCTTGATGCGTAAGCGATCACCTTCCCTCTTTGCATCAGGACACAACCCAAACCTATCTTCGACGCATCGCTGTATACCACAAAATCTTCCGTCCCGTCAGGTAAGGATAGGATAGGAGCTTCACAAAGCTTCTTTTGTAAGGTGCGGAACGCCTCTTCTTGCCTCTCGGTCCACACAAATTTCACGTTCTTTCGGGTCAAGGCCGTCAAAGACGAGGCTATCTTCGAGAAGCCTTGTATGAATCTCCGGTAGTACCCTGCCAAACCTAGGAAACTTCGGATTTCAGACGGACTCTTGGGAGGTTCCCAATTCGTCATTGCCTCAATCTTTGCGGGATCCACTTTTACTCCTTCCTTTGAAACTACATGCCCCAAAAACTGCACCTCTGGGAGCCAAAAGTCGCACTTTGAAAACTTCGCGTAAAGTCTTTCTTGCCTTAAAACCTCCAACACTTCACGGAGATGTTGCTCATGCTCTTCTTCATTCTTGGAGTAAACTAGGATGTTGTCGATGAACACGATTACTGATTTGTCGAGGAACGGTCGACAAACTCGGTTCATCAAGTCCATAAATATTGCCGGTGTGTTGGTTAGGCCGAATGCCATCACCAGAAACTCGTAGTGTCCATAGCGTGTCCTAAATGCCGTCTTTGGGATGTCATCCTTTGCTACCTTCACTTGGTGATACCCCCGATCGAAGGTTGATCTTTGAGAAACAACCTGCTCCCTGAAGTTGATCGAACAGATCGTCGATTCTCGGAAGTGGATACCTGTTCTTCACCGTTACTTTGTTCAGTTCCCTGTAGTCGATACACATTCTCATTGCACCGTCCTTTTTCTTGACGAATAGGACTAGAGCTCCCCAAGGTGACGAGCTCGGTCGGATGAAACCTTTCTCGAGAAGGTCCTGGAGTTGAACCACCATCTCTTGCATTTCGGTAGGAGCCAAACGATAAGGAGCTCGAGCAATTGGAGCCGCTCCTGGAATGAGGTCTATACGGAATTCCACAACACAATCGGGTTGCAACCCGGTCAAGTCTTCCGGAAACACATCGGGAAACTCGTGCACCACCCTTACATCTTCCAGTTTTCGCTGGTCGAGTTTGGTATCGATAACATAAGCCAGGAAAGATAAACATCCTTTCTCCAAACACTTCCTAGCTTTGATCACTGAAATAATCGCCACATCACCTTTCCTTCCTTCGCCGTAGATTATTGTCGCTTCTCCGTTTACCACGGGTAATCGAATCATTTTCTTGGAACATACAATTTCGGCCTGGTTCTTAGATAACCAGTCCATACCCACAACCACATCGAATCCGCCAATTTGCATAGGTAATAAATTAATGGGAAATTTCTTTCCCTTAAGCTCTAAGATGCAATCTCTAAGGATATTATGAATTAGAACTTGACCTCCATTTGCTATTTCTACCACAACAACATTCTCTAGCATACTCTTAGGCATAGCAAGCCTTTGACAGAACAAATCGGATATGAACGAGTAGCTAGCACCAGAATCAAATAACACACGTGTAGGTACGGAATTTAGAAAGAACATACCTGACACCACATCGTTCGATGCTTTAGCTTCCTCTGACGACATCTGGAAAGCCCTTCCGATCGACCGCAGAGGTTCCATCTTTTTCCCGCCAAATCCCCCAGCCTTGAGCTTCGGGCATTCCGCCCTTACGTGCCCCGGTTCCTTACATTCGAAACATATTTGCCCCTTAAGAGGGCAATCTCGGAACGTGTGACCCGTCTTTCCGCACTTGTAGCACATTCCAGGAACAAAGTTGCATGGGCCAAAATGTTTGCTTCGGCACTTGGAGGACCACTTGGCATCACGTCTAGGATCGGCTCTCCACGGAGCGATGCTGTTGGCATAGAAAGGTTTCTTTGAGGGCATCGAGCTTCCCTCCCATTTCCTCTTCTCGCCTTGGCGACTACTTTGATCCCTGTCGAGGCTGTAAGCATCCTCCATGAGTTGAGTTTCTTCCATTGCCTCCCGAAGGGTGGAGGTCTTTGTTACACGCACCATCGACATCATATCCGATGGGAGGCCCTTGATGTAAGCCTTGATCTTATCTTTCTCCGTCGGGACCAGACGTTCCACAAAACCCAGCTTGTCCATGAAGAGACGGTTGTACACCCTCACAGACATACCTCCTTTCTTCAAGTTCTGAAATTCCTCCTTGATTCGGTCCAAGGACCTCTCGTTACAGTACTCCTCTAGCAGTTTCTCTTTGAAGGTAGACCAAGACAGTTGGTCCAGAACAGTCGGTTCAAGCGAAGAAGAGTACACATCCCACCAAGTAAGAGCTATACCCCGTAACATTCGTGAACCAAAGATAACCCTCTGTTCCTCCCCACATTCACTTGAGCGAAAAGCTTGCTCCATCTCTCAAACCCAGGCCATACAATCTAGGGGATTGTCCGAGCCTTTAAATTCTGGGGGTCGACAACCCAGAAAAGCTTTGAACGTGCAAGTCTGCGCCGCTCGCCTGACACCCAGGGCTGCAGTCACCACAGGGGGAATTACAGGTCCAACACCCCCGGATCCTGCAACAATCACATTCTCGCCAACCGGTTCATGCCTACGGTTGTTAGCGTATCGGTCCTCAAGGAGTTTCAAGAATACTTCCTGCTGTTGCGCCATGGCCCTGTTCATGGCCAACATCATACGGTCCATCATTCTCGTTTCTGCCGTCACTTCCTCAATAATAGGCTCTACAGCCTCCAAATTGCGTCGAAGAATGTGCTCGGGTCCTCCACCCAGCACATTACTCACACGCACTGTTTCCCCCACTACAGTCGCCAGCGGATGGTCGACCGTAGGTATATCGGCCTCCTGGCCTTCCGGACGATTCCTGGTATTAACCATGGTTCTGCTGAACGCAATCATGCAAAAGAACGGGATAAGGATTATGGAAACACAGAGAACGTACTACTACACTTATCAATTATTATAACAACAGTAATTTAAGTATGCCCACGTAAAACATTTTCATAATAACGTTAGATAAGTGAAATTATGAACATATAATACGTAAGAGTTCTTATTACCGTTATCACAACTTTCAATTTGTGCAAGTTTACGTTGACCCTAAGACCATCCTATCTTAGAAAGTCTACCCCATCTCACAAGTCATAGCTTAATAGTCTCGGCTTAAGTCTAGGCATCTTACAGTCATACCTAATTCACTTAAACCAAGGCTCTGATACCAACTTGTAACACCCTAAAAATTAGCGGAAATAAAAAAATCGAAATTCTGCAATAGACTAAACTTGCGGAATAAGGTATTACAATCTCAACATACAATGTTATTCCAAACGGAGTATGGGTTAGACATAAACATGGTCAATAAACGAAGCATATGACGACAACCTACTAATCTACAATTTAAGTAACTAGATTAGGGTCGGGGGTCGCTATCCTTCCAAAATGTGCATCTTCAAAAATCACTGTACGATGGTCGCTAGATATCCTCAAAAAGACCACTCACGACCCCAAGGTCGTTCCCTCAGTCCCGGCGAGTCCCACTGTTAAGATGACCTGCCAACATGACAACCAAGAGCAAGTGTTAGGCTAAAGCCTAGTGAGAACAAGCCAATAAAAAGGGGAGTACTAAACCCAAATCGATGTCACGCGGTGAGTATAGCCACGAGCTAAGTCAAGAAATCAAATAAACCATTAGTGATTAAACATGGTACAAATAACACCAAATCACATAACGAGCTCAACCCCTCTAGATCTGTTGCTCAAAACATCAAGTCAACCCCTCTGGATCTATTCTTGAGAGTTCCCAAAATAGGGGGAACTCAAGAACCATATGGAATTACACCTTACTGTACCATGAGACGATGCCCGACCGTATAGGCCCACACCTTACTTATCATGGCAACCCGATGCCTATTCCGTGCTAAAACGTGAACCAATGCCCAAAACCGGGGACATAGGAAACACAGTGCCTATGGATCCATTGCACAAGACTCAAAGCCAAAGCATGTCATTTCGTAACATACTCATATTAAATCAAATATACAGGCAATCCATATGAACAATGGTTCAATTCCATAAATCTTGGTTCTTAAAATGATTGAGATTTTAGGAAGCATTATCCAACAATAATAAGCCATATTAAAACAAGGTTTTCCACATTTAAATAAATACATTTATCACATAGATTTCGTAATACAGACTGATTTAGTTTAAAGGACTCACCTCAGATTTCTTTTTTTTTTGTTTATAGTCTGCTTCCTACGATTGCTACCTACGACAACACCGATAAATCGGTAAGCCAAAAATATAGACAACTCATTGACTTACAATTCTCGAATTACAAAACACAACACACTGTCGAAACACAGTACCGGTCGAGCCCAACACCGGTCAAACCCCACACCGGTCGAACCCACTACCGGTCGAACCCAATACCGGTCGAGACCATCTTCCCGGTCTTATTATGATGGGACGTTTACAGAACCCAGATCCAAATCAAGATACGTAAATCTCAAAATGAAACGGCTAAAAACCTTCACAACGAGATTCTATACGGCAGATAACACTCAGATCAAAGTATTAAGCTAGATTCGTACCTTGATTTGGAGAAAAACGATCGACCTCTTTCTTCCTGCTTCCTTCTCTCTCTCTCTGATTTCTTAAGGATCAGATTTGTGATATATAGAAAAATATCTAAACTTGATTTATATTTATATAACCCAAGTTACATTTTACCCCCTTGAACTTTGGGTAAAGGTCAATTTTTTTTTCACCCAACTCCAAAATAGCGGGTGTTACACTACCATCTTTCAAGACTTGAAGCATTTATTGTGGGTCAAACCCTAGCTACCCTCTAGGTTGTTAGATTAATCCAACTAGATTTAGACTCCAACTATAGTTTATAAATTCTAATTATAAATTAAAGGTATTCTAAACCCTCATCAATTAAGAGGGAAAATTAAAAATCATAAACTCTCTCAAACACAATGCATAGATCCTAAATCAATTCAAACCCAAAACTTTCAACATTAATTAAAAAACTTAAAAAGTTTAACCAAACTTCATATTTATATACATATTAAAAAATACATAAAAACATGAACAAACCCTCTTACTTTGGTTCTTCATACAAAAAAAAAATACAACAACTTGAACCTGAAATCAAAAATCTTTGAATCGAAGCCTTCGAATCAAAACCCCTCGAACCCAAATCTGAAACCTTTGAATCGAAATATCTGAATCATAACCTTCAAACCAAATCTAAAATCTTTAAAGATAAACTCTCTGACTCCAGATGATACCTTTGAATCGATTTTTTTTAATCACGAACCCATATCTAATACCTTTGAATTGAAACCTTCAAATTGAAACCATCGAACGTAGATGTGATACCTTTAAATTAAAAATTTTTGAATGAAAACCTTCAAATCGAAAACATCGAACCCCGATCTGGAACACCTTGAAGTAGATCTGAAATCGTGGAATCTTTGTCGTGAAGAATATGGATTTGAGTTGTTAAATCATTGTCGATGTTGCTTCAATGGAGATAGAGTTAATCATGAAGGCAGGTGCTTGGGTGGATTTTTTTTGAACGACAAGTTAACGCACACACACGTTCCAGCGGTATCGGGCCTCCATTACGGGCAATCCCACTAATCTGCTGCGACCCGACCCAACCTTTGGCTGAACCCGACCGACAGGGTAGAGGGTCCCATAGACTGGACCCACCCGGATTTGAGTCGCTGAAAGGGAGATGAAGAGAGGATGTATCGTATATGTATGACCATCAACTCTTTAGAACTCCATTCATTAACTGTGGTCGGTGATGAGGTTTATCTGACATCAAGTAGGGGTTCACTAAGAGTGGCTGAGATAAGGCCAAAGATGGGGTGGTGATGAGTGTCGGAAGAATGAGGAAGACGATGGGTTTAGAGTTGATATTTCATGATAAATGTATTTTTGATTTTCAATTGAAAATTTTGGTGAAATGACTAAATTATACCCTTGATCCCTGTGTTTTTAATAGAAAATAAAACATTAAATTAAATGACCAAAATACCCCTGTAAACTAACCGAGTTAACCGAACTTTTTGGATGAAATTAGATTTAGGGACCCAATACGTTATAAAATGCAAACCACAAGATTTAATCCATAAATATTTCAAAATAAGAACCCAAAGTGTTAAATCACATAAACCACATGGACCAAGAATGTAATTTACTCATACATATAACAGTTGTAAAATCTTAGAAGCTAAACATAAAAAATATGTTTATATGTTAACCAAAGAACCCCCCTCTTTAATTATATGAAAACCCCACCCCCAACCCTTGTCAGACAACCGCTTTGTAAACATATTTTTACAAACGGTGACATTATTTGACCATAAAAGAATATATATGTTTTAACAAAATAATGATGATTCAGTTAGCTAGTTGATTGTATTTCTAAGGAAAAGACTCCTATTCAATTTTCACGCATCTGCCTTGGTCCAAATTTGGTTTTAAAACAAAAACCAAAATAAAAAAATCTAATTAAAAAAAAAGCTAAAAGAAGCATGTATTTTGAAACCAACGGAGTTCGAATCCTGCTATTAAAGTAATATTTTTATCATGCTTAACAAACCAACTAAATTGGCTTAACTTTCTGTAAATTGTAGTTTAAAAAAATAAAGGGGTACAAAATGAAACATTATGAGGACACTCTTTAGGAACGTAAATTTTTTCCACTACGCAGAACCCATGAAACGGTGGTCCGTGCCACCATATTCTCTTAATGTAGGTCCACTCTTACTTCTTACCCATATTATTTCACCCATTTGCTCTTGTATCCTCTATTCCCAACCAATGAAAACAGAATGGATGAAAAACGTCTCAAAAAAGAAAATACCAATTGAATTAGGTATTAATGTTAAGTGATCCAAGAATTTTATTAACAAATTCAAAACTGTGAAAAAGAAATTACTTTCTTTTTTATTTAAATGAATAATGTTCAAGAAAAAATGGAGCCTACTACAAATGAGGCCAATCAATATTAAGAGTTGTGTAATGTTTACTGGGCGTCTCAGGATTAATGGGACATTAAATGGTCGAGGTAGACAATCTTGGAATGGATTCATTGAGGCGATGGTTTTTTTTAGTAAAGGAGTATCCCAGACCACTTTGGGCCCGGACTAATCTCCTGGAAAACAGGCCTATGGCCCGTGGGCATTCATCCCGTGGCCACAATGTTGCGAGTGAGGCTCGAACCCGGGCAACCGCTATGAAGTCCCCAGGCTCTTACCACCACGCCACAACCTTGTGGTTATTGAGGCTATGGTTGCATCAAATAAATTTTGTTCCAGGATGAGTTTTTGTCCTATGTTTTATCTAATTTGATGATCATCAATGTGGCTTTTGTTTGTTTTTTTTTCTTTTTAGTATATACTAGCGTGGGAACCGTCCGTTGCACGTTGCGTGAACAATTTGGATAGTAATTTGTACATTATCTATATAAATAAATGTTAAAAAATATTTTGTTAATTGACTACTAATTAAATGTAGCATAAATAAATAAATGGAAAAGATTACTGACATTGAAAAAATAATATATTATAACCAAATGTTGTTTATAAATTATGAGTCATATTGTCATGATAATGATGACGAGTGTAGTTAAATAGTAAAAGTCGTACTATAATTAAACAACATGAAATGAAATAAAAGTATATTATTAATTCTTTTAACATAATGTATTATTCATTAAATATGAAGAAATATATGATGCAATTATAAACAATAACGTGTGATATATTAGGAGAAGAAGTATGGTTAAGCTTGCTTAGTAAACAATAACAAAAAATAATTACGCAACTAATTGTTACAAGCATAGACCACTAAATATTAAAGGAACAACCAATGAAATTTGATGTGACATCATGAGATTTGAATATTCTCAAATCTTTCATTGTAGTTAGTTATCTCACATTAATAAGAAATTGAAATAATGGAAGCAGTAGTAGGTATAAAAAGGGTAGGGGATACCTTTGAAAGACATCTCATCTCTTTTCATATACCCACCCCCTTCTTTCAATCTATCGTCTTTGCACCGATATGAGATAACCAAATAATAGTATAATTATAGATTTAAAAATACTTAAATATTATGGTAATCCCATCTTCTTTCTATATACTCGACCCTTATTTCATCTATCATTTTTCTCCGATGTTGAATAACCAAATAACACCACAATTCAATATTTGAGAATACTCAAATCTAATGGTGTCACATTATATTTGTTGTGGTTGTTGATTTTATAATATAAAATATATTTTTTAACTATGTCATTTATATCACGCTTATACTCAACGCCTTATTCTAATCTATCATCTTTCCAACCGGTGTGGTTGTGATTCTTTGTTCTTTTATGATATAAACATATAAAAGTTTATGTGTCAACTTTATGGCATTTATGTCAATTTTATATTAATATTCTATAATGATTGATTTACTGTAAAGTAGGTCGTGTAAAAGAAGTCAACACAATAAGTTGTCATTAAGACATCACATCTTCCTTTTATACATTAAACCCCTTCTTATAATCAATCGTCTATCCACCGATGTGGGATAACCAAATAACACCACAATTCAAGATTTATGAATACTCAAATATAATCTTATGGTGCCACTTCATTGGTTGTGGTTATGTTTTTTTATAATTATAAAAAATATAAGATATAAGATGATTTATTGCAAAAAGAGATCAGCCAAAAAAGGCCAACGCCATATGTTGCTACATACTTATTTAAACTTGTAAAACATCTCATACTTCTTTTATATACTCACCCCTTTTTTCCAAGCTAGCGTCTTTCTACCGATGTGGGATAATTTAATAACACTAAAATTATATATTTGAGACTCAAATCTCATGGTGGAACATCATTGCTTTTGGTTGTTGCTTTTATAAAATAATTTTTTTATATAGATTTGTTTTTTTTTTGAAAAAATGGTTGGACAAAATAAGTCAACCAATGAGTTCGAAGGATCGGCCAAAATGTGTCAACGACGTGGGTTTAGAAGATCAGTCAAGAGAAACCAACCCCATGAGTTGTCACAAATAATCTCAACCTTCTTTCATACACCCACCATCCATTGTCACTCTTTTACCTCTCTATCAATGTGGGATATACAAAATTCAACCAGAATTCAAGAAATGAATAATACACAATTCTTAGTGTCACATCATTGGTCTTGGTTGTTACTTATATATATATATATATATATATATATATATAGGGAAAGGTTCATTTGAGAAACACTAAATATATGAGAAATAGAGAAGTGATCTTAAACCATTAATTCGGTCAAGATCGGCGGCTTTGACCGAGAATTAGGAGATAATTGCTCTCATGGTCCACTCCCGTGTTCCTCACATTGTTTATTATTCGAAGGGTGTTTTTGTAAATTATCCAAACGCATTCATATATGAACGTAGATATTAATATCACTTTTTTTCTTTTTTTTAGCCGTGTGTTCATATATGAATGCATGCAAAAAACAGAAGTTCATATATGAATGTTAGTAGACGTTCATATATGAATGTTAGTAGAATGTCACTATTTTTTTGTACGTATTCATATATGAACGCATGCATTCATATATGAAGGCATGCAAAAAACAGACGTTCATATATGAATGTCACTCTTTTTTTTGCATGCATTCATATATGAACGCATGCATTCATATATGAAGGCATGCAGTAAGTGTTTATGTAAAAATTATGAACATTCATATATGAACGCATGCATTAATATATGAAGGCATGCAAAAAACAGGCGTTCATATATGAATGTCACTCTTTTTTTTTTTTGCATGCATTCATATATGAACGCATGCATTCATATATGAAGGCATGCAGTCAGTGTTTATTTAAAATTACGAACATTCATATATGAACGCATACATTCATATATGACTGCATGCCTTCATATATATGAACACGCGCATTCATATATGAACGCATGCATTCATATATGACTGCATGTCTTCATATATATGAACGCATTCATATATGAACGCATGCATTCATATATGACTGCATGCCTTCATATATATGAACACACGCGTGTTTTTGTTAAAGTTACGTAAATACCCTTATATTTTTGGAAGAGCCGTAATTTTTGACCAGTCAAAGCCGCAATTTTTGACTAGTCAAAGCCAAAACATTTGACCAATTAAATCCAATCTTGACCATATGAATGGCTAAGATCACTTCTCTATTTCTCATATATTTACCATTTCTCAAATGAACCAAACACTATATATATATATATAAAGATAGATATAAAGATAATGAATTTTATATGAATTATTTTTTTGAGTAAACTACACTTTTGGTCCCTGTGCTTTCTCGAAAGTAACACCTTTCGTCCCTAAAGTTTCAAAAATATAGTTTCGCCATCGTGGTATGCAAAAACGACCAGTTTTGGTCCCTCCCTTTGACGGCCATTAAAAAAATCCGTTAGATAAGGGGTATTTTAGTCCTCTTTAACTTTTACGTCATTTTGTTCAATAAATAAATAAATATGCAAACTATGGGGACTATAAATGTAATTTGCTCTAATTATTGTACTTTTTCATATATATTATATTATATATGTATATATATACACACACATTTCATGGACAAACCTGAAAATTGAGATAAAAGAAAAAAACTTGAGAATGGAGATAAAAGAAAAGGACGACGACAACAATTTCGCCGGCCAAAACGTCGACAACTATTTCGTCAGCCACAAATCTCTATCTCCTCCCTCATTTACCTCTGACGAACTTCACTGTTACCGTCTTGGCCTTGTTGCCGCCGCCGCTGCATCACCAGCACCTGTAATCAATTACTTTTGAATCCAAAATAGGTTGCAGGGATGGTGAGAGGAGACCAAGAGAGCGTTGGAGAAGATGATGATATTCCAATTTAGAAGAAGGGAACCAGATGGTCGTCGGAGCTGGGTAGGAGAGGGGGAAAAGAGGGAGTCAGAGCGATGGGGGATGTGGTGTCGGTTCACCGGAGAGTTCGAAGGGGGAGGGTTATAGGGTCGACGAAGACTACTTAGGGTAAATACTGTTATCACCAAAGTGTAATTTCGAAATAAATAAGTATGTTAGTTCCATCTCTGAATCATTGTTGTAAACACTGTTATCACCATTGGCGAACTTCTTTAACCTCAAGAGCTTGTTTACAAAGATGGAAATGAACTTCATCATCTTGCAACAGAAGCCAACCCTTTCTGCATCCCAATAAATTAATCAAGAGTAAGGTGTTGATTTTGATTTTAAAGTTTAGGTTTGAATTTGGGTTTGATTTTGAAGTTTTAGGTTTGAATTTTGATTTTGGAGTTTAGATTTGGATTTGGATTTGATTTGGGGCTTAATTTTGATGTTGTGGTGTTTGAATTTGGGTTTGGCCGGAGGTTTTTGGACGGAGGAGATAAACGACGCTTTGCCTGAAGATGATGATCGGAAGGAGAATGCATCACATTGATTATACATATCAAAATTATTTTATTTTATTTAATATATTAAGATAAGTTACACCTTTGGTCCCTATAATTTATATAGTTATTTATTTATTAAGTAAAAATGAGAGAAATTGGAAAAAGTCTAAAATACCCCTCATCTAACGGGATCTTCTAATAGCCGTTAGCTCCCGTTAGAGGGAGGGACCAAATCCAGTCGTTTTTGTAAACCACGATGGCGAAACTGTATTTTTGAAACTGCAGGGACGAAAGGTGTTACTTTTGAGAAAGCACAGGGACCAAAAGTGTAGTTTACTCTATTTTTTTTTGCAAAAAAGAGAGTTGGACAAAATGAGCCAACCAATGAGTTCGGATGACCAACCAAAATGAGCAAACGATGTGAGTTTAGAGGATCGGCCAAGAGGAGCCAACCCCATGAGTTGCCACAAATACATCTCAACCTCCTTTCATATATCCACTATCCATTGTCAATCTTTCATATTTCCACCAATGTGTGATAGACAAAACTCAAACACAATTCCAGAAATGAATAGTACACAATTCTTAAAGTGTCACATCATTCTTCTTGGTTGTTACTTTTACATATATAAAGAATTGTATAAAAAATAGTAGAAGATTGAATAATACTTAATTCTTAGTGTGACACGTCATTTGTTAAATTTTCATCTCCCTATCAATATGGGGTAACCAAATCGAATAACAGTTCAAAATTGGGAATGTTCAATTATTAGGGTGCCACATTATCGGTTGTTTGGTTCGTTTTCTTTTAAGGCCTGTTTACCAAATCTTCCATTAAGTCCTGTATGGATAAATGTGTCTGTCTGGATTAAGCCATATAATCATAAATTCATTGATATAATCCAAAAATCAAAACATAAATTCATAAAGTACTTAAAATTCCAAGTTCAAACACAAACTAGAAAAGTTCAAACACAAAGTACCCAAAATTCAAAGACAAAGTAGCAAAGTTCAAACACAAATGCTTAAAATTTAAACATTATTAACCAAACTATTTGCAATTCCATCACGCAAAGAAGCCATATATTGAGTGCTATTGGCACCCCATTGGGATATATCGAATTCTTCTTCTCCATTTCCTTCGACTTCTTCTTCGTTTAACAATGTGGTGTCCTCGTTGCACTCCGTAAACAATTGGTCTTGAATATTATATTTTCGAATAAAATTATGTATTGCAAAGCAAGCAATTACCACATTTCTTTGTGTTGTGAATGGAAAAGGAGCCATCTGCTTTAGGATTGGGAACCTCGCTTTCAAGACACCGTAAGCACGTTCAATAACATTTTTGAGTTGGGCATGTGCATGATTAAACTTTTCTTCTTTAGTCAAAGCACGTCGACGTCGAAAATCTGCCAACCAATATCTTGTGTTATGATATGGAGCCAAAAATCCCCGAGCATTGGCATATGCAGCGTCACAAAAATAGTATTTATCTGAAAAACCACCCACATCAAATATATAATATACAAAAAAAGGAATATATCGATTGAGAAAGTTGTATACCTTGTGGCGGAAAAGGAAAACCAGATCTTGGGTTAGAAAATGACCTCTATCTCCAACTCCCATTCTTCTTGCGTCAAGTTAAAAGTGTTAGTGATAGGATCATAGACATTCCCAGTTTTGTTTTTTAACTTCATCCAAGCAGTATATTTTCCTTTAAGATAATCAAACTGGTTGCGCATTTGCTTTCGATCGACCACAAAATTGTGTGTGGTTTTTAAAGTCTCGACAACTTTCTTCCAAGAAAGTGCCTTCAAACTAGTACCCTCGTTTCCATTTAACCCCACCTCTAAAATACAAGCCTCTAGAAAAGTTTTAACGACACTGAGATCTTTCCAACTTATCCTAATTCTCTTTTGTTGTTGTGATTCACCGGTTTTTTCCATACCTAAAACAAAATCGGTGACAAACAACAACACATCAAAATACACATAAAATTGTTGTCCATAGATATATAGATACACACCAAAATTGTGAACACAAATACATATATAATAATCAACCAATAAACAAACGATAAGATATTATGAAACACATACCAAACTGATTTGAAACAAACCAATAAAAGAAAGAAAATTAAGATTGAATCTATAATCAAGTTATAATCAATCTAACAACATAAACAAACTATAAGATTATGAAAAACATACCTACTAAAGAACAAATAATTTGTAAATAATCAACAAATAATCTGATTTTCGATTAATTTCAAGAACAAATAATCTGATTTTCGATTAATTTCAAGAACCCTTGTGTCTGACCTCGTTTCCATTTCGATATGAAGATGAAGTAGTGAGAAATAGCAAAAGGGTGTACCTGAAAGTGCGCTGCCAAACGATGGTCGTGGAGGCCGGAAGAGTGGTCGCCGACGATGGAGATGGAGGCGATGCTTGCTGCAGGGTCGATGGAGGCCGGTCGGAAAGTGAAAGTGGAGGAGATGAGGTGCTGCAGGTCAATGGAGGCACTGCAGATCGATGGAGGCGTGAAAGTGGATGGAGGCGAGAAAGGGTCTGATAGGTTTTTTTGTTTTTGTTTTTTGTGAAGGGTAAAAATGTCAACTTTTTGGCTTATTGGGGACAACCACTCTTTTTACAACTGAGCGATTAAGTCAAATGTGGCTACACGATTAAGCCATTAAGCCCCAAGTAAACACTCCTTGTGTCTGCGCGAATAAGCCACCCACCCCATTAAGCCTAATAAGCCCCAAGTAAACACCCCCTAAGTCTTATATGGATAAAGTTGTCCACTCATCATTCTCTTATATACCCATCTTCTAGAATTGACGCATCAATTTATCATCATTATGGGATACCTAAAATTTAACGGCAATGTAATAATTTTATAATACTTAATTTTAATGGTACCACCTTATTATTTTATAGTGATATATTGATTCTTTTATATAGGTTGATTATTTTGCAAAAAGAGGGTTGACCAAAATGAAATCAACACTATCAGTTTGGAAAGTTAGTCAACATGTGCCAATAACATGAGTTTAGATGATTAGCCAGGAGGATCAAATCCATGAGTTGAAACAAAGACATCTCCAACCTCCTTTTATATACCTACCATCAATTGTCAATCTTTCATCTCTCTATCAATGTGGGATAGACAAACCTCAACCTCCATTCAAGAAATATATAATACTCAACTTTTAGGATGCCACATCATTACTCGTGGATTTTACTTAAAGATATATAGATGTGGGGTAATCAAGATTTCATCATAGTTCATCATTTGACCAATACTTCATTCTTCATTGTACCGGACTACCGGTGTCATCAACCTTGATTTCTCCTTTAATATATATGCATATTTTGATTATCTAAAAATTAAAGGAAAACATATGTTAAAATAATAAAATAGAAGTAACAGAGACAAATCGAGATTAAATTATATAAATTTAGTTCATATAAAATGAAAATGAAAATTTTAACTATTACATGAAATGTTTTGTCATGTAAATTAAATAATTATTTAACCCAAAATTGGATCAACATTCTATGTTGCTATCTACTCCTTTATATAATCATTTTCTCTTTTATACTTTCCACATTCTCACCAATATGGGACAATCAAGATTTCACCATAATTCACCATTTGACAAATATTTCATCTTCATTGTGCCACCTCATCAACCATGGGTTTTCCTTTAATATATATATAAAAGATATATAGATTGGCTTTATAGGGTTTAAAGGATGCTATATATGCGGTGCAGTTATTGTATTAAATGTTCTTCACATCCGAACATGACTGATATCCTCTATTTAAAGTTGTCCAGGATTAGAATTAAACACAAGACATGTACATAAATATCTACAATGCTCAATGGGTAATGTTGTCTTATAAAATTAAATTGGCATATTCTTGATGCTGATTCATATGTACTAAGAATTTGAAACATATCTATACTATATTAAAAAACACGGATAAAAAACTCTTAAATACAAATTATTAGGCACAAGGTAACATCATTTTATGCAAGATTTTAAAATCTCTTAATTTACAAGTATCAAAGCACAAGATACATATTACTACTGCAGACTTTTAACACCCACCAATTTGGTATGTGCGGGACATTCCTTTTATTCAGACATTTCCATAGTATTATATTACTATAAATTTGTTTTAATTATATTATTAAATATGTAATTGGTTATTTTTTCTAGATGTCATTAAAATATATAAGATAATCATTGAATTAAACAAAATACTTAATTTTTTTATATAAACAACATTATATTATTAAACTTAAATTAAACAAATTTATAAAAAAAACATTATCACTTTCTCAAAACCATCCAAAATCGTACTGTAAATCGACAAAAAAACAAAAAATAAAATGAAGCATTAAAATCGTGATGTATCTCGCTGCATTGCACGAGTACGCTTCTAGTTATTATTAAAAAAGACAACTGGTTCCTTATATCAGTATCTAATAGTCTTAAACAAATAATTAGATATGAATTAATATATAACTTTAAAAGTTATTTAATATATATATATATAAGCTACATTTTTAAGGGTTGGGTTCTGGTGAGAAGTTGAGTTAACGGTGAGAAGCGTGAGAAGTGGTTATCAACCGTTGGATGAGAAATAGACGCACATTAGGATGAGATGCACCGAGATAAGATCCACCAGATCAATTCTCTTCTAAGCCGCAATTTATGGGAGAGTTTGAGATTAAAAGAGATCAACGGTTCAGATCCACTTCTCACGTTTCTCACCGTTAACTCAACTTCTCACACGATTATTCGCCACATTTTTAATAAGGACCAAATAAAAATATCTTTCAATGCAAATTATTAGTAAATTTATTTGAAGTTACAATAAAAGATAAATATTTAATATTAATCACATTAAAAAAGACAAATACATTGGTAATACCATAATTAAATGAAGATATATTTGATTAATTGCAGAAACCAGTTGCAAAATGTTAGAAAGTAGACATAAAAACGTGTTTTTTGAAAACCTTATTTCTCACAATTTATATGAAAAAAAATATATATTTGATTTAAATGAAACTTATATTGTAATGAATTGAAGCCTAAATGCCTAACTAATACGAGGCCAATGAGTAGGAAAGGTTGTGTAACGTTTACTAGGTGCCTTGGAAACATTGAGGCCATGGTTGTATCCAACAAGAATTTGTTCAGAATTAGTTCTCAAGTCTAGTGTTTCATCTGGTTTGAAGAGCATGAATTTGGTTTCCGTTTTTTTATATGTTTTCGCTTGATAGGGCCTAATGTTTGTTTCCGTTTTTGTGGTGCGAAGTATATATTGTTTTGAATATGGGTGTTCATCTAAACCGCCAAACCGCACAGACCGTCCACACCGCACCGCAAAGTGCGATTTAGAACGTTCGCGGTTTGCATTTTTACCAAACCGCACTATGCGGTGCGGTTTACGGTTTTGAGTCATCAAACCGCGGTTCAAACCGCACCGCACCGCATATTATATATATGTATATGTTTTTAATTTTATATATTAAACACACATATATATGTATATATAGAATAATTGCAATATTTATATAATATGTATTTTAGAATCGGACGTATTGAATATTTTTATTTTTATGGACTACGATCACGTTATCTTTGATTTTAAAATGAAGTTTTGATCTTATAATTATTGAATTGTAGGTGTAAAATGCGTAATGTACAAACCGCATAAACCGCACCGCATTTTGTGGTGCGGTTTGAGGTATATGCGGTGCGGTTTGAAAAAATGCTCAAACCGCATATGCGGTGCGGTTTGCGGTTTTACCCCAAACCGCACCGCGAACAACCCTAGTTTTGAATGTTTTGCTCAATTAAACGTGACACATATATTTCTTTTAAGGGTGTCCAAGACAAGAATCAAACACAAGATACCTAAGATGCTCAAATAGTAATCTTCTCTTAGAATAAAAATTGGCATATTCTTGATGTTGATCCATAGGTTCATAATTAAATTCGGATAATCTAGACAATGTACGAAGAAATTGAATCATATTCTAATTATCTCAGTATTTGATGTGCTTACACAAATCATTATATGCGATTATGTAAGATACTGTGCTTGGAAAGGTTGTAACAAAGAATTAAGAAATTGTAAATTAAGTAATTGTAACTTGTGCTTAGAATGTTGTAATTAAGAGTTTTTTATGCCGTTTTTATAATATTGTATAGATATATATATAATTTTTAAAATTTATTTAATATATATAACACACTCAAAAAGAATACCAAATAAAAATATCACATCACTCCAAACCTCTGTTCTCAAACACTTTGTAGTTAATTTTCATAATGCCTTATAAATATTGACTAGGATATTGGTTTCGTTAACTTTTCGTCCATTTTCTAAATGTCAATTAAGTAAATAATTTCACATTAATAAAAAAAATAATTGTCTTGAGAAAGATTACAAAGTTTGCAATATTCTTTAAGGATATTTGGTTTAATGGAATAGTTTTGAGGGATTTAAATTTCATAGAATGATTTGAATTTGGATGAATTTAAATCTTTGTTGTGTTTAGTTTGTAAGATTTGAAATGGAATTGAATTCCATTCTTTATAAATAACTAATAAAAACAAATTATAAATAACTATAAAAATAATTAAATTATTTTTTTATTAATTGATTATTACAAGACAAATGTGTTGGGTCATAAAATATTTGAAGATAACCTCCCGATCTCCTTTATAATCTTTGCAAAACAACTTTTGTACTTAGATAATTTTTAGGTTCTTTGTAATAGCTTAATCATGTTTTTAAAGTTCGGTGAAGTCAAAAATCAGTCGAAATCAAGAAGAAGAGAATCTATCTATGCAGATTGAAGATGAACTTCTCAACCTCAACTAAGCTATTCATGTCGATTTCCTCAATGAAAAATCGATAGGATCCTCAAATTCGGAGGATTCTCCTTTGTCTTCTTGCCAAGAAGGTCTTCATCAAACCATGAAGTGATGAGGACATTCTCTAAAGAACCAGGAAAATGATGTTTGTTTTTTACACCTTTTCAAAAATTGTCTACACCATAGTCTGCAGGTCATCGTTGTCCATTGATAAGACAAAAAGGACACTTTGTCTCAATCAAGGACAAGTCTTACTTTCAATCCTATTGTGACAAGTGTCTCATGCATTTAATGCACATGGTAGTATTCAAACATGAGGACTCTTCCCATGCAAGGTTACGCGTTTTGAAGAGATCTCGGTGTGCTCAAGCAAAATCAGCATAAAATTTTCTCTCCTCAAGAACTTCATAGTTTTGTTTTTAGTGTTTTATAAGTTGTGTTTAGTTTTCTATGGAAAAGTAGTATGATGCTCTTCTTGGGAGGAGTTGACAACAAATACATTACTATTCTTTGTGAGGGACCTATTGTCCCTAGAATCTGGGCTCATTTTAACACCCCGAAGACCAATGATGGCAATATTTCTGATGAATCACGGGATGAAGAAAAATCTTGTGCAACTGGTCTATGTATTCTTAAAAACCCTAACAAATATAATGATGAAGACAATTGTCTTGTCGCTCTTGACACTAAGGTCAGAGCCATCATTGCTCTCTCCCTTCCTGGTGAAGTTTACCACTCCTTGGTAAATCTATCTAATGCCAAGGAAATATGGTCGACTCTATGTATTCTTTATGAGAGAACACACGAAGTCAAAAAGAGCAAACATATTTCTCTTGTCAGAAAGTATGAACTCTTCTTTTATGAAAAAGGGGGAATCTCTTTCTTGCTACTATAACCGTTTTAACAGTCTTCTTAACGACTTGAAGTTGTTGGGTCGAGTGTATGACAATGAGGAAGTTCTATGCAAGTTCATGGATGGTCTTCCTGATCTTTGGGAAACCATCTGTACTTGTATCAAGACTACCAAGGATCTTGACATATGCCTCTTACCGTTTTATATAAATCCATTTTTAACTATGAACAAACTAAGATCTAAAGGAAGACTGTCATAAAAGAGATAAAAAAACTCCTCTATGGCTCTTATCAGTGACTCTTCCAAGAAATATGTATGTATACGTAGAATAACTTATCCCTCTAATGATTCTAATCATGAAAGTCTAGAGGAATCAAATCACCAATCAGAGACATATCTAAGTGATGCCGATGATGAAGGTGAGGAAACTTCCATTGACCAACTTTCAGATGGAATGGCCATGCTAGCAAGCTATTCCAAGAAAAACCCTCGTTTCACTTCTAGCAAAACTAAGTTTGGCCAAAAACCTTCCTCTTCCATCTCAAAATTTTTTCCCTCCAATTTTGCTTCTGAGTGTAGGAATAAACGTTCGGGAAGATCCAAAAACTTCTCCTCTTCCTCCCAATTTTCTTCTAAATCGAAAAGGAAAAGATCTGAAATCTCTAGCTAATCTCATTTCGGAAGATATGGAAAATCTTCTCTCTCTCAACCAATTCTGAGTGTGCTGAAAATATAAGGCAAGATACAAGAGAGAGAAAGAGAGAAATGAAAACTTGCTCAAAAAGGGAAAAAAGTCTAATGGCTGAAACCCATGACTAGGTGGATAAACCAACTTCTGAGAGTAAGAAGAATACCTCTAATGTTTGTCTTATGGAAAAGATAAATGATAGGGAAGATCATGAAAGACATGTCTTCTCCATTGCTTTAGTCTCTGCAGAGTGCTCTTCATCTTTCTCTCAAGTACATCCCTTTCACTCTTTGACTGAATCTGAAAAGATTGAAGCATTTAACACTTTGACGGTTGATTTCTATAATCTTAAAGATGCCAAGAAAAAGGAAAATGCTAAAATCAAGTCTCTTTATTCTCAACTTCAAATATGTCTTTCTCAAATAAAGCATTTTGAAAAAATAAAAGTTGAACTTGAAGATTTGAAAACTATAAACTTCATTCTTGCTAAAGAAAAGAACAAAATGTTTAAACATCTTAAGAAAGAACAAGAAGTTGTAAAGAAATGGACAAGTTCTTCTAAAACTCTTGATTTTTTTTTCAAGACTACATGTCTTGCGATGACAAATCTGGACTTGGATTTGGAAAGATGGACATGGACCACTCCTCTCATGCTTATGCATCTTCTTCTCTTGCTCTCCCCTCTTTTTGTGAGTTCTCTGATCCTGACTCAGAAGAGTCCCACTCTATGAACTCTTATGATCTACCTGAGGCTTTGAATTTTGGCATGTTTGTCAAACCCAATGACCCTATCATCATAACTGAAGAGGCTCGGGACGCAAATGAAATTGCCAAACCAATTCATGATCTTCTGATATCTTTAAATCTTGATGAAGCCTCCTCCTCTGCTCCCAAACCTTCTAAAATTCCAAAAATAAACTCTCATTCTTTTGTTAAGAAGTTCTCAACCTCTGAGAAAGGGAAATCGGTAGTTTATGCTGATTTACCCTTAAAGAGGAAGATGTCCTGTCACTTTTCCAAAAACGAACCTCCGGTTCTCCCTACAAATTTTAATCCTCGATCTGTAAACATAAAGAAATCAATATCCAAGGGAATCTCTGGTTCATCTCTCCCCGATTCTGAAAAAGGATTTATTGGATCCAAACCTAGTTCCTTATCTTCATCTTCCAAATCGCTCAAAGTCAATCTGAAAAGTCAAAGCAAGGACAATGGTCCTAACACTAAGAAAATTTTCATGTATAGAAAGTGTTATAACTGTGGTGATACTTTTCACCTTCCTAAGACTGTCAAAGGAATGAATGAACAGAAAGGATCCTGAAGATTCCTCATCCTCTTCTTCTAATCCTAAAGGACCCACTTCAAAATGGGTACCAAAGAACTGATTTAGTTGTAATTGCAGGTTTTTGAACATCAACAAATCTGTTATTTAGATAGTGGGTGTTCAAGACATATGACCGGTAACATATATCTTCCTACTAACTATGTGTCTAAAAATGGTCCCTCCGTAACTGTTGGGGACAATTCTAAAGGTTTCACTAGAGGTTATGGAACACTCCCAAATATTTCCATCACCTTAAATAAAGTAGCATATGTGAAAGGTCTGATGCATAATATCTTAAGCATCAGTCAACTATGTGATCTAGGATACATCGTCACCTTCAAGCTGTGGGTTTACACAGTCACCGATAAAAAAAACCAAGTCGTATTATCAGGTGTGAGAAAGGACAATGTTTATGTCATAAACATGGGACAAAGTTCTATTGTATCGAAGGTATGTCAAAAATTACAGATTTGGTCTTTTTTCTTCGTTTATTACAAAAGAAACCTCCACGTATGCAGTTTGTTATGGATTTGGTACCTTACGCTAACAACCATCCATTTTGCTCATTAAGTATGAGGGTAAATTGGTCTTTTTTTACCAATTCTTCAAACCACAAGGACCAAATCTGTAATTCACTCAGAATTATGTAATATTTTGAAACCCTGATCTTTGATAACCAAATCGTTCAAACTGACAAGAACAAAATCTCCATCACCATCTCCATCCCTGCAGGCATGACTTCTCAGGCGAATCCAGATCCACCATCTAAGACACCCAGATTCAACATAGAGATATATGGTTTGAATCCAACTCCACCATCTCACGCCGGTGTGATCTAGATTCAAGAGAGAGCGAGATGGTTTGTGAAGACGTCGATATATGTAACACCCCAAAAATTGTGACAAACAAAAACTTCCATAAAACAGAAATTGTGGTATGATATTGCCAAAGCATGAGCCTCCCAAAAAATGGGGAAAATAATAATCACTTATTAATTACAAGTTTGTAATTCAAAGTAATTGAAAATGACAACCTATTAATCTAATTTCACTAGAAACAAGATTACAATTCGGGTGTCATCCAAGTTCTCCAAAAATGAAGATCTTCTAAGTATGGTGTCCCAAAAATCTTTCCCCCAAGCTCACTCTACTCCCGGCTAAGTCTTCTTAGAGACGACACCGCTAGAACCTGAGATACATGTCGACACCAAACAAGTGTTAGGCCAAAAAGCCTAGTGAGTTTGAAACAAAACATAAACCATAATTAAGGTGAGAGATCGACAATATACCATAAAGGTCCAAATAAGGAATCAATGGGGCAGACCCAAAACACCAAAGAAGTTTCACCTCAAGAGTCAATACACCTTAGTGTTCACCCTAACGAATGGCAGAGACTAGGCACATACCTCCAAGGTGGTACCCAAGATTATATTCTCCTAGTGCCTACTTGTGGTTCATCCAAATTGTAATATATCCCAATACAAATTTTACTCCAAGTAAGGTACGTATATATATATATATATATATATATATATATATATATATATATATATATATATATATATATATATATATATATCTCAAAATGGGCATTTATGGTCCAACCACCATAATATTCATGCAATCATATCATATAAATTCCAAAAACCTCAAATTAGGGTTAGATGAGCATGTAGTTCCTCATAAAAAATCTTAGTGATAAAACCAATACCTTATACACAAAAGAACATAATCATCATATTACCATAGGCCAATGACATATAAATCTACCATTAAGACAAAGTCTCAAATTAGGTCAACACCTTAAGATGTGGGTATTTTTATAAAAATCCACATATCATAAATTGGTTAGAGAACAATATACTTGTGACCTTCAATATACCAAATAACACTTTTCTTGACCAAAGCTTTCAAGCATTCTAAAAAATATGGGGTTATGAGCATTTTACCACATATAAGAGATTTTCACCAAAATAATAAGATAATGATAAAATAACACATAAGGACATGTATCAAGTTTTACAAAGTTAGAAAACTCACAATCTAGGTTTTTAGAGTAAAACCGAGAAAAATAGCAAAACTCTAGAATGTGGAGGAAGTGGAGATGGTGGAGTAGCTTGAATCTAGACTTAGTTACTTTATCCTTGAGACCAATAACCCAAAAGTCCCTCAATGAATGATCTTGGTGAAGGGTAGATGCAATAAATGAGGAGGGATGAATAAATGAGAGAAATCGCACTCTAGGAGACCCAAAACACTGTTGGAACAAGCCTGGAAGAAAAATATGAAAAATGGGTTTGGGGGGGGGGGTTTATACCCCAGATCAATGTTCGGCGACAATGCCCGACGATTGTGCCCAGGGCACTCTCGCAGGCAAAGTCGCGAGGTTGTTACCGCGACCTGCCCCCATGCCGCGAGAATGACAGGCAGTTGTGTCGCGTCAAACTCGCGAGGAACTCTCTCCGTAGACGTACCGAGGCCCAACCTCCCTCTGCGATTGTGACGGGCGATAGTGCCCTATGGCATTGTTGCTGTGATAGTCGCCTCGCACACCCTGAGGTCTGAAATTTCACTTTTTTCTCGATTTGCTGGCCAATCAAACGTACGGGGTCAACTATAAAGCTTAAACTAGGATATTTAAGATTATTTTCCATGGTCAAATATGATAATTCAAAAAAAAAAGAACAATTTCTTACATGAAAATTTCGAGCGTTACAAATCTCCCCTTCTTAGAAAATTTCGTCTTCGAAATCTAGGTTTAAGCAAACAAATAGGGGTACCTCCTCTTCATGTCCTCCTCGACTTCTCAAGTGATGTTTGTACCTCGATGGTGCTTCCATTGGACTTTCACCATGGTTACCTCCTTGTGGTGAAGTTTCTTCGTTTTACTTTGTAGAATGGCCTTCGTCTCCTCCACACAACGATTTCCATTATTTATGTGGATTTCCGACAATGGAATGATACTTTCTTCTTTGGCTAGGCATTTTCGTAGGTAACAAACGTGGAATGTGGAATGAATTCCATCCATTTTCGGCGGTAAGTCCAACTTGTAATATTGGAGTCCAGTCCGCTATATTATGATAAAGGGTCCAAGGAAATGGGGGCTAAGCTTTCCTCTCTTTCCAAATTGGATGATTCCCTTACATGTAGATACTTTAAATATGACACGATCCTCTACTTGGAATTCAATCAGTCATCGCTTTTTTTCCGCGTAACTCTTTTGTCGATCCTGAGCCTCCTTCAAGCGTTCTCGGATGCTTTTTACTTTATCCGCGGTTTGTTGCACAATTTTCAACCCGGCAAATTGTTTCTCTCCCGCTTTGAGCCAACACACCGGCGTTCTACATTTTCGTCCATACAAAGCTTCGAACGGGGCTATTACAATGCTAGAATAGTAGCTACTATTGTAGGCGAACTCTACTAAGGGTATGTGTGAGTCCCAATTCCCTCAAAAGTCTATAACGCACGATCTTAACATGTCTTCAATAGTTTGGATTGTCCTCTCACTCTGACCGTCCGTTTGAGGATGGTAGGCCATGCTCAACTTGATTTTCGTGCCTAACACTTTTTGTAGGCCATCCCAAAAATTAGAAGTAAAATGACTATCCCTATCAGACATAATGGATAGTGGCACCCCATGTCTTGACACCACTTTGTCAATGTAGAGCTTGACTAATTTGTCCATTGGCAATGTCTCTCGCATTGCTAAGAAGTGTGCACTCTTAGTAAGTCGATCCACTACCACCCAAATCCTATCATGACCTCGCAAGGTCTTTGGTAGTTTCGTCACAAACTCCATCGTGATGTGCTCCCATTTCCATTATGGGATTGCCAAGGATTGCAAACTCCCATACGTCTTTTGATGTTTCGGCTTGACTTGAAGGCAAGTGATGCACCTCTCCAAGTAGTTGTCCATATCAAGCTTCATCACTGGCCACCAATAGTTTAACTTTAGATCCCTATACATTTTCGTGCTACCAGGATGTATGAAATATTTAGACTTGTGAGCTTCTTCTAAGAGTAGTTGATGGTTTCCTCCTAATTTTGGCACTCAGATTCGACCTTGGAAATGTTTGAGGCCACGACTATCCTCCGTTAGCAATTCGTGTAACACCCGTAATTTTCGGTAAATAAATGTCATCCGGACGTTTTTATGACTTGTAAACAGTGGGGTTTTGTTGGGAAAGACATTGGCTAAAGTTCCTAAGAGTATCGAGGGCCTTGGAGTTGAAAGAGTCGAGTTTTGGGGCTCGGTACAAGCCGACGACTATGCCAAGCGACTATGACAGTGTCACTGTCGCCTGGCAATGTCGCAGGTGGGAGAGCACCTACGGTACAACCCAAGCGACTATGCCCTGCGACATTGACATGGTCATAGTCGCATGGGCAATGTCGCCCACGGGTACCAGAGCCTTATATGTGCGATCATTCAGCCAATCTTCTCATTTTTCCATTTCTACCTTAATTCATTTATCTCCCAAAACGTTTCCTTTTCTCCCCACATAAACCCTAATCGATTTTGGAAGCTTTTCCATGAAGTTTAGAGTGTTCCTTCCCTACCTCATGCTAGTGATTTCACCTTTTGTTGGAAGATGAAGTTCTCATCTCCAAACCTAGAGATTTTTGGGTTTTCTAGGTTTTCACCAAGAAACTAAGTGGTAAATTCATCCTCTCCATATCTAAACCATATTAGGTGATATAAATGCTCCATTTATGATTTCCTAAGTATTATGTTTCTCCATTTTCGGTTTGGAAGATTTTGCAGGAGTTAGGTCAAAATTAGGGTTTTGGGTATAAGTTGAGGTTTTGATCTAAAATGTTTGTGGAATGTTTCTATATGGTTGAATATGGTTATTTACGATTGAAAATGTTTGGATCTAGGTTTTGGAGGTTTTGGCTTGGAGGATTCAAGTTTCGTCAAGGAAGCTCAAAGTGGGGTAAAATCTAGATTTAGACTAAATCTAACAGGGTGAGTTCAAGTTGATTTGTGAAAACGTTGTACATGCCAAAATGTTTATTTTAAAGTGTTTTATATAAAATGGTTAACTGCTGATAAGTTTTGTGTATTTTAAAGTGTTTTATATGACAGAAAAATTTCTTAAATTATTGAGATTAAGAAGTAATAATTTTCATATTCATCAAATACCGACATTTAATAATAAAAATAAGAGTGAATTGCAAATTTGGTCCCTGTGGTTTTTTTTGTCACATTTGGTCCCTATAAAATTTTGATTGCAAGAAAATCCCTGTGGTATGTAAAAGTGCTTGGATTTGGTCCCTCAGACTAACTCTGTTAGACTCCCTTCTGTTAAACCCCCTCATGTGCCTTGCACATGAGGGTCAAATCACGTGAATGAAGTAGATGAAAGAGGTGGAGAGCAATGGAGATTGAACCACAAGGACCAAACATAAGGATCGAACCGCAGGGACAAGCATTAGGCCCTGTGTAAACCACATACCCAGAAGCAAAAAGGAGCAAGGGAATGAAAGGGGGTGGGCCTTTGTGGTTCTAGCGATGATCGGAGCAAGGGGATGAAAGGGGTGGGCCTCTGGGGGGGGGTGTTCTGTTTTCAGATCGGAGGCGGTGTACTGACTAAAGATCGACACCTATCTCAGGGATCGAAACCCATTTCCATCCATCCTCTCTATTTCAATCATAATTGCCCATTTTGCAACAAATCTAGGTTCAAATCGGAGGAGAATGGAGGTGGCTAAGATTACAAAACCACGAAGCTAATCTGGGTTGAGATTGGTGGTTTAGAAGTTAGAACGATGGTGGATAGAGGTGAGCAACCGAAGTTTGTGAGGCGCCGGGAACGAAAGGGGAAGGTGGGTTTTAGTCTCCGGGAAGTTAAGGGGATGGGTCAATAAATTGCATTTTAGTCCCTGTGATTTGTTATTTATTTGATTAAATTGTGTTTTAATAGGAAATTAAATTAAACAATAAAATGACCAATATACCCTCATGTGCAATGCACATGAGGGGGTTTAACGGAAGGGAGTCTAACAGAGTTAGTCTGAGAGACCAAATTCGAGCATTTTTGTATACCACAGGGATTTTCTTGCAATAAAAATTTTGTAGGGACCAAATGTGAGAAAAACAACAAACCACAGGGACCAAATTTGCAGTTCACTCTAAAAATAATTTAAAATGTTAAAGAATGGGCCCCAAGTTTACCCAGTCTGGTTTCCGCAAAAGATTAGGATGAATCAAGTGGATAATTGTTTATTTTTATTTTAAAATGAATTTATAATAATAATAATTATAAAAAAATAAATAAATAAATAAATGGTCACATTATTGTATGTTAAATTTATATTCGAATATATTTGTGTATATCCGAACAAGTCAGTCATCTTCTCCTATCGGCCATGCTGACATGGATCCAACCTGTTGCTTATGACACTCACCCTCCATCTCACCTTCACATCTATCACATTTAAATGAAAATATTGAATTAAACATGTCGCAAGTGATTCAAAGCATATTTAAATATTTCAAAAACTTTTAAATCATTATAAAAAAACTAGAAACGTATTTACGCAATGCAGCGAAATACATCACGATTTTAATGTTTATTTTTATTGTTTGTTTTTTTATTGATTTACCGTACGATTTTGGATGATTTTTATTGAGTAATAATGGTTTTTTTATATATAAATTTGTTTAATTTAGGCTTAACAATATAATGCTTTATATATAAAAAAAATTAAGTAGTTTGTTAAAATTCATTAATTATCTTATATATTTTAAATTTTTTATATTTAAATTGAGATGTTTATCCTGTTTTGATTATGTTTATCAGAATTCAAATTTTAGGATTTTAGGATTTAGGGATTAGAGATAAGGATTTTGGGGGATAAGGATGAAATTTATTAATTAGGGTTAAAAGCATTTAAAAGTAGTATATATTGTTTCATTAATTGTTTTTTAATTGAGTGATAATGGTTTTTTATATATAAATTTGTTTAATTTAGGCTTAACAATATAATGTTTTTTATATAAAAAAAATTAAGTAGTTTGTTAAAATTCATTAATTATCTTATATATTTTAAAATTTTTATATTTAAATTGAGATGTTTATCCTGTTTTGATTATGTTTATCACAATTCAAATTTCATAATTTTAGGGTTTGGGGATTAGAGATAAAGATTTTGGGGGATAAGAATGAAATATATTAATTAGTGTTAAAAACTTTACAGTTAGTACATTAGGCTTTAGTGGTTCTTTTTAAGAGATTTTAAGTAGATAACTTTAAATGATAATACATAAAGCTTAGTGAGTTGTAATTAAGAGTTTTTTATGTCATCTTTATAATATAGTATAGATAGATAATCATTTTAATGATATAATTTTACAATTATATTTAATTGTTCACAATTCACAAGTCAAAAGATATTAAAGTTAAAATGAGAAAGCAGTCAACTTACAAGAAAAATATAAAGACGACTATATCACATATGAATTTATTATATATAGTAAACCACATGTGACTTACAACACGTCTAAAAAGATGTATGCGACTGGTCATCGCGACTAATATCTCGTGAATCTAACTCATGTAATGGTTGGTCAATGCTACCAGTTTGGACGTATTGTAATTCACATGTTATTTCACGGTTCTCGTATTTCTCACATTAAGTTTATTGGTTTATCGATCGTTTGATCTCGTCACTATATATAAGTGTGACCAAACTCGTATGTAAAACTTAAGAAGCTAGTTTTGATTTCAATGTTTACATAGGTATAATTGTATGTCCAAATGACAATTTTTTTATAAAGAAAATAAAATGTTTAACATAATTTTATAAAGAATATTTAAATACATTTCAATTAAAAATATAATAGAACCTAAAAACAAGTTTTTTAATAAAGGAAATTTGATTTGAGGGGACCAATTAAGCATGAAAACTTATATTTCCCTTTTATCATCCAATTAAAAATAGCTAAAAATATTATAAGTTAATTTGTTTTGAAAAAAGAATGACGTATCTGATTTTATAATATTCAGAAAAATGTTAAAGAAAACCTTAAATACGATGATGACGAAAGGAATTAGATGCGAATAAAAATTGTTTAATGCCAATAATTTATAATCTTAACAAATGGACAAGCATTATAAGAATTTAATAAACACGTTGCAAGATATATATATATATATATATATATATATATATATATATATATATATATTACACTTTCTAATAACAAAAATATTTTTCTTACCTTTTTCCACATGTTAGATCTTGTTTGTTTTCTACAAAAACAAAAGTATTATTTGCCCATATATCTTATTGAATAAGAGTTAACGCTTACAAGAACATTTAGGGGGCAGAATGATTTCTGATGGAATTTGAATCTGTCAATGGAATTGGAATCTGGAAAGAATTGGAATTGAATGTTTTCAGGTTTGACCAACTGTTTGGTTGGCAGGAATGGAATGGAATCGGTCAAATGAATTGGAATATGTCTGTTTGGTTTACAAAAGAATTGGAATGGGATTATGAAAAATGACAAAAATACCTTTTTCTTTTTCTTTTCTTTTTATTAATTTATTTATTTTTTTAAATGCCGAGAGGGAGAGAGAGGAGAGAGAGAGGAGAGGAGAGGAGAGAGGAGAGGAGAGAGAGGAGAGAGAGAGGAGAGGAGAGAGGAGAGAGAGGAGAGGAGAGAGGAGAGAGAGAGGAGAGGAGAGGAGAGAGAGAGAGGAGAGGAGAGAGAGAGAGAGGAGAGGAGAGGGAGAGAGAGACGAGGGAGAGAGAGAGAGGAGAGAGAGAGGAGAGGAGAGAGAGAGAGGAGAGGAGAGAGAGAGAGAGGAGAGGAGAGAGAGAGAGGAGAGGGAGAGAGAGACGAGGGAGAGAGAGAGAGGAGAGAGAGAGGAGATGAGAGAGAGGGGATAGAGAAGAGGAGAGAGAGAGGAAACCAAATCTACATCTGATGGGTTTAATTTTGTTAGAAAATGTTTGGAGGGTATTTTTGTCTTTTTGAAAAAACATGATGGAATGGAATTCAATTCCATCCATTTTCAAATGGAATGACCAATTCCTTAATCTAAGGATTTCATGGAATTCAATTCCATTCCCTTGGCAACCAAACAGCACGACGGAATTCGGTCAATGGAATTGACCATTCCAATTCCACCAGATTCCGGCGGAATCCAGCGAACCAAACGCCCCCTTATTTTTTTGGATGATAAAAGTTGGAAAGCTCGAATTGATAAGACTTTGGTGACTCCTTACACTATAAAACAGATGTTTATCACCGACGGACCAATCCGTTGGTGATCCGTCGGTAAAAGTTAAATCCGTCGGTGATCCGTCAGTAAATGGTCGTCGGTATAGCAGTGGTTGGCGTTCAAATTACCGACGGATCACCGACGGCTTATTTTTCCGACGGATCACCGACGACATGTTAATTTCCGATGGATCACCGACGGTCTCTATTTTGCGACGGATTATCGACGGATTTTCACCGACGGATCATTTCCGACGGATTTAGCGACGGAATTCCTACGGATATTTAATAAATAAAAATTAAATTAAAAATCATTTACTGACAGATTATCCGTCGGTTATTTAATTTTTTTTAGATAATTAAAAATTAAAAATTAAAAAATGTCAGTTTTTAACATGTACAAAACCTGTCAATTTTTAATTAATACTAAGTTTTAAACTGTACAAAACCTTAATTTAATATCTATAAATACATAACGTGGTACAAAAACGTAATCATACGGAGGGGAAAGTGGTAATCTTGAAACTTCCTCATGAACGCTACAAATTGCTCTATTCGCTCCTGCATCTGCCTCCTCTTTGCTTCATCTCTCTCTATCCGCTCCTGTATCTGGATTCTCTCTGCTTCCTCTCTATGTAGTCGCTCCTGCATCTGCATCCTCTCTGCTTCCTCTCTCTCTACCCTCTGTCTCAGCTCATTCAACTGAAATGCAACATTTGACAAACATAT